>JAJHSJ010000017.1:12748128-13000493 GCA_021015155.1 Magnolia officinalis
GAGAGTTCCTAGTCCAAGACGGTCTAGGAAGATCAGTCCCCGTACATGGAGAGGAAGAGAGGTTGTGAGGAGATGAATGGCCACTATTGCTTAATTTAAATTTTTAAAATCATATTGATTTGAAAAAAAATAATCTAACATTTGATTTGTAGACACTTGTTTGTTGAAATTATATTTTGTTTTTAACTGTCCAATAAATGTCAAGTACTTTGGTAATTAAATAATCTAACAAGAATAATTTCTGGTCAAAGAAACATTTATACTTGAAATCCTATTATTTGGATCTAGTTTAATTTTACTTACTTGTATGGCACGTGCAATTTCTAATTAATTTCAATGTATTTATGTATCATACATTGAACTTTGGTGGATTATCAAAGATTTTTCTCAACATCAACCTGATTATTCTTATATTCTTTTTTTGTAAAAAAATAAAAATAAAAAATAAAAATAAAAAAAATAAAATAAATTAGGTTAGCTTGTTAGTACACCCCACTGTCAGTTCACACTTCACTGTTAGCCACCCCCACTAGGGAATTGATACCAAGACCTTAGTGTTGAAACGAGATCATTCTTATATTCTTAATTTAACTTTTAGATGATGATCCATCTACAATCATAATTGCTATACAACCATGCCATACCTCTACAGGTCGAGTCAGCAACATTTTTTAATGGTGATAAGCTAACATGGAACTTCAGCCAAAAACAACAAACCAATTTTTTGGCAAGAAATTTTCTCAGAGATTTTCATATTTTGACATTTTTCCTGGGGATGTTATTGAGAAATTTTGGCAAAAAGTAAATTTTTATTATTATAAATTAATAAGCTACTTAAAATTTTGGGATATAAATATAAATTATGTTAAAGTGACAGTATTATGCATTAAGTGGTGCATATTACTATTTCTTTTCGAATATTTTACTAATATAAATAATAAAAAGGAATGGAAAAATACTAACCCTAATTAACCTAATTATGTTAAACATGGTATCAGAGTTAGGTTTAATCCCTCGTAACCCTAGCCTCTCCACTCTTCTCCCTTTCTCTTGTTAGAAAAATAATCTGAAACGATAATTCAGATACTAAAAAATATAATTAGAAAATTGATTCAATCAGGCTGAAGCACGTATTAGATACGTTGTCCTTAAAGCGTCATTTGCCCCCTCCTCTCATATTAGAGATCGCCGACGGGTTGTAGGCAAATTGGTCTCAGGATACAACAAGTCTTCTTTGATCCTGCGTGTAGCAACAATGAAGGGACCATCATAAGAATTTGGCTAATGCAATTAGTCTTTAACAAACTTAGTGAGTTATAGGACTTGGTAACTCAATGAGTTATCGAACTCAATTTCTTTCTTACTTATTAAAAGAAAAGTGGGAGTTGTATTTTTGTAAGGAATTATTGGTCTATTGATTTCCTGATACTCTGTACTTGGAGACGTCATGTTTATATAGATGAGGTGAGTGGACTATTAATCTGAGGCCATCAATGGTCGGAATGTTGTAAAAGACATTTTTGACCATTAGCTCATTAATCTATATGATTCAGACGGTTGGATCAATGATATGAACATTTAGATCCATTGGATCATTAATCTGACCATTTAGATCACTAAATGGCTATCCATTTTTGGACAGTTGATATTAATTAGCGTCATTTTCTATCCATTTTATGTAATGGATGGATCTGACTGTTTGTAGAAACCCATATAAGCTGGCCCTTTCTCATTTCGCAATACTCACACTACATCTCATAAGGTCGCGAAGGAGTGACTACTTGCGGCATGATGCGTACGTGCGAAGTGCAAAGTGTGCCACTAGCTCCTCTACAATCACATAGTCATATAGCCTCTCAGTCACATTGCCTCATTACTCGTGCCCACGCCCTCATCAATGCCAGCACGCGTTCTCTCTCTCAATTTCTCTAAGTAAATACATCATAAAATAACTTATGAACCATGAAAACTCTCAATCTCTAAGTGATGTGAGACAAATGAAAAACCACATCTTTTAATGAAAATTTCAAAATATGTTCGGAGGGAAATGCAAATTTTGAAAATTTGTATTTGAAATTTCATTTGAATTTTGAAAATTATTATTTTAACCAAAATTCTCAACATCTCTTTTTACTCTAACCGTCAACACCACCGCAACCTTGCGCCAACAAAACCCTCATGTTAAATCACCACTTGATCTAAAAGCTCGAGTTGTTAGAGGATAGTGTATCAATGTATATCGAGGGACTTTAACACTCCCCTGCACGTGTGGGGTGGAGCTCCACACGGGAATATATTAAGAAAGGGTGCTTTCGCTCTAATACCATGTCAAATCACCAATTTCTCTAAAAACTCAAGCTATTAGAGGGTTGTGTATCAATGTATATTGAGGGACTTTAACGCTTCCCTGCATGTGTGGGGTGGAGATCCACAGGTAAACATACTGGGAAAGGGTGGAGGGACACTCACACCATAAAACAGGTCATATTTGATTTGGGTCAAACAACCTCTTTCTCTAAAAGCTCGAGCCGTTAGCAAATGATATATCAATGTATATTTAGGGACTTTAACACTCCCCTGCACATTCAAGTGGAAATTCGCACAGGATCATATTGGGTAAGGGTGGAGGAACACTCACAACATAAAATAGGTTGAGCTTGATTTCTCATTCCCCATGTCAGACTTGATTTTTCTTGGCCCCCATGGGAGAATATATTACGGAGGGATATTTACCACTCTTGGGACCTTCTTCTCTGATAATGTTGAGGGTCAAATATTGCATATTAGACCCCAGTTATTACCTGAATTTACAAACGCGATATTGTTTAACGGTCTATTTTAATCATGTTTGTGATGCAATGTGTATTTAGGAGCCTGGAGTACTGAAAAAGGGTACTAAAAGTGTGGATTTGACGCTCTGAAGTCACCAAGGCATGGGACAGACCCTAAAGGACTGAGATCGAAGAATTTACATGCCAAAGATCTGAGAAAATCAAGCCACTTATATTAAACGGGCCCGAAAATCATCTAGAATGCTAGATCACAGGGTTCCCACCATCCATTCGGCTCAAAACTTAATATATGGCCTGAGGACTATAAATTAACCGTACAAGTAAAATTTCAGCAATTGGATCCTTGTAAAAGTGGCCCAACGAATAGATCAGCCTTTAAATCCTGATTTGAGGCCCGCCTGATATCTGAATATGCTTCAAATTTGGTGTCAACCCCTTAAATGGGGTGATAAAATGGTTGTACGGAGCGGATTTCTCAAATACATCACTGTGGGACCCACACACGTGATGCACATGCATACCATATACACTCCCGCCACACACCCAAAAATCCAAGTTGGTCAGCGTTGCGCTGACCGACGATTTCTCAAGAAATCCTACAGCGTCTCAACACTGTCCGGCCGGTTTTCGATTGTGGGCCCCACCCACCGTCCATATGGACAATCAGAGCCGTCAATTGTGTCCATAGGGGGGGCATTACCATCTCTAAGGTGTCATTTTGGTTCCTTGCACACGTACACACGAGGATCACAAAAAGCGCAGGATGGACGACGAGTTGATTTGATACAGTGGACCGCACCAAAACTCGACCAAAACCGATCCTTTCTGACAGAAATTTCGCCAGAAATCCAATGAACGGGTCGGATTTCTCTGAAAACACCAATGTGGGGCCCACTGAACACGTCAGTGCAGTAAAATTCTTAAGAAACGCATGTCCAATTTTTTCGGATGTAGCGGGTAGTTGTGAGCCACTGTTTGTGGTCGGATGGGTGATCCAAACTGTTCATAACCTTTAGAGGGGGGGTCTTTACCCTAACCATGGAGTCCAAATTAATTTCTTGGACATCTATTGACGGAGAACTCGATCAAAACGCAGGTCTATCACGTTTTTGCAACTACCAACTATGAAAATTGATTCCACCGACTTCCTTCCCTCTAAACCGCCCCTGGGGCCTATAAAAGAGGGGGAGAAGAACGTAGGAAAGCATCTTTAGGGATGTGGGAGCAAAGGAGAGGGATTGTGGAGCGTGGGCCGACCATCTCAAGAGTTTTTCTTTCTTCCCTTTTAGAATATTTCTGTTTTGATGCATTTTAAGATTTTAAGCCTCCCCATGTCTATGATGGGCTAAACCTCTTAGCTAGGGCTAAGAGGTGAAGCTTGTAGTGAGATGAGAGACTTTTCTTTATGCCTTTTGATTCATGTTTAACATGAACTGATTTTGATTCTAGTTTGATTATAAGGAATGCCTTTAGTTTTTATTGGTTTGTTGTGACTTAAATTACAATGGATCTGCGATAGCTTGGAGCATGTTCTTTGCTTTATTATGATTATGAAATTAGGAAACCTGTTGTTTACCATCGCCCCTTGGACATGGTTGGATGACAGAACCCTTGCTAAGGTTCATAACTCTCTGAGATGGATGTGGATTGGTTAGATTCTATTGTTTTCTTTGTCTCCTAGGCATGGTTTTGTGATTGAATCAAGTCTAATTCTCATACCCTTCATCTCTTGAAAACTACATTAAAGGAAGTTCAGATTTGATTTTCGTAGCTATATCTTCCAATTGGATGAAGACGGGACTCTAAGTTCAGTTGAGTTCTTGAATCAAGCATAAGATCTCCCTGATCTCTACAAGTCGATTCTTGGAAACCCTAGTTTCCCACCTTTGAATTTCACAACTTTAGTTTAATATTTCACTATTACTCTGTTAAAATCCTCTGATTTAGATTGCATTTTCACCTAGTTCTAGTCCAAGTTACTTTCAGATTACGTACAAGGTTCAATCCCTGTGGATTCGACCTTGGTCTTACCGAGATTATTACTACATCACAACCTTATACTTGGTGTAGTGAACAAGTTTTTTGCGTCGTTGCCGAGAACTGACAGTTACATTTTTCTGAGAATAGCTAGTTTTGGAATTAGTCAAAGATTAGGGTTTTTCTAGTTTTCTAATTTTAGATATAGGTTTTTCTGTTTGATTTTAAGAAACTAATCTAACTTTCCTGTTTTGTAGGATCTTGACATAGACTTTCTAAATTGGTAATCTATTTCTAATTTTCTAGTTTTTTTATCTTCTATTCTTAGATTAGGTTTTATTTTCTATTTTTAGAAACTTTCTAATTCTAGGATTTCTTTTATTTTTAGAAACTTACTTTCTAATTTATGTTTAGAACTTTCCTAATATGTTTTAAAAACTTTATATTTTTAGAAGTTTTTCCCTTTTTAGAAACTAGCTTACTTTCTATTTTTAGGTTGTAAGAGCTTTCTAACTTTAGGATTTCTAGTTTTAGAAACTAATTTCTTTTGTTTTCTTTTGTAAGATCTTAACATAAGAACTTCAAATTTGGTAACTTCCTTCTAACTCTCCTCTTCTTACTTTCCATACTACTGTAGGATCTTCTCTTTTATTTTTCGTAGGATTAGATTCAGAGTTAGGGTTTCACCATGGAAGAGTGGGTACGTCACTATGCTGAGATGGATAAGAGATACTGGGGAGGGATGTATACTGATTACAATGTAATTCAACGTATATCTCAAGATTTTTATGAAACCATCATCGAGAACCGACTAGAATATTATGCTCCATCGGTTAATAAGTCCTTGCGCGATCATAATTATGGGAATGAGGACTACTATCAACCATCATATTCTCCCACATATGATCAGTATGCCTATAACCAGTGGAAACATCAAAATTGGGAAGATGAACCAACAACATCACGACAAGAAACAACGTTTTATTGACGAAAAAAATTCATCTGTAAAGTACAATTTTATCGACGATTTTTTTTTCGTCGGTAAAACTACATTTGCAATTCTAAGGGTGGATTGGGAGAAAAGGTTCTGGTTCCTAAAAACTGTAGGAAAATATTTAGATCACTACCAGAACGGTTTAATCCCAAAGTAACAACAATTGAAGAATGTAGGAATATTTATGAAATGAAAGTAGAAGAACTAGTAGGTTCCCTACAAACTTTTGAACTACACTTCAAACAAACCCAAAAATCCAAAACAACTGTTCTAAAAACTTCAAAGAAAACGTTGAATGAAGACAATAGAAGTGAAAAAGAAGATGAAGATGAGGAAATGGCTTTGCTGGCACAAAGATTCAGGAAATTCTTTCAGAATAATCGTGACCGTCCTACTAGAGGAAGAAGGATAGACAACAGACCTTCTACAGGTAAATTTGGTAAAAAGACCAAAGAACCACAATGTTATGCCTGTCAGAAGTATGGACATCTGTCTACTGAATGCCCAAATAGAAAAACTAAGGGCAAGGCGATGACTGCCACCTGGGATGATACAAAGAGTCAAACTCAGAATAAGTGACTCAGAGAGCGATGGTGACCAAAAACCCTTGAGAATTCTTATGGTCTCTACTACTCCAATCATTTCCATTGAAACTGAAAATGAGAAGGAACCACAAGCCACTGAATCATTTCCGTCAGATAATGAGGAAACAGAAAAAGAAGAAGAGGAAGAACAAAACAAGCTACAAGATACTTATAATCAACTTTATATTTATAGCATCAACATTCTTAAAAGACTTGGAATGTCTTAAAACAAGAAGGAACTGCTGCAAAAAGATTTGGACAAAACATTGGAAATCAATTCACATCTAATTAATGATCTACTGCAATATCATTCAGAAAATGATAAGTTGGAAAGAGTCAATCTGTCCCTAAAAATGGAATCATCAAAGCTTACTAAACAAGTTGAATTAATAACAGATGAAAATGAGCAACTCAAGAATGAGAATCACACACTCCGGTTTGACTTAGAAAAATACAGAAAATTTGCTGAAATAAACTATAAATTCTCCCAGAGTGGTGAAAAGCTCGAAAAATTATTAGGGATGGGAAGACAAGGCTAGGAAGAGACAAGAGTGGCCTAGGGTATGACAAAACTAAAAGGAAAGCTGGAGATGCAGCCCGTACAACTAAAAAATCTGTTGCATTAGGTAGCAATATGAGAACTTCTCCAGTTTGTCATTTATGTGGTGATATGGATCATTATAATTTTGAATACTTGACACCTAGAAGGACTTCACATGACTCTGGTCAAAATCACATTGGTAAATTCACACCAGCCAGAGAAATACGAAATGACAAAAGTCCACCTAGGAGAAACACTCCCTCATCACCACCTGAAATGAAATCATTGGATCAAGTGGGAGAGAAAATTAAAAAGAATTCTATATCAAAATGGATAGTAAAGGAAATACCGAAGTGTCTGATTACTAACTCTATCCATATATCCTAATATCAAAGCATGAAAAGAACAAGTCCAGGTCATGCATCTACGTCTAGATATTTGTTGAAATGATGCATTTTTTTTTGTTGAGCTTCAAATGATATATCTGAGGTTCCTCACCTCCATCTTTTGTATATAAACATTCAAATGTTTATAATTTTGATGTGTACAGTAATTGTACATAATTTTGTTGTGTATACTGTTAACTCATTGACATACTAAAAGTATACATGAAAGATTGTCTAAAAGCTGAAAATTGAAAACATTCAATTTTGATATGATTGTCGATAATTCATGAGCATTCATCGATCAAATCGATCAATTGTCGATATCATCGACATCTCTTCAGAATATGGAAAGCCACATAATCGGGTCTATTATCGAAACTATTATCGATAACAACAAATGAGGATCATCGATACAATCTAAAGTAAGTTTGATAAAATCGAAAACTGCCACTCGATAAAAGGCGGTCGTGCAAAAAAAATCTATTTTTTTTGGAAGGAAGCTTTCCATTTTTTTTGCTAAAACCCTCAGACGAAAGTTCATCGGTAGGTCCCAGAAGCTCCTTAAAAACTGGTGCTATCCTTCCATTCCTTCTATTTCAGAGTTTATCTTGCTTTTTGGTCGGATATTGTCAGTTTCTTATTTGAAAGAGGAATTTTATCTGTTCTTCCTAAATTTGTCTTTATGGGCAAGGACAAAGAAGCGGTGTCGGTTCCTAGGGAGTCATCCAGACCCTCTTAACGAAAGACCCTTGCCTCAAAGGAAAAGGCAAGTGCTCCTGAACATGGGATCCCCACTCATCAGAGATCTTGACAAACTTCACGTGGTGGGTCCCAGTCTGAAACTCCCGCACCTCCTACGGCTAGCTTAAATCCACGTCCAGTAAAATATAAGGGGAGGAAGCTCATTCACGAGAGAAAGGTAGATAGGGATTGTCTAAAACCATACAATCTTGAATCCCTGTTTACTGCAATCGATTGGTTGCCCGTTCTAGATTTCGGTGGGCCATGCCAACTCGAACGAACACGCAACTTCCTTACCGCGTGTCACTCACCCGTGTATGATCCTCCCTCTATCATGGTCTCTCTAGACGGTGATGATATGCTGATCACGCCTGCTACAATGGCAAATATCCTTGGACTAACAATGGCACTGGAGGGTCTCCCTAAAATGGACCTTGAAAATGTTGAAATTCGGTCCATGATAACTAAGTACCTCTGTCATGGTAGGGACATTCCTTGGTATCAAGGGAATGCGTTGAAATCCAGGTACATGGAACCAAGATTTTGAGTTGTGCACGGTATCTTCACTACAAATATATATACTAGAAGTACCAACCGGTCCAATCTCACCAGTTTTATGACCATGCTAGTGTACTCAATCGCCAAAGGGATAAGGATCTGTCTTCCGACTCTACTTGTCTATCAGTTAGTTAACGTCGTTCATACATCTAGGGACCTCCATCTGCCCTATCCCTGGATTATCAACATGGTATGCAATGCCATCGGCTTCCCAAGGACCACTGATCCGGTTCTTCCTCTCCAAATCTTCAACAAAAACAACATTCATAAAATGGACTTGAAGTTCCACAAGTACCTTGAGGACCTAGAGGAAGGTACTCAAGAAGAAGGAGATGTTGGTATCTCTCCAACCGAATGGACTGAGACAGCTGGAAATGAACCTTTTGGACCCGATCCAGCAGCGTCAACTTCAACACCCGAGTATGCCAAACGATTCAAATTGGACGAGATTGGGGCAATTCAAAGGGATGTCCACTCAGTGCATAAGAGACTTACCGTTTTGGAACGGATGGTTCAAGGGGTGCAGCAGACAGTACAACGTTGGTTGAGCTGTTCACCTGCCGTCGTGATGATAAGACACCATCTTCCTCGGCTCCATAAGCACTGGTTTCTGAATGCTATAACATACACTTCGCTCTTATTTCCACGTATGAACATTAGTATCTTTTTAGATGTTCTACGTTCTCATAGGTGTATGTGATAGCTCTCTAACTTGCAAAGGCTGACATTTTTGTTTTCTGGTTTTGGTTGTATATGCCCACGGTTGGGCTAAATACTAATAGTATTTCTGGGTGCTCTAAAATGGGATTGGTATTTTTGTTGGGATAATTGTTAATCTACTGCTGTCAAGGGCAGTATATATTTGGATATTTGTGTATATGACTGAATGTAATTCTCATATTTACTGCCATAATTTTGTTCTCAGATCCTCTAGTTTATCTAGTTTATATATGGAATGTATGTGATGTTTTTACTAGTTATTCTATCTGCTTTTATCACTGCTTTATCTAATCTGATATGCATCCATACTGTCTGAAAATGATGTATGCTTAAAAATGTTTAAACATTTTACATCTATCTGTCATATTCCTTTGAATGACGGTTCTCCCACGGTACTTTAACTTCAGTTAATATCCACTACTATATCTGTGTCAATGACTGACAAAAAGGGGGAGAACAGTTCAAACACCCCGAACGGAAAATTGTATATCTGCTTAAATGGTGTTGCAGGTGTTAGGGGGAGTAGCTGCACCAAGACAAGGGGAGTTTGAAGTTAGGGGGAGCAGATACTAGGTCGTGTACATGTCTTCACTAGAAATTGTAAAATTTTGTAAAATGCATGTACACACAATTTAGGATGTGTTTGTCTATATACTGTTCTAGGGTGTTTTAGTATTTTGTCACGTAATTGACAAAGGGGGAGATTGAAAGTGCCCTGGTTTGTCAATTAGCGTGAGTGTTAAGTCAGTCAGACTGCAGAGCCTCATAGGAAGATCAATTCAAGCGTCTGCCTCAACCGGATGTGTGCAAGCTCACCACAAGTAAATCTAGCCTCACATCCCTTATCCCAAAACACCAGGTATATAAAACCCATAAAACAAACTAGAACATCATAGGGTTTAAAAGTTAAGAAAACTTTTTTTTTTTTTAAACAGGAAAATTCTCTAAGTTTTCTTGCTTTGTCGATTTTATCGATACATATCTCGATATGATTGACCTGCGCTGTCAATGTCCTCAATACCTAAACGATATCATCGATATGAGGACAAAATACGTCCATCAACCACATACTCATCTGCATAGAATTATCGATACATCGATATACTATCGATATCATCGATATTCAAATCTCGAGTCCATCGAAGGTGACTCGATAATACCGACAGACAGATATCTGGTGCCCCTGTTTTTTTCTTAAGAATATCATATGTGCATCGATATAGCGAAGCCTCCCCGATACCATCAAAATTCAAATCTCGATGATATCAGAAGGCTCTCGATGATATCGGTCATGCACGTCAAGTTCTTCCAGCAAAATATTTCAGGGTGGTTTATCTATGATCGATGGTCACTCGATAGAATCGATATTCAAATATCGATAATATCGGTATGGTTTTGGTGTCATCGAACAGGGACAGAAACTGTCCAGCAAACTTAAACGAAAATCCCTTGGATTTATCGATGCATCGACACTGTATCGATATCATCAATATTCAAATTCCGATGATCTCGAAGGTCCCTCGATCATTCTTGAAAACCTGAAATATTTTATAGTAAGCTCTCTCATTTTTCATTTGTCGATGAATCGACACTTGTCTCGATGATATTGGAGTTCGAAATCCGATGACATCGACCAGTGTTTAAATTCCATTGACCAGCTAGCAAGAGGTTTCAAAAGTGTATGACATTTGAGTTTGTATCATCGAGTGGCAAGTCGATGCAATCGAGAGTATACGCTCGATGATATCGACCCTGTTCGATGATATAGAACTCTGTCATAAATGTGACCGTTTTATATATGTTGGAACCTTTTGCCTATATATAGAGGACTTGTCTATTGTTGCTGGTAGAGAAAGAAGAGAGTGCTTTTGTGTGTTTTACCTTAGAGCATATACCCAAAGACCTTTCTCTTAGGGGAATTCATCCTCCAATCCACCCTCATCATTGATATTCAACAGAGTGGATTGGGGAATGAACTTCCACATTCAAGGATCCTCCATCTACTACCTTAATGGAAAATCAGTAAGTTGGGATGCCTTGAATGCATAATCGGAATCACTCTATCTTCCTTATAGGAAAACTTTTTATAGAGTAGGATTCCGTTTTGACCTTGACCCAACCCGAAGCCTCACATTGGTACATCATCTCGTTGTGGATCAAGGAAACCGAAGATTCTTCATCAACAAGGAGGAGATCTTTGTCAACGTGCTGAATGGGACTCATCCACTTATTTGTAAGTTATTAGAGTCCAGAGGACACTTGTGATCATTCCTTTTTAGGATTGGATCTTAGGTGTTTCTCACCCTTGCAAGTCCTCGTTGGAGGCCTCCGGCGGGAGTGTACGTGGTGGGTACGTATTGTTAACCCTTGCTCTGTAGAGAGCATAAACTTCCGGTTAAAGGTGAACCTGTTTAAAACCTTAGATTCGAGGTGATTCGAGTGAAACCTCCATTAGGGTCTTATGGAAGATCATTGGCCAATGTGCCTAAAAGTGGGTGCGTTGTATTGACCCTTGCTCGTGAGATCATAAACAGTCAGCCTCAGTGTAGGTTGTAAAGGTTGAAGGTAAACCTGATTTAAACCTTAGGTTTAAGGTGAACCGCTGTGAAACCTCCTTAGTGAAATCCGGTATACTCAAGGGTTGAGTGCGATTACGTGGAGTGGAGTAGACAAGTAGTCGAACCACTATAAAAATGACTGTGTTTGTGATTGCTATTCTTCTGTTTGTGTGATTTACTTTAATATTTTCATATCTAAATATCTGAGATCACACCTTACACACATACACTGTCATATCCATCATAAACTAGTTTGCATATTGTTCACTTCTTAAATAGTCTGTGATTGGATCTTCTACCAGGCTCGGAAGCCAGTAGAGTTACTTTTGGGTAATCCTAATATGTGCTTGTTGTTATGATTAGTGTAATAGGATCTTAAATAAACCATAAAAACTTTAAAAAGTCCTATTCTCCCCCTTCTAGGACATATTGGCATATTCCTAATTCAACTAAAGCGTTCTTCACCGCTATTTCACCCTCTTCCATCAACATTTTTGTGCTTGAAGATCTCTTCAATTTCATTGTCAGCAGCAGCTTTGCGACTACTGTCGATCCTCCTTCCAGTTTCTGGCTGATCGACTCTTTGGGTAAGTTTTCTACCAAATCGGCTTGACATCTAGGTAGGGAAACTGGGTAGGGAATCTGGTGGTATAAATGGATATGGCATCCAAAAATTTCATGAAAAAGGTTGTTGTTCTGTTAGAGACTGTTAAGGGGGGCCCTTCATGTGGATGGTCGGGTGCAAAGCAAAGGAATTCAACTTGCATCTAGATGCTACTGCTGTAAGATCGGTCTCACATGCAGCCCGCAGGTGGAAACTATCCCTCACCTGTTCCTGATCGGTCAGCAGGCGTTATTTGACCCTATTTCTTAGCAGTATGCGCCATCACTTTCTTTCATCACCTCACTATTGAGGATAGGATCAGGCATTAGAAGTGTGCGAATGCTCTTGGTGCTGCGTCTGCTATCGTCAGGCATGTCATTCCAATCCTGATTCTGTGGGAGCTATGGATGAGCCGAAATGGGGCCAGATTAAATGATCATCCAATGACGGAGAATGTTGCGATCGGCCGCATCAGGTGGTGGGCTATCAACTTGCAAGAGGGCAATGGTGATTTTCAGCAGAGGTTTTCTGGAACCAGATCCATTGGTTACCCTACCACCCACCTTTCTTGCTCCTTTCAAGTCATAAAATGGAGAAAACCCGCCGCTAGATGGGTGAAATTGAACGTTGATGGTTCGGCTTGTGGAAATCCTGGCCATTCAGGGGGAGGGGGTGTCTGTAGAAATGAGGATGGCAAGTTGTTATTTGCCTTCTCTATGGGCTACGGTGTGGGTACAAATAACAGGGCATAAATAAGAGCTATTTATGATGGTCTTCTTTTATGTTTGGAGCGTCGCTTGAACAATATTGTGGTCGAATCCGACTCTACAGTGGCGGTAAGCCTCATTTCTTATACTTCTCTTGTCCCCTGGCAATGACGTCAGTGGGTTAGTAGAATTAAGAGGCTAAAGCAGATCGGGTCTATTGTGTACTCGGTGATTCCTAGAGAAGGAAATGGTCCAGTGGATGGAATGGCAAGGGAGGGTAGTCAGAAGCAGGCTACAAAAGTTCTTGAAGATGTTAGGGATCTTACTCCTCATATCCGCGGGCTGCTTTTTCTGGACAGAGTAGGGCTTGGCTCTGTTAGAGCATCTCTAGTGTTGAGTTTAGCTTGGTTTTCGCTACTGTTGTGCCAGGCTGTGGCAGGTGGGCCTCGAGTTTGGGGGGTGGGGGGCAGCTTGGTGCAGAGGTAGTTCTGGTTTTGGTTTTAGTAGTTATTTCTTACATGATAGGTGTGGCCCGCCGTTTTTTTTTTTGTTGGGCCACACCCGAAGGGCTGTACATTTCTGTGTGATGAATGAAATCATGGCAAGTGCCCACTTTCTATATATAAAAAAAAAACACACACACACACACAGATATATATATATATATATATATATATAATATATATATATATATATATATATATATATATATATATATATATATATATATATATATATATATATCCTGCATATCAATCATCACACTCTGCCAACGTATTAAAGCAAACTGAGTGAGAGAGAGAGAGATCCAAACTTCTCCTGATTTCATTTCTTTCAACATATAACATGCAAAATCACATGAAAAAAATGCCACCCAAAAATACAAACCGTTTAAAAATAGCCCAATTAAATCAATCAATGGTTCCATTAAACCATGTAATGACATTATTTGGTCATTAGTGGGCCACCAAGATGTGCCATCAATAAAATTATCCAATCAAACATCCTAATCATTTAATGATTTAGCTTGCCAATGGATCAGTAGAGAAAAAACAAACTCTGGCCCATTAATATCTTTATGTGCACTTGCCAGATTGGTCTATAATCTACATTTGTCATGTGTTTTCAAATATCCATGGCATCCATCTGGTGTGCCCCATCACAAATAGGCCATGCCCCGAAAATCTCCTCCATTACAATCAGATGGCTGAAAATCTCCTTCATCACAATAGGCCATCTGGTGGATTTTTTCTTTTATCAGCTGACCAATCGCAGATCACTAATCAGATGGCTGAGATTATGTGATGGGGGAGAAGTTTGCCAATCCCAATCCCAAATGAAAAACCCCAACTCCAATGCCAATGCCAAAAGAAACACCCTAATTCCAATTCAAATCCCAATCACAAACGAAAAACCAAGTTCCAATCCTAAAAGGAAAAACCCTAGTTCCAATCCCCACTACAAGCATATAAATAAGATGAAGAAAAAAAACATTACCTTCCAGGGTTGAAATCCTATTCGTTAGATGTTGAGGTATGGTCGGATCTCCGTCACGATGTGGCTGATGCACCGCTGGGTTGTGGTAAAACACCGCTGGCTGATGTAAGAGGGAGAGGAAGAGGGAGAGAGATCAATTAAAGAGGGAAGGGTAGAGTTGATCAAGAGAGAGTTTTGGGGGGGGGGGGGGGTTTCGAAGGGTCGAAGTACAAACGCTAGCTAATGTCGAATTCAGATTAGGTGATGACCCCATCACCACCCAACTAGCTGGTGGAAAAGGGGCATTCAGACGCGAGAGGGAGAGTGAGCGAATAGGAAGAGGGAGGGAGGGAGGGGAGGGAGGGGGAGAGAGAGAGAGAGAGAGAGAGAGAGAGAGAGAGAGAGAGAGAGAGAGAGAGAGAGAGGGGGGGGAGAGAGAGAGAGAGAGAGAGTCTAAATCTATTAGGGTAAGCTTTGCAAATGAAGTATTAGGGCGTCCAGTGTTTTCAATTTATTGGGTCCCTTTACTGGCGGTCGGCAAAGGGTAACCCCAACCGTCGGCTAAGCCTATATTTCTTGTAGTGCCCAGTGCACGCACACAATAAAAGTTGGGCCCACAATGATGCATGATGCAATCTATAGCATCCATATGATTCTATTTGTCCTATTATGACATCTGTCCCTAGATGGGGTAAATCTGATGCTCATGTGGGCCACACTAATGAATTACACCCCAAATCTTAAATACGAGGTGTTACATGGATCATGTCCATATCAATGCTTCATGAATCCACCATAGGTAAACACATCCAACACTTGAATCCTCCAACAATTCTAAAAATTTATATATAAGGTATTCCCCATTATGTAACAACATAACTCTTACGTGTTCTGTATTCCCCATTACGTAACAACATAACTCTTACGTGTTCATCCTTTTCAAAGCACAATTTCATCATATATGGGGCAACGAGCTTCGTTTGACGTGACATCCACATACATAATTTTATATCCATCAACACATAGTTCATCATGTCCATCATGAGCATATAATAGCCATGAAACTAAGTCATAATGGTTTCCACATATACATATTTACATGCATGATTTCATTTCCAAACATCTACATACACCTCATGATAAATATCAACAAAAAGTCCAGTAATAAAACAACATAATTACCTCATGTAAAGTACCATTATACTATGTACAAACATCACACACATAGTCCCACACCAAAACCACATTGTATAAGGTCCACACGTCTAACCCTAATGGGTGCACCAACCAAGAGTTGGCGGGTTAGCTTGGTTCAATGAGTTAACTCACCAACCTAGATGAATTCATGGATTCCCACGACATGAGACATCCTTATGGTGTTCCTAAGGTCACACGAACCATCTAGGTTGGTACATCAACATAATTCTCATGCTGTTTATGCACCCAACACTATATAGTTATATGCTTAAATCTAATTATGATTTAATACTTCAACAAATCAAATCATAATTAATGATTTGATCTAATAATTGTTTAGCTTAAATCAGAGAAGGAATTAATTTGTAGAATTGATTGATCTATTGTTACTTAAGGGTACCTTAGATGCTTTTGATTCTGTGCGATTAAAAACCGTCCGCTTCATGAGAAAGTCACTCAATCGAAACTATATTCATATTTGTGTTGATGATTAGTTTAATAGAATTATCTTCCGATTGGATAGTATAGGACTTCAATTTCAATTGAGATATACATTGAATTAATGAATGAGATATTGTAATTACTATAAGAGGATTCTTAGATCCTTAATCTTCTATTTTTTATTAATTTAAAATTATTTTTTACCTTGCTGGATTAAAAACATAGCTAGACAAACTGTTGCATTAGATTAGTTTTAAGTCGTGTTCCCCATTTCCAGTGGATTAGAACTCAGTCCAACCAAGTTATTACTACATCGCAGTCCTGCACTTGGCATTGTCAACCCTTAGGTTCAATCAAGCTTTTGGTGTTGTTTCCGGTGAGTGACACAAACACAATTAGCTTTAGGTTTTCTAGATTTGCTTTTTTATTTTAGGTTAGGTTTTCTGTTTTACTAACCTAGAGTTTCTTATAGGTTTTCTAATTTCATATTTTTTTCAGGGTTTATTTTTATTATTATTATTTAGATCTTCTAGCATTACTAATGTCATTTGCTTGTTTTTGTTTATAAGTTACTTCTAGTTCTTGTTCCTCTCTTTTGGTAACATCCCTCACTCCCTCTACTCTTCATATTAATGTAGTATTTTATTTTATTTTAAAACAAGGATTGGTGTAGGCACATGAAAGTTACTAATTCTCCAATTTTGGTGTAGCAGGCTACTCAATCTGCTGGAATGTATGTTCAGGAAGATTCTGAGTCGTGTCAGTGCTGTGTGGAGGTGGATGTTTGAGCTCACTTGGCATGCATCAGGCGACCCAGTCGCTCTTTATGTTGTTGTTCCTCTGCCCTAATCCATAGCTTTGGAAGCTAAAATCTGTTGGCATAGCCTTCAATTGTTGGTAAAGTATAGGTTTTGTTGAGGGTAATTTCCCTTTTATTGTAAATCATCTTCGTTGGTCATGTAGTTATGCCTATATGATAGGCCAGGCCTAGATCTTTTGTGGTGCCCGAACTCATTTACATCCATTTTCAGATCAACAAAGTTACACGTTGTGACACTATGCTAAAATTGTGAATTTACGATAGGTTTGCTCCGTCACAAAAAAAAAAAAAAAAAAAAAAAAAAAAAAAAAAAAAAGCCTTGCTTTAACGACGGACCCACCATTTTTAGGGAAATTGGGGTGGTTAAGTGGCAGGATTTAGCAATAGACCAAAATCCAGTCGTAAACTAAGATTTTATGACAGATTTTGGTCCGTCCCAAAGTACCGCCCCTAGCGACATATTTTATTTGCTTTTGCTACGGATTATGGTCGTCATAAATTGACTTTTGCCCTTGCACTTTTTTTTTTTTTTTTGCGACAAATTTTGGTCCCTAGTAAATTGACTTTTGCACATGTTTTTTTATTATATATATATATATATATATATATATATATATATATATATATATATAGAGAGAGAGAGAGAGAGAGAGAGAGAGAGAGAGAGAGAGAGAATATGGTGGAAATTTGTTTCATTGTAGTCTAATAAGTCTTTTGTATTTATTTGTATCTAAGATTATTTGTATAAAGTGATTAAATGCAACAATTTTTTGTTTTGTTTTTATATTAATTGAGTGCAAACTATTATTATTATTATTATTATTATTATTATTATTATTATTATTATTATTATTTTGCTTTAAAACTGATAATTAAATGCTTTAGAACATCACACAAAATCCCACTATACATCCTTTGTATTTTAGGAAATGAAGTTTGAAAAAAATTATGATTAAAAACAATCGATATTTTGATATATAATTGACATTTTGAAAAAAATAAATAATTGTGATTTAATAAAAATCAAGATTTTGAAAAAATAAAAAAAAATTGAGTAATTTTGATAATTTTGAAAAAAAAAAATAGATATTGCAAAAATGATATTTTGAAAATTAAAATTGAAAACATTTTTAAAAAAATATGAAAATTTTGACTACTTCGAAAAAAGAAAATATTTTGAAAACGAAAATGAGATTGTGTTTTGAAAAGATAAAATAAAATTGTAAAGTTTGATAAGAATGAAGAAGTTTGGAAAAAAAAAAATTTTAAAAGAAAATAGAGAAGCTCGAAAGAATTGAAATTTCGAAGATAAATAATGAGATTAAAAATTTTAGATTTTGACGAGAACCTAACATTTTGAAAAGGAAATTTGAGAAGTTGAAAAAAATTAGGAATTTGAAAAAAAATATATTGAAAATGTTCGAGAGAAATTGGCATATTGGAAAAAAAAAAAAAAAAAGAAATTTTGATAAAAAAATCATTTTGAAAACGAAAGTTGAAAAGTTGAAAACAAAGTAGTGCTTTTGAAAAAATAAAATAAAATTAGCATGTTGTAATTTTTGAGAAGTTTGAATAAATTGTTAAGTTTGACAAAAAAAAATAAAAAAAAAAAATAAAAAATAAAAAATAAAAAAGAGGAAAAAATTGAGATCTTGAAAATAAAAATTCAAAATTTGTATTTTGAAAAAAAAAAAATTTGAAAAGTTTGATAATAAAAATGAGATTTTGTTAAAAGTTTTGGAAAAAAGAAAAGGAGATTTTTAAAAAGATTGATATTTATCTTCAAAAAAAAATTAAGATTTTTTACTAAATTACTAGGGACATCCACTAATTGAACCTTATAACTGTTTATGCAGAGAAACATTCACGTGTGAACAAATGATAGCCAAAGTATAATGAAGTGTAATTACAAGAATAACTTATAATGATGAGATTGATCAAATTTTATAAACAAGTCATCCTAAGGTTAATAATAATAATAATAATAATAATAATAATAAAATAAGTCATCCTACATCTGAACGCTCAGATATGTTCGGAACATGCTAATTAATATAGAGAACAAAAATCGACTGAATATGACCTTAAACGAATCAGATCCATCCAAAACACTCTTTAAATAGGCATGATCAGTTTGTTTAGATCTAAACTGATCTTGGACAATTTGATCAGTCCATATTAAAGAGTAAATATAACTTCAGATGTTTAGATTACATTTCACTCAAATATGATTGTTGGATCGCAAGATAAGGTCCATTATATTGTTGATCAATTTTGTCTGCCTAATACCTTTCTTATCTAAAGTCTGATCGGGCGAGTAACTAGTCAAATCAAAGCTCTTGATTAGTAGAATATAGTGAATGAATCAAATTTCTAAATTGCACCAAATATTTAGGTCAAAATTGTACCACAACTTACTGACCTTGTGAAAACCCAAGAAATGACATCGCTAAGTTATATGAGCCCCACCATGATGTATGTGTTGTATCCACACCGTTCATCCATTTGGAGAGATCATTTTAGGGCATGAGCCAAAGAATGAGGCAAATCCAAAGGTCAAGTGGACCCCATCAGAAAAAACAAGTTGAGATTGAACGCCTACCATTATAAATTTCTTATGGGTTGGAGAAGTTTTTGGTTAAGCTAATATTTGTGTTTTCCATTCATCCATGTATTTATTAACTTATGAACAGATTAGATCTAAATATAAACATCATAGTGGGCTCTAAGAAGGTTTCAACAGTGCATGTCACTGTCCCCACTGTTTTATGTGGTGGGGTCAACTTGAGCTTTGGATCTGTCTCATTCTTTGGCTCATACCCTAAAAGAATCTCTCCAAATGGATGGACAGTGTGGATACAACAAAACATCATGGTTGGTCCCACAAAACTTGGACACATCACTTAAGTGGGGAATCCACATCTCCACTCATTGTTATAAAAAACCACTGTTTTAGTAGTGTTTATTTACAATCCAACTTGTCGATAATGTAGAGAAGATCTAGATGAAGGGAAATTACAAAGATCAAATTAATCCAAAACTTGTGACCTGCAAAAGATTTTTAATGGTTATTCATGACTATTTTGATTGGTATGGCCCACCTGAGATTTAGATCTTATGATTTGCAATGACATCCTAAAATATGATGGAAAAACATATAGACAATGTGGATATACAAAAAATATATAAAGGTGGGCCCTACACATTAGGGTAACATCCATGAACGAGTTAACTAAATAAGAAAATTGTACTGTAAGGTCGACTTCATGAAACTTCCCGTGAGGTCGAGTTGTGTAGGCCCCATCATGATGTATGTAGAACATCAACACCGTGCATTTGATATCTACCCTTTAGGTCATAGGTTATCCCAAAAATTAGGCCCACATGAGTTTTGGATGCAGCTGAAACTTGGTATGAACACATCAATAATGGGTTGGATCTAAGAATCACATCTAGGTGGGCCCAATATGTGATTATGAATGTTTTAATGGGAGGGTAACCCCTCTCAGATATAGTATGTGGTGTGGTCTACCCAAGTTATGGATTGACTTTATTTTTAAGCCCATTGCCCACCATGGAATGGTATATTTGACTGATGGGGCAAATCTAAAGTTCAAGTGGACCCCACCATAGAAAAGAGTGGGATAGTGATGATGGGTTTTTTTGACCCGTCATCGACTGGTCGAGAGCCTCGCTTGACCGGTCGAGGGCTGGTCTTGACCAGTCGTAGGAGTCGAGTTGTGGCATGACTCAAAGTCCAGCGACTTTGGACTATTTTTATCCGAGGTGCTCAACCGGTCGTGGGAGGTGCTCGACCGGTCGTGGGTGGCTCTCGACCGGTCGTAAGTTCATCACGACCAGTCATAGTTACGCAGATTCGTTCCGTGATTTTGTAGGGATTTCGTGTCGAAAGTCCTTTCGCAACTGGGATGCGGAAAGAAGTTTCCTAAAACTTTAAATAGGAGGTACCTAGGGCTTTCTAGGTATGACAAGAGGGTTTCCTAAAGCTTTACAAGGGATTTGCTAAAGGGTTTATGGCTATCAAAGGTGAGAGAGAAGAAAAGAGAGAGGAAGCTTATAGAAGGGAGATTATGCTCGTGGAGGTTATCTACTGCGCAATCTATATCTCAACGCTTCTATGTCCTCGTAATCGGTGAGATCTCTCCCTTTTTTTGTTTCTCTTATTGTTTATCCACTCCTGCGTGAGTGAAGAAGGTTGTAACGTTCTACTTCATAGTGGATTGTTGATCTGGACGAGGTCTCGTGGTTTTTACCTCTTTGAGGGTTTTTCGCGTAAAAATCTCTTGTGTGGTGTATGATTGATGCTTTGATTTATTTCATTGATTTATTATTTCATAATTCTGGTTTGTTCCAGAGGGCTAGATCCTAAGGTTTTGTACAAGGCCCCCAACAAAGTGGTATCAGAGCTAAGTTCATTGGATCGTTTTTGAATTATGGAAGGTAGCTCATCAAGGGTGATCAGCCTCAATGGTTCTAACTGGACCATATAGAAGGCTAAGATGGAGGACTTGCTTTATTACAAGGACCTATATTTTTCAATTTTAGGCATATCAGCAAAATCCAAGGATAAGTCTGATGATGATTAGAAGAAGATAGACCGGAAGGCGATGGGGTTTATTAGACAATGGTTGGATGATTCTGTGTTCCACCATGTGTCTACAAAAACCTCAGCCGCTAGCCTATGACTGAAATTACAAGGGTTGAATGAGAGGAAGACAGCCGGTAATAAAATTTTTCTAATAAGGCGACTTGTGAATCTCAAGTTCAAGGATGGTGGTTCTGTGGCCGAGCACATGAATGAGGTCGGTAATATAGTGAACCAACTCTCCTCTATGAAGATGGTCCTAGATAATGAATTGCAGGCTTTACTTTTACTTAGTTCATTGCCTGACAGTTGGGAGACATTGGTGGTGTCTCTAAGTAACTCCGCGCCAGACGGAAAGATATCCATGGAACAGGTAACTAGTTGTCTCTTCAATCAAGAGACAAAGAGGAAGTCTCAGGGGTCTACTCAGCAAGAGGATCTTGTGACACGTGAACAAGGGAGAGCAAAGAATAGGAAGGGCGGGAAGGCCTGAGATAAATTAAGAGGCAAGTCGAGTAATAGAAAGGATGTTGATTAGTAGAATTGTGGCAAGAAGGGTCACTACAAGCATGGATGTCGTGCTAAGAAAAATGATAAGAAAAGAAAAAGGGAAGGAAGATGAATCAGATTCCACTGCAGTCACTTTAGATGGATACGTTGTAGTTATTCTTTTTACAGATCATGATGTATGTCTCACGGCTATGAGTCAGGACACCGACTAGGTGATAGACTCGGGAGCTTCTTTTCATGCGACTTCACGCAGGAACTTCTTCACAAGCTACATGTCAGGTGACTATGGGACCATGAAGATGGAAAATTCTTGCGTATCAAAAATCGTGAGAGTCGGTGATATTTGTGTGAAGACCGATGTGGGCCGCACATTGGTTCTCACGGATGTGAGGTATATCCCAGACTTTCACCTCAACTTTATGTTGACGGAAAGGTTGGATGATGATGGCTATGAAAGCCGGTTTGCTGGTGGGCGATAGAAGCTCATCAAGGGTTCGTTGATCATGGCCAGAGGAAAGAAGTGTTGCACCCTTTACAAGGCAAGTGTCAGTATGTGCAAGGGTGGGCTGAACGCATTGAAACTGCCGGCAGTACCTCATCGAAATGACTTCACTATGGTGAAATGGAGGCAACCTTCCCCGGGATGGGTCAAATTAAATGTTGATGGATCAGCGATGGGTAATCCGGGCCGTTCGGGCGGCGGTGGCATATGTAGAAATGAAAATGGGCTGTTTTTGTTCGGTTTCTCCATGGGTTACGGGGTTGGCTCAAATAATATGGCGGAACTCCGTGCTATCCATGACGGGATGGTGTTATGTTTGGAAAAAGGTTTGGATACTGTTATGGTTGAGTCTGATTCAAAATTGGCCATCCATAGTCTCACAAATCAAAACATTAATCTTTGGAAGTGAAACCTGTGGCTGTATCGTATCAACCGTTTACGCCGTTTGGGTAACTTTCTTTTCATTCACATTCCCAGAGAAGGCAACGGGCCGGCGGATGGTTTGGCTCGGGAAGGGAGCCGTCTTCAACAGTCCTCCATCTATCTTCAATCCAGGTGCCTTCCTCCTAGCGTCCGAGGTATGCTCATTTTGGATAGGGTCGGGTTAGGTGCGCTAAGATTGACCAGTTAGCTCCTTTGATCTGTTTCTATCTTCTGGAGCTTCTTGTAGATTTGTAGGAGCCTTTTCTTTTTTTTTTGTTCGGCCCTTCGTAATTTTTTGTTCTGGGGTCTGTTCAGTTTGTGGGGTGCCTTGTACAGTCTTTTCCTTTCAGTAATGAAGATCAGTTTTGAAAAAAAAAAAGGGGGTGGGCTGAACGCAACGAAAGATTCAGCTATTGTCATGTGGCACAGGCGTCTAGGCCACATGAGTGAAAAAGGGATTCAGGTACTAGCAAAGAAGTGGGTCCTTCTAGATGTGACAGGTACACCTCTCAAAACCTGTCTTGATTGTTTATCAGGGAAACAACATAGAGTTTCATTTATTAAATCTGCTTCTCATGTTAATAAAGTGCATGCATTAGATTTGGTTTATTCTGATGTTTGTGGTCCTATGAGGATAAAAACCTTGGGTGGGGCATTGTATTTTGTTACTTTTATAGATGATGCATCTAGGAGGGTTTGGGTTTATGCTTTGAAATCCAAGGATGAGGTCTTTGATGTGTTTAAGTTGTTTCATGCTATGGTCGAGAGAGAGACAGGTAGATGATTAAAGTGCATCCGCATTGACAATGGTGGTGAATACATTGGCAACTTTCATGAGTACTGCAAGTCCCTGGGTATAAGACATGAACAGACGGTTCCCAAGACCCCCAACATAATGGCGTAGCTGAGCGAATGAATCGTACCATTATAAAGAGAATCAGATGCATGTTATCCCATGCGAAGTTGACCAAG
Source organism: Magnolia officinalis (assembly GCA_021015155.1). Classification (NCBI taxonomy): domain Eukaryota; kingdom Viridiplantae; phylum Streptophyta; class Magnoliopsida; order Magnoliales; family Magnoliaceae; genus Magnolia; species Magnolia officinalis. The sequence goes on from JAJHSJ010000017.1 coordinate 12,772,238, forward strand.
ACGTTCTGGGGAGAAGCAATGCACACGGCAGCGTATTTGATAAACAGTCTTCATCAGCTCCATTGAATGGAGAAGTACCTGAGAAGGTGTGGACTAGACAGGATCCATCGTACAGTCATCTCAGGGTGTTTGGATGCAGGGCATCCGTTCACATACCAAAGGACGAGAGGTCCAAGTTCAATATGAAGATCAGGTAGTGTGTGTTCTTGGGGTACGGTGATGAAAAATTTAGTTACAGATTGTGGGATCCGACTGAGAGGAAGCTCATCAGGAGCAGAGATGTGGTTGGGTTCAAGTGGTGGACCTCCCACACAATCCAAAACTTCCAGACGTTGGAGTCCCCTTCAAGTTCGATCTCCCCAGGTTCAATTCGGGACACCCCAATCTCCCCTACTCCAAGGCCAAACAGGTCAGTTTCTTTAGTGGTTAAATGGAAACAACCCACTCCTAGCTGGGTTAAATTAAATGTCGATGGATCTGCTAGGGGTAACCCTAGTTTCTCAGGAGGCGGAGGTATTTGTAGAAAGGAAGATGGATCCTTCATTTTTGCTTTCTCGGCTGGTTATGGCATTGGGACTAACAACCGTGCTGAATTACACGCAATCTACGACGGTTTAGAATTATGTCACCTTAAAGGGATGGACAGGATAATTGTTGAATCGGATTCAAAGATGGCAATAGCCATCCTAGCGGGAGCTTCTCGTTGCCCTTGGAGTTGGAAACCATGGGTGGATAGGATCAACAACTTGAGGCAATCCGGCACATTTTCCTTGCAACATATTCTAAGGGAAGGAAATGGCCCGGCTGACAGCTTGGCGAAAGTGGGAAGCTTAATGCAGGTAATGAATTGTCACGATCAGTTCTCTTCCCTCCTCAGGCAAACTAAGGGCCTGGTGTTCCTTGACAAGGTTGGGCTTGGGTCGATCCACACCCTCTTTGACTTCCCCTCCTTCCGTGATTAGCTCTCTCTTTTGGTTCTTTCTTGTATAACGCTAATATATGATAGGCAGCCCCCCCCCCCCTTTTTTGTTGCGGGGTCAGCCTGAAGCTATACATTGTATTCTCGTTGGCCTTCGGTTTTAATGAATTTTCCTTTTCCGAAAAATAGGAGCAGAGATGTGGTTTTCTTTGAAGATCAGTGTATAGAAGACATTGGTAAGCCAGAGAAGAACAAGCCTAGTTCAAGTGAGCTAGAGGACATGAATCCGGTTATTCCTCCCGTGGTGCTTGATGACGGGGGAGTACAACAAGGTGCAGAGGAAGAGGGAGTTCGTACGGAAGATGGACAAAGGGAGCAGTCCCCACTCGATCCACCTGTTGAGCCACAGGTGAGGAGGTGATCTAGGGATAGACAGTCGTCCAAAAGGTACTCGCTGCATGAGTATATTATGCTCACTGATGGAGGAGAGCCAAAAGATTATTCTGATGCCTAGCCGACGAGCATAAGGAGGAGTGGTTGAAAGCTATGCAAGAGGAGATGTAATCCTTGTATAAGAACCACACCTATAACATGGTGAAACTGCCTAAGGGCAAGAAAGCTTTGAGCAATAAGTGGGTGTTCAGAAAGAAGATTGAGCAAAAGAATTCACAGATGAGGTTCAAGGCCAGACTTGTGGTGAAAGGGTTTGGTCAGAGGAAAGGCATAGACTTCGAGGAGATATTCTCACCAGTGGTGAAGATGACATGCATACGGGTGTTGCTTGGGTTGGCAGCTAGTATGGATCTGGAGATAGAGCAGTTAGATGTTAAAACTGGCTTTCTCCATGGTGACCTGGAAGAAGAGATCTACATGCACCAACCAGAGGGATTCGAAGTCAAGGGCAAAGAGCACATGGTGTGTAGGCTGAGGAAGCGCTTGTATGGGCTAAAACAAGCTCCATGACAATGGTATAAGAAGTTCGATTCGTTCATGTTACAGCATGGGTATGACAAAACAGAGTCGGACCACTGTGTGTTCACGGGCAAGTTCTCAAATGGTGATTTCTTAGTTCTTCTATTATACGTTGATGACATGCTCATCATCCGAAAAGACATCAAGAAGATTGACAGGCTGAACGGGCAAGTCTTTTGCGATGAAAGACTTGGGCCCGGCTATACAGATCCTAGGAATGGAGATAACCCGTGACAGAAGCAGTAGGAAGCTTTGGCTGTCACAAGAATGGTGTATTGAGAAAGTCCTAAAGCAGTTCAATATGAATACAATGAAGCCAGTCAGTACTCCACTAGATGGTCACTTCAGATTGAGCAACAAGCAGTGTCCTAAGACGAAGGCAGAGATGGAAGAGATGCAGAAGATACCCTACGCGTCAGTGGTAGGAAGTTTAATGTATGTTATGGTGTGTACACGCCCAGACATAGCATATGGGGTAGGTGTTGTCAACCGGTATCTTGCCAATCCTGGCAAAGAGTATTGGGCAATGGTGAAATGGATACTACGGTATCTAAGAGGCTCATCCAAGTTGAGCCTATGTTATGGTGACGGAAAACCTGTGTTAGAAGGTTACACAGATGTAGATATAGCAGGTGACATAGACTCTAGGAAGTTTACATCAGGGTTCATGTTCATGTTTGTAGAGAGAGTGTTTTTTTGGCAGAGCAAGTTACAGAAGGTCGTAGCATTGTCGACGACAGAGGCCGAATACATTGCAATCACAGAGGCATGTAAAGAGATGCTTGGATGAAGAGGTTTTTACAGGAACTTAGCCTGAAGTAGGAGGAGCACGTGGTCTATTGCGATAGTCAGAGTGCTATACACTTGAGCAAAAATCCAAGTCAGCATTCTAAGTCAAAGCACATAAAGATTCGGTATCACTGGATTATGGATACTTTGGAACAGAAGGTGTTACAGCTTGAGAAGGTCCACACAGACGATAATGGGTCAGACATATAATGACCAAGGCTTTGCTCAAGGGTAAGTTTGAGGTTTGTAGAAACCTAGCTGGCTTGAAGAAGGTGGATCCTTCCTAGGTCAAAAAGGGTGAGATCTGATGAATTTTTTGACCCGTTGTCGACCGGTCGAGGGCTGGTCTCGACCAGTCGTAGGAGTCGAACCGTGGCACGACTCAAAGTTTAGTGACTTTGGGCTATTTTTCTCCGGGGTACTCGACCGATCGTGAGAGGTGATTGACCGGTCATGGGTGGCTCTCGACCGGTCGTAGGTTCGTCACGACCAGTCATAGTTACGCAGATTCGTTCCACGATTTTGCGCGGATTTCGTGTCGCAAGTCCTTTCGCAACTGGGATGCGGAAAGGAGTTTCCTAAAACTTTAAATAGGAGGTACCTAGGGCTTTTTAGGTATGACAAGAGGTTTCCTAAAGCTTTACAAGGGATTTGCTTAAGGGTTTAGGGCTATCAAAGGTGAGAGAGAGAAGAAAAGAGAAAGAGAGGAAGCTTATAGAAGGGAGATTATGCTCGTGTAGGTTATCTACTGCGCAATCTATATCTCAGCGCTTCTATGTCCTTGTAATCGATGAGATCTCTCCGGTTTTTTTTTTTTTTTTTTTTTTTCTCTTATTGTTTATCCACTCCTGCGTGAGTGAAGAAGGTTGTAACGTTCTACTTCATAGTGGATTGTTGATCTGGACAAGGTCCCGTGGTTTTTACCTCTTTGAGGGTTTTCCACAAAAAATCTCTTGCGTGGTGTGTGGTTGATGCTTTGATTTATTTCATTGCTTTATTATTTCATGATTCTAGTTTGTTCTGGAGGGATAGATCCTAAGGTTTTGTGCAAGGTTCCCAACAAGAGACACCCACTGTTAAAACCTTCTTATGGTCCACCACGGTGTTTATTTGAGATCCAACCACGATCTTTATTTGAGATCCAATTATAAGTTAATGCAGACGTGGAATAAGGGAAAACGTAAATATTATCTTGATCAAAAACTTCTATAGCCCCAAGGGAGTTTTTAATGGTAGTCATTCAATCGCCACTGTTTTTGTGGTGGGTCCGAGTTGCACCAACGGTTCAAAGGAGATCAAACTTACATGGCCTCCACGACGATGTATTTATTATATCCACAGCATTAATCCATTTGTAGAGATCATTTTAGAGCATGAGCCCAAAAATGATTCGTATCCTAAGCTCAACAGGACCACACAAAAATTGCAGTGGGACAATGATTCTCACCGGTAAAACATTTGTAGGGTCCACTGTAACGTTTACGTTCCATCCAATCTGTTAATAATATCACACATACTTGGATGAAGAGGAAAAACAAATATTATATTGATCCAAAACTTCCGTGACCCTCAAAAGGGTTTCGATGGTACAAGTTGGCCTGAGTAGAAGTTGCTTTGGTGACTTGTCAGAGGGCCACTGCTGGTCATTCTGGATATGTTTTCTTGTTTTCTATATGATGGGAGAACCCAGTCTTCACGTAATCAGCAGGTCAGGTAGATGTGGTGCGCAGTGGAGTTATGTTCCTCTGTACCTGATTTTTGGCTTGTGCTTCCTCCCTCTTTAACCCATGGATTTGCCTACGCAGGTCTTGGGTGTTGATAGTGGTGATGTTTGGTGTTTGCTGTGTTGCGGTCCTTATAATTCATGGCACCAAAGGAAGCTGGATTTTGTTGAGTCGTATAGCTGCTGGTTTTGATAAGGTGAGCCCAGAATTTAGCTGGCGTGGCTCCATTTGTAGAGGCTGTGTTTTCTTTCGTTGCTATTGTAGCTCCAGTTGGACGTTTTCTAGGCCTATTTTCCAATGGAGTGTACATAGAGGCAGGGGGTTTTGTTAGAGAGAGAAGCTGTGGAGCCAAATGGCGCTGGTTGGCTTCAGTTGATCCTCTGATGTTCTTTAAGCAGTTCTTTTCAGCGTATTCAGTATTTTGAGTCGGGCTCCTATTGCGATTGCATGGGTGTCTTTTTTCCCACTTGGAATTGATCTCTGCTGTTATTTTCTTCTTCTTCTCTCTCTCTGTCTCAGATGTTGAAGATAATAGGTGAGGCCTGTTTTTTTTTTTTTTTTTTTTAAAATTTATTTATTTATTATTATTATTTTTTTTATTTTGTTGTTGTGGTTCCCACCCAAATGGTTTCACATTTCATGTTCATATCATCAAAATTTCAGGTGGCCTGCTTCCACCTTTCTTTTAAAAGAAATAAGTGATCAATTCTCCAAATGAAAATGTGTATGTAAAAGGTAACATTACAACACTATTTTTTTTTTGTAAGATGAGGTCAAGCCATTACAAGAACATGGTGAAATTCACAGCTGAACCCTCTTACGGCATGAAGCTGACCACTGGTTCCACCGCTCACCGGGCTTCCAGAATTGAGACAGTTAATTCATTCTTTGAGCAGATTTTAGCATCGGCTGAAGATGGATCTGATTCAACAACAGCCCTTGCGACAAAAAATCCCGGCTGTGTAGGTTTTGGAAGTGTCATAGTTTCACTTCCGAGCATGAGAACAACCAATGATATGTTAGGCCTATCTGCTGCATCTTCTTGAACACACAATAGCCCAATGTGGATCCATCTGAGAACATCAGTCTTTGGACATGACTCCGCTATCACAGGATCTATCAGCTCCAATTCTCTTTCAGAGCACCATAATTTCCAGGCCTATAATGTCACATATCATGTAGTGTTTTGCATTAGTAGTATGCTTATATCAAGAATCAGAGATTAAGAAGGTGGATTTAATTCAGGCTTCAGGGAGAATCCTACGTGAGCTAGGAGGCTCTGAGAGTATTCCGGAAGATGGAGACCACTGTTCCTTTTTCCACTTATTATCTCTAGCATTAGAACTCCAAAGCTATAAACATCTGATTTCACAGAAAATAATCCTCCCATTGCATACTCCGGTGATATGTATCCACTGTTATAAATGAAAATAATGCAAGAAAGATTAGAAGTTCAAAAAAAAAAAAAAAAAAAAAAAACCTAGAAAAGAGTAGAAGTGAACAGGACTTGAGTGAGTTCCACGGGCACTTGCTAATGTGTCACTCGTGTACAAGATTAAAGACACTTAATCAGGCAGGCCAAACTGCATCCATTCCCACACACATCTGTTTCTTTTGGAAATGTGAGGTCAACTGGAACCTGCTTGGCAGTCCAGTCTGATTTTTGGGATGGTCAGGCACATACCTTGGTAACAGAGATTATGGGACAAGAATATGTCTGAAGTAGAATATTGTTTGACAACTTACTATGTTCCGACAATTCGATTTGTATTGACCTGACTTTCATTTCCACCCAAAAACCGCGCCATTCCAAAATCTGAAATCTTGGGGTTCATCTCATTGTCCAACAAAACATTGCTGGCTTTCAGATCTCGATGAATAATTCTGAGTCTTGAGTCCTCGTGAAGGTAAAGAAGGCCCCGTGCAATTCCGACAACAATATCATGACGTCTTTCCCAGCCCAATAGAGCACGCTTGAAGGGATCTAGTAATTAAGAGAAAATAGATGCACATTGAATTAGATTATGTTTAGGTGTCACATCTTTGAACGGTGGTCAGTTGACATCAACGTCAGCCCGAGCCTGATCTATTAATTTATACAATCAAAACAGACTGGCCCATTGCCTTGATATTGGTTGATTACCCACAACATCAGTTATTGCGGTGGCATCCACCTTAGACCCTCATATCCACAACAACCAGAACAGTTGTGTGAGAGTTTTGCCATTTGCTCAGAGCTCATTTCACTTGTTAACGGCCCAGCTTGAGCTGTGAATGTGTCTATGCATAGAATTTAGAAATTGAAGACAAGGGTAAGAGTCAAACCAAAGAGAAAGACATCAAGGCTGGTGTTGGGCATGTATTCATATACGAGAAGCTTCTCTCCACTCTCTATGCAGCAGTACAAGAGCCTCACCAGATTCCTGTGTTGGAGTTTGGCAATCAATGTCACCTCATTCTTGAATTCTGCTAGACCTTGCCCCGAACTCTTTGAAAGCCTTTTCACTGCTATCTCCTTCCCATCAGGTAGCCTGCCCTGAAATGATTCCCATGCAAAGTCGATTAGAAAACATAATTAGCTAGTCCATGGATTTATACTGTGTTTGGCTTGTTCAATTCCACTACTCTTAGGCTGCTTTTCATATATTTGAAAATGAGTTCAATTGCACACCTTTATGTTCAATAAAGTTTTGTTGCCAAAAACTAACTATATCTTATGGAGCTTTCTATGTAGATAACCTAGTGTTTCTCCTTCAATAGATACTAGTGATGGACAACGATAAAAACTCTTTTATCTTTTGAATGGATGACTCTTTAAGACAATTTCGTACACTAATGAACACAAATGACGAGGCTTTTAGAACTCATCACACTAAGGGAGACCATTTATGAGCTTCGCTAAGCTCACTACAAACACCACACTCTAAACTCTCTTTCTTACACCTCTACATACTCTTTCCACTTGCCTTCCTTCAAACCCTATTTACAATGAGCTGTTGCAAGCAATCAGGTGAGAGACACCAACTATAGTTACCAATTAAAACATCCTCAGAAGAGCCCATTGACCCCTATTTTCTAGGAGTCCCCAAAATGAGTTCGCATTCCAACACTCTACAGATTCCTTAAACCTGATAGGTCATGCCAAGTTCTTTTTAAACTTCTCAAACACATTGGTCTTTAATGGTTCCGTGAAGATATTTGCAAATTGATCTTTTGTTATATGATAAAACACATCAGTGATTTTGTGAAGATATCTACAATTTGATCTTTTGTTATATAGCATATGAACTGAACTTAATTTTTCGACAGCCATTCTTAAATGAAGTGATACTTGGTGTCGATATGGGACTGAATGAAACCATAGTGTCAAATCAAACACGGGAACTAATGGATTACTTTCCGGTTCTAAACTCATAGGGTGTACGTGGGTATTTAGTAAAAAATATAATACTGATGAGACTATCCAAACCTTTAAGGCTAGATTAGTAGCCAAGTTCTTTAAACAAAAAGAAGGAATATATTATTTTGACACATATTCTCCATTAGCTAGAATAATATCCATTATGATTTTATTCATTCTAACATCAATATGTCATCTTCACGTCCACTAAATAGATGTAAATATAACTTTCCTAAATAGTGATATCGCCAGAGTAGGGGGCTTTTGTTCAAGGCCGATCGTTAGCCGAAAATATTGCCTTATCTCAAGAGCTGTTCAGGGAGTTGAACAGGCCGGTTCGTGGGGGAAACATTGTCTTGAAGCTTGACATGGACAAAGCATACGACAGGGTAAATTGAGATTTTCTGAAGTAGGTTTTGAAGCGGTTTGGATTCAGCAGGTCTTGGATTGAGATGGTAGAAAATTGTTGGGCAAATAGTTGGTTTTCCATTCTTTTAAAAGGAGAGATGGCGGGCTTTTTTAAATCTTCAAGGGGTCTAAGACAGGGGGATCCAATCTCTCCAAGCTTGTTTATTATTTCAGCTGAGGTTTTGAGTAGGGTGCTCAAAAGCCTTTTGTATCTTTGGGATAGCCGGCCATTTGCATTGAGTAGAGGTTGCCCAACGATCTCACATTTGCTATATGCTGACGATACCTTAATTTTCACTAATGGGAGCAAATCCTCATTGCTTGCGATTAAGAATTTCCTCGACTCCTTACAAGCGTCCTCGGGCCAAAGCATTAATCTAAGAAAATGTTCCTTTTATTGTTCATCAAAATTGCCAAGTGCTAGAGTTAGAATGATCGAGACTATCCTTGGTTTTGGAAAATCGTCAGCTTCTCTCACTTATCTAGGAGTCCCTATGGTGGATGGAAGGCTCAAAGCTTCAGCGTTTAAGTCGATAGTTGATAGGGTTGTGGGGCGAATTAATGGGTGGAAGGCCCGAATATTATCCCAGGCTGAGAGAACGGTTCTAGTGAAGAACGTCTTATCTGGTATTCCGATTCACTCGATGGCGGTTGTCCACATTCCTTCTCAGGTGCTAAAATCAATTAAAAGACACATGACGAATTTTTTCTGGGGCTGGTCAAAAGGGAAACAAAAATGTCATTGGAAGAATTGGAAATTGCTGGCCACGCCAAAGGATGAGGGGGGCATTGGCTTTAGAAAACTTGTGGACATTTTGAAAGCTTTTCGTATTAAAATGGCCTGGTCAATTAAATTTGGACAGAAGGACAATGTTTGAAGATCTTTCATGACGGCTAAGTATCACCAAGACTTGTCCCCTGGTGCTTTGGCTCGATCAAGTTGGTTACCATCTCCCCTGTGGAAGAGAATCAGGGAGCTCATTCCTATGGTAGAATCTCGGGTTCAATGGCAATTAGGTGCCGACAACTGCAATTTTTGGAGGATGAATTGGACCGGTCTAGGCCCTCTCGAGCAGCTAGCTGAAGCAGAGGTGCCAGTTGGTTTGTTGGATGCACAGGTGCGTCAGGTGCTAGGTCCTTCTAGTCCTCTCCCCCCCCCCTCAGCGACTTTCCTTCTCCTCCCTCAGAGAGTCATTTATCACGTCTTTTAGGCAGGGTTTTGCATCTCAGAGGGTACTGGCATGCCAATCTGGCCGTTCACGACTTCAAGGGATTTCTCAATTAAATCAGCGTGGTCATTGAGCAGGGATCCTAGTCCGGGTTGGAACTGGTCAAGATGGGTTTGACATGCTAAACTGCCACCCAAAATCTCGCTTCTTCTCTGAAAGATGTTTCAAACGCAGTCCCGGTGGATAGTGCGGTTCAATCCCGGGGTGTCCATATAGCTTCCAGATGTGTCTGTTGTGCCTTTCATGGATCTCACCCCCATGACATTGAGTCTCTGCTTCATTTGTTCGTCAACAGTGGTGTGGCTCAGGTAGTATGGCGAGCTGTAGGTGGATGGTTTGGAGTCAGCGTAATGGCAGCAGGCTTCGGTTGAAGCACAACTTTCTCAGTGGTGGGCGGCGGTCTCTGCTAAGCAGGACAAATAGGTGAACCAAATGATTATTCCCTGCATTGTTATATGGGAGATATGGAAAACTCGCAATGCGACAGTTTTTTACTGTGCCGGTATCTTGTGATCGAGGTCTTGCGAAAATTAGATGGTGGGACGTTCTTCTTAACAGCTCTACCAACTAGGGATGCATGCATGGGTCAGTGTGGTCGGATTCTTCAAGGAGAGGTGTTGTCTCGTTTAGTGCCACTAGAACGCGCGGTCAAGCACGTCTGATTAGATGGGAGAGGCCACCGCCTGGTTGGGTCAAAATTAATGTTGATGGGTCAGCCAGAGGTAATTCGAGCAGATCGGGAGGGGGTGGAATATGCGGAGGGGAGTTGGGCAATTTTCTTTTTGCATTTTCGGGAGGTTATGGGGTTGGTTCTAATACCGTTGCAGAATTGCGAGCGGTGCATGACGGTCTTGCACATGGTATCCGAAGGGGTTATAGACAAATCATTTTAGAATCAGATTCCAGTTTGGTTATTGATTTGCTCAATAGTGTGGCTAAGCCGGGTTGGAAATGGAAGATGTGGTTATATAGGGTTCATCAGTTGTAGCGCAATGGTCAAATTAGATTTGTGCATGTTCTAAGGTAAGGGAACTCACCGGCGGATTCAATGGCCAAGTTAGGGAGCGCTTCTCAATTTGTGCTTGGTTCGATCGTCTCTCAGAACTTTCTCATCAGGTTAGAGGGTCTATCTTTCTTAATAAGGTTGGTTTCGGATCAATTCAGATGAGGTAACCCCCTGGTTCTGTAATTTTTTTGTAATTACTTGATGCATGTAAAGGGATGCATAGCTGTAAAGGTGGGGATTTTTTGAACTGAACAAAGACATATTCCAAAAAATAAAAATAAAAATAGTGACCTTAATGAGAAGGTATGCATGGAACAATTCAAATGGTTCATTCTACCCGGAAATGAGAAGAAAATTTGTAAACTAATTAAATCTTTGTATGAATTAAAACAAACATCGAAACAGTAGCATGAGAAGTTTGATTTAATAATATTATATTATGATTTCAGATATAATGTAACTAATAAATGCATATATTCTAAAGTTAGTGGTAAGTGTATAAATATTATTTGTCTGTATGTTGATGACATGTTGATAATAAGTAATAAAATAAAAGGTGTAATTGGAATAAAGAAATTTTTGTATTACGTATTCAAAATGAATGATTTTGGATTAGTGAACTGGCACCCAAGTACATCCAGAGCTCCCAAATATATCAAATTCTTTCTCAGTTCAAGAACGTTTCTCACATTTGTCAGGATACAATTGGTTCCATCAAATATCATGATGTGTACCAATCCAATACCAACAACCTTATAGGCAAAGTCATTACTCATACACACCTTTTTTTTTTTCAAGAAAATGTGCTTCATTGATATAAGAAAATAATTACAATCTTTGATTTCGGGGATCCCCAGGAAAAAAAAGGACCTGGGGGAAGCCTATCATATCGCTAGACAGCAAAACGCTGGGAGAACAAAAAAACTCTGCGCCGAAACCACGGGATGTTGTGCAACCCCACTAAATCTCTCTGATCGCCCCCAGGCCCACCTTATATAGGAACAAGAGGCCTCTGATCTGGGGAGGGAGATCAGCAAAATGCTCAAGGAAGACGAAACCTTGATTCTCGCTACCCAGGTGAGACAGGGCGTCCACTGGGTCGTTTCCCTCCCTAAAGATGTGGGAAAACACTATCCGACCCCTGCTCTTCAGCCTAATGATCTTGCATAATCGGTAGCTCCATTTCCAGCCCAGGTAGGATATCCCATTTAACACATTCACTACTTTCATCGAGTCTGACTCGATAATGACTCGATTAAAGCCCCTAGATAGGCAGAGAAGCAGCCAATCGTGCACCACCTAGGGCTCCGCATAGGAGTTGGATCCTACCCCATAACCCATCGAGAATGCAAAATAGAACTGCCCCTTGTCTCCCCTGCAAACTCCGTCGTCACCCGCTAATCCGGGGTTGATTCTAGATGATCCATCCACGTTCACCTTCACCCAATGGATGGCTGGCTTGGTCCACTTCACCACCACTGAGCGTTGTCTTGGGTTGGCCCTGGCAAGGGGGCCCGAGGACCGGCCTAAGTTGCTGAAAGCCCCACCAGCAGCACCAGGAGTGATCCTCTGCTTCAGAGAGATACCTACGAGACTCGTACGCAGCTGGGGCCCACTGGCAAAGGGGTCGCGGATGGTCGTTATCCATTAGTGGACTCGCGCCAACAGGAACGCGATGGAGGTGGATTTCCCTTCGAATTGTGCTACATTTTTGGATTTCCAGACCTCCCACAGAAGAAATTTCGGGGCCAGATTGCGAGCTAGGGAGGGCTTACTATCAGTAGAATGCGTCCACCACCGCTGTAAAATCCTGGCTTCCACCGACGTTGCTAGCAGAACACTTATCCTAAACATAATGCCTAACGATTCCAAGCCTGGCCCGCTAGTTCGCTGTCCAACAGCAAGTGATTGATGGATTCCACTGACGTTCTTCCGACTGAGCTGCTACTACAACAAACGCATTTTGACGCGAGCTGGATCCCACAAACCTGTACCGCGTCGTCAATTGGAATGGCCCTATGTAGCACCTTCTAGAGGAATAACAATATCCGTGGGGGCATTTTCGCATGCCACACCCATTTTGCCCAGCCTTTCCACGCGCGAGGCTCTCTACTAACCGACCAGGCTGAGCTGATTGAGAAGCATCCCGACGGGGTAAGCGGCCAAAAGGGAGCATCTGGGCCATCTAATAAATAAATGCCCTGCCAGAAAATGTAGTCAATTACATCCTAGGGAAGGAAATTGAACGCTGCAGAAGGGGGAAGAGGGCCATTTATGCCCAAGAATTTATTCACCTGCCACAGGGAGGAATTTTTGCCGTCACTAGACTTTGGAGGGGGCCCAGGCCCGTCCATCTGGTGTTCCAGAGGTTGTAGCTGCTAGACCCAAGCTTCCACTGAACCGTGGCCTCTAGAAGGGGAAATAAACCGCAAACTTTCTTCCATAATGGGGAAGGGGCAGGGGAAAAATTGTTGGCGTATTTGGAGCTCATGAAAGAGCCCCATAGACTCGCTCCTACTAGTAAACCAACTCTTATACAAGGTTATGTGGTATGAAGCCCCCAAATTCAAAATCCACTCATTGTTGAGATATCCAGATTTGAATGCGGTCGTAACGTCACAACCACTTGCCACCTCACCAGATTCAACTTCATTAGACTCTTTCAATGTTTCATCTGATTTATCTTCCTTCTGGGTTTGGGGTTCTGATAGTCCTTCTTCATATGCCCCACATTTCCATAATTCCAATACTTTATCTTTCATTTTCCCTTGGACTTGGATTGAGATCACGAGTTTTTCTTATCCTACTCAAAATTTCTTCACCTAGCAACCGACGCATGCGTAAAGGAACCACCGCTACTATCATTCTTTCTCAACTACATCGAATGAAGGGCTTAGATGATAGTTTCGATGTCAATACTCTCCCTATCGTGACACAGTTTCTACGAGACTCTCGTAAGACGCTAGAAGAGAGTTGAATAGAATTAGGGCTTGGTCTTCCTTGTCAATCTTCACTTTCACACTTGTCAACTTTTAAAGTAACTGATTCAAGATGCTGACGTGTTCATTAATATTTGACCATTTTGTCATCTTTAGATTAAAGAATTGATTCTTTAGATACAGACGATTTGAGAGTGATGAAATCATCTACATGCTTTCTAACTTTTTCTAAAGACATGTGGTAGTCTTTTAATCAAAGACATTATAAAGGACCTCATTGGACATCCGTAATTGAATCGAGGTTTTCTCTCTTTCATGTAGTTCTTTCCACTCTTCATCGTCCATAATAGTCGGAGGACGCTTCTCTATACTAAGGAGTGTTTTTTGCAACCTTGATGAACTGGAAGGTCTCTTATCCTCACCTTCTATAGTTCAAAGTTATTTTTCTTGGTGAACATCTCTATCTCATACTTAACAGGTAATAGCTTCATCTTCATGTTTCATATTCAAACTCAAATCCCAATGTATGGCTTTGATACCACTTGTTATGAGCCACAAAACCTAACCTTGAATTTGAATCAAGCAAATGAAAGGTAAATGCAACAAAGCATGCTCGGAAATACATGATTTTACGCCGAAAACCCTTCTGGGAAAAAACCACGATACAAAGTGATAAGCAAATCTGCTATAAAAAGGAATTACAAGAGATAGATCAACTTACATATGTAAAACCTTTCGAAAAACCCTAGCCTCTATCTAGAATAAGCTCCTATCTCTTAATGATTCCTTAGAATACCATAATTCTACATTACACGTGTATATATATAGCATCACACCCAAAATAGGCAGAAACAATTCATGCAATTATGTAAAACTATGCACGTTGTCGATCTAAGCACTAATCAATCGATTTCGATCAAGCAACCCTCGATTGATTAAGCCCTCATATTCGATTAATCGAACATGCTCAAAAGTGTTCAAAAAATTTCTTGGTTTGTTCTGAAACATGTCGATCGATCGACCCTCAAATTTTGATTAATCAAATCTATCCAAAATTGTCCAAAGACCAATCTATGTAATCAAAAGCTCACTCAATTGATCGAGTAGCTTGTTTGATCGATCGAGATACCATATTCCTGCACAAATTGAAGACATCCTAACAACAAAATACTAAGCCCGCATACTTCTTATGAGACTTAAAGATGTGCCATGAATAGGGTGGATGCATGCACGAATACAATCTAAGGTACTATAAAATAAAAAAGCATATACTTCTTTCTTCTCATTTCATATATATTAGAAATTGAAAATGAGTTTCTTTTATACTAAATAGTTACTAGATTCTCATGTGGTTAGAAAAGCAATCTCTAATCCCTTGAAATGGAGTACTTGGAACATTTGATATTACTTGGGGTTTATTGAGCAAAGGTGGATTTCTACCAACTCCAGGACCTCTATTCTCTCGCATGAGGGCAATGTAAGATTGGATAACACTGATGAGCCCAGTCAGATCTTTGGGAATCAGCTGGAGCTTTCATTGCTCATTAGGGGTTTGTTATCCTATGACAATGTGGGCTTAGGGAGGATTGGGAGAAAGGGCCCCTCCAATCATTTGGCTTAGTTTTTTATTTTTTCTTTTGAGTTGTCTCTTAAAATTTTGTAGTGCTTGGGTTTTGAGAGCTTAAGTTCAAATGACAGGTGTGTCCCCTTGCCTTTCTTGTGAGGCCCACTCGAAAGTTTATATACCCTTTTTATCTATTAACGAAGTTATAGGTGGTGTCCTCCTACTTACCCAAAAAAAAAAAAAAACAACTTATTTGAAAATCCCTTATTTTTAAGAAAAGTCCAAATTTTATTTAAAGGAGAAGGAACTATACGGAAACACACATTCAGGAGGACTCGAGGATTAACAAAAACTACCCCGGGATCGCCTATCACATACCCACAATAAAAAACCTGCACACCCATAGAACATTACCGCCCTTTCCTCTCTCTAATGTTACCTAGATCCACCCGATGGAGGAATAAAATACCCCTAATATCCTGCGATAGGTCTGACAACAAGAGGAACAAACGGTTCCCTTCGGTCCCACCACTTAGTCTAGCCAAAGCATCCGCAACACCCTTAACTTCCCTAGGAACATGAGAGATTGGAAGGTTGGCATCCCTTCTGAGCTTTTGCACTTTTTCCTAAGAATATAACATCTTCCAATTTGACATGGAGCGATTGTTAAGAGAATCGACGATAGCTTTGGAGTCACTCTCCACCACAATGTTGGAGTGTCCCGGGTTGTAGTAGAGGGAGAGCCCTTCTAGAAGAGCTCGAAATTCCACTTTGTTGTTAGATCCGGGCCATAACCCCTGAAGAAGGAAAATAAGAACTCCTCATTGATGCCTTTACAAACCCCACCACCACCTAAGCTATGTGGATTACCACGAGCTGATCCATTTACATTCATCGTCACCTAGCCCTACCCCGACTTGAACCATGAAACTAGAGAGAAGGATTTTCTAGGAGGGTGGCTCAACTCAATCCCAAGGACAATGAGAGCTAGTTGGGCTGACATTGAGGGAGTCTTACAGGGAGTAATTATTGGGAAGAATACCACCAACCACCTCTATAAGTTCTATATCAATGCCGAATTGTGCATCGGATATGGAGATTTAAAGGGCTGGATGGCTTACCTTGTTGGGACGTCATTGCTGAAGATAGGATGCTGAGGTCTTCCTCTCCTTACACCCTTTAGAGAAGTTGTGATGGGGCTATAACTTCAGTCGATGGTGTTTGATTGGGGACCCAACCTAGTTTTATAGTTACAGAGGATAGAGGAGTTTGAAACCCACCAAAACTCCTCTCCCGACGGCTCCACAAGAATAGGACAATCCTAGTTCCTCTAAAACACTGTGTGTGTATATCAGTTATAGCACTCCACTCCTTACATGAATTTTTGAATGTATCATAACTTAGTGGGGCCCACTGGTATACCCAATCACATTATCCAACCCTTAGGACAATCCAGACCGTTGATCAATAAGGTCCACCTTATAGAATTCTTACATTCTCCCACTTGGGCCACATTTGATCAATGTCAATGATAATATTTTGAAATATTTTGAAAAATATGTTTTGATTTGAAGAAACATGCAAATGGTTAACCGATTACATTGTTAGGTAATACGGGTAGTGCTATGACAATCTGGTCCATCAAAACTATTAGTATCGAATCATGGTAGTCATCACAACATTTAATCAAGGCGAAGTGAGGCTAAGCGCAGTCACAAATACTAAGAGTCTTGATGATATAGATCTGAAACTAGGAAGTGCGGTATAAGGATTACACACGTAATGTGATGATGTGTGTCTATCCCTAAGAGGTCCTGAAGCTTTCAAATGTCCCCAGTGAGACATGACTGTAGTTCTACTTACTCAAATTATGTTGCGCATACTTAAAGAGAAATAGAATTAACTTTATATCAGAATCATCAAATAACTTTATTAAATGAAATCTCTTTAATGTTTGTGAAAGTAAAATATGCTCAACTCCCACTAACTGAAAATATTTGTGGAATCAATGACTCCCATGGATGTAAAATGCTCTTGAAATGGCGTGATAGGGAGCCATTTAGTGAGCGGATTCGCAATCATCTGCTTATTGTCGATGAAATCCACAGACACTTGATAATTCTAAACTCTTTCCTTTACAACAAGGTACTTGATGTTTATATGCCTCGACTTTGATGAATGCTTGTTGTTACTAGATAAGAAAATCATACCTGAATTATCACAAAATATTTTTAATGGTTTCAGTATGTGCTCCAGTACTTGCAATCCAGAGAATAAATGTTGTAACCATAATACCTGATTAGATGCCTCATGACAAGTAATTAATTCAGCTTTCATGGAGGATGAGGTTGTAGTTGAGTGTTTCAAGCTTTTCCAAGATACAACCCCACAACTATCATGAAGACGTAGCTTGAGGTGGACTTCTTAGTATCAACGTTGCTAGCATAATCAGCGTTTGAGTATTTAACCAACTCCAAATGGTTAGATCTCCTGTAGGTGAGTCCGAAGTCCGAAGTCTTTTGTTCTTTGTAGGTAGTGTAAAACTATCTTTGAAGCTATCCAATGTTGCATCTTCCTAACATTCCAACAACAAATGCAATGTCCGGTCGCGTACAAACTTGAGCATACATGATGCTCCCTACTACTGATGTGTATGGAAGTTCATTCGATTCTTTTCCAAATCATTTTTGAGACACTGGAATTGGCCAAATTTATCACCCTTTACAATGGGTGACTGTCCATGAGTACAGTTTTGCATGCCTACCTTTCGAGTATCTTAGTAATGTAGGCCCTCTATGACAAGATGAGTAGTCCACGAGATCTATCACGACAAATCTCAATGCCAATGACATAAGAGGTGTCACCAAGGTCCTTCATTTCAAATATTTGAGAAAAGAATTTCTTGGTGTCACTCAATATTCTGATGTCACTACTATCTAATAGAATGTCATCAACATACAAAATCATCGTAATGAACTTACTTCCACTAATTTTAATGTAAATACATTCATCTGCAGTGTTTTCTACAAAGTTATATGAGGAAATTACTTCATGAAACTTTAGGTATCACTGTCGTTATACGTGTTTTAACGCATAGATGGATTTATTTAGTTTACAAACCAAGTGTTCTGAACTATGGGCTACAAAACCTTCTGGTTGTAACGTATATACATTCTTATTCAGATTCTCATTAAGAAATATTATTTTTACATCAATCTGATGTAACTCTAAATATATATGAGCTATAAGATCCATTTTGATCCTGAATGAATCTTTCTTAGATACTGGTGAGAAAGTCTCCTTAAAGTCAATGCCCTCACGCTGGTTAAAAACCCTTGGCAATAAGTCTGACTTTATATCTTTCGACATTACCCTTGGAGTCCTGCTTGGTTTTAAATATTTATTTACAACTAATCGGCCTTATTCCAGAGGGTAAATCAACAAGATCTCATACTTTATTGTCCTTCATGGATTTCAACTCATCTTTCATGTCATCAAACCAATAAGTAGGATCAGCACTTTGTTTGACTTGTGCAAGGATTCAAGATCATTTTCCATCCCAATGTCAAACTTGTGCTCTTGTAAGTATACGATGTAATCGTCTCGATTTACAGGTCTTCTCTCTCTTTTAGATCTTCTCAATGGTTCAACTTGTTGGGTGTGACTTTGATATTCCTCATCAGTGGGTTGTACATGAGATTCAACGTGGTATTTTGTAGTGACTGTAGGGTCGACTGCAACATTTATATCCACGTGATCTTGAGTGACTATGACAAGAGTCACGGTCTTTTCTTCCTCAAATACAAAGTTTCTAATATTCGTGCTCCCACTATTTTCACTGTCCTCAATAAATATGACATTCTCAATCTCAACAATCCTGATATAGTGGGGAGGGTAGTAAAATCGATAACCTTTTAACATTTCTGGATATCCAATAAAGAAAGCTTATGGTTCTAGGATCGAGCTTCCTTTCATGCGGGTTATAAATTTTTGGCCTCAGCGGGACATCTCGAAACATGTACATATCGGAGACTTGGTTTTCTCTCATTCCACATCTCAAAAGGGGTTTTGCTTTACTGCTTTGCTGGATACCCTGTTAAGGATGTGAACTACGGTTTTGATCACATCACCCTATAGAGATTCTGACAATGTCGAATTGCTAACCATGCTTCGCACCATATCCATAAGTGTGCGATTACGCATTTTAACCACACCATTCTGCTTTGGAGTACCAGGCATAGTGTACTGGGTGACAATGCCACAATCTTGTTGGTATTTAACGAATGGCCCTGGATTGTGACCTGATTCGTCATATCTACCATAGTAATCACCACCACGAACAGATCTAACAACTTTAATTCTTTTATCGAGTTTATTTTCAACTTCAGCCTTATAAATGTTAAAACATCCAGGGCATATGATTTTTCACTGATAAGATAAAGATGCCCAAAACGAGAATAGTCATCTATGAAGGTAATAAATATTTGTGTCCACTCCAGGATGCCATAGGGAATGGTCCACAAATATCCGTATGTATCACCTCTAAGAGTCCTACACTCCTTATTGCATCTTTCTTTCTGGTTCTAGTTTGTTTTCCTTTTATGCAATTGATGCACACTTTATAGTCGGAGAAGTGTAGAGAGTGAAAAATCCCTTCTTGCACAAGTCTGTCTATTCTCTCACGAGATATATGACGCAATCACCTATGCTACAACATGGAGGAATTCTCACAGTCCAGTTTACGTTTAGATCTTGTTTTATTTCCATACAAGTTATTAACATTATAGACGTGTAAGGAAATCAAGTCTAGCTGGTATAGGTTGTTCACTATATAGTTGTTGCCAACCTTAATCGAAGTAAGGTAAATACTGAATCCTTTATTCTCAAATTGGAATGAATATTCCAATTTATCTAAACGAGAAATAGAGACTAGATTGCACCTTATAGAAGGCACACAAAATGTATCTACCAAATCTAAAAAATAACCAGACTCTAACCTAAGCCTATGGACTCTAATTGCCTTTACGTCGACTTTAACACCATTGCCTATATATTCTGAGCGCTCTGCATCAGTTGGTGGCTTGGTCTGTAGTATCTCCTGCATGTAAGTACATATGTGAATAGTAGTTCCTAAATCTATCCACCAAGAATTCACTGACATATCAATTAGATTAGATTCAAAACAGACTAGAACGAAATTATTACCCCTCTTTATGAGCCATTGCTTATACTTTATGCAGTTTTTCTTTCGGTGGATCAGCTTCTCGAAAAGAAGCAATTGTTACCTTTAGCCCGATTGCAGCTCGATCCATTCCCAGTTCGGTTTTCAACTGGAGGACCATGGGGTCCAAAGGATCCCTCGTTAGAACCATGTTTTCTTCTTTCTTTTTTCATTATGTCCATGTACATATCCTGAGGTTACAAGATCAATATTTTGACTGTTTTCAAAGGATTTTGACAGTTTAGAATTTTTTGAAGTGATATCTATATGTAAGCATCATATGACCATCTCTAAGGCCTCTATCTGTTGAACATAATCATACTCAATTAGGATGGGAATTCGAATTTTAAATGGTTGTAAAATATACTCACATTAGAAGATTGTTTTACATAGAACAATTCATGAATAAAATCAAATATTAGGCAAACTTATCAATTCAATTGATTTTGGGTTTTCAACTGAACTTTCCAAGATGAAGATGGGCCCAAACATATGGTCTTGTTGAGAGTCGGTTACATCATCATTACTCCTCCTGTGAGAGGTAGCGATAATATGTAAGTGACTCTCCTGAACATGAAGTTAAGCGATGCCAATTATGTAAATTTGAGACACTCAACACCTATGAGTAGGATGAGTCTTTCAACTTTACATTACTAGCATTATTTACTTTACCACGTTCATGCCCCTGCCAAACTGTGATTGTTTGTGTTTTCATCACTGTTCGCATGAAACATGAATGTAAAATGAATGCAGTCTAATAACTGAATTCCCAATGTCACAAGTCCTGATTCATGAAGATTTTCACCGATTGAGATCACTATGGTGGCTAACACAACCGGATTCAATTCCGCAATTTTTTTTTTAACTTAGGATTGCAATTTTAATCCTGCCCTCAATGGATTAACAATATAAATCAGTCTGATTTGACCTACAAAGCGGTTGATGTTGATCGTTGGAAAAATGAGGAGCCTTAAAGAGAAACAGATAGGCAGTTTTCAGCTTACTCATTTCAATAATCTATATCAACTCCTAAAGGATGGGTGATGGGCTCACAATTAAGCCGAATGAAGACTCTGTATGATCTGGTCATCATTAATGAGCGTTACAAGTCTAGTACTTAAGATTTACATGATAGACAGTTAGCATGGAACAATTCAGATGGATGGTTAATCCTTACATTAGTGTCCATAATATGGACAAATCAGATCTAATTCATAATCTCTACATGATGAAAGGTCCATATTCTTTATTGTTCACCAAGTGAATAATCTAAATTATATGCTCATTTTAAACTAAATAGACGGCTCAGATCTAAGCAACCGATCCCAAAATAGGCCCCAAAGGGAAAGCCCAAACATTAAATGTGCATTCAACATTCCCTAAGCTCGGTTGCATTAAAATAGAATGGGCCTGGAATAGGATTTCAATCAAGTCAATCACTAGGCCTTAAATGGGCCGAAAACCAATTTAAAGTGTGCCCATAAATTATTAAATGAATGTGAACTAAATTGGATGGCCCACAAATAAAATTATGCTTGGTGAAGAGCACATGTCATGAGGTAATGGGCCCCACTTCTTGACTTTAAATGCGACCAGGCCCATTCACATGGCAACAAGTAGGAGCCCAATTAACCAAACTGATGGCCCACAAGGTCTGAATGGGCTCTGACCCATTCGGCAGGGCCGCTGAGAGGGCCCATTCAACCTAACGAACAGCCCAATAGAAGTTTAATAGAAAAGGGCCCGAGAGGAGCTCTCACCCAAATTGAAAGAAAAAATTGAGAGGAGGGGCGAAACGAGGGGCGAAACCCTAATCCTCACCTTCACTTTGCCACCACCTCTACAACAGTCGTCCGACTGCCACAGCTCGCCAAACATCGCTAGCTGAAAAGAAATGGTGGGGAGAGAAGATGCTGCAGGCATACGCATCCCTGAAGATGTTCATGATGATGGGGCTACTACTCCATCTATCGCAATCGGGTGTCAGATTGTCGGAATCAATGGCTTTCGGTCGGCTTTTCCATAATCCCCACCTGATTCAACTGTCCATGTTGATGGTAGAGCTTCATGTGACCCCACAACTATATTTTATTGCAGAGATCTGATAGGGTTCGAAGAACCCATCTCCTTTCGAGCATCAATGGTGGTCACCATAGGTTATGACATCAATCTGGACAATCGTATGATGGATTTGCTGGAGATGACCAAGGTGCGACTGCCTTGCCTATTACTTATTTTCTATTGTATCAGTTTATAGGGCCTCAGGAATAATCGAATGTCTTTGAAATCCCTATTTGGATTTTGAGATTCCCAATTCCATACATGGAAAATCAAAAATCCCTGATTAATGATTTTGGAATTCAAAAAATCTCAGTTTTTCATTTAGGAAATTTGAAAAACCCTAATATCTGTACTTGGGAATTTAAATCCCCAATGTTGGCTCTGAATTGGAAATCCCTAAATGTTGCTAGATTTATGAATCGATTTCCCTAATTACCTGATTTGAGATTCGATATTTGAAATCCCTGATTATCTGTTTTTGGGATTCAAATCCCTAATTACTTGAATTGATCTTCATACCTAATGCACAGATGGCTCTGATACCAATTGTAAGTTCGATATCAATGCGGACTTGTGCATCAAATATGGAGATCTGAAGGGCTGAACTGCTTACCTTGTTAGGACGCCATTGCTGAGATAGGATGCTAAGATACTCCTCTCCTTATACCCTTTAGAGAGCTGTGATGGGGCTGTAACTTCAGTCGATGGTGTTGGATTGGGGACCCAGCCTAGTTTTATAGTTATAGAGGACAGAGGAGTTTGAAACCCACCAAAACTCCTCTCCCTACTGCTCCACATGAATATGACAATCCTATTTCCTCTAAAACACTGTGTGTATCACAGTGATAGCACTCCACCCCTTACATGAATTTCTGAATGTATCACAACTTAGTGGGGCCCACTGGTATACCCGATCACATTATCTAACCCTTAGGACAATCCAAACTGTTGATCAATAAGGTCCACCTTATAGAATTCTTACAAGTTACAACCTCTTGATTCGGTCGATGACTCTGTTATCATTCACCCCGATCCCTTCAAACCTACTCCCATTTCTTTCTTTCCATATTTCCCACATAATCAAGCTAGGGAGTAAACCCCTAATCACGTTGATACAATCCCCATAAGACGCAGCCCTCTATCAATGGACAACTCATCCTGTAAATGACAAATCTGACCCTAGAGAGATGTCAAAACTGGGTCCAAAATAAGCCCATACCTTGGAAGCTAATTCTCCTGTCGAGAAGAGATGGTTTAGGGATTCAACATTTGTTAAGGCTCTTCTATCACCATAGTAGCATTTGTATTTGGAGGCCAAATGAATTCACTTCACTTGTACCCTACCATCAACTGGAACCACACCATTCAACAACTTCTGCGTGAAGTTGGATATCTTTGGAGGCAATTTTGAGTGTCATACCCATTTGGACCAGCTTTTGCAATCACCCCTGCTCTGAGGATTTTGTAGGCTAGAAGCACTAGTCTTCTCGCATTGACTTACAGAAGCCTTCTTCAATAATGTGATTGAGCACCACTTGTGGCAGGAGGCCCTCCAAAGTGGGGCAGGAAAGAAGACCATTTGGCCCAAGAAACTCATGAACCTTTAACCCTTGGAAACTGACCGGAATGGGATGCACGCTCCAAGATGCCAACAGACAAGCCCTGTCCAATCATCACGTCATAGGCTGCACTCACTCGTGCCCGCCAGGACAAGCCCTGTCCAGTCATCACATCATAGGCAGCACTCACTCATGCCCACCAGCAAGCGCAAGTGGTTCTCAACTGCTGGAAGAAGTTTCTTAATGCTGGCCCAAAATGGCAAAGATGAAGAACCACCAGATACGGAAGTCTGATCATTGTATTTTGTTCATATGAAAGACCCTAGAGATTGTCCACTTTTCTAAACATCACCTCCCAGGCCAACTTACAGCTGAGACTGCACATAACTTCCTTCATT
Organism: Magnolia officinalis; assembly: GCA_021015155.1. Taxonomy (NCBI): domain Eukaryota; kingdom Viridiplantae; phylum Streptophyta; class Magnoliopsida; order Magnoliales; family Magnoliaceae; genus Magnolia; species Magnolia officinalis. Next base: position 12,796,427 of record JAJHSJ010000017.1, read on the forward strand.
TTTATTTTATTTTATTTTATTGTTATTATTTTTTTTAATACCCAAACCCTCCTCTAATTTGAAACTCCTGATTCAACTCCTCGCAACAATATTTTGAGCAAGGTGTAGAAAAAATCAGTTTTAAAACCAATTCATCCCCAACTCAGGACAACTAGTCCATTGGACTTGATGCAATTTGTGTGACTCGACGAGTCACATTGTAAACATTTAACAACATGCAAAATGGATGAGAAGTAAAACTGATAACCTCTCGTCAAGGAACAAGTGAACCTTTAAAAAAAAAAAAAAAAAAAAAAAAAAAAAAAAAAAAAAAAAAAAAAAAAAAACGAAAAAAAAAAAAAACAAAAAAAAAAAACAAAAACAAAACAAAAGGTCATTTCATATATGATGAGAAAGGAAATTTACAAGTATAGCAGGGTCGGAGAAAAAAAAGGAGCAGCCAGCCCAGCAGGAAAGAAGGAAAAAAAAAAAATACCAAAGTAAAGAAATGAACTATCTTTCTCTGATGTAACCTAGCCCGATCTTGTCTAGGAATAGCCTACCGCGAACGATGGCAGGGAGGTCAGCTATGGAAAAGAAAGTTCTGTTGATCTGCGCACCACTACCCATACAGGCAAGACCATCTGTCATTGCATTAGTCTCCCTAGGAGAATAGGAGATGGAGATCTCAATGTTGTCCATGAGAGAATGAATTATGATCAACCAATACCACAGGGCCTAAGAAAAGGATGCCTTGTGTCTGATTAAGTCCATCGTGTACTTAGAGTCGCTGACAATTTCCACCTTGGAGAAACCTCTCTTAATGTAAAAGGCTAGTCCCTCCCAGATAGCCTTGCTCTCGACCCGACCATTAGAGCCAATCCCATAACTTGATGCGAAGGAAAACATGAAAGAACCAGAGTTGTCCCTAGCAATTCCCCCATCACCCGATGGAACTGGTTTACCAATAGCTGAGCCATCAACGTTGATCATAATCCAACCAGCTTTAGGCTGCACCCAGTGAACCACATGAATCTTTGCTGGCCTAGCTCTATCACCGTCCAGGCCCAACTGACGCAGGGAAGCAATGGAGGAGCTGAGAGCAAACTTGGGGAGAGGGAGGCGAGAGAAGAGTAGCCTGAACCAGTGGCTAATTCTGGAAATGACTCTGGCAGGAACAATAGGAAGATCTTCCATCCGAGCTGTGTTTCTGGCCATCCAAAGTTCCCAAAAGATAAGAGCAAGAGCTAGGCCTCTAAGGGAGAGGAATCGGTCAGCAGACCCAGCCACAGACCAGCATATGGAGGCTATGGAAAAGGTTGAGGGCTGGGAAGAATTTCTTGGGATGTGGAGAAGGTTTTCAAAGGTACCCCACACCTGAGAAGCTAGCTAGGCTATGGAGAACACATGGTCAATCGTCTCAAGTTTTGGAGTAGAAGAGTGTGTGTGTGTTGGGGGGGGGGGGGGGGGGGGGGGGGGGGGGGGGGGGGGGGGGGGGGGGGGGAGTGCCACATTTAGAGGCCATTGAGATGCCTTTCGCTTGGATCCTGTAGTCTACAGGGAGGGCGTGATGGATGAGCTTCCAGGTGAGAAATCTTAGGAGGAAGGATGGAGTACCAGACCCATTTGGGCCAACTCCGTTTAGCGCCAGAGAGTCGAGAGCACGACCAGGCCGAAGCGGTAGTGAATTCCCCGGATGGAGAGTGGATCCAAATCCTGCAGTCGTCAGAAGAAGAGGTGCAGAAACCCTCATCCTTGATGTGGTCGATGACCACCTGACAAAAGAATTGACTAGCGTGGGGAGGGTCTCGCTAGCCGTCAGGGCCAAACCAGTTCAAGACACGAACAGGCTGAAGATGATATGGCCTAAGGTTCCAGTTTTTCAATGGGCCAAGACCGGACCAGTCTGTATCCCAGAAATTGCAATCACCCCTACTGATGAGCCAGCGGGAGTGGGCAGGGATGGAGGGGAAAAGGGAGAAGATTTTCCTCCAGAGGGGGGAACCATATGAGGCACAGCTGGAGTCCCTTGGGTCTATCACAACGGGGGCATATTTCTCCTTCATGAAAGAAGCCCAACAACTGTCATTTCCTTTGCACAGAACTGTCCAAGCCATCTTCAAGCGGAGCGCCTTCATGACACTATTGAGGCTCTTCACATTCAGCTCTCCCTCGGATATAGGCGAACAGATGGATTTCTAGCTCACCCAATGATGGTGTTTTCTGCTGCCCTCCCAGCCCCAAAAGAAATTGGAAAAGGCTTTTTCCAGCTCCTCAATCAGCCCTAAAGGGACCACCACAGCCACCATGATATGAAAAGGAACAAGTGAACCTAACAAGCAATCCAACTGACAACTTGTTGACAATTTTGTATTTTATAGTACTTGTTAATTTAATAATTAAATGATAAATATCTATTTCAAATTTTAACTTTTTTATAAATTATTAAACATCGAGTTTAGTTTTTGGAGCCTTCGAGTCAACCCACGCTAAACGTTGAGTGAGTCCTTGGGTTTTCGAACTATGTTGTTCCTCATTTTTCAAGTGCAACATTGAAGCAACGAGCATGAACTTCAAAACCTAGACCATCCATTTTCTTTCTCAAAGAAGTACAATTTTGTCATTTGCAGTTTAAATTTGCAATTCACTTTGAAGTGCATCCAAATCCACCTTAGAGAAAACCTCATTACCTTATAAACAGGGCCGAATCCACCTTCTCCAAGCTTGTTTTCATTTGAAAAGTCATTGGTAGCTGCTTGTAGTCCAGCTAAATCGATCAAGGGCAGTTCTTGAGTTTGCACTTGATTTTCCTCATATGTATGTATGTCCAAAAAGCCCAAAGGATACGAAGCTTGGACTCTTTCTTTCTCTGTATGAAAAATGAGAAGACGTGACGTTAGTCTTTTTTTTTAATTTTTTTTTACCAAAGGTGGGAACGTTCCACCTAAGTACTCTTAGCCAGAGTAGGAATAATCCTCAGCCCATGAAAAGATACAGAACCATAGCTCCAGGACTCTGTTTGGTGCCACCATAATGTATATTAGATGTAGGAAAAATACATCTAGACAAGGAAGCTCTTTCTTTCCGTCGACAAACTATACACAACCAGTCTTCATGTCATGCGAATACTTGCCATTACGGGATGCATTGGAGATTTGTATGGCTAATCTGGTGGACCCCACCATCCATGTTAGGTGGCTCAGAGATTGGGCTTGTTCAGTTTTTTGGTGGGATACATATGGCCTGTTTCAGTGATCTATTGAGTCTTATTTTTCGGCCAAGAATTTTTTGAAATCCATTTTAATCAATGGTCACAATCACAACCACATTGGCACATGTACAGAGAGTGAGATTTGAATGGCTATTCTTGCAAGCAGCCTTTGGCATCATTCCTTGAAGTTTTATCATGACAACTTTTTGGCTCGACAAGATTTATATCACTAATTCTCTTATGCAGAGGATTAGGACCATTTATTTTTTTAGTAGTAGGTTGAATTTCTAAGTCATTGTAAAGCCCATCAGATTCATTATTAATAGTTGTACCTATGCATTACATTGAAATTTTCTGGTGTTTAAGTTTATATGTATGGATGTAATCTTTTAATGATAATGTATGCACTAAAATATACCGATTGCCCATCATAATGAGATGTGGCTAATGTTTGTCAATTAAAGCCTCCATCTTTTCATCTTTTCGTACAGGGTCCTTACGCAAGCCTTGTTGGTAGGCTCACAAGCCTGCCAATCTGGTCTATTAGTCCATTCTGTGTCAAGCTAAGGGCCATTTTTATTCAATCCATCTAGATTTTTAAGGCTTTCTGGATCAATCGGAGATGGTTTTATCTGAGTGATGTGTGTTTCGAGTCTCCAAGAAGTCTAGACAGTTTGATCAAGATTGGATTAGTTGAGTGTGAATGTTCATCGGACTCCGAAGTCTTTTGATCAAGATTGGATTGGTTGAGCCCCTGATCCGCAATATAGTATTAGTTATTTCATGACTGAGCCAAATATTATTCTACCTAACTCGCAAGGATCATTTCTAATCAATTCATCTGAATTTTTAAGGCCTTCTGGATCGATTGGAGATGGTTTTATCAAAGAGATGTGCGTTTCGAGTCTCCGAGAAGTCCAAACAATTTGATCAAGATTGGATTGGTTGAGCCCCTGATCCGCAATATAGTATGTTAGTTATTTTTCATGACTGAGCCAAATATTATTCTACCTGACTTGCATGGTTTGAAAATGAGTTATGAATCTTCCACTGATGTCTTTATCAAAGTCGGGCTAAAAGCCAAAGAATAGTCTTAATCTTTTTTTGGGTGGGGTGTCTATAGATATTAAAGCATCATCTTTAAAAAATAAAATAAAATCTTATCATAAAGAAAATATGTATTAGATCTACTCAAGGAGACAAGAATATTAGTTGTAAAGCTTGTCAATACTCCAAACAGCTCTAATGTTCAACTTTATGAAGAAATGAGAAAGTTAATAGAAGACATTGAAGAAAATATCAAAGACTGGTTGGATGACTCATATATCTCGCTATTACTTTTCCAAACCTTACTTAAGCCATTTTCTTGGTTAATCTATTCATGCACAAGCCATCATTCATCTATATGGAAGATATAAATTGACTCCTCCGATATCTAAAGAGTTCTCCTTAAAAATGAGTACTAATAAGGTCTAAGAGGAATTTAAAGATTACAAGCAATTCAGATACTAATTGGGCAAGTTGTCCTCTCGATAGAAGGTCTAAAATTAGCATCCATACATTTGTTGGTGGTAACTTAGTTACATAAAAGAGTAAAAAACAAAGTATTGTTTCACGATCTAGTGTAAAAGTAGAAAATAGAGTTGGAGTCTCTACTAATATGAACTAGTCTCAATAAAGGCTCTTGTTAAAAATATGAGGTTTCATGATGGAAATCTTATTGATCGGTTTTGTGACAATTAGTTGGTTATTCATATTATATCTAATCTTGTGTTGCATTCGAGAATAAAGCACATTTAAGTAGATATTTAATGCAGGGGCATTTTCACACTGGGCTCGAGTGGAGTCGCCTGTTGGATGTAGGGGTACACTCGGGGTGGGTGACCCATGCGATTTGGGGCCCACGGGGGAGGTCTCGTGTTCGAGACTCCTTACCAGGGGTGAGTAATGCGCATTTCACACCGGGCTCAAGTGGGGTAGCCTGTGGGATGAGGGGACACACTCGGGGTGGGCGGCCCATGTGATTTGGGGCCCATGAAGAGGATTCAGCCAAGGTCCTAACCTATGAGATGTGGGGCCTGAGCTATGAGATAAAATGATTAATTCGTCATACTCTAACAGTTCGACCTTTTAGAGCAAGTGTTTAATTGTCCTACATCAAATTGGTATCAGAGCGGGAGGTCTTATGTTCGAGACTCCTCACCGGGGGTGATTAATGCAGGGGCATTTTCACACTGGGCTCGAGTCGGGTCGTTTGTTGGATGCAGGGGCACACTCGGGGTGGGTGACCCACGCGATTTAGGGCCCACGGGGGAGGTCTCGTGTTCGAGACTCCTTACCAGGGGTGAGTAATGTGCATTTCACACCGGGCTCGAGTGGGGTAGCCTGTGGATACGGGGACACACTCGGGGTGGGCGACCCATGTGATTTGAGGCCCACGAAGGGGGTTCGGCCAAGGTCCTAACCCATGAGATGTGGGGCCTGGGCTATGAGATAAAATGATTAATTCGCCATACTCTAACAGTTCGAGCTTTTAGAGCAAGTGGTTAATTGTCCTGCATCAATATTGGTACTTCATTAGAGAGAAGGTCCAAGCTAATGTGATTTATGCTCCATTTGTATGAACCGAGGACGAATTAACCGATTGTCTAACAAAAGTTGTTGGAAAAGTAAGGTTAATTACACAATTCATTGTGCAAGTTGGGCATGCTCAATGTCTCAAACCTAACTTGAGAAGGAATGTTGGAGATTAATCAGGATTCTCTTCTCTAAGATGTAGTTAATTTCCGAGACGGGGTTCAAGCAAGCCTTCCTCCTTTGCTATTATCTGGGAGTCCCCCTGATGAAAGGCAAAATCCGAGCAGCCTCCCTGCTTCCGCTGGTTCACAGGATTCTGGGCAGGATTGAAGGTTGGAAAGCAAGAATCCTTAACCCAGCTGCCAGAATGGTTCTTATTAAAAACGTGCTATCTAGTATTCCCATCCATGTGATGTCAGCGGTGAATATTCCTAAAGCCATCTGCAGGATGCTTGATTCAAGTCTATCCAATTTCTTCTGGGGGAATGCGGAGGGAAAGAAAAAGAGGCACTGGGTCAGATGGTCGAAGCTCTGCTTTCCGTTTCCAGAGGGGGGTCTGGGATTCAGAAGCATGATGGACATTATGTATGCATTCAGGACAAAAATGTGCAGAAGTTATTTGGAAGGGAGATCTCTTTGGGCTCGTCTAATGTCAGCAAAATACACCCGACAGCTTATTTACTCCAGATGCATGCACTCAGCTGCAAACTCCTCCGCCTGGAAAGACATGTTTAAGACCCTCCCTTTCGCCACCCTGCACTCTAAATGGCTCCTGGGGGAGGGTCGGATCAACTTTTGGTTGCAGAACTGGCTTGGGGACGGCCTCCTTGCGAGCATTGTTGAAGCCCCCATTCCAAATCATCTAATAGCAGCTTCGGTTAGGGATTTCTTCTCCCAACCTCCAAGATTTGACCTCAATGACATCAACAACATCCTCCCTGCTCCAGTCTTGCAGAACATAAGGGACAACCCTGTCCTACTGTCCAGAAGGGGGGACACGCTGGCATGGGACCTTACAGCAAGTGGCAAATTCACTGTCAGTTCAGCGTGGCATGGTATCCGCCAACATTTCTAGAAACATCAGTGGGCCTTGTGGGCATGGAACAAGCTTCTCCCCCCTAAAATAGGTATATTCACCTGGAAGATTTTGCACAGTGTCGTCCCAGTGGATGCGGCAGTCAGAAACACCAGTGTGCACCTCGCTTTAAGATGCGATTGTTGTTATGGAGATCCAGTCCATAGGACGGGCAGAGGCCTCCCGACGTCCACTGCTGCTCGCAACTTCCGCCTTGATTACCATCAAGATGACACGAGATCTCCCCTTCCCCGTTAGTTATTTTCAGCTCCACAAGCCCGGGGGGGTCATAACACTCCTAACGCCGACGTGGCTAGGCATCTCACGTCGCTGACTCCTCCTCCTGTGCGGTAGGGTCCCCACTCCCTGATTCCTCCTCCACCCTTAGCAGCCCCTTTATCCTTACTCCAGCCACCCTGCCTATCCCACTGCCCACCAGGAGGAGACCCTATATCATCTGTTCTGCATGGGGTCCACAACGACTGCAACATGGGCCCACTTCCACTGCCTATTTGAGGTTCCCATCATCCCCTCTCACTCCATTTAGCAGTGTATCACGTTCTGGGCCTCAAGGGCATCCCTCTCGCCCCGCCGGAAGCTCCTTCTTGGTTTGACTCTTGCGCTAATTTGCTGGGAATTATGGCTAAGCCACAACGGCGCTCGCTTCGACGGTTCTCCCATGTTTGCTCAACGAATTGTCGCCCGAGTCTCCTGGTGGCTTCAGGAATTGGGAAGTCCTCTTCCACCCACCGTCGCTTCCCCCCTCTACGACGACTCTGTCGCTAATTCAGTTCCTCTGATGTTCGATCCTGGCTCAGCTGACTCGATATCTCGGCCTCAGATAGTCACGTGGAGAAGATCATGTTCGGGTTGGGTGAAATTGAACGTCGATGGCTCGTCTCGAGGGAACCCAGGTGAAAGCGGTGGTGGGGGAGTCTGCATGGACTCTTTGGGCCGGTTTCTCTTTGCGTTTCATAGATACTATGGAAACGCAACCAACACGATTGCCGAGGCACAGGCAATGCTAGACGGCATTATTCTATGCAAAAAATTGGGCTACTCTAGCATTGAAGTCGAATCTGATTCAAAGATAGTTGTGGACGCCGCGGCCTCCCCTGCTGGGCATTGCCCTTGGAACATATGATACAGGATAGGGGCAATCCACCACATTAGCCGTTCCGTTAACATCTCCTTCGGCCACACCTTCCGTGAGAGAAACGCGGTGGTGGATGCGCTTGCTAGAGCGGCTAGTGAGGGCTGCTCAAACTCTTTCTTTCGTCTTCCTTCGGAATTGCCAAGGCGTATCAGAGGATCCCTGGTTCTTGACAAGGTAGGTCTAGGGAACCTCAGAGCTTGAGTCAGACACATTGAGTGCTCTGTTCCCGTCCTCGGATTGTTTAGTGTGTAGTTTGCTATATGATAGGTGGGCTCCGTTCTGTTTTTGTGGGAGCCTACCCGAAGGCTTGTATAGATCCTTTCTGGTCTATCAATAAAAGTTTCTTTTCTTTAAAAAAAAGAAAAAAAAAAGGATGTAGTTAAGTTTATTTAGAACTTGTAAATGGTTATGTCATACACAACCTCCACACAACACCAATCATTTGAATGTGTGTATAACTCTTCCCATCTCCAAAATAAATAAATAAATAAATAAATTTTTTTTTAAAAAAAATCAATAAGAAATTTAAAATTCGTCCTTTTTTTTTTTTTTCTTAGGCCGCCACCTTTTGTGAAAAAGAAAGTAAGAAATGAAATAAAAAGGCTTGTTGATTTTATCCATCGTGGTCCCAGCCAAGGTCAAGCATAGCATTTTCTTTTAGGATGCTTAAACGTGGACTTGCCTCACCCAGTCCAGCATTGATAGCCCCACATAATGGATATGTGATAGATACCAACGATATTTTGGAAATATTGTGATATTTCCATAGAAAATTGATAAAAAGATATTGTCACTAAATATCTCAAGACTTTAAAGTCTCTCATTTTCTTTATTTTTTAGTATTTTGTGGTCTTAATGCAAGAAAAAGAAAAACTGAAAGTGAAAATAATTTTGTCATACCTATATATTTAAATTAATATTTTTAATAAGAATATTTAATTATTACTGGGATTTTTCTCATAACATTTCAACAAAAAACAAAAACAAGTTTTGAAATCACCGAAGAAATTTTCAGGCCAAAATTTTGCAGAGAAGGAGATTTGCCACCATTGCTGAAGGATGCAAGCTACGAAGCACCCTCCAGCCCGACATATTTAACAACCTTGTGTTGAGTATTTTCATGGACCAGCTTATTATTATGGCATTGATATTCCAATGTCATTTTCTTAAATGGCGCCCATGCTTAATTGAATACAGGGCATGGTAGGGCACATTGTGGATGGAGCAATCTTAAACATCTGATTTTTCTCATTAATCTTGGACAATTGATCATTTTATTTTTAACAAACTACATGATAGCTGCTAATTAGGATTTCTTGATCAATGATTATGGTCCACCTACAGCCCTAAGGGCAGACTACAAAAATTCTTAGAAAATGGTGGTGAAAGTAGACAATTGTGTTTATCCATATTAGACGCATACCTTTTCTTTGTCCCTTCATCCTTAGACTGTAGTAGATACAAAGTCCCAAGAGGACAACTCCTACCACTGTTCCAACGCTACTGAAGATTGCAACCTTCCTTCTGTTGTTTCCATTTCCTGATTGAAAAATCAATGCATTAACTTGTTGAAGAAGAAGAATCTACAGAGATTACAGAGATATACATATGGGCTGGAATGGATGTGATCCTATCACAAAGAATCTGCAGATGAGCTGGTTGGATTCGGACCGTTCCTTCAACATAACTTTAATAATCTATGGATAAGTAAGCATGCTTTGTAAGAGAATGTAAAAGGAAAAAAATTTGTGAATCAATCTAATAACTTATGTTGGATTAAAATTCCATTAGCATTTGAAGACTTGCTTGAGTTTGGTGTTTTAATTTATTTATTTTTCCATGTTCATAGAGAAGGAAATAAGATGGTGGACAGTTTGGCAGATGACAAGTGATAACTCTTTTATTTATTTTTATTTTTTTAATGACAGAGGAATTTTTTTACCTAAGATGTTGATTTTTTTAAACCATGGTGTATTAAAAGCTTATACATTTCTAGCGGTTGTTTTGGGGTAACTTACACGCCTCACACCTGGTGATTGTAACTTTCTGATTAATTAACAAAACAAGGTGATGCTGGCCATGCTGTGAAGAAATCAGAGCCATCAACAATCGCAGACACTAAAATTATTGTTTCTGACTAGTCCAGATTTGAAGTGGAAAGTGATTCTAAAATTTTTGTTGATGGGACCTTGCAGGTGGAGAAGGGCCATGGACTACCTGGAACTAGTGGATTGAGATTAGGAGTCTTATTAAATCTTTGAATGCCTGGGCAAAAGATTATTCTACCTGACTCGCATGGTTTGAAAATGAGTTATGAATCTTCAATCGAAGTTGCAGGGCATTGTAACTTCTGGACGGTAAATTGGACGGGTCCGGGCCCTCTCCTCCTCCTGGCTGAAGCAGAAGTGTCTCTCGGTTTGCAGGATTCCCAAGTTTGTCAGGTGATCGGACCAACTGGTCCTCTTCCTCCCTCTGCAGCGCTTCTTCTTCTTCCCCAACCCGTCATTGACCACGTCTTTCAGGCAAGCTTTTGTACTACAGACGATGTTGATCGGCCATTTTGGCCATTAACTCCATCAGGGGTTTTTTCTATTAAATCTGCCTGGTCATTCTTCAAGGTGTCAAGTCCGAGTCGTAGCTGGTCCAGATGGGAGTGACATACGAAACTTCCCCCCAAAATCTCTCTCCTCGTCTGGAAGGTGATTCAAAATACCGTTCTGGTGGATAGTGCGGTGCAATCTAGGGGAGTTCAGCTTGCGTCGAAGTGTGTTTGCTACGATAACCATTCCTTTGACATCGAATCTCCACTGCACCTCTTCGTTAATAGCAGGTTGGCGCAGACTGTTTGGTTGGACATTAGCAGTTGGATTGGTATCAATGTCATGCCGGCAACTTCGGTTGAAGCGAGGTTTGCATAATGGTAGGCAGCTGGTAATGCCATACATCGAGGATCGGTACACGTCATGTTATTGCCATGCTTAATTATCTGAGAAATGTGGAAAGCACGCAATGCAGATTTTTTTGAGGGCCGATCGATGTCCCCTGATAGAGTAGTTGCAAAAATCAGATGGTGGGATGCCTCGATTATCGGCACTGAGAATGGTGGAGGTGCACCAAAGTTGTCGTCGCCTGTCTTCACTTCTAATGTCAATCCTGCCTGTAGACTGGAGATGGTAAGGTGGAAAAGACCAATGACTGGTTGGGTCAAAATTAACGTCTATGGATCTGCCAGGGGGAATCATGGGAGCTCTGGTGAGGTGGAATATGTAGAGGGGAGAGGGGGGATTTCATTTTTGCCTTTGCAAATGGTTATGGTTTTGGAACTAACACGGTTGTCGAGCTGCGAGCAGTGCATGATGGCCTGCTTAGCGGTATTCGGAGGGGCTTCCATCATATCATCATTGAGTCAGATTCGAGACTGGTAGTTGATCTGATTAATGGGCTAGCGCTGCCAGGCTGGAAATGGAGGGCATGGCTATTTAGAATTAGTTAGTTGAAGCGGCATGGTATAGTAAATGTGGTGCACGTCCAAAGGGAAGGGAACTTGCCGGCAGATTCTTTGGTTCGTTTGGGTAGTGCCTCTCAGTCCCATGTTTCTTTCCAGAATCTCTCAGATCTTCCTCGTTAGGTGCGAGGTAACATTTTTCTCGACAAAGTGGGTTTGGGTGCGATTAAGATGGGCTAATTCACGTAGGTGTTTTTTTTTGTAATTATTTCCTCTCTTTACAGGATGGGTCTCCTGTTTTATGAAAAGGAGCTCACAGGTGTATAGGTTTTTTTGGGTTGATCAATGAAATACAAAGATACGTTGGGTTTTTTTTTTTTTTTTTTTTTTTTTTTTTTTTTTTTTTTTAATAAAAAGGCCAAAAAATACTGTCCTCCCTCACAATAGTCCCGCCTCTCGGTCCTTTTTTCTGAGAGGAGTCCCAAAGTCAGATCTGGTGTAAAGTCCGGTTCATATATGAAATCTTTCGTTTTTGAACAAAAAAAAATAAAATAATAATAATAATAATAATAAATAAATAAAAATTCTTTGAATGCCTCCATTCATCACGGCTGAAACCTTCTTCTTTTTTTCTTTTTTTTTTTCTTTTTTTTTTCTTTTTCTTTGTTAAGTAAAAATGAGTAAAACCCTTTATTGAATGAGAATATTGACATACTTTGGGATGGGACCCCACAAAAAACCCAGGGACCCACCCATCATAAGAGCTTATATACAATGAAACATCACTCTAAAAGATAGAAAGCATCAACACTCACCCCTCCCACGGATCTTCTTTGAGCATCCCAACTCCTGAAGTGTCAAGGACTAAGGAACCCCTAATAAGCCTAGGAAGATATGACCGGCTAAGATGGATCCTGTTATCACATCTGGCACTAGCCATCTTAGCTAACCCATCTGCTACCAAATTGCCTTCTTGGAGGGTGTGGGTGAGCTTAAGATTAAGGCCTCGAATCTTCCTCCATGTAGAGTCTACTATGTACCATAAGTTGCAGGGTGAGGAAGCCAAGGGGTTTGAGACTGCCTGTGAATGGGGCCCACTATCTTCCTCAAATCTTCCTCCAAACGTGGTTGCAACCTCACTTGCCAAAATAGGCCGCTTTTGCTAGGAATATCAAAATTGTTTCTCTTTGTGATTCCTTACTAGTTTTATAAGGGAGGACTACATGGATAAGAGAGGTGAGAGGGTGACGTAGGGATGGACGTGATGAGGTTGATCACCATCTTCCTCAAGGAAATAGTTATTCCGAATCCACGGAGCTTCTCTGGACTCCTCACAGAGATTCCTCAAATTCACGAGGAAAAATAAGGAAAATAGAAATAAATTCTAAGAAATTCAAAAATTAATTGCTAGATGATAAAAAACAAATTTAAAATTCTTTAAATAGTGAGACCAAAATTAGGAAGAAGTTTCGGAATCAAACTCCAACTCAAACTCCCTAAATCTCGTGACTTACTATAGATGGTCATGATTCCTCGTAGACTTCATAGTTTTCAGCCAAAAATAGTAAGTGTCCTATTTGGCCTAACCACGTTATTCTCCTAAATTTTTTGAGCCCTTCTCATTTTGGGCACAACTCCTAAAGCTCAAAATATGAAGAGTTATAATCAAAATAAAACTTATTATAAATAGTAAAAATGAAATTAAAAAGGACTTTTGATCATTGATCTAATGGAATTCCGCAAATTCAGTGTGGGCAACCCAGCATAGTAGGGTTGAGTGGCTAGCTAAAGTAGCTTCTCCTACCCCAATATCATATATGGTATGTCCAATTACTCATTCTGGTTTGCGAGATATGTCTGTTTGAGAGTTCTTACAGTCCTAATCACTTCCACCTCCAATCAGGCCTCCTTTGATCTATCTTAAACATGAAAGTGTCTGTGACCCTCTATACATCAGAGGGACTATAGTCATCTATATATAATCTAGGCATCGTTAACTTAGACTCAAGTGAGGAATTGATTGTGGGCCAGGCTTTGTGCCACTCAGCTTACTTTTCGAAGGGTGTAGTATAGCCGTCTACTATCTGGGCATGTTTCATTTTCCTTCTCATGTAATATACACCACAGTCGTTCCAACACACTTATTTCCCTACAGAACACCTCGCTTCAAAAGAGACCAAGAATGAGAAAGGACAAAATTGAAAAGAAAATAAAAGGTGATGCTGTCCACATTTAATAATGAAAAGCAAATAAAGAGAATCATTTCCATGCTCATCAACATGGTGGAAGGCATTTGGCCTATGTCACGACTTCACAGAATTACAATTACAGGTGGATGTGTTCCCTCCTTTTTGGTTAAGAAACAGAGGACAAAAACAAAGACTTCAAATTACCAGCCTGTTCTCCCACGGCATCTAGTGTGTATACGTTATACGTGGTCCAATGATAGGAATCGTCCTCATTCTTCGTTCTATCTTTAGATAGGTGGTCCCCACTCGTTGAATGGTTGAGCAATTTCACGGATATTTTCAAGAGCTTGCATTTAAGTCAACCAATCAAAATAATTATTGAACCTAGTTACAGGTAAGGTGTGTGCCGGTCTTCTTCTTCTTCTTCTTCTTCTTTTTTTTGTTTTTGGAAAAAAAAAATTTTAATTTTTTTTTTTAAAAAAAAAAAAAAAAAAAAAAAAACCTTTATGGACAATATTGGCATTTGGAATCTTGAAAGGAATTATACGGTACAGTTCTTTTTTCCTTTCTTTCTTTTCTCTGGGTTTCGCTTTCACGGCTGTTAGGGGGTAAATTGGCCTTTTGAAGGAGACCAGCACAGAGGCTTTTAATGGTTGCAGAGAAGGGTCAGGTCATTGCTCATCCCCTTATCCTCCGGGGTTCTAATTTGATCTTATTTTGTGTAAAGTAAGCTTCCGAAAATCTATTATTATATTGCTGGTGGTGTGCTCCCAAATCAAAAAATAAAACAAAAAAGACACTTGGCTATTTCAGGGAGTCCGTCAGCCACTTCATGGAATAACCTGAGCACATCTTGGATGCTGGCATTAGTAGAGCCGAGATTGGCTCGATCATTCCTCCACTAGTACCTGAATTCCCAAGCAGGACAAGCCACAATTAATTATGACTTGAACCCTAAGTATGACTGGTCTTTACATTTTTCTAGCCCAATAGTTTGACGAATCCGTCCAAAATTGCTCTCCTTTCCGCAGTTGCGTTAAAGACACTTTCCACGAGAATTGTAGAAAGAGAAAACTAACTTGCCCTTGTAATCTCTAAACACCCTCACCTATGGGATGAGGATCTGCAACCAATCGAGGAGCCATCACCGTTCAACTTAAAATAGCCCTCTCTTGCCTTACACCAATTCATCAAAGTTTTTTCTTCCTTAAACTTCACCTAAATAACTAAAAATTAGGAGAAAAATCTTTTTTAACAAAACTATGTTGAGATGAGAATCAACCCACAAGGGGATTCTTCACGTTGGACACCATGGTAGCTACTCTTCATGAAACCACCATCACAGTCCTCTGGTATCAAAGACGACCATCCATACACAATTACCCTTCATGCCTTCCAATATCAGGGAACTGTTGAATTGGTGGGCCATCACATGTCATGCATGGTGACATCCAATCTCTGCAATTTAGTAAAGAAAATCATGAGTAAGGTGAAAAAGGCCTCAAGAACTTGCCTGTTGTTGTAGTTGTGGAAGAAGGCCGTGGAGTCAGTGCTGCATCAGCTGCGTAGAAACGCTGCACATCGTATCTCAAATTACAACTTGCTCCTAAAACTCTCCCACCTTGCTTCCCATTGCAGCATGACGGAATCTCAGAGATAGCATGTTGTAAGCAATTTTTGCAGTCATCTCTCGCCAAATGCTGGCTGCACTGTACAAGCCCATATATCGTCTGAAATCTCGTAAAATTCACTTCCCCAGTCGCGAACATAGCCCTCCAAGGGATTTCGGTTGCATCTCTCATAAGCTTAGCCATTAAACCATCCAAGACCAGATTGAACCCATTTGGGTCCGTAACGTTTTCTGTATTCGCCGTGTTAAATCCTTTTAATGATTTATCTGTCGGATCGTAAACTGAGTAGATCCTCTTTTCTGAGTAGTGTAACATACATGAATCGTACCATATAATGGATGTCCTGTTAGGGCACCTTCGTGTGATTTCTCGACTGGCCGTATCGATGCACTTCTTACAAACTTCCCCAGTAACGTCTCCCCTGCAGAGAGAGAGGGCATGGGCAATATCTGGGTCTTCACCTTTCTCCCTATAGAGGAAGGGCGATGTACCAGCATTTGCAGTTAGAATAGAGAAGACTTCTTCCAAGTTCGATTGGAAAGTGGTATTGCCTCTGTAACTAGCTGTATTTTCACAAAATTGGTAGAAGGGGTCTTCGGCTTTGCTGGGATTACACAGGAGTAATAGAAATTGGATTATGAGAAAGAGCAGGAAACCCAAGGCTTTGGATGTGAAAATTGGCATTTTTTCTTTGCTGGTTTATGCTGAGAGAGAAGAAAATAAGAGGAAGAATGCATTGAGACTTTCAAGTCCTGCGACATTAGCATTTCTATCATATATAACGTTTTCATCGTGTAATTATTTTTCACGACTTCGGTTAAGAAAAATAACTTCTTCGTAAAGACTTGTCCCTTAACAGGAACAGTTGAGTTTACAACATAAAGGATGACGTCGATTGGAATCGCTTTCTCTAACTTCTTTTAATACATATTTTACCAACTTCGCCTCTTCTCCACGTGTAGCCGCCAAATACTTTATAAATAAAATACTCAAATATTACAAGATCTAACATAGTACATATATAAAATTTACTCCATTCATTTCGAGAGCCATTATTTAAACTATATAGAGAAAAAGTTTGATTAAAGTTCACACGGGTCATGTTGATGCATAAATCTGGTTAGTCCTCTCTGGACCGGTGAGCCTCCCCTATTTGGAACCAGGGTCTTCCTTATTTATTCTCTGTGCAAACTCACCGGTTCAGAGAAGACCAACCGTATTTCTACATCAACAGAACATACTACCAAAACCACTAAGTTCTATGCCCATCTGATTAGGCTGATTTGTGTATCTTCTTTTCATTCAGGTGAGTTGGGCCTGCTTAACAGGTTTGACGAAAGAAGTACCATATGGTGAGCGTCCCATTCCTACTATTCCATGCGGTGTGGCCCATCTATATATAACTTGTATGTAGCAGATATTTTACCTGGGAGCTTGCTCGCATGGAATGTAGAAATCTGACGGACAGCGAAGAATTTGCATTTACAGTGTGGTGGCCCTACAATGCATAAAACAGGTGTTGAAAAGTATTCCGGGCCCTCTGAATCTTTTCACCTTGTCTCTCTATTCCCCGTCGGACGCAGATTGCGTCCTACCCCCGCCCGGACGGATTACGTTCGGGCAGGGCTCTGTGAGGCCCACCGTGATGTAAGTGGTTTATCCACGCCGTTCATCCCTTTTTTCAGATCATTTTAAGGTGTGATACTAAAATTGAAAGATCCACTACTCCAGTGGACGACACCAAAGGAAGCTGCAGTGATGATGACATCCACCATTGAAACCTTTCTAAGGGCCACCGTGATGTTTTTTTTTTTTACCATCCAACCTATTAATAAGGTCATGTAGACGTGGATGAAGCGAAAACACAAATATCAGCTTGATCGGAAACTTCTCCGGCTTCCAAGAAGTTTTTAATGGTGGACATTCAATCCCCACTTTGTGGTCTACTTAAGACCTGTACTTGCCTCATCTTTTGGTTCATGTCTTAAAATGATATGTGAAAAACGATGAATGGCGTGGATAAAACACGTACATCACAGTGGGCATCCCATTGCTCCAAGTGTGCTGCACCTGCGCGCGGGAAGCGTATTGCCTACTTAAGCGTACCGAGTAAACTATGTGGGAGCCACCATGATATTTGTGTGGTCTCTTCATCTAAATCTTTACCTTTGTGACCTTATCAGTTGGATGGAAAATAAACATTCCAGTGGCCACCATGAAGTTTTTAATGGTGGGGATTCAATCATTACTGTTTCCTTTCCTGTGGTATGGCCTGCATGCGTAAGATTATGGTCCACATTCAATTATTCCATGGAAAATGATCTTGTATTGGGAGGCCGATTGACTAGTCTGCCATCCATTATTGACCTTGATAGTGTGTTGAGGTCACCAAGTTTTGTGAGTTCCACATGATATACATTTTGTATCTACACTGTTCATTCATTTTCAAAGATAATTTTAGAGCATGGACCACAATTGAGTAGATTCAATGCTCAAGTGAACCACACCATAGAAAGCAGTTTTGGCAATCACGTCCACAGTTGAAACCTTTATATGGCTCACCATGAAGTTTCTCTTATGGTCCACATTCAATTATTCCATGGAAAATGATCTTGTATTGGGAGGCCGATTGACTAGTCTGCCATCCATTATTGACCTTGATAGTGTGTTGAGGTCACCAAGTTTTGTGAGTTCCACATGATATACATTTTGTATCTACACTGTTCATTTATTTTCAAAGATAATTTTAGAGCATGGACCAACATTGAGTAGATTCAATGCTCAAGTGAACCACACCATAGAAAGCAGTTTTGGCAATCACGTCCACAGTTGAAACCTTTATATGGCTCACCATGAAGTTTCTCTGTCATCTAACTTATTCACATCATCACACATACCCGGATGAGGGGAAACACAAGTATCAGCTTGATCCAAAATTCGGATGATCCCCAATAATTAAGTTTTCAATGGTAGACGTTCAATCCCCCTTGCTTTGTGGTGTATCCACTTGAGCTTTGGTTCGTCCCATTCGTTAGGCCATGAACTATAATGATCTCCAAATATGTATAGACTGGATATAACACGCATCATGGTGAGGCTGAGAACATGGTGACCTCAACACCACTGAGGTAGGTGCAATCCGCTTCCCTTGTATTGATGGTGGGAATCCTCAACTAACTGACATGCTGGGCATGCTCCATATGGCCTGTTGTGGCTCGCTTTTCCGTTCTAATCATGTGATGATTGCCAGCATAGAAGAATTGAATTTGAGGCTCAATTCAAATCTAACAACTATGACCCCAGAGGTGCCCAAATAGGCAAATATATAGTACATGACCGAGATCAAAAGAAATCAGTCACCTATTCAGTCACTCACTCAGCATGTAAATAGAATCAAGAAATATTTAGACAATAGGGTTCATCCTCCAATAATGGGTTACACATTTGCCTTCGTTATGAAAGGGCTTTTCAATAAAGATAAAAGATCAAAAGATAAATTCTTACGGTCATGGAGAGCAACTGCATAACACCTTCTTAGATAGAGAATTGAATCCATCATATGAGCGTATACCCAAATTATAGCTAAGATTACTATTTACTTGATTAACATTACGAATTATACTACAGAATGCAAACAACAGGCAAAAAGTAAATGATTACATTAAGGAATGTAATTAACTGGTATAAATGACAAAGTGATTACACTAACGAATGTACATGGTAGGAAATTGAATGGACAATTGAAAGATATATTGGGTTTGATTGGGTTGGTATGAGATATTTTTTCTTGCTGAATTCATTTGCTATTTATAGCCTAGTGCTGATCATCTGAATGCTTCCCACATTATGGTAGTACTACTTGTTTTCCTTCTGGATGCTCACGTTCTAACAGTTGTTATAACCATTTCAGCACTATATGACTTTTTAGAGATTTCCTTCTAAACTTCCAACCTATCAGAATAACCACTCCAGACCCCCTTACTGACTCGATTGTATTCCACTCGGCTGCTTGGTTGAGCTCCTGGATGACTATCAGCAGCTTGGTCGACCTCCTGGATGACTATCAGCTGCTTAACTAACCTCTCGGATGACTATCAACCGCTTTGTTTGCCTTCTAGATGACTATCGACTACTTAGTCAACCTCCTGGATGACTATCGGTCGCTTAGTTGGTTGGTTTGGTAAAAGGTAAATGCGATGTTAATTTGTTATTTGGCGCAATAAATGTGATTGCGCAGTCGTGTAAAAACATAAATTTCAATTGTCTTAGTTGAACTCAGCTATCATGATTAAAACAAATGGTAAACAGGGGTCACTTTAGCAACCCCCAAACGCAGCACCAATAGACCTTTGTCGAATCTTTCGACCACCTGTTTAGACTTGGCCGCACAGCTACAATGGTGTGGGCCCACTTTAGCGCTTTTTTTGACATTCCTTCTCTCCAAAATGCTTCTACTCTGCAGCGAATTGAACAGTGGTTAGCTCTAGCTAGTGACAGGTCCCGGGTCAAGACGCTAATTGGGTTTCTCCCCTGTTTTATTATATGGGAGTTGTGGATCGGTCGTAACGCGGCCCAATTTGAGGGTCGTAAAATGTCTGCTTCAGGCATCATATTCAAGGTTCTCCATTGGCTGCGTGAAATCGGCTCCCTTATCCAAGCTCTGGATAGCAACTCCATGACTGAAAATCTAATCATTCAGATTATTAGACTTCCTTCCCCTCCCATCACCCTTGCCTTTAGGCCTTCAGTTGTTAGAAGGGCGAAACCCCGGATTCTTGGTTGAAACTTAACACTGATGGTTCCTCAAGAGGAAACCCAGGGGAGAGAGGTGGAGGAGGAGTTTGTCGGGACCATCTGGGTCACCTTGTTTTTGCTTTTCATGGATATTACGGAACTTGTTCCAACACTTATGCGGAAGCTATGGCCATTTTGGATGGCCTCGATATTTGCCACAACATTGGCCTTGTAAATATCATTCTTGAAATTGACTCCAAAGTCATTGCGGATGAGTTGAGGGACTCAGGAACGCTCAACCTTTGGATCATCTAGAACATTTTGGGGAACATTAGGGCTAAGGCTAAAAACCTAAATCTGGAGGTCAGACACATCTTTCGTGAGGGGAATGCAGTAGCTGATGCACTAGCGAGGTTGGCTAGCGAGCGTCGCCCAGACAACATTTTCTTCCGCCGCTCCGAGCTTCCGAGGTTAGTCAGAGGAGCTTTTGTCTTGGATAATGCAGGAGTGAGAGCTCTCCGTCGGCAGTGAAGGAAGCGGGGTTTTTATTTTTTCTCTTCTTTCCTTTTTTTTTTTTTTCCTATTTATCCTTTTGCTTGTGGAGTTTCTTTTGTTTTTCTGGTAGGCTAGCTGTTTATATCCTGTCCAGTTTAGATCGTGGTATATGATAGGTGCGGCTGCCTCGCTTTTTGTTGGGCCCACCTGAAGGTTGTACATTTTCTGATCTATGAAATATACTTCAGTTTCTTTTTTTTTTAAAAAAAGTGTCAAGATACTATTTAAATTTAAAATTCCAGGGGCCATTTGAACCAACACGTCCTTGAGGAATCGACTTGGGTCACGGCAAATCACCAAAAATCACGGCGCTCAACCCCCCTCTTCACCATGTTCGCGTCAAATCTGACATTCGACACTTAGGTGGAGGATGTGCATCGCATCTTCAGTCAGTTCGGTAAACTGGTTGACGTCTTCCTCCCTTGGAACAGAGCCCTAAATCGCTCCAGGGGATTCGCCTTCATTCGATTCCGATACGAGCAAGAAGCTCAAAATGCGATTACATGCCTTCACGATCGCTAGATTGACGGTAGGATAGCAAATGTCACCTGGGCTCGTAGCCAGACACTGAACCCTACAAAAGAGCAGGCGCCTGCAACCCATCGACCTTCCATCCCTGCCCAGGAAAAGCCCAGAACATCGACAGCCCAGTGCTCCCCGGCGGTGGCATCAGAACCCCAGACGAATCAGATTAACACTCCTGCTTCAAACCCTACCATTCCGGATCGATACCGAATCCAAGCGGACAATCGCCTCGTGCAACAACTCAAACAGGATCTTCGCTATGCCCTTTCCATCACTGCGGAAGGGGAATAGATATCCATCCTACATCTGATTGACGTCTTCAGGAAATCGGACGTTGGTGGAATCCAAGCAGATTTCACCAGGATCTCTCCCACTCAGTTTCTATTAAAGTTCAAATCGAGAGGGGACTTGGAAGTTTTTGCTGCAGATCTCCACTTACACAAGCAGATGAAGCTGATCAACGATCACGCCTGGTCTCCATCAAATGCTGCCCTAGCCCAAGGGATATGGATTCGACTCATTGACATTCCATCTCATGCTTGGCACCCTACGGTTATTGGGAACCTAGCAAAGAGCTTCAGAGATCTTCTGGAAATCGACGGCTCGACTGTGCACGCCACCTTCCAGAGCTTCGCTAGAGTTAAGGTAAGGCTCTCCCCAGACCGAGATTTCCATTCTACAAGGTGTTTGCTGGTAGAAGACAGGGCTTTCCCTATCCTCGGGGTTCTGGAGGATAACAAATTCTCCCGCAGACATATAGCCCTCCCTACAGCTGTTCCACATCCCGTATTGTCCACCAAAGACTGGGTGCTTCAAACGTTTCCAACTCCAGGCCGATCAACCTCGCTTCCACAACCTGTTCGACAATATGCCAATATACCCCCGATCCCGAAAAACAACTCTGTCACAGATCCTGTTTGTCTAAATGCCTCAATGTCCTCAGCACGGGTTTTCGTTACACCCAACCCCACGACCCTCATTCCACATCCCCTCCCGCCCACTCCTCCACCCCGGTCCCCTATTAAGCAACCTCAATCGCCCCTCCATCCTCCTCTACTGTTGGAGGCGGCCCAGCTAGTTCCAACAGACAACCCCTCCGTGCCCCTCCTCAGTCCTTCAGTCGATCCTGGGACTTTCTCAGCTAAGGATCTTCCCTCTAATCCCAATCTCAGGCCTATTGCTTTCATCTGCAGATCGTGAAAATTGTGCATTCCCTCCCCTCCCCACGTCACTGCCCTCCTTCCTTGTTCTCAGCCCCAGCCTCCCTCACCCCTGGAATCACCTGACCATTCCCCTCCCCACCCCTATCCTATCCCTCATTCGCCTTCAGCCCCTTCACATGTCCTTCAGATGCTAGATCCTGCCGTGGCTGGTCTAACTGATCCGGGGGATGAGGTTTTCTTTCCTGATGATGGCCTAGCTGATCAGGAGGTTGAGGTTGTGTTTCCTACTGATGAAGATCCAGCTGAGCAGGGGAATGAAGGTTTAGCTGATCAGGGGAATGACGCTGAGGGGAATGAGCAAGGTTTCCTGTTGTGCTTCCTGCTGGTGAAATCTAGTTGAGCAGGGGAATGAAGCAAGGTTCCCTGTTGTGATTCCTACTGGTGAAGGTCTAGCGGAGCAGGAGGCATTGGTGCTCCCACAGCGGATTCAGCTTCTAAGCAACTCATCTTCTCACCGACCAAACAAAGCTCTTAACGTGTTGGCCCAGGCAGTATTATCAGATCCCCTCCATGCTCAACCCTCCATGTCTGGTGCCTTGCCTCTACACCTGCAGAAACAAGACCAGAAGCACATTGTTAGCTCCCTCGGCCCTGACAGGGAGGCCACTCTAGACGAACTGAGACGATGGAGACTGGAGCTTAACTCAATCTCTATAGGAGCTCTATGAAACAACTCGGTCGATTTCTCACCCTACTTCAACCTGGTGAGCCGAGAACATCATACAAAGGAAAGGTCTACAAAATAAGACACAACAACATCAGAATCAGGTCATCAATGGCCACACCCACCATCAACGACATGAAAGTGCAGAAAACGTTCAGCCAGATTCAAAGCAGAGATTCAAGCTACGGGTGGGTGGTATATCAGGCTACGAAAATTAAAGAGACGGGCAACAAACACAGGTTGTGTAACAGATGGACAACGCCATCATCTGGAATGCACTGGGGTGGGTAAAGTCCCTACGATTCGTGTGCTCAAAAGGATGGTCCGCAAGTTTAAGCCGCGATTGGTTGCTATCATCGACCCATTGCTCAGGGATGTTAAGAGAGTGGCAACTGGCTTAAAGATTGGTTTCCACTCCTCAGTTTCCAACAGCGATATGGGAGGCAAAATCTGGATTTTTCATGAGAACCACTTAAATGTTTCAGTCGAGGATTCCTCTGCCCAAATGATTACATTGAAGGCGTGCATCAACCCCTCTTCTGTCCCCATTTATCTGTCCATTGCCTACGGGTGCTGTTGCAGGATACGGCGTAGGGAGCTGTGGAACGATCTTGCCGTCCTCAGCTCTTCCATTCAGGGGCCTTGGGTTATTGCAGGAGACTTCAATGCGGTGGTCACCCCAGAGGAGAAACGGGGTATCCATCCCCCAAACAACGTGAGCATGACGGAATTCACTGACGCTATACACTCTGCGGGTCTTCTTGATGCTAGATTCTCAGGTACGCGTTTCACCTAGTGCAACAATCGAGAGGGGAACGCCAGGGTCTGGGCTCGCCTCGATAGAGTCCTGATGAACTCCAACTGGGCGAAAACTTTTTCCCTGTTCCGGATGGAACATCTCCAACGTTCCACATCAGATCATACGCCACTCCGTCTGGCCTTCCCTGCCATTTTTCGACCAAAGGCAAAGCCTTTCAGATTCCTGAGAATGTGGACTCTCCATGAGTCCTTTCATTCGGTAATTCAAAAGGCTTGGGTTGGGGAATGTGCAGTCGACCCCATGATCAATATCATCCTTAAGCTAAAGAAATTGAAGCAAATTCTCAAAGTGTGGAACAAAGAGCAGTTCGGGAATATTTTCCATCAGATTCAGAAGACTGAAGAGGAGCTTGAAATTCTCGATAACAGGTTGCAGACTGGTCCATCTGAAGACCTCTTACAAGAGACCCGCCACATCCGTCAAAAGCTAGCCCAATTAGAGCTTCAGGAAGAAGTTTTCTAGAAGCAAAAATCGAGGATTTCGTGGCTTCAAGAAGGGGACAGAAACACTTCCTTTTTCCACTCGTCGGCTAACGAGAGGATTCGAAGGGCCGCCATCCTCTCTATTACCTCTGAGGATGGGACTGTCCTCCCAGATCAGGACAGTATCAAGTTGGCAGCCGTTTCCTATTTCCAAAACATTTTCCAAGCAGAAGACATAGCTCGCACAGATGAATTTCTCCGGCATGTCCCTCGTCGCGTCCATCAACAGGATAATGAAGCTTTGCAGATTCCTCCTTCCATGGAGGAAGATCAAGCAGCCCTCAACTCAATTCCTTTGGATGGTGCGGCTGGCCCGAATGGATTTTCAGCATCCTCTTTCGCTAATTGCTGGCATATAGTGGGTGGAGATCTTCACAAAGCCGCTGTGGCCATGTTTTCAGGGACCACTCTTCCATGCGCCTTCACCATCACGCTCATCTGCTTGATCCCAAAGACCCAGTCGACTGTCAAGTTCATCGACTTTAGACCAATCAGTCTCTGTAATGTCATATACAAAATTTTTGCTGAAGTTCTAGATAACAGACTTTCCCTTCTTTTGCCCAAGCTGATTTCGTCGTAACAGGGAGCCTTCGTTTAAGGAAGATCTATTGCGGAAAACATCACCCTGGCACAGGAATCGATGAGAGATATAAACGGAAAAGTCAGGGGAGGAAATCTTATCCTGAAGATTGACCTGAAATGGGCATATGACAGGGTAAACTGGTTGTTTCTCAAGCAGTCCCTGCTTAAACTTGGCTTCAATGAAAAAAGCGTCCAGCTCCTTGAATCAAGTTGGGCCAATAGCTGGTTTTTCGTGCTCATCAATGGAGAAGCTTCTAGTTTCTTCAAATCGTCGAGAGGCCTCTGTCAGGGAGACCCGCTTTCCTCGGCGCTTTTCATATTAGCCATGAAAGCTTTCTCTATCAACTGCCGCAGGATGTTCGAAGAAGGGCGCTGCCTCCCTTTCAGATTTTCACAAGGAAGCGCTCTTATCTCTCACCTTTTGTATGCAGACGACATGTTGCTCATGCTTAATGCAGCCCGTCCTTCTCTCAGAGCCATGAAGGATTTTCTGTGTTTCTTCCAAGCTGCAACCGGGCAAAAAATCAATGTCACCAAAAGCAGCTTCATGGGCCCATCGAGGTGGTCAGCAGCCAAATACAGTAGCGTGCAGGAGGTGTTAGGTTTCGGGAGACCCGGGGAAGGTATGCATTATCTGGGGGCCCCGCTGGTCAGGGGGAGAAAAAAAGCGTCTCATTTCCAACGGCTCTTGGAGAAAGTGAGTCATAGAATCACAAGCTGGGCAGCTAGACATATCACACAAGCTGGGAGAGCGACTCTTATCCGTCATGTGTTAGGCAGCTTTCCCATCCACATCATGTCGGCGATGTGCGTCCCTTCTCAGCTGATTAATCAATTGGAAAGGAAGTTCGTAGGCTTCTTTTAGGGCTGGTCGGAAGGAAAGAAAAATTTTCATTGGATCGCCTAGAGGAAAGTGACCAAACCCAGAGAAGAGGGAGGCTTGGGGATCAGATATCTGAAAGAAGTCAAAAACGCTTTTCACTTAAAACTCGCTTGGGCTGTAAAATATGGTCAGAACCAAAGTCCCCGGGTGTGTCTGATGAAAGCAAAGCACGGTAACGACCTTCTGGATGTCCCTTCTGTGACTTTACGGCGTAGTTGCTCCCCCCTTTGGAAGAAAATCAGATCCTTCTTCCCTGTTATTCTCCATCATGTGCAATGGACGGTGGGACGTGGAGAGAACAACGTCTGGACTTCCAACTGGAGCGGAGTCGGCCCCCTGCTGCAGCACGTAGAAAAAAATATTCCTCCTACGCTAACGAACCTTAAGGTGAAAGACGTCCTGGGTTGTCAAGGCCCGCTCCCTCCTTCCAGCTTCTTCGACTATCTCCCGCAACATATTATAGATGACATATTTAGGAGGGGCTTCGCTATTACCGACGAACCATCTGAATGCGTATGGCCCCCCACGCCGTCTGGCAAATTCTCACTCAGTTCTGCGTGGAAGCTTCTCAAGGGGGATGTCAACAACATCCCCTGGGGGGAATGGATCTGGTGCAAAGACCTACCCCCAAAAATCTCTCTATTTATGTGAAGGCTGCTCCAAGATGCCATTCCAGTCAATAGCAGAGTTTAGGAGAAAGGTGTCTCTTTAGCGTCAAAATGTTGCTGCTATAATCAGGATGGATTCGCCCTGCTAGCTGTAGAAACGATCCCCCACATTTTTCTCGCAGGTCAGCAGGCTATTCGGATTTGGTTTTATTTCCAAAGCATCTGCGGAGTCTCCCCTGTCTCCCATGTCTCTGTGACTGGCAGACTCCTCCAGTGGCGAAACGCCGATGCCCTGGGAGCTGTCAGGCATCAAGTCAGAATGTCTCTCCCCCTCCTTTTTTTTGGGAGCTGTGGAGGGCCAGAAACGAAGCCACATTCAGTGATGTTGCCATGAATATAAGCAGGTCCATTCACTGCATAGCTTGGTGGGCAGCTCGAACTATCCCCAATTTCCAGGTCTCTTCTCAGCCCTCGCTCCAACCCACAGTTCTCCAACCCAGGCCTCCCCCCTCAATCCTCAGGTCAGGGTCCTCGGTGATCAAATGGTTACACCCCTCCCCTGGATGGTTCAAGCTCAATGCTGACGGGTCATCCAGGGGTAACCCAGGCCTATCTGGCGGTGGAGGCATTTGTAGAAAGGAGGATGGGTCTTTTCTATTCGCGTTTTCCACCAGCTACGGGGTGGGCTCCAACAACTTCCCTGAACTTCATGCTATTCACAATGGCATGATGATATGCCTTTTAAAAGGTGCGACCCAGACCATCGTGGAATCTGATTCAAATTTGGCAACTGACATCATGTTGGGTTACATTAGGTGTCCTTGGAAATGGAAACCTTGGGTTGATAGAATCTACGCTTTGAGAAGGTCAGGAAACTTTAGATTCAAGCATATTTTCCAAGAAGGAAATGGCCCGGCTGACACCTTGGCAAGGGTCAGGAGTGAGTCCCAGTCAGCGTCTACTCATGATCACTTAACTTCTCTCGCCAGGCAAGTTAAGGGTCTCATTTTCCTTAATAAGGTTGGCCTTAGAATGATTCGTTCCCACTCCTAGTCCGTCGTTTCTCGCAGCATCCCCCACCGCTCGTTCTTTTGGTCTTTTGAGGAGTTGGTTGTAAAAAGACAGCTTAGAGGACTGGTACGATAGGAGTGGTCCGTGGTCTTTTTTGTCCGGACCCTCCCGAAAATCTGTACATCCCTCTGTTTTAATGGATAACATATTTCAAAAAAAAAAAAAAAAAAAACCAACACGTCCTTGATCAGAGGTGGTGCCGTTGATGTGGATGGTTCAACCTCAGCGATTTGATTACTCCCGTTATTAATAATTTTGATTAGCAATGTCGCACCGATAAATTAGAGACAGGGTCCTACCGGGAGTGCCAAGAGATACTGTGGGTCGACTTTCGATTCTAGTCACATGATAAGTGTGGGCATGTTGGAATTGAATTTGCAGTTTAATTCAAAATGAACAACCATGACCCCGAGCGCTGAGATGGGTAGATATGTAGTATATAACCGATATCAAATGCGATCGGCCGCCTATTCAGCCACTCGCTTAGTATGTAAATAGGATCAAGTATTATTCAGAGGGTAGGGTTCATCCTATGATGATTGGTTACACCTTTGCCTTCTATATGAAAGGACTTTTCAATACAGATAAAAGATCGAGAAAGGAATTCTTACACTCGGTCATAGAGAGTAAGTGCAAAACACATTCCTAAATAGAGAACTGAATCCGATGTATGAGCGAAGACCCAAATTACAGCTAATATTACTAAGTACTACTTGATTAACGCTATGGATTACACTATGGACTATAAACAACATGCAAAAAGTAAATGATTACACTAAATAATGTAATTGACTAGCAGAAAAGGCAAACTTATTACACTAAGGAATGTAAATGACGGGTAATTGAAAGATATATTAGGTTTGATTGGCTTGGTATGAGATGATTTTTCTTGGTGAATTCATGTGCTATTTATAGCCTTGTGTTGATCATCTGGATGCTTCCCGCGTTCTGATTGTTGTTATAACCGTTTTAACACTAGTTTCTTTCCCACGTTCTGATGGTTTTTGTAACCATTTTAGCAATACATAGCCTTCTAAAGACTTCCTTCTAAACTTTTCGCCTGTCATAATAAATGATTATTAATATTTTAATGGGAGGGTAACCCTTCTAAACTTTTGTATATGGTGTGGCCCACCCAAGTCATAGATTGACTTGATTTTTAATCCCATGGCCCACCATGGAATGGTGCACCTATCTAATGGGGTAGATGTTCGACACACATCACGGTGGAGCCCACACAGCTCGACCTCATGGAAAGTTCCCATGAGGTCGACCCTCATATATATATATATATATATATATATATATATATATATATATATATATATATATAAGGAAAGGTTACTATGCGCTCGAGCTGATGGGAACATCCCATGAGGTCGAGCTGTGTGGGCCCCACCGTGATGCGTTTCGAACATCTACCCCATCAGTCAGATGCACCATTCCATCGTGGGCCTAGGTCTCAAAAATCAAGTCAATCCGTGACTTATGTGGGCCACACCACATACAGAAGTTGAGAGGGGCCGTGCACCATTAAAACATTAATAATCATTTTTTTTGGGCCCACCGAGATGTGGTTTTCAAATCCAGCCCATCCATTATGTGTGTCCCACTTGGATGAGGGTTCAGACCAAGTTTCAGCAGCATTCAAAACTCATGAGGGCCCCACCAAGTACTTTTATATGTTTTTGGCATGTCTTCACATGATTTTAGATGGTATGGCCCACCTGAGTTCCGTATACGGCTGATTTTTGGGATATCCCATAATTTAAAGGGGACCCATCAAATGCACAGTGTTGATGGTCGACACGCAACACGGTGGGGCCCACATAGCTCGACCTCATGGGAGCTTATCGTGAGCTCGAGCACATAGTACCTTTTCCCACACACACACACACACACACACACACACACACACACACACACACACACACACACACACATATATATATATATATAGTTATAGACACACACATCGTGTGTTTGTGTATTTTTTATTTTCACATTGTTCATCTATTTGGAGAGATCATTTTAAGGCATGAGGGAAAGAATGATGTAGATTCAAAGCTCACATGGATCGCCACCAGGATGTTTATTTGAGATTTAACCTGTTCACAGGTTAAAACGATGAAGGAAAAACATAAACGTCAGCTTGATCGAAAACTTTTGTTACCCCCAAGGAAATTTTAATGGTACCATAACTTGTCCCCAACTAGGTCTTTCCCAGAAAATGCCACTTTTGCAGGAATTCCATGCCAAGTAGCCAATGTTATGCCCCCCACTTTTGCAGGAATTCCATGCCCCCCCCCCCCCCCCCCCCTCCCTAGTCACATGGCACCAAATTTAGGCTAAACTCCTTGTAGCGCGATACAGACCTTTTCATTTAGATTGAGAACAAACGGTATTAATTGTCATGGAATCTACTTCGTACATAGGTGATCGACATTTCTAAATTCCAAGTCCTGATGTCAAAAACCAGTAAATAGACAAATCAAGTAGGCTAAATCCCACCGGAAACAATGGGCGTGATGGAACTCCAGCCATAAGTTTTTCTGTGCGGCCATCATGTTTTATATCTTCCATCAAACCCATTCATCATGTGTGAGGGATAGGATTGATGGGTTTTTTTGACCCGTCGTCAACTGGTCGTGAGCCTCGCTCGACCGGTCGAAGGCTGGTGGTCGACCAGTCAAAGGAGTTGAGTCGTGGCACGACTCAAAGTCCAGCGACTGTGGACTATTTTTCTCTGGGGTGTTCGACCGGTCGTAAGTTCATCACGACCAGTCGTAGCTGGATTTGTTCTGCGATTTGTTCTGCGATTTTGCGCGGATTTCGTGCCGCAAGTCCTTTCGCAACTGGGATGCTGAAAGGAGTTTCCTAAAACTTTAAATAGGAGTTCTTGGGGCTTTCTAGGAAGGACAAGAGGGTTTCCTAAAGCTTTACAAGGGATTTACTAAAGGGTTTAGGGCTATCAAAGGTGAGAGGGAGAGGAAAAGAGAGAGAGGAAGCTTATAGAAGGGAGGTTCTGCTAGTAAATGTTATCTACTGTGCAATCTATATCTCAGCGCTTCTATGTCCTCGTAATCGGTTAGATCTCTCCGTTTTCTTTTATTCTCTTATTGTTTATCCACTCCTGCATGAGTGAAGAAGTTTGTAACGTTCTACTTCATAGTGGATTGTTGATCTAGACAAGGTCCCGTGGTTTTTACCTCTTTGAGGGTTTTCCACGTAAAAATCTCTTGTGTGGTGTGTGATTGATGCATTGATTATTTTCATTGCTTTATTATCTATAATTCTGGTTTGTTCTAGAGGGCTAGATCCTAAGGTTTAATGTAAGCCCCCCAACAAAGTGGTATCAAAGCTAAGTTCATTGAACGGGTAGGATCGTTTTCAAATTATGGAAGGTGGCTCATCAAGGATGATCAGCCTCAATGGTTCTAACTGGACCATATGGAAGGCTAAGATGGAGGACTTGCTTTATTGCAAGGACCTATATTCTCCAATTTTAGGTATATTAGCAAAATCTAAGGATATGACTGATGATGATTAGAAAAAGATGGACCGAAAGGCGGTGGGGTTTATTAGACAATGGTTGGATGATTTTGTGTTCCACCATGTGTCTACAGAAATCTCAGCCGCTAACCTATGACTGAAATTACAAGGGCTGTATGAGAGGAAGACAACAGGTAATAAGAGTTTTCTGATAAGGCGACTTGTGAATCTCAAGTTCAAGAATGGTGGTTCTGTGGCCGAGCACATGAATAAGGTCAGTAATATAGTGAACCAACTCTCCTCTGTGAAGATGGTCCTAGATGATGAATTGCAGGCTTTGCTATTGCTTAGTTCATTACCTGACAGTTGGGAGACATTAGTGATGTCTGTAAGTAACTTTGTGCTAGAAGGAAAGATATCCATGGAACAGGTAACCAGTCGTCTCTTCAATGAAAAGACAAGGAGGAAGTCTCAGGGGTCTACTCAGCAAGAGGCCCTTGTGACACAGGAACGGGGAGAAGAAAGAACAGGAAGGGCGGAAAGGCCCGAGATAAATCAAGAGGCAAGTCGAGTAACATAAAAGATGTTGATTGCTGGAATTGTGCAAGAAGGGCCACTACAAGCATGAATGTCATAGTAAAAAGAACGACAGGAAAGGAAAAGGGAATGAAGATGAATCAGATTCCACTGTGGTCGCTTCAGATGGCGACGTTGTAGTTATTCTTTCTACATATCATGATGTATGTCTCATGGTTACGAGTCAGGACACCGTCTGGGTGATAGACTCGGGATCTTCTTTTCATGCAACTCCACACAGGGACTTCTTCACAAGCTACAAGTCAGGTGACTATAAGACTGTGAAGATGGGAAATTCTGGCGTATTGAAGATCGTGGGAGTCGGTGATATTTGTGTGAAGACCAATGTGGGTTACACATTTGTTCTCAGAGATGTGAGACATATCCTAGACCTTCGCCTCAACTTGATGTCGACGGGAAGGTTGGATGATGATGGCTATGAAAGCCAGTTTGCTGGTGAGCGATGGAAGCTCATCAAGGGTTCATTGATCGTGGCCAGAAGAAAGAAGTGTTGCACCCTTTACAAGGCAAGTGTCAGTATGTGAAAGGGTGGGTTGAACGCAGCCGAAGATTCAGCTATTGACATGTGGCATAGGCGTCTAGGCCACATGAGTGAAAAAAGGCTTCAACTACTAGCAAGAAAGCGGCTCCTTCCTGACGTGACAGGTACACCTCTCAAAAGTTGTCTTGATTGTTTATCGGGGAACAACATAGAGTTTCATTTATTAAATATGCTTCTCATGTTAATAATGTGCATGCATTAGATTTGGTTTATTCTGATGTTTGTGGTCCTATGAGGACAAAAACCTTGGGTGGGGCATTGTACTTTGTTACTTTTATAGATGATGCATCTAGGAGGGTTTGGATTTATGCTTTGAAATCCAAGGACAAGGTCTTTGGTGTGTTTAAATTATTTCATGCTATGGTCGAGAGAGAGACAGGTAGATCATTGAAGTGCATCCGCACTAATAATGGTGGTAAATACATTGGCGACTTTCATGAGTACTACAAGTCCCTGGGTATACGGCATGAACAGACGGTTCCCAAGACCCCCCAACATAATGATGTAGCTCAGAGGATGAATCGCACCATTGTTGAGAGAATCAGATGCATATTATCCCATGCAAAGTTGCCCAAGACGTTCTGGGGAGAAGCAATGCACACGGCAGTGTATTTGATAAATAGGTCTCCATCAGCCCCGTTGAATGGAGAAGTACTTGAGAAGGTATGGACTAGACAAGATCCATCGTACAGTCATCTCAGTGTGTTTGGATGCATGGCATCCATTCACGTACCAAAGGACAAGAGGTCCAAACTTGATATGAAGATCAGGCAGTGTGTGTTCTTAGGGTACGGTGATGAAAAATTTGGTTACAGGTTATGGGATCCGACTGAGAGGAAGCTCATCAGGAGTAGAGATGTGGTTTTCTTTAAAGATCAATGTATAAAAGACATTGGTAAGCCAGAGAAGAACCAGCCTAGTTCTGGTGAGTTAGAGGACATGGATCCGGTTATTCCTCCCGTAGTGCCTGATGACGGGGGAGTACAACAAGGTGTAAAGGACGAGGGAGTTCTTTCAGAAGATGGACCAGGGGAGCAACCCCCACTTGATCCACCTGTTGAGCCACAAGTGAGGAGGTCATCTAGGGACAGACAGTCGTCCAAGAGGTACTCGCCACATGAGTACATTATGCTGACTGATAAGGGAGAGCCAGAAGATTATTCTTAGGCCCTAGCCGACGAACATAAGGGGGAGTGGTTGAAAGTTATGCAAGAAGAGATGTAATCCTTGCATAAGGACCACACCTATGATATGGTGAAATTGCCTAACTGCAAGAAAGCTTTGAGCAACAAGTGGGTGTTCAGAGAGAAGATTGAGTAGAAGAATTCACAGACGATGTTCAAGGCCAGACTTGTGGTGAAAGCGTTTGGTCAGAGGAAAGGCACAGACTTCGAAGAGATATTCTCACCAGTAGTGAAGATGACATCTATAGGGGTGTTGCTTGGGTTGGTGGCTAGCATGAATCTGGAGATAGAGCAGTTAGATGTTAAAACTGCCTTTCTCCATGGTGACCTGGAAGAAGAGATCTACATGCACCAACCAGAGGGGTTCGAAGTCAAGGGTAAAGAGCATATGGTGTGTAGGTTGAGGAAGAGCTTGTATGGGCTGAAACAAGCCCCACGGCAATGGTACAAGAAGTTCGACTCGTTTATGTTGAAACATGGGTATGACAGAATGGAGTCGGACCATGGTGTGTTCACACGCAAGTTCTCAGGTGGTGATTTCTTAGTTCTGTTATTATACGTTGATGACATGCTCGTCATAGGCTGAAACAGGAGTTGGGCAAGTCGTTTGCGATGAAAGACTTGGGCCCGGCTAGACAGATCATAGGAATGGAGATAACTCATGACAGAAGCAGGAAGAAGCTTTTGGCTGTCACAAGAACGGTATATTGAGAAATTCATAGAACGGTGCAATATGAATATAACGAAGCCGATCAGTACTTCACTTGATGGTCACTTCAGATTGAGCGACAGACAGTGTCCCAAGATAAAGGCAGAGGTGGAATAGATGCGGAAGATACCCTACGCGTCAACAGTAGAAAGTTTGATGTATGCTATGGTGTGTACACGCCCAGATATAGCATATGCGGTTGGGGTTGTTAGCTGGTATCTTGCCAATCATGGAAAAGAACATTGGGCAGCAGTTAAGTGGATATTGCGGTATCTAAAAGGCTCATCCAGGCTGAGTCTATGCTATGGTGATGGTAAACCTGTGTTAGAGGGCTACATAGATGCAGATATGGCAAGTGACATAGACTCCAGGAAATCTACAACAGGATTCATGTTCACGTTGCAGGGGGAGCGGTTTCTTGGTAGAGTAAGCTACAGAAGGTCGTAGCATTGTCGACGACAGAGGCCGAATACATCGCAGTCACAGAAACATGTAAAGAGATGCTTTGGATGAAGAGGTTCCTGCAGGAACTTAGCCTAAAGCAAGAGGAGCACGTGGTCTATTGCGATAATCAAAGTACTATACACTGGAGCAAGAATCCAAGCCAGCATTCCAAGTAGAACCACATAGAGATTCAAAATCACTGGATCAGGGATACTTTAGAACAGAAGGTGTTACAGCTTGAGAAGGTCCACACGGACGATAATGGGTTAGACATGATGACCAAGGCTTTGCTCAATGGCAAGTTTGAGGTTTGTAGAAACCTGGCTAGCTTGAAGAAGGTGGATCTCTCCTGGGTAAAAAAGGGAGAGATTTGATGGGTTTTTTTGACCAGCCGTCGACCGGTCATGAGCCTCGCTCGACTAGTCGAAGGAGTCGAGTCGTGGCACGACTCAAAGTCCAGCGACTGTGGACTATTTTTCTCCGGGGTGCTCGACCGGTCGTGAGTGGTGCTCAACCGGTCGTAGGTTGCTCTCGACCGGTCGTAGCTACGCAGATTCATTCCGCGATTTTGCGCGGATTTCGTGTCGCAAGTCCTTTCGCAACTGGGATGCTGAAAGGAGTTTCCTAAAACTTTAAATATGAGTTCTTAGGGCTTTCTAGGAAGGACAAGAGGGTTTCACAAAGCTTTACAAGGGATTTGCTAAAGGGTTTAAGGCTATTGAAGGTGAGAGGAAGAGGAAAAGAAAGAGAGGAAGCTTATAGAAGGGAGGTTCTGCTCGTAGATGTTATCTACTGTGCAATCTATATCTCAGCGCTTTTATGTCCTCGTAATCGGTTAGATCTCTCCGTTTTCTTTTATTCTCTTATTGTTTATCCACTCCTTCGTGAGTGAAGAAGTTTGCAACGTTCTACTTCATAGTGGATTGTTGATCTGGACAAGGTCCCATGGTTTTTACCTCTTTGAGGGTTTTCCATGTAAAAATCTCTTGTGTGGTGTGTGATTGATGCATTAATTATTTTCATTGCTTTATTATCCATAATTCTGGTTTGTTCTAGAGGGCTAGATCCTAAGGTTTTGTGCAAGGCCCCCAACAAGGATGTAGTGAATATACTTTCAAAAAATATATCAGCATGATCTAAGGCTCAGAGATTTGATGTAGAGCAGGTCGTAGACAATTTCATGGCCAAGATGGACTAAGAAGGCCCGATCGAAAGCGAAAGTGATTAATTAGGACTGTCAGAACACCAATGCAGGCGTATCTCATAATCTGGAATGAGTTATTCGGCATACAATATATGATTTTGGGTAAGAGAAGCTACTTTAGCCGAGGCGTATCTTACAAACTATAATGAATTATTCAGCATACAATATATGATTTTGGGTAAGAGAAACTGCTTTTGCCAACTAACCCCGCTCTGCCAAGTTGTTGACGCTGAATTTGGGAGATTCTATCACATCGACGGTCGAAAAGTGTATTTTAATTTCATTTTTACTGTTTATAATAAGTTTTAGTTTGATTATATCTCTTGATCATTTAAGCTTTAGAAGTGATGCCCAACATGAAAAGGGCTTAGAAAATTTAGGATAAGAACGTGGTTAGGTCAAATTGGACACTTACTATTTTTGGCCGAAAACTATGAAGTCTAGTAGAAATCATGATTGTATATAAATAGTAAGTTTACTTTTTAAGGAGTTTGATTATGAAACTTTTTCCTAGGTTTGACATCACTATTTAAATGGTTATAATTTCGTTTTTATCAACTATCAATTAATTTTTGAATTTCTTAAATTTTATTTATATTTTCTCTAATGTGGATGTGAGAGGAATCTCTTTGAAGAGTCCAGAGAAGTTTCATGGATTCGGAGTAATTATCCCCTTGAGGAAGATAGTGATCGACCTCATCACATTCATCCCTGCCCTAACATCCCTCACCTTGTGAATTTTGGAGTTCTCAGGTGCAATTTTAGATTGTGTGGCATTTGCGTTGTCAAGCCTTATCTTTTGTACGGAAGGTGATACATAAGAATCCTGCCCCTATGGACGGAGTGAATTCATATATACATCATCGTGCGTCCCATAGAGCTTGATGTTTTAGGGGCCCCATTCACACAGGTAACCACTGCTATGAAGTGCGTGTGCGACTGGAAAACCTCTTTGAAATGTCCCTTTCCATTGTTAGTAGTCTTTTCTAGGTCTTGCGTTCCACACGGGAGCATTGGCTGGTAACCACTTCTGCGTTATTTTTATGACCGGCCTCTCCAGCGGACGCGGTTTGACTGGTGACCCCAGCACCAGCAATAGCTAGTGCCAAAGCTCCATGGACCCCACCATGATGTATGCGTTTTATCCATGCCATCCATCTACTTTACCAGCTCAGTTTAGGCATTAGCCAGAAAGTGAGGAAGAACAAAGTGCAAGGTGGACCACAGCACATGAAATAGTGAGGATTGAATGCTTGTCGTTGAATACTTCTTGGGGCTGTAGAAGTTTTTGATCAAGCTGAAATTTGTGTTTCCCCTTCACCTAGGATTATGTGATTTTTTGAACAGGTTGGATTGCAAATAAACATTATGGTGGCCTGCAAAAAGTTGTGCAAGTTTTCAGTCCCATTGTTTCCTGGGGTGTGGTCCACTTGAACTTTGGATTTGCCTCATTTTTGGGATCAATCCTAAAATGAGCTGCAAAAATGGATGAGCTGAGTGTATAAAACACATACATCATGATGGCCCACAGAGCTTTGACACCAGCTATCTGGTTGTTGTTGGGTCACCAGGGACTGTCACCAAAATGGTACGGCCCACCTTGATGTATATTTTACATCCATGCTGTCCATACGTTTTCCCAGATCATTTTATAACGAAGCAGATCCAAATCTCAGGCGGACCACGCCACTTGAAATGGTGGTGATTGACTAGTAAAAACTTTCTGTGAGCCACAAAAGTTTGGAACACGCTGATGTGTGTTTTTTTCTTCGTTCTTCTTTTCCTTCATCCAGATCCGTGTGACCTTATCAACAGGTTGGATGGAAATTAAAATATACCGTGTGACCTTATCAACAGGTTGGATGGAAATTAAAATATATGCTGGGCATTATGGTGGGCCCTAGGAATCTTATACTAATGGGAGTTCAATCATCATAGTTTTCAATGGCATGATCCACCTGATATTTGGATATGCATCATTTTTGGGCTCATGTCGTACAAGCAGCTGGAAACCGTATGGACAGTGTAGATATACAATACATCTATCAAGGTGGCCAAATAGTCTGGGCAGCACCGCGTTGGATGAGACTGAACCGCACCTAATCGGCTCGAGTTACACATACCGGGTCCTTGCATGTTGGTTGGGAACTCTTCCAATAAATTAGTTATTATTATATTGTCGATGCAAATTTGAAGGAAACAATCAGGCTGGTTATAGGATACTCAAGCAGCATATGATACTTGATAGGGATACCTTAGGAAATTGCACACATGGCAATCATTATTCAAACTCAACGGATTAGATAGGAAAAAGCCACTATTGCTTAAGTTAAATTTCCAAAATCATATTGATTTGAAAAAAATAAAATAAAATAAAATCTAACATTTGATTTGTGGACACTTGTTTGTTGAAATATGATCATTGGATATATTTTGTTTTTTAACTGTCCAGTAAATGTCAAGTACTCCGGTAATTAAATAATCTAACAAGAATAATTTCTGGTTCAAGAAACATTTGAGCTGGAAATCCTATTCTTTGGATCTGGTTTAATTTCACTTACTTGCATGCCACGTGTAATTTCTAATTAATTTCAATGTATTTATGTATCATACATTGAACTCTGGTGGATTATCAAAGATTTTTCTCAACATGGACCTGGTCATTCTTATATTCTTAATTTAACTTTTGGATGATGATCCATCAACAGTCATAATTGCCTTACAACCATGCCATACCTACCGTTCGACTCAGCACCATTTTTTAACGGTCATAAGCAAACATAGAACTCAAGCCAAAAACGACAAACCAATTTTTTGGCAAGAAATTTTCTCCAGAGATTTTCAGATTTTGACATTTTTTCTCAATTTGGAAAAAATAAAAATATTTATTATAAATTATTAAACTATTTAAAATTTTGGAATATAAATTTATATTATTATAAAGTGAGAGTATTATGCATTGAGTGGTGCATATTACTATTTTTTTTCAGATATTTTACTAATATAAATAATAAAAAGGAGTGGAAAATACTAACCATAATTAACCTAATTATGGTATAAACATGGTATCATAGACAGGTTTAACCCCTCGTAACCCTAGCCTCTCCACTCTTCTCCCTTTCTCTCATTGGAAAAATAGTCTTAAATAATAATTTAGATACTAAAAAATATAATTAGAAAATTGATACAATCATGCTAAGCACGTATCTAGATATGTTGTCCTCGAAGCGTGATTTGCCCCCTCTTCTCATATTAGAGATCGCGCACATGTTGTGGATAAATTACTCTTAGGATACGACAAGCTTTCTTTGGTCCTACATGTATCAATAACGAAGGGACCACTATAGGAACTCCGCTAACACAATTAGTCTCCGACAGACTTAGTAAATTCTAGGATTCAATAACAAAATGAGTTACGAAACTCAATTTATTTCTTACTCATCAAAAGAAAAGTGGAGTTGTATTTTTATAAAGAATCATTGGTTTGTTGATTTCCTGATATTCTGGATTTGGAGAGGCCATGTTTATATAGATGAGGCGAGTGAACAGTTGATCTGAGGCCATTAGTGGTCAGAATGTTGCAAGATACATTTTTGACCATTGGCTCATTAATCCAGATATTTCAGACAGTTAGATCAATGATCTAACCATTCGGATATGTTGAGCTAATCACTTGGATATGTTAGATCATTAATCTGACCATTCTAACCGTTTTCGAATTATTATTATTAATTAGCATCGTTTTCTAGTCGTTCTCTACAATGGACGAATCTAACTATTGGTAGAAACCTATATAAGCTGGCCATTTCTCATTTCGTACCTCTAATATTGCGATCGCACCGTCTCGCATAATGTCACAAGGGAGCCATTACTTGCGATACAATGCACATGTGGGAAGTGCAAATTGCGCCACTAGCTCCTATATAATCACATAGTCATATAGCCACTCAGTCACATTGCCTCATTGCCCGTGCCCATGCCCTCATCAGTGCCAGCACGCGTTCTCTCTCTCTCTCTCTCTCTCTCTCTCTCTCTCTCTCTCTCTCTCTCTCTCTCTCTCTCTCTCTCTCCATTTCTAAGTAAACACATCATAGAATAACTTAAAAGTGATGTAGGACAAATGAAAAACCACAAATTTTTTAAGAAAATTTCAAAATATGTTTGGAAGGAAACAAAAATTTTGAAAATTTGTATTTGAAATTTCATTTGAATTTTGAAAATTATTATTTTAACCAAAATTCTCAACATCTCTTTCTTCTCTGGCCGTCAACACCACTGTAACCTCGAGAAGCTTGAGTTGTTAGAGGATGGCATATTAATGTATATTGAGAGACTTTAACACTCCACAACACGTGTGGGGTGGAGCTCCACACGGGAACATATTAAGAAAGGGTGTAGGGATACATACACCATAGATAGGTTGGGCTTGTTTTCCCTGTCCCTATGCTAGACTTGATTTTTCCTGGCCCCTCATTGAAAAATATATTATGTATGCATATTTAATGCTTTCGATATTCAAACACTTGACCTTTCGCTCTAATACCATATCAAATCATCAGTTTCTCTAAAAGCTCGAGCTAATAAAGGGTGGAGTATCAATGTATATTGCAGGACTTTAACAATCCCCCACACGTGTAGGGTAGAGCTTCACACGAGAACATACTGGGAAAGGGTGGAGGAACACTCACACCATAAAATAAGTTGGACTTGATTTGGGTCAAACAACCTATTTCTCTAAAAGCCCGAGCCATTAGTGGATGGTGTATCAATGTATACGAAGGGACTTTAACATGGAGATAAAAAATAAACGGCAGAAACTAATGGGAGATGAGACAAATCACGAGGTATGTTTTATATCCAAACCGTCCATTCATTTGGCGATCTCATTTTAAGGCTTGAGACAAAAAATAAGATAGATCTAACCATCAACTAGACCACAGTACATTCAGGTACGTGTGATTGAACGTCTACCATTGAAGTTTTGGATAATATGAAATTGGCTTTTCCTCTTCATTCAGGTACGTGTGAACTTAATGAAATTTATGTTTCCTTTTCAATCAGGTACTTGTGACCTTACGAACAAATTGGATGTAAAATAAACGTTATGGTGGGCCTACAAATTTTTTAACGATGAAAATCATTATCTCCACCACTATTCATGGTGTGGTCCAGATGATATTTGGATATGATTCATTTTTTGGATAATGCTCTAAAATGATCTCTAAAAATAGATGAACGGTGTAGATATAATAAATACATCACTGTGGGGTGCATGTAACTTTGATCTCCTTTGAACCGTTCTCACAACTCAGAGCTCGAGGAGCACCTGTGCTGTCTTCGCACGACACGTGGCTAGAGTAGCTAGACAACTTGTGCTAGCTACGGGCTAGCTACAGCCTACAGACAACTTTACTTTTATAAACTTCTTCAAGAAGTTATGTGTGGGTGTAAAGCTTCTTTAAGAAGCTATATTTTTTCCTCTCTGAGTAAATCATGTGGGGCCCATCTTGAACTTTTTAGTTTATCCACACCGTCCATCAGTTTTTTCAGATCATTTTAGAGGTTGATGCTAAATTTTAAGTATATTCAAAAATCAAGTAGATCACACCATAGAAGACTGAGAATAATGATTTCCACACCGTTGAAAGAAATGAACAAACCGAATCTTACTAAATCTAATCTGACTCAGTTTTCCTGACCGAGTCGGACTCGGATCGATTCGGGCTAGTAGGAGTTCGGATCGGTTCAAGTTAGATGGCCCGAACTCGGTCTCAGATCGGATCGGGTTCGGATCAGGCCCTGCAAATTTCGAACACGAGTAGAGTTGGACCCAATCCGATCCGACTCAGTCCGATGCCCAGCTCTAACACTCTCCTGTACGTTCAGGGTGGAACTCCGCATAAGAAGATACTGGACAAGGGTGGAGGAACACTCACACCATATAAAACAAGTTGTGCTTGATTTCTCGGTCCTCGAGCCAGACTTGATTTTTCCTAGCCCTTATGAGAGAATATATTATGGAGGCATATTTGTTACTCTTAGGACCCTCCTCTTTGATACCATGTCAAACAACCACTTTCTCTAAAAGCTTGATCTATGAAATGATGGTGTATTAATGTATATCAAGGGACTTTAACACCTTAGTCATCAATCCTCCCTGCAATGTAGCAGTAACCTTCTGCCCAAAATCGTCGCTGCTCAAATGGCCACCAACCCCATTCACTATTGCACCACCTCCGTTGAATCCACCGTTACTGCACCATCTGATCCCAACCTTGCCACACATGCTGAACCAATTGAAATTTCATAAATTATGTACCACAACACAAAGAAGCTTGGCTAGCTTAGAATTATGGCTAATTCCTATAGGGGTGAATAGGACCACTTAAGATATTTTCCTAATTAAACAATTTACCAATTTAAACTAATCAGAAAAATAACACGTAAACTTCCAATCTAAATGGATCCAATCACATATACTACAATAGATGCAACAATATATATAAGCAACTAACCCATAAATGAGATTGATATCATGTGTGTGTGTGTGTTCCATCAATCAGATGCCTAACATAAAATCTATTCAAGCATTCATATAATTTAACCAATTTACCTCATTAACGGGAATAAAAATATGCCAAAATGACAATCACAAACATAAGCATATATAGTGGTTCGACCACTTGCCTACTCTACTCCCGACGGATACACACTCCTCAAGTGTACCAAATTTTACTATCTCAGAGGTTTTAAGTTAGGTTTACTTCTAACCTTTACAACCGTACACAAGGTCTTAACGCACGTACACTCCCGTGTTAGAGTAACATGTTTCCACCCGTGTCGATGGCTCTCACGGAGACTTGATTTTCTATCTACTAACTGACAATCACTACGGTCATAATACAACAACCTACCTACACTCTCACTGAAAGATCCCTATGGAGACTAACACGTACACACCTATGTGCGATGAATACTGTCATAATCCAAGGCTCTATATTTACACTCGTTGGAGGCTACCACGTATGCACCCATATCTGGTGAATTCGGTCCTACACAAGAACCTAGGTCTTACACAAGAATATATTTAAGAGTTTAGGCCACAAACTCTATACTCAATCCTTTACATGGGAGTGTACGAACTCTGAAATGAAAACTTACTTGCTGGATTGAGACCTGTTGTTGTGTGTTCTTGAGATGCTTCTTTAATACTCATATGTGCTTGAATAAGCTTTTCATTTGCTCCAACAGTCGTTGAAGTCGAATGGTTCGGCTCCATGATCAAATACCTTACATGCGATGTACCTATAATGTGACCAAGGTTATGAGAGTTGGGTTGAATCTCCTATAACTAATGGTTTTAGTTGTTTCCTAGTAGGGATTTACATATATGTTTATTTTAAAGGACATAAACACGGATATACTTATAGGCTTAGTGTCTAATATATAGAAAATGATGGAGATAAAGTACATCTTCATGATAGATGTTAGAATCCTCATTAGAGTGGTAATGTAAAGGAAGATGACTTGCATCTCATAGGTTTAGTGGCTTAGGAGAGGGATTAAGAGTGGGGAATCACCTAAGCTCTAATGGCACTGAAAATGCATCAAAATACCCATGGTTCTAATGCCCTTTATAAAAATGTTAAGTTTTAATGACTATAAAATGGGTAGAAAAATGGCACATTCGATTGATCAATCAATGTGTTGATTGATCGAACTTCATTTAATTTTGGCCAGAAATGTTGTCGGACTTTGGTCATTCTTGATCGATTTAATTCAATCATTGGAGATTGATCGAGGATTCACTCAATTAATTAAAGATCAATCAAACTCACCTAGAGTTTTGTTGTTTTTGGGCTATATAATTTACAGTAGCTTTGAACCTATATAATCTATCTAAACATATTCCACTTGAGCTACTAATGTTGAGGGGTGATCAATTACATGTTTACCTATTAAGAAATGGATTATATAGAGGTTAGGTTGTTCTGCGTCTAAGGTTAGGGTCACCAAGGCAGCTCTATTTACTTATTCATTTACTCATTGATGCCTTATGCCTTCATAATTTTACGCTTTTCAGCTTTCTAAGTGCTCAAACGACTCACATTGATACATTAACCCACGTGATTGACAAATAAGTACTCTAACACCAATCACTACCATATCACCTGTACTGCATGCACTAACCTGGCCACACCCAACCATGTTGAATCCACCGCCATTATTTTCTCTAGTCAACCTTGACCGATCGAATCCCTTCTGCTGTTTTTGTATTTTTAGGTAAATATCATGATAATATTGCCATATTTTAAAATCTGATTATATTTTTCAAGTATCATCATTATATTATATTATTTTTTATTTTTACCAAACTATCACTGGATTTTCAAAATCTTTATTCGGGTTAAGTATGTATAAAACTTTATTTATAGGTTGCTCTATGTTATACTACAAATCGAATTATCCTCTCTCCTCAATCTCCTTAATTACACACCCAATACAAAAAGAAAAAAAGAAAAAAGAAAAAAAAAAAGAAAAGAAAAAGAAAAAGAACAAGCGTTTGGATTTCATTTACTGCTATGGTGGATGGACCACAAAAATGTCCCTTGACCCTGCCACCATCTTTGAAATTTTTTCGTTGAACGTGCTGGCTTCTCTGACTATTATTTGGCCAGAAATCAAAAGCTTAGTTCTCATGTCCAATAGATTTCATGACATTCGAGCTATCTACTGTATGACTTGATTAGTCCATAACACAAGTCCGCTTAATAAATCCACCCAAGTCTGTGAGGTCCACACGTTCTATATGCAAATCCACTCCGCCCATCACCTGTAAATGCTTATTTTAATCGTATATAGAAAAGATTGGCCCGAAGAAAAATCCTATCGGCTACACTAATGAAAATAACATAAAATTGCTGCCGAAAACTCACAGTTCACGTGGGATGATCCTCCTGAGTTTACATTATGCTGACTTTTTATCTTTTGGCATGATGGCTGACTGACACGAACTTGTGGTTGGCTTCTTATCCCCATTGTTCCTTACTGTGTGGCCCACCTGAGTTTGTATATAGGTGAATATTTTTTTGAGTTGATTCTAGAACCGAGGGTGGAAATTGATGGACGGAGTGGATTCTACATATTTATCAGGCGAACCCTCAATGGACGTCACACAATACGCAAAGCAGGTATGGCAAAGGTCTGCGTTCAATTTCCGCGTTCCGATTTCCGCGTTCCTATTTCTAACTATCGTAAGGTCAGTAAAAGTCTTTTACGTAACCACAAGGTC
This sequence comes from Magnolia officinalis, assembly GCA_021015155.1. Lineage (NCBI taxonomy): Eukaryota > Viridiplantae > Streptophyta > Magnoliopsida > Magnoliales > Magnoliaceae > Magnolia > Magnolia officinalis. Next base: position 12,841,300 of record JAJHSJ010000017.1, read on the forward strand.
AAAATAAAAGCCAGGCGTGGTTGACTGACCAAGGGATGCAGATTGCATATTGACGCTGCCAGCAGCGAGACGGTCCTCTGTGGACCCTATCATGATGTATGTGTTTTATCCATGCCGTACCCATTTTTCCAGTTTATGTTAGGTCATGATCCAAAAAATTAGGCAGATCAAAATCTGAGGTGGACCACACAACAGGAAGAAAGTGGCGCCCACCATTGAAAACTTCATGGGGCCACAACTTTTCAATTAACTTGATATTTGTGTTTCAAAATCATCCAGGTCTGTATGACCTAATCAACTGGTTGGATGGAAAATGAATATTAAAGTGGACCCTAGGAAGTTCTTCATGGTGGGCATTCAATCACCACTGTTTTCCTATGGTATGGTTTACTGTTTTCCTGTGGTGTGGCTTCTGTAAGAATTGGATCTGATTCGTTTTTAGCATCATGCTCTAAAATAATGATAAAAAATTGATGAATGGCATGGATAAAGTACAAACATAATGGTGGGGCCCACACAGCATCATCCAAAAGAAGGGTCACTGCTGCAGCGTCAGTTTACAATCGGCGTTCGTGAGGAAAATCCTTTACAAACACGGTTTTACAGAGCTCTCAGGATCTGTCATCGGATGCGCTCTCAAATGTGGGCGCCGCTTTAGTGGATCCCCGGATCTACCAAGCTGGGTAGACCCGTGACTGTCAGGCCTACTTGTTGTACGTGCCTTATATAAATCCATGCCATCCAGCCCCTTTTGAAAGATCATTTTAATGCATATTCTAAAAATGAAGCAGATCCAAATCTTAGGTGAACTGCACCAAAAGAAACGATAGTGATCGAAAACCTACCATTAAAAACTTCTTAGGCGCCACCAGAATGTTTAGTTTCCATCCAACCTTTCGATAAGGTCACATAGACCTGGACGAAGGGACCACACAAATATCAGATTGTCCGAAACTTTTGTAGCCCATTGGAAGATTTAATGGTCCACCTGAGATTTGGATCTGCTTCCTGATGTGAGGTCAATCTGAGATTTGGGATCATGCCTTTAAATGAGTTATCAAAATGGATGGACCACATGGATATAAGTCACATACATCCTAGTGAGCTCCACAGTCAAGGATCCACCCCCTCTGCGCCCCTCTGATGCTAGACATTGTAAATTAGCCAGTTCGGTAGCTTTTACAATACAGTGTTTATAATCATTTTCGGCGCCCTGACTTAGTGTCATCATGTGTTGTTGTGTTGATGCTACTCACACTCAAAGAAGATCTTCTGTCGATTTCTCGTGTTGATGCTACAAACCCTTGCACACTTCTTTGAAAGGGTGAATCGTGGCATGTCATATGGCCATAATCAACGTGCCCATTTATGGGAAATGTATTGAAAGTGTTTATAAAATACCCACCAAAGAATGGATCTATTACGAATTAGGTGATGATATCTTCGACAAGGCCATCTCTCACGGTCCTTTCAAAATATGAGATTTCCCCATAGACGTTTAGAGAAGCAATAGCGATTGGGAAGCTTCCAAACATCTAGAGATTAAACACTTGTCCAAGCAAACTTGATTTAGGTCCAAACCTAAATTGGTGGATATAAATTCTCATTGGATAATCACAAGCAATATATTGATTGGGACAAAGGCAATGGGCGGATGGAAAGGCAAGATCCAATCCACCCGATAATTTGGAGATATGAAGAGATAGAGAGAGTAGCCAAATGGCCCTAGAGTCGCATATTGATCAGGAACACGGGGGTCAGGATGTGGTGGATCCTAATGATTCATCGTTCCCAATCTAAAACCACCCCATAGTGAATGATGAGAATACTAGAGGAGGCTTGATCTTGACTATCCAACACCTTTGGGTAACCTCTGGCCAAATCCATTTAGGAGAATGTCATCAGAGATGAAGAGTGGTCAAGATTGATTTAAATGCAACCCCAAATCAGGTTATCTTGTAGAGGGATTTCAATAGATCTTGACCTGGTCCCTGATAGACTATGGACACCCTGCGATGGCTGAAGATTTGAAAAGTCAGGGAGTATGAATTTAATTGGAGTCCTTCCCAATCCAAGTCATCAGTTCTAGAGTAATCAAAGAATTCACATATTTAAAATGAGAATGTGAGTACAAAGAATTCACAATTTACCACTTTGACGATTTATAAAATGAGCAATTGAAGAAGAGCTCATAGCCCTACGCTAAACACATCAAGTTATCTTTTATTTATCTTTCTTTTATCCTGCCTAGTATTGCCTAACTTAGTTTATAGATACTGCCTAGCGGCTCCCACTACAATACCTTAGCAGTAAAGATAGTATTTTTGCAACCTTAAGTTGTAGATTGTGATCATCTAAGTTCTGATTTGGTTGATCATGCCTGCCTCGATTCATCTATTTTGATAGGCATATGAGGTATTATCCCTTTTTATTTTACTTATTCCTTTGGCTACCTCTCAAGTTATCGATTGTAATAAACATTATTTTACAGTATCTAATGAAATTGATAACATTTTATTTTATTTTATTTGAATGTGTATCTTTGATCATTTAAGAATTATTTTGAACTTAAAACGTTAGGGAAAGAATAGGTCCTTAAGTCCATAGACTCACGTCTATTGTTACAAGGTAAAAAGAACTCATTCAGAAAAATTAGCTTCTTTCCTTTCACTAATCATCTAAATAGAGCACAATTTTAGTAGCAAAGAGGACTTTGGATCTCTGATCCCAATCTCTAATTTGTCTATCTCAGAGAAGGGGACACTAACAATTTAATCAACCCTTTAGTTAAGCAAACTCCAGCACGTCCACGCATTCTATTCGAACACGTGTACAAAATCTAGACCCTCAATCATATGAGTGGTTCAATTTGATTGAATTAAGTACAACAATATTTCTTAAAATTGCATGGAATAGTCTACCATAGTGGATGCAGAAGCTTGACGGATCTATAAAATTATGGCTAAGTTGTGGGGGATGAATAGGACCACTTAAAAATTCTATAATTAAAAACACAAATGCCTACTTAAATAATTTACCAATTTAACTAAGTAAGGTGATTAACACTCCAACTAAAGTGGATCCAATCATATAGATTACAAATGGTTTACCAATTTATCAACTAGTCTATAATAGAGATAGGGAGCTTGTGTGTGCTTGTAAGTGAAGTATATAGGATATGATTCAATTCAAGCATTCATGTGATTTAACTAATCAAATATATAAACATGAATTAGAATTGTAAAAATTCACAATCGCAAACACAAGCATATATAGTGGTTCAATTTTCCTACTCCACTCCCGGCTGATGCACTCTCCTTAAGTGTATCGCTATTTACTATTTGAGGTTTTAAATCAGGATCACCTCTAACGTTTATAAGTGTACAGTCCTTCCGGAGGCCTACAAAAGGACTTACACAAGTACTCACTCGTGTCGGTAACTTGCACAAGAGACTTTAATTGGTTTTCTATCAGCTAGCCAACAACCAGTAGCGATCCTAATCCAAGGCTCTACGTACACTCATGGCGGAGGCTCCCCATGGAGACTATACATATACATACCCGTGTTCCGTGAATTTGGCCCTACACAAGATCATAGGTCCTACATAAGAACCTATCGAGTTTGGGTTACAAACTCTTACATGCAATCCTATACAAGGAAATAGTGTATGACTCACACATGAGACCTTACTTGTCGGAATAAACCCTGTTGATGTGCCATAGTGAGATGCTTCTTCAATACTCTCCTGTGCATAATTGGCTTCTTAATTACTCCCCCGATCATTGATGTCGATGTTTCATCTCTTATGAATACTCACCTTACATATGATGTTCCAATAAGGTGACCAAGGCAAGGGAGGATGGTGAAATATTTGACAACTAAAGGTGTGAGTAGGCTCCTATTAGGGATTCACCTAGATGGGTCTTCCTAAATGATTTGGACAAGGAATTACCAATAGAGCTTAGTGTCTAATTTCTAGTGAAGGGAAGAGTTGATCCACATCTTCGTAATGGCGCATGGAATGCTCATTAGAGTGAATAATCACAAGAACAATGGCATATAACTCTTTGGTATAGAGTTTTGGGTGTGGGATATGAGTGGGGAATGTAACACCCTGATTCTTATAACCCGAGAACGGTCGCTCGAGTGCAAGAACCCGAGGGTTACATTATGCATAGAATTATAATTTAACTAAATTTTCCACACAATTCACAATGACAGAACACAACCTCTGTATAGATTAACCAACAAAGTTCAACATACGTGAATTAATAACTAGTAGTAAAGTGAGGTCCCTCAGTAGGGGACTTAATTACAAAACTCAAGAGCAAGCAAGTATAATGTCTGGCATATAAAAGCAGTAAATCCAAAGCATTTAGTAAAGTTCCTGTAGCTTGACTATATCAGCATATGGGCCCTCCTCGCCTTACTCCTTCTTGGCAACACTAAGAGTCCCATCATAGGCATCTTCCTTGATCTTCACACCTGTATCTATTTGGTGCAACCGCACAATTGAGTGAGTGAAAACTCAGTGGAAATTTTCCTCATAGATTCAGTCATAACACATCATTCAAAAGTAGGTTAACATTCCATGTTGGATTCATGGGGCAATATCAATACATATGCACTTGTATGAATGTATGACTGTATGAATGCATGTTCAAGACACGGATCTGGCGATGCACATTCGACTGTCAAAATAAAAGACCGCCCGCGGTAGGTTGACTGCCAGGAAAAGGCCATGAAAGTGAGTGCGCCCAAGGACAATCTTACTCCTGGAATAATACTAAGGGTACGCCCAAGGAGTATCTAATCCTGGAATAGCCTCATGTAAAATAAGAACGCCCAAAGTAACTCAAATGCACAACTCTGGTCCTCCTACTGATCTAACAGTAAGTTGAGCCGAATGTGTCTTACATTAAGTACTCGGAAAAGCTCCAATGTTATGCGTGAATGTTATGCATCATGATATTCATGTGCATACAATGATATTCATGATATTCTTGTAACTTGTCATGCTTAGATTACATCATGCAATCTTGAAAGTGCATCATATATCATTAACTCAACTTTTACTCATGTATTGAGGAGTATAATGCCAATTCTCAATCATAAGTTGATCACCACTAGAATTCAAGCAATCATTATTAATAACATAACCAATTTAGGATAAGGAGATGTTATGCAAGAAGAGACTTTTCATATATATTAACTTCAAGGCAAAAGTAGTTCTATTATATGAAACGGATTACGAAATAAATTAACCTTACAATTAAAGACAATATTCACCATTTCAGGTATTCATGATTAAACATGTCCAACTAAGAGGCTAAGCACATGAATAAGAACAAGATAGGGGTATTTACATATAATTAATGTGGTCATTTCAAACTAAAGTAAGACTATAACACATGCACAATTAACATTTCTATCATTCAAGCTTTAACACTATTTTAGAAGTCCATGTAATAAAGAAGCTATAGGGTTATATTACTCACCTAGATTGGGATTTTCTCTTATCGTGGGATGTGAGTGTAATGATTTTGCTTGGACAGATAGTATGTAGGAGTGCTTCCTAATGTAAAATAGCTGCTGGTTACACCTGATGGAATTATCATAATTAGTAAGTCGGGATTGAGTTGACTCAGTCGGGGCTTTCGTTTTGCAATGAGTTGGGTAGTTTTAACAGTTTTATTAATCATATAGTGAGATTGAAGATGTAAACATGGATAACAAACTGGTCGAATTGACTCGCTTGGAGCCTGAACTGATGGTCCATGGAGTTTGTTTCAAAGGCTGCGTAAGCCATGGAATTAACTCATGGATCTGTTGATCCTAACACTCTCTACCATCACACTTCAACTAGTTGGAGTCGGTTTGACTTAGTCGACAAACTGACTGAGCCAGTCCAACAAAATGCATTGAGTTGACTCAGTCGGGAGAAAGGGTCTCAAGTCCATCAGGGTGAGCCACAACCCAGACCCAACCGAGTTAGGCAACACTGAGCCTGAAACGCTGACTTGTACAGTCAACAATATCTCCTCCGTTAGACGGTATGATTAACCCTTAGTGTGGTCCAATACATGCATTCCTAGACGCACAGATTCAACAAGTTAGCACTGAGTCAACTCCATTCAGTTATTGATGGTAGAAATGAGAGGATGATGGAATCCATTAACAACTACTTCCAGGTTATAGTCGGCACCGTAGACAGCAGCAATTGGCAACCCAAGGCACTTCTCACGGTGTCAAACCCCTTTCTAGAAGGAAACCGACCACTGCCATGGAGGCAGGTCGGGTTTTTGCTATTTGGAATTATGCTGTAATAGAACTGAGTCACCCCAACCGATGGCTGAGTTGCAGTGACGGTAAGACAAGTCAGTCCAAATGGGCGTTTACAGCAGCAAAAGGAGGAGTACGAAAGTTACCTGATTCGGGGAAAATCCTCACCTGTTGATGAATGGTTTGGGATGATTGATAACCCCAAAATGTGATGCGATGGGCCGTTGATTGGAAAGAGACTCGGCCTACCCAAAATGAGTTGAGATAGTTGGTGGGAATATCTTCCAGCAATCCCACAGGAACTACTATTTTCTCTCTTGCTAACCCTCCATTTTCTCTCTATTTCCTCTCCTTTCTTTCTTAATCATACCTCTCCCTCTCCGCTATTCTCAGGATTGATCGACTCAGCTGAGTCGAGTCGCTAGTGACCCGCTCGAATGGTAATTTTCCATTTTTCCCATTTTCTTTATTTTCTTTTCTCTCTTGATCTTATCCGTTTCTCCCCTATTCCTATCCATTTCTCTCTCATTCTTATAGGCTTTCCTCTTCTAGAAAGCTCTTTCACTAAACTTCGGATTAGTGTGGTTTTAATCCCACTCGACCGAGAAAGCTTTAGATTAGGGTTCTAAAGGATGCATGGGTCCAGATGGCGTTTATGGAAGGGTTTCGTGTGTGAGGGGCCACCCGACGGACGATTCAAATTAACAAAAGGATCTGATTTTGCGAGAATGGGTTTCACTGTTAGTTGAGGAAGATGATTTGAATGAAAATGGTGATTTTGTTTTGGATGGTTGATTCCATGATCTGAGTCGTTCAGATGATTCAGATGGGGTCTATAGGGCTTGTGGGGTCCATTCGTGGTGCCAGATGGACCGTAGATTAAGATGGGTATGTTATAAGTGAGATCTCATCCGCCATTTCAGTTTCTCTCCAAAAACTCGTCTGCTAGGCGTTTCTTGCTCTAACCTAATATTAACGTCTCAAAACATTCCAGTAAATCTTCTAGAAACCAAGGAACGGTAGGGATTTAGACAGCTATATGAGGCAATATTCCTTCCGCCTTTCGTTGGATAGTTATCCAAATCCGGGAAATGTAGGGCTGACGTGGATTTGCTCCGTGCTCGTGGCGCCCGTCCGGCAGTTTCCAACGGTCGGATTGGTCGGAACGTGGTATAGGTGGATCAACGTTCTTCGTCAGCAACACTTCTTAGGGTGTTTGATGATTCGGCGGCAGAGGTGGCTTGAGTGGCTTTCAATCGCTAATCTGGCAATGCTTACGGTTGGTGGGGCCCCGTGAATCATATGGACGGTGTGGATTGGGCTGCGGTATTCGCGAATCCCTCATTTGTACCGTCGTTTGGACGGTCCTGTTGAAGCGTTGCTGGCAGGGAGGGAAATTTGAATTTTCTTTGAAATTTCAGAAATTCATCGGGTCAATGGTAGTATGACCCGCCGAAAAATTCGGTGCACGGCGTGAGTGCACGGTCTGTACTCACGTACTTGGTAAAAGTGGGCCCCACGATCTGATCTAAGGCGATCAGCACCGTACACTAGCCTTGGAGAGATGTTATACACTCTCAGTCTCCGTCACTAGGAATTATTTGATTTCTTTGTTGTGGGATTTAAGTCATCTGGTTCTCCATTGAATTTATAATTCGTTTAAATTGTTTCCAGCAGTTTGCTCTGGGAGATTTAGTACTAACTATGTCAGTTAGACAGTTAGCTCTGGTTTAGTTACGTTAGTTTGTATCAGGGGTGGTTTAAAGTCTGTTGGTTGTTCGAAATGTTAATTCTAAGTGGGAGTTGGTTCGCCTTATTAAATTGGTAATTTATGAAAAGAAGGAAATTATTTTAGGGTCGTTACAATCTCCCCTCCTAAAAAAAATTTCGTCCTCGAAATTGTACCTGAGTGGGGTTGTTGAAAAGATGAGGATACTTTTCTTCTATCTCCGCTTGAAGTTCCCACGTTGCTTCCTCAACTCCTCGACGAACCACAGAACTTTTACTAATGGAATGGTTTTTGTGCGAAGAATCTGCTCCTTGTAATCCAAAATGCGGACAGGGATTTCAATATAACTTGCATCATCATTCAATTTGACTTCTTCCCAACTGATAACGTGAGATGTATCTGGTACGTACGTTTTCAACATGGATACATGAAAGACATTATGGACGTTGGTAAATTTTGGGGGGAGAGCCAGACGATAAGCAACGGCTCCGATTCGGTCCATAATCTCAAAAGGTCCAATAAATCGGGGAGAGTGCTTTCCTTTCTTCCCAAATCACATGACGCCTCTCATGGGAGAGATTTTTAAGAATACATGATCACCGACCGTAAATTCAAGATCTCGTCTACGATGGTCCGCGTAACTCTTCTGCCTAATCTGAGCTGTAAGTAACGTCTTCGAATTATGTTTATCTTTTCCGTCGTTTCTTGAACAAGCTCAGGTCCCAATAAACTCCTTTCTCCGACTTCAGCCCAGCAGTGCGGTGCTCGACAAGGACGTCCGTATAAAGCCTCAAACGGAGCCATGCCAATGCTGGTTTGAAAATTATTGTTATAAGTGAATTCTGCAAGATGAATATGCTCATCCCAACTGCCTTTGAAATCCAACACTGTAACGACCTGAAAATTTCCGTACATTGGGTCGAGTACCACCTCGACCAGAAATCACATAGGATTAAATCCTTTAGAAATTTAACAAAGTTAACTAAGTACTAAACTCGGTTAATCATGAAATCCGTTGGGATCGCTTTAAATACGATCTGCAAGACCCAAAACTTGCAGAATTGGTGACTCTAGGTTACCCTAAAGTCTAGAGCCAAACTCATTACCCGTCTGCTCTCGGGACTGAAACGAAACTTCGTATGAGGTCTAGATCGCACATCGGGAGTCCGATTAACACGAAGCTAAGGAACCAGGACCGCCTCATTGGGCTTGACAATCATCTCAAAAATCAGATGATTCCGATGTCCCACGGCCATTGTTTTCACTCCGGAGCGAGGGAGTGTGAAAAACACTATTTCCATCCAAATGAAAATATCTAGAATAGTGATCTGGCACCTTTCGGTTGCGCGTCAGTATTAAGCAACCTGACCGTCGGAATCAGACCAAATTACACCCTCGGATTAAGAAAAATTTCAGGAACATTTACATGTACTCAGAAATTCTGATCGTGGCCCACAGACCGTTGAACTGAAAGTGGTCCGCCACGTGCGATCTGGGAATCCGATCGAGTCGAAAACGTAATCCCACGTAGATCCGCAGAGGGTGAGCTTAAGTTTGACGTTTGGCTCAAAGAGGGCCACCAGAACACCCCTTTTGAGCTTGGAAAGTGGCGAACTGCCTATATATGCAGCCACCCTTGAACCTGAGTCTATTTTGGACATGTTCTAGGCTATAAAAGAGGCTTAGAACAGCCCCTCTCACAGCCATACGAATTTGGGTCCAAACCCTTAGAGAGAAAGAGAGAAAAGAGAGAGAAAGTTTCGGAGATCGAGGCCGATCTTCCTCCTGCTGCTTCCACTCCTCCCACGACCTACACCGCCCTATTCCAGGGGATTTTCTGGCGGTTTTCACCCCATTTGAAGGTAAGAAACCCTAACCCTAGGTCTGATTTGAGCTTGATTAGTGATAGGTTATGGAAAGACTAATCGAATGCGCTCTTTAGGCTAGGAAACTCCCGTATACGGAAGCTCCAACACCCTTGCTGATTCGTTGAAATTCCAAGGGCTGAGGTGAGGACTTAAGCGTATAAGTTACGGTTTTCAATGCTTTCAATGTCAGATAATGATAGATTCATGATCTGCATGCAAATGCACATGTACAAAGTGCTTTCAGTTTCCTGTTTCGATTAGCGATAAAGAATATGGAATTTTACATACTCTTGATATACGTAGAAATACCGTATACGTATTTTTGTTGAGAAAATGTTTAACATGTTTATTTAATGTTTGATTATATCATGTGTGGATAAAATGCTAGTTTGGCGAAAGGGATCGCAAAAATACATGTTCATGTGTAAATGTCATATATGTGGAAATTGTGTATTCCAGAAATTCCGCATACGTGCGGATTTTGGAAATGTAATTGTGATGATTATTTGCTGTATGATTACGATATACACGGGAAAAATACTCTCGAGGCGAAGGGACAGCCCAGACACGAACTTGCCTAACATACGTCATGTATGTTGGAAAAGTGTATTCTAAGTGTTTGTATAAGCGCATGTATGTGTACATGTGTATGTAGTAGTGCCTTAGATAGGCGCTGATATGGGTTTTCCGACTCCCTTAGAGACATGTAGGATCCCCTCCATGCGGTGGTTCACCGCAACCACTTAATAGTATTGCGCACACAATTGTATCCCTATGGGGATAGTGCTTTATCACATGCCTTACAACATGCTTTGCAACATGCTTGACTTCATGTTTTACTTCATGCTTTATAACATGCCTACTAACATGCTTGTGTTGCTTGTTTATCATGCTTTACCTCACATGCTAACGATGAAAACTGTTTGGGTTTGGGACTATGTATATAGTCCAAACACTCGGTACCAGACTTGTGATTGTGGCTGAGATTCATGTCGCCACAAAGGACGGTCCTGCGAACCCGAGTCGTACTTCGGTTGGCGATAGTGGTTGGCCACGCGGAGTGCTTTTGCGCTCCATATCGTTCAACTTGTGGTGCGCTCGAGCTAGTCAGGCTCGCCAATTAAACTGAAGTGTAGTTGTGTGTTCACCCTGTTTGGTCGCTACTGCTTGAACCTAGGGTACCAAAACTTACCAGTGGCGATTCCCGTCTAACCATGGTACCTAGATCCGCTAAGTCGCATGAGCCGGGCATGGTGGTATGGGACACCGTGGTCGAGCTGTCGGCCTACGCTGGGGCCATGTGCCTCCCCGTAGTGACCATTGCGCAACTATCTCGTGAGCCGAATACGGTGGTATGGGACACTGTATTCAAGCTGTCGATACTTCGGCGAGAGCCGAGTACGGTGAGATCTGTGCTCGTGCTGACGGGCGACGAGTCCTCCGTGGTATCATCGAGTACACTCCAAGGGTCTGTGATTGGCCACGAGTCTTTCACAGCAACTAGAGTGTGAGTTGAGCCGAGTATGGTGAGACCTGTACTTGAGCTGACGGCTAGTGATTGAGCCGAGTACGGTGAGACCTGTACTCGAGCTGACAGCCAGCAATTGAGCCGCATACGGTGAGATCTGTATCCGCGCTGACGGGTGACGAGCCCTTTGCGATGCCATCACTAAGCTTCTCAAACCATAACATCGTATGAGAATAACTAGGATTGACGACCCTAGAATGGATCATGTTGGGAATGATACAAGAGAGGTACCTTAGTTTCCCAATACTGCTGATTGAAATGGACTAATAAAAACTTGGTAATCATGAGCATCATCGCACCGCATGTGCATTGTAGATGTGGCGCACTGAGGGAGTTAGCATTCGCGAACGTAAGATGATGTCGCTTGAGGGTGGTTTGGCAAGGGCATACAGCATCATGTCATGTCATTTTACACTTAACAAGAGTAGTTAGAAATGCTTGATTTGTACTGCTTTATCATTACTGCTTGGTTGATTTGATAACATGTTAACTTATGCTTTATTGTTCCACTGAGTTAGCTACTCACTCCCACGTTACGGGACGGTGTTGTACACACCAACCAGACTCTGTCGCAGGTTTAGAGGGCGCCTTGGTTCAGGAGCCAGAGCCCGACATTGATGAGGACCAGGAAGAGTTCTCCTTCATGCAGTACTCTGACGGCTACGCTTAGGCCGGCTGCATCGCGGGATTCTCGGGGCCTCTTTTGAGGAGTGTATTTTGGGTTTTACTTAAAAACAATACATGTATATTGGTGCTCAGCTAGTACTCATACTCTGGTGTTCAGAAAATTTTGGTTATTTTACATACTTGAATATAAAAATTTCAGTCTTCCGCTTGCTTTCATACAATTGAACTGGAGTATGAATTACTGTTTTGGTTTAATCTCATTCATGTTTATTTTGCTAACTTAGACAACATTTAACCAGCATTGTGTATGTTGCATAAGTGATGCGTTGGAACTCGGGCGTTGAGTTCATACTCGACCCCAAATTTCAGGGCGTTACAAACACACAGGCTCTCAACATGTCTTCTAGCACTTGGTTCACTCTTTCGGTCTGCCCGTCTGTCTGGGGGTGAAATGTTGTGCTAAATTTCAACTCTATACCCAACTCTTCTTGTAATCTTTTTCAGAAAGTGAAAGTGAACCGGGAGTCGCGATCCGATACAATTTCCCGTTGAATACCATATGCACGAACAATCTCCTGAATGTACAGCTTAGCCAAGTCATCGACTGAATTATTCACACGTATAGGGAGGAACCGGGCTGACTTGGTAAGTCTGTCAACTATTACCCAAATGGAGTCATGGTTCCTACGTGTCTTTGGAAGTCCCGAGATGAAGTCCATGCTGATGCAATCCCACTTCCATTCAGTGATTGGCAATGGTTGTAAAAGACCTGGCGGCTTACGGTGTTCTGCCTTCACTTGCTGGCAGGTGAGACATTTTGAAACGTATTCTGCAATATCTCGTTTCATATTTTCCCACCAGTATTGTCGTCTGACGTCCCGATACATTTTCGTACTCCCAGGATGTATGGTCAGGCGAGACTTGTGTGCTTCGTTCAGAATTACTTGTTTTAATTCTACAACAGCCGGTACACAGATACGACCTCGATATCTCTGGCCACCATTGGAACTTATATACCAGTCCGGCATTCCTTCTTTTTCGCATCTCTGTCTCAACCTTTTTAGTGTTTCATCCTGCTTTTGAGATTCGATAATACGACGGATCAGGGCAGGTTTTATAACCAACGAAGCTACTAGGATACTTGGTTCCTGAAAAGAATACTGAGCATCAGAGTCTTGGATAAATTCCATCATCTCATCTGCTCTAATCATGAGACTAGCCATGACTTCGTGCTTCTTTTTCCGACTCAAGGCATCGACTACTAGGTTTGCCTTGCCAGGATGATATGATACTTCAAATTTGAAATCTTTTAACGTTTCCATCCATAGGCGTTGTCGCATGTTCAGATCTTTTTGAGTGAAGATATACTTCAAACTCTTGTGATCACAAAACAATTCGAACTCTTCCCCGTATAAGTAGTGTCTCCAAATCTTTCGGGCGAAGATTACTGCGGTGAGTTCCAGGTCGTGGATAGGATAAGTTTCTTCATGTTTCTTTAGCTGTCTGGAAGCGTAAGCAATCACCTTCTCGTTCTACATGAGTACGCATCCAAGTCCTGACTGCGATGCATCACTATAAACAACGTACTTGGCTCCTTCTTCTGGAAGTGTGAGCACAGGGGCAGTGGTGAGTCTCTTTTTAAGTTCTTGAAAGGCTATCTCTGCTTCAGTGCTCCAACGGAATTTCACATTCTTTCTAGTTAACTGAGTTAGGGGTCGCGCGATCCGAGAAAATTCCTTTATGAATTGCCGATAATATCCAACCATCCCCAAAAAGCTCCTGACTTTCGTAACCGTATCAAGTCGTTCCCATTTTACTACAGCCTCGACTTTGGCTAGATCAACCGTGATACCTTCTTTCTTTACCACGTGACCCAGAAATTTTACTTCTTCTCTCCAAAAGTCACATTTTGCTAATTTTGCTTACAACTGCCTTTCCTGGAGGGTTTTCAGAACGGTCCTCAAACGTGCCTCGTGTTCATCACGACTCTTGGAATAAACCAAAATGTCATCAATATAGACTATAACAAATCGGTCTAGGTATGGCATAAAGACCCGATTCATTAAGTCCATGAATATTGCAGGTGCATTAGTGAGTCCAAACGGCATTACCAGAAACTCGTAGTGCCCATATCTAGTATGAAACGCTGTCTTGGGAATGTCCTCTTCTCTGACTCTTAACTGATGATACCCTGACCTGAGATCGATTTTTTAAAAATATTTAGCACCCTTGAGCTGGTTGAATAAGTCGTCGATACGCGGCAGAGGATATTTATTCTTCACTATAGCCTGATTTAGTCTCCTGTAATCGATACAAAGGCGTTGCGACCCATCTTTCTTTTTCACAAATAGCACTGGTGCACCCCAAGGAGATACGCTAGGGCGAATGAAACCCTGCCCCATTAATTCCTCAATCTGCACCCGTAATTCTTCCATTTCACATGGCGGCATTCTATATTGAGCTATGGATATCGGGGTGGTACCGGGAAGGAGTTCAATCTTAAATTCTACCTCCCTCCTTGGAGGTAGTCCTGAAATGTCTTGAAACACTTCCGGGAATTCGTTAACTACCGGTATCTGATCGATGGTGATCTCTACTGACTCGGCCCTTTCCACGGCCCATAGACCTTCATAGGTCTCGTATTGACACCTTCCTTGTATAGTGAAGGGTAACTATCCAGGTAGTGTTACAGTAACCGTCCGGGCTTGGCAATCCAGTATTGTATGAGCTTGAGTAAGCCAGTCCATACCAACAATGATATCGAACTGTTTTAACTTCATCGCTACTAAGTTCATACGAGTCTCATGACCTTCCAATACAACTAGGCATGCAGGACAAAATCTGGCAGTTTTTACAAACCCTCCCATTGGAGATGCTATAACCAAGGGTCTTTTAAGGCGGTTTAATTCATAGTAGAGCCTGAATCAAACAAAACAAACACTAGAACATCCTAAATGTAAGCTGTACCTTGGACAACTCGTGGAGTGTCCCCAGTCTGTTCTTCCGCGGATATAGAAAATACTCGAGCTGTGGGGACTCTATTCTGAAGCGAAGCTACAGGTCTCTGAAATGGAGGTCGGTTATTGATAGGTGGTCCGGCTGCGGGTTGCAGTGGACGGGGCTGAATTACCCGTGGCTTAGACTGGTTACCTTCATCACGTGCCCTTCGGAAGCAAAACTTTGCGACGTGTCCCGACTTCCCACAATAGTTACACGACATACTCGAATACGAGGAAGTCTTGGCTTGCTTATCAATTGCAGCGGGGCTAGGAGATGGAGGAGCGGGTCTGGCTCTGCTACTCGGATCTTTGAACGGGATTCGAGCTTTC
Source organism: Magnolia officinalis (assembly GCA_021015155.1). Taxonomy (NCBI): domain Eukaryota; kingdom Viridiplantae; phylum Streptophyta; class Magnoliopsida; order Magnoliales; family Magnoliaceae; genus Magnolia; species Magnolia officinalis. Next base: position 12,856,664 of record JAJHSJ010000017.1, read on the forward strand.
ATCATTTGGTCCACGTCTTTCTCCACCCTTATGGCCTTGTCCACCACTTGCGCATATCGGGAAAAATCGAAGTAGCACAATTTCGACCTGATTCCCGGCCGTAAACCATCCCTGAATTTCCTCAGCCTAACCCTCTCTTCACTAACAATAGTCGGTACATATCGAGAGAGTTCAGCAAAACGGGCTTCATATTGCGCAACCGACATATTTCCTTGCTCGAGTTTGAAAAACTACGATACCTTCTCATCCCGGAACGATTCTGGAAAATATTTTTTGTTGAACTTGGTCTGGAATCTTTCCCAAGTCCACTGATAATTCGCTGGAGCAAGTCTATGCATAGACTCCCACCATTCATCGACTTCCCCTTTGAGCGCAAAGGTAGCGAGAGTCACCTTTAATGCATCTGAACATCCCAATGGTTCCATAAGTTTCAACATGTGTTTCAGCCAATGTTCGGCTACTATGGGGTTAGTAGTCCCATAAAAAGTCGGAGGTCGCAGTTTCTGAAATCTTTCAAATATTTCGGCATCATTCCCTGTGATTGTCCGTGTTGTTGATCCGTGTGGCCTCTGATATAATGCTTCTACTGTAGCCGCCATGGTGGCCTGTTGTTCCCTCATAAAGGCTTCTTGCTGGTTTAGCAAGGCCATCATTTGTTCCCAAACCTCTGACGTCGAGGCCCCTGTTGGTGTCTCAATTGACGAAGACCTTTCAGTAGGAGTTGGGTGAGACGTCGGGGCAGCCCTAGCCCCGGATTCTGTATCAGGTTCTTCAGGTTGCACGGGGAGTGTCGGGGTGTATATAGGACTCTCTTCTCTTCCCAAATCTCCTGGGTCTTGGGGCATGACTAAAGATGCTTGTACTTGATGGGATCGTGTCTTAGGAGGCATTGTATTTCTGTAGTTTAGGAATGCGATGTCAGGGTGTAGCACTGTATATACATATAACATCATAAACAACTTTATACTAAGAGTTTAGTAATCCAATGGGTTCTAAGCTTTTGAGTTCTCGGTTTCTCATAAGAATTGTAAAATTATCGCAAGTGAGTATTTACAGCTCCACAATATGGAATCCATACACTTAACTGCATTCAAATGTCATGTTCCAGTAAGTCTAGCATCTATAGAATACTTAATAGCTAGAAGAACAGGTATTTTATAGTTAAGTGTAGTCACATAAGGGTGTTGATAAGAATAATTACACCTGTCAAAATGATGTAATTAGGGAATTCAATTCTGGGAACCTGAGTTTGGGTTACTATGTTCACAAAATGGCCTAAGTCTAGGGAAAATCTTTCCTATGTTCAACTTTCTATTGCAAGGGAATCTCCTGTGAAATTCTAAAAGTAGAATGTAGAAAATTTGTACAATTTCTTCCCAAAGGCAAGGTTTGTCGAAACTCTCGCTCTGATACCATCTTGAAACACCCTGATTCTTATAACCCGAGAACGGTCGCTCGAGTGCAAGAACCCGAGGGTTACATTATGCATAGAATTATAATTTAACTAAATTTTCCACACAATTCACAATGACAGAACACAACCTCTGTATAAATTAACCAACAAAGTTCAACATACATGAATTAATAACCAGTAGTAAAGTGAGGTCCCTCAGTAGGGGACTTAATTACAAAACTCAAGAGCAAGTAAGTATAATGTCTGGCATATAAAAGCAGTAAATCCTAAGCATTTAGTAAAGTTCCTGTAGCTTGACTATATCAGCATATGGGCCCTCCTCGCCTTACTCCTTCTTGGCAACACTAAGAGTCCCGTCATAGGCAACTTCCTTGATCTTCACACCTGTATCTATTTGGTGCAACCGCACAATTGAGCGAGTGAAAACTCAGTGGAAATTTTCCTCATAGATTCAGTCATAACACATCATTCTAAAGTAGGTTAACATTCCATGTTGGATTCATGGGGCAATATCAATACATATGCACTTGTATGAATGTATGACTATATGAATGCATGTTCAAGACACGGATCTGGCAATGCACATCCAACTGTCAAAATAAAAGACCGCCCATGGTAGGTAGACTGCCAGGAAAAGGCCATGAAAGTGAGTGCGCCCAAGGACAATCTTACTCCTGGAATAATACTAAGGGTACGCCCAAGGAGTATCTAATCCTGGAATAGCCTCATGTAAAATAAGAACGCCCAAAGTAACTCAAATGCACAACTCTGGTCCTCCTACTGATCTAACAGTAAGTTGAGCCGAATGTGTCTTACATTAAGTACTCAGAAAAGCTCCAATGTTATGCGTGAATGTTATGCATCATGATATTCGTGTACATACAATGATATTCATGATATTCTTGTAACTTGTCATGCTTAGATTACATCATGCAATCTTGAAAGTGCATCATATATTGTTAACTCAACTTTTACTCCTGTATTGAGGAGTATAATGCCAATTCTCAATCATAAGTCGATCACCACTAGAATTCAAGCAATCATTATTAATAACATAACCAATTTAGGATAAGGAGATGTTATGCAAGAAGAGACTTGTTCATATATATTAACATCAAGGCAAAAGTAGTTCTATTATATGAAATGGATTACGAAATAAATTAACCTTACAATTAAAGATAATATTCGCCATTTCAGTATTCATGATTAAACACGTCCAACTAAGAGGCTAAGCACATGAATAAGAACAAGATAGGGATATTGACATATAATTAATGTGGTCATTTCAAACTGAAGTAAGACTATAACACATGCACAATTAACATTTCTATCATTCAAGCTTTAACACTATTTTAGAAGTCCATGTAATAAAGAAGCTATAGGGGCATATTCCTCACCCAGATTGGGATTTTCTCTTGTCGTGGGATGTGAGTGCAATGATTTTGCTTGGAAAGATAGTACGTAGGAGTGCTTCCTAATGTAAAATAGCTGCTGCTTACACCTGATGGAATTATCATAATTAGTAAGTCGGGACTGAGTTGAGTCAGTCGGGGCTTTCATTTTGCAATGAGTTGGGTAGTTTCAACAGTTTTATTAATCATACAGTGAGATTGAAGATCTAAACATAGATAACAAACTGGTCGAATTGACTCGCTTGGAGCCTGAACTGATGGTCCATGGAGTTTATTTCAAAGGCGGCATAAGCCATGGTATTAACTCATGGATCTGTTGATCCTAACACTCTTTACCATCACACTTCAACTGGTTGGAGTCGGTTTGACTCAGTCGACAAACTGACTGAGCCAGTCCAACAAAATGCATTGAGTTGACTCAGTCGGGAGAAAGGGTCTCAAGTCCATCAGGGTGAGCCACAACCCAGACCCAACCGAGTCAGGCAATACTGAGACTGAAACGCTGACTCGTACAGTCAGCAATATCTCCTTCGTTAGAGGGTGGATGGGGTATGATTAACCCTTAGTGTGGTCCAATACATGCATTCCTAGACGCATAAATTCAATAAGTTAGCACTTAGTCAACTCCATTCAGTTACAGATGGTAGAAATGAGATGATGATGGAATCCATTAACAACTACTTCCAGGTTATAGTCGGCACCGTAGGCAGCAGCAATTGGCAACCGCAGGCACTTCTCACGGTGTCAAACCCCTTTCTAGAAGGAAACCGACCATTGCCATGGAGCCAGGTCGGGTTTTTGCTATTTGGAATTATGCTGTAATAAAACTGAGTCACCCCAACTGATGGCTGAGTCGCGGTGACGGTAAGACAAGTCAGTCCAAATGGGCGTTTGCAGCAGCAAAAGGAGGAGTACGAAAGTTACCTGATTCGGGGAAAATCCTTAGTTGTTGATGAATGGTTTGGGATGATTGATAACCCCAGAATGTGATGCGGTGGGCCGTTGATTGGAAAGAGACTCGGCTTACTCAAAATGAGTTGAGATAGCTGGTGGGAATATGTTCGAGCAATCCCACAGGAACTACTATTTTCTCTCTTACTAACCCTCCCTTTTCTCTCTATTTCCTCTCCTTTCTTTCTTAATCATACCTCTCCCTCTCTGCTATTCTCAGGACTGATCGACTCAGCTGAGTCGAGTCGCTAGTGACCCGCTCGAATGGCAATTTTCTATTTTTCCCATTTTCTTTATTTTCTTTTCTCTCTTGATCTTATCCGTTTCTCCCCTATTCCTATTCGTTTCTCTCTCATTCTTATAGGCTTTCCTCTTCTGGAAAGCTCTTTCGCTAAACTTCGGATTAGTGTGCTTTTAATCCCACTCGACCGAGAAAGCTTTAGATTAGGGTTCTAAAGGATACATGGGTCCAGATGGCGTTTATGAAAGGGTTTCGTGTGTGAGGGGCCACCCGACGGATGATTTAAATTAACAAAAGGATCTGATTTTGCGAGAATGGGTTTCACCGTCAATTGAGGAAGATGATTTGAATGAAAATGGTGATTTTGTTTTGGATGGTTGATTCCATGATCTGAGTCATTCATGGTGCCAGATGGACCGTAGATTAAGATGGGTATGTTATAAGTGAGATCTCGTCCGCCGTTTCAGTTTCTCTCCAAAAACTCGTCTGCTAGGCGTTTCTTGCTCTAACCTAATATTAACATCTCAAAATGCTCCAGCAAATCTTCTAGAAACCAAGGAACGGTAGGGATTTAGACAGCTATATGAGGCAATATTCCTTCCGCCTTTTGTTGTATAGTTATCCAAATCCAGGAAACGTAGGGCTAACGTGGATTTCCTCCGCGCTCATGGCACCTGTCTGGCCGTTTCCAACGGTCGGATTGGTCGGAACGTGGTATAGGTGGATCAACGTTCTTCGTCAGCAACACTTCTTACGGTGTTTGTTGATTCGTCGACAGAGGTGGCTTGAGTGGTTTTTAATCGCTAATCTGGTAGTGGTTACAGTTGGTGGAGCCCCGTGAATCATGTGGACGGTGTGGATTGGGCTGCGGTATTCGCAAATCCCTCATTTGTACCATCGTTTGGACAGTCCTGATGAAGTGTTGCTGGCAGGGAGGGAAATTTGAATTTCCTTTGAAATTTCAGAAATTCATCGGGTCAATGGTAGTATGACCCGCCGAAAAATTCGGTGCACGGCGTGAGTGCACGGTCTGCACTCACGCACTTGGTAAAAGTGGGCCCCACAATCTGATCTAAGTCGATCAACACCGTACACTAGCCTTGGGGAGATGTTATACACTCTCAGTCTCCATCACTAGGAATTATTTGATTTCTTTGTTGTGGGATTTAAGTCATCTGGTTCTCCATTGAATTTATAATTCGTTTAAATCTGTTTCCAGCAGTTTGCTCTAGGAGATTTAGTATTGACTATGTCAGTTAGACAGTTAGCTCTGGTTTAGTTACGTTAGTTTATATTAGGGGCGGTTTAAAGTCAGTTGGTTGTTTAAAATGTTAATTCTAAGTGGGAGTTGGTTCGCCTTATTAAATTGGCAATTTATGAAAAGAAGGAAATTATTTTAAGGTCGTTACAGGGAATCACCTAAGCTCTACTTGCATAGAAAACCTACTAAAATGAACAAGAACTGAATGCCCTATATAAAGGAACTGAGTTCCAATGGTTTAAAAAATGGGCAAAATACGGCTCTCTTAATTGATTAAACGATGCCTTCAAATGTTCAAATGATGCCTTCGCTGTCGTCGAGAAAATTTAAAACATAGGCATTTAGTTATTAGACATTTCTGGGCACCTTCGATTAATCGAGCCTTGAGTTCAATTGATCGCCCTTATCTTCGATTGATTAATGGTTTGCTTGAGAGGTATTAACAATCTGTTCGGGATTGACTTTACTCGAAAAATGTTGTTTTAGCCTGAAATTTATACAGGAGCTTTGCACCTCTTTTAGCATAAATTATCATTTTCCAATTTAGCTCCTAAAGCTATGTAATAATTAATCAAGGTTTATCAATAAATGTTAGGATTATATAGAGGCTAAGGTTATTTTAAGTCTAAGGTTAGGGTCACCAAGGCACTTCCTTTACATGTTCTTCACTCCTTGATACTCCATGTCCTCTTGTGTCTTTAGTCTTCATCTTTCAAAGAGTTAGCTGACTATATGACACATGGACTCACATGATTGACAAAACAAGTACACAAATCAGTGCACTAACATTTCTTGCATGCCCAATGAGACCCAACAAAGTTCATTACACTTTTAAATAGAATAAGATACCTTGCAAATTAGAAAAGGCTAGTTCTGTGGTCAATGTTGTGGAAGAACAACTTGATCTAAAGCCACAAGAGCCCATAATTGAAGTTGAAGTGGGTTCATCTTCTGTAACACCCCATACTTTTCAGTACTCGGGTGTTACCATGATGATCATTGACGATCAGATAAAATGCAATATGGTCGTCGGATCGATAAGAATCTACAATTATAAGGCCAAAATCTAAATATGTGGCCCACTTGAACATTGGATCCACCTCAGCTTGGGTGAGATGGCTCGATAGCCCTATTCAAGACGAATGGACAGAGTGGATATCAAATGGTATTGCAGTGGACCCCACACTTGAGATTGGAGTACACAATTTATGTACTCCTGTGCCACACTACACCAGCCAACCCGGTCAAATCTGGTTGACCCGAGTCCAAAGAGAAAAAGCTTTTCTCTTTTTCATGGTTTTCTTCCCAGCGACGGACGACCGTCTATTGTCTGATTGATGGGCCATCATCATCATCATCTGTTGGTTGATCTAAACCGTCCATCTGACGCGGCATGACCCCTGACCAAAAACCATGTTGACAACACGTCTTGAAGCACGCCTGCGTGCTTACAATAGCGGGAACGAGCAAACATGTGTATAGCGTGCCGAGATCGAAAACTCCTCTCGACAGGCTGACAATCCTCTTTATAACCTCACCCTTCATCCCAACCAGTCCTTACCAAATAATCTAATCCATACATGTTAGGGCTTTCCGAGTTGGAGAGAGAGAGAGAGAGAGAGAGAGAGAGAGAGAGAGAGAGAGAGAGAGAGAGTAGTGGGAGAATCTTTCAGTTTCGGTATAGTTAGAAGAAAGGGAAGCTGGAATTGCATCTGAGTCGCCCATGGCTCCTCTAATCAATCTCATACATCCAAGTAAGCCCTAGGAGAGAGCCTAGAAGCTTCTCTCAAAACGATTAGGTTTATCCTGCAGCAGCTGGAGTTTTTCGTCTCGGATGCATGGTGAGTTGAAACCACCAAGGGAACGTTCGATGCCATCCAAAACGTGGGTCCCACGAGCATCCTTGGGTTTATCTGGTCCTTTTAGAAGGGTTGGATTGCATAGAAACTGTTTAGGCAAAGACTTGCCATTGTCAATTGGGTCATCTTCTCCGTCCAACCTAAAGAACCCACTTCCCACTAGTGGACCCCACTTTAAGATTTGACACATTAAATCGAAAGACCTCGTGCACTAATGATCATCACCAAGGTTGGATGTTAACCATGCAAACATGTAACGGTCAATATTTCATTTAAACCTCAAAACCGTTTTTATATCGTACCCCCAACTAATCCTCAGATTAGTTATAGTAGAAGCCGCTAAAAGTTAATTAGGGTAGCTATAAAAGCTCCTTTTCCATTTTGGGAAGCTAGCCTTAAAAATTCAGAGAGAGAGAGAGAGAGAGAGAGAGAGAGAGAGAGAGAGAGAGAGAGAGAGAGAGAGCGATCATGCCGCATCAAGCTGCCGCACCAAATTGAGTCGACTCGGTCGAAATTTTTGTGAGTCAGGCTAAGTCCAACATCCCATCCAGGGTTTTCAATTAGAGAGAGAGAGAGAGAGAGAGAGAGAGGAAGAAAAGAAAGGAGAAGGAGAGAAAGAACGAGAAGAAAACAGGGAGTGGGAGCACGCCATTCCAACTCTACTGAGTTGCTATTGAACCAGCGATGTGCTGCGCGACTCAGGTCAGGTTTGCCCAAAACTCCATCTAAGTTCAAACTCAATAGAAGTCCAGGGAAGAGAAGGGAAAGGAGAGAAGAAGGAAAGAAGTGAAGAAGATATCAGGGAGTGAGAGATGCTCGACTATCTCCTTCCTACACCGAGTCAACTTAGTGAGTTGCACACCTTGTTTGGCTTGCTGTTGGACCGAGTTAGGGTCAGGTTTTGTATTAGGGCTCTTGGTTAGCCAAACTAGAGAAAAATAAAGAATGAGAAGAAGAAGATAAAGAGCCGAGTTGTAGAGCTGACTCGGTCCAAATGGGCTGGGTTGGGAGTCTCGCGTCCCCCCTCACCCTGTAGCATTCATGCGGAGATTATTAGATGGGTCAAGCCGCCGAGGAGCTGGGCCAAATGTGGATGGATCGGCTAGAGGTAACTCGGGCTTGTCAGGAGGTGGTGGAGTGTGTATGAAGGACGACAGGAACATTTTCTTTGCTTTCTCGGCTAGCTACGTGACGCAAGGGAGGACGTGAGGTCGAGCACCGTCTTCCTCAAGTGGATAAGTATTCCGAATCCACGGAACTTCTCTGCACTCCTCACAGAGACTTCTCGAATCCACGAGGAAAGAAAGCATAAAATAGAAATAAATTCTAATAAATTTGAAATTGATTAATGAATGAATAAAAATGAGTTCACAACCCTTTAAATAGGGGTACCAAGCAATAGGAAAGAAATCAGAATCAAACTACAACTAAAACTCCTAGAAATCGTGACTTACTATAAATAGTAAATTTACTATTTATAAACGGTCGTAATGTCTACTAGTGCGCAAGGTTTTCAGCCAAAAATAGTAAGTGTCCTATTTGGCTTCACCAAACCGTTCTCCTAATTATTCTAAGCTCTTTTCACATTGGGCGCAACTCCTAAAGCCCGACGGATGAAGAGTTATGATCAAACTAAAACTTACTATTTATAGTAAAAACGAAATTAAAACAGGGAAATGACTGTCGATATAGGGGTTTTTTGCAATTCCGAGCATCGCAACCCAGCATAGCAGGGTTAGTTGGCTAAAGTAACTCGTTCTACCCCAAAATCATATATTTTATGTTAGGTAACTCATTCCAGATTGTGAGATATGCCCGATTTAAGGTCCGATGGTCTGGATTACTTCTGTCGCCGACCGGGCCTTGTCTGATCCATCTTGGCCATGAAACTGTCTGCAACCCGCTCTACATCAGTCCCCTCTACTTTGAAAGAACTCGTCATCGAGTTCTCATCCTGCATTGGTTCATGATACTCGGTCAGGTCCGCGACGTTGAAAGTCCGTGAGATCGCCATGTCATCTGGAAAATCAACAACATAAGCATTGTCATTGATCTTTCAGATGATTGGTACCGGTCCAATCCTTTTATTCTTCAACTTGTTGTACGTTCTGGTCAGAAATCGTTCTTTGCGCAGATGGACCATTACTTGATCGCCCACCTCGAACACCTTTTCTCGCCGATGCTTGTCCGCTTGCTCCTTTTACTTTTCGTTCGAGGCATGTAGCTTGGTTTATACATCTGCATGAATGTCCATGATCTTGTCAGTCATATGTTCTGCTGCAATGCTCATGCTTGGAAGCTTGGGTAAATGGACCAAGTCTAGTATATGGCGAGGTACTCGTCCGTAAATAACATGGAACGGAGATTTCCCTGTTGAATGCAAAATCCGCTTGAGACAAAGTCAAATCCCACTGCTTCGATTTTTCTCCAGAAATACATCGAAGGAGGTTTCCCAATGTGCAATTCATAACCTCAGTTTGACCATCAGTCTGTGGGTGGTAGGCGCTGCTGAATTAAAGTCGTGTATCGAATCGAATCCACAAAGTCCGCTAAAAGTGGCTTATGAACTTCATGTCACGATCAGAAGTAATAGTCTTGGGAACCCCGTGTAGCCGCATAATTTCTCTGAAGAATAATTCGCCACGTGTGTTGCATCGAGAGTCTTCTTGCATGGAATAAAGTGCGCCACCTTAGAGAAACGATCTACTACAACGAACACCGAATCCATGCCGCGTTCGTGGGAGACTAAGCACAAAGTCCATAGATAAATCCTCCTAAGGGCCGTCAAGCACGGGTAACGGGGTGTAGAGGCCCGTATTATGAGATTGCCCCTTAGCGATCTGACAAATATAACAACGTTGGACTGCCTTTCCCACATCACGTACCAATTGCGGCCAGTAATACAATTCTTCCACAAGAGCTCGCGTCTTGTCTCGCCCAAGGTGTCTACTGAGGCTACCTTCATGTAGCTCTTAGATCATCTGTTCCCTTAGCGAACTGTTCGGGATGCACAGTCGATTTTCCTTGAAAAGGAACCCGTCTTGCATATGTAAGTTACCGAGGTGACCTTCTTGGCATCTAACCCATGTGTCGTTGAAGTCGTCATCATCGGCATATATGTTTTTGAGGCGTTCAAACCCGACAACCTCATTGGTCATAGTGACTAACAAAGTTGCACGGCGACTCAGTGCATCAACTACTTTGTTCTGTTGCCCTGACTTATGTTTTAGTACAAACGTAAATTCCTGTAAAACCGAGATCCATCTAGCATGCACACAGTTAATGTTAGCTTGACTATTAATGAATTTGAGAGCTTGATGGTCTGTGTAAAGTATGAATTCCTTTTGAATCAAATAATGTCGCCAGTGTCGCAGTGCCTGAACCACCGTGTATAACTCGATCTCATATGTAGACCACTTCTTGCGTGCATCACTAAGTTTCTCACTGTAGAAGGCTATAGGCCTACCTTCTTGAGACAAAACTCCCCTAATTCTGGCATATGAGGCATCACATTCGACTTCAAACAGTTTGTCGAAGTTGGAAAGTACAAGAACCGGGGTCATGGATAACCTGCGCTTGATTTCGGCAAAGCTCCTGTCGGCTTTGTCAGTCCACAGAAGCTGTCCTTTCTTCATGCAATCTGTGATTGGTGACACAATTGTACTGAAATTTTTCACGAACCGACGATAGAATGTCGTCAGTTCATGAAAACTTCGCACTTCGTGAATATTTGTGGGAACTGGCCATTCTCTGATTGCCTTCACCTTTTCCTCATCCACCCGCATGCCCGTGGATGTTACGACAAAACCCAAAAACAATAGGCTATCAGTCATGAAGCTACACTTTTTAAAATTGGGATACAATTTATTTTTAGTGAGCACTTGAAGGACCTTCTTGAGGTGTTCCATATGGGTGGTTTCGTCTTGACTGTATTTCAAAATATCATCGAAATAAACGACAACGAACCGCCCAATGAAAGGTTTCAGAACTTGGTTCATCAATCTCATAAATGTACTAGGCGCATTCGAAAGGCCGAAGGGCATGACCATCCATTCGTATAATCATTCCTTGGTCTTAAAGGTCGTTTTGCACTCATCACCCGGTCGTATTTGAATCTGATGGTAGCCGCTCCTTAGGTCCAATTTAGAGAATATTTTTGCACCCTCTAACATGTCCCGCATATCGTCCAACCGTAGTATAGAAAACTTGTATTTTATGGTAATTTTATTGATGACTCGGCTATCGATACACATGCGCTAACTCCCATCTTTCTTTGGAGTTAATAGAGCTAGTACAGCACATGGACTCATGCTTTCTTGTATAAGACCCTTACGAATCAACTCCTCTACTTGTCCCTGCAGAATCTCGTACTCATTTGGACTCATTCGATAATGAGGACGATTAGGTAAACTGGACCTAGGGACAAAGTCGATATGGTGTTGGATATCCCGCATGGGGGGTAACTCATCGGGAAGGTCATCAGACCAGATTTCTTTGAATTCATGTAGCAGAGACCTTAGTCTTTCAGGGATAATGGTAGGCTCGAGTTCTTCCCCTTTTACAATTAATGCATAAGTTTGTCCTGTTTCTTTGGATTCTTCCACGAAGTCCTATATGGTTAAGAGAAAACGGCCCTCCACTTTAGAAGTTTCAGGTGGTCCCTAGGGATCCATAAGGGCCAATATGGTCTTCCGGCCGTCCTTGACGAAGATATATATGTTATTTCGCCCTTTATGAGTGGCGTCACGGTCAGATTGTCAGGGCCGACCGAGTAGTATGTGACATGCTTCCATGTCAACCACATCTCATACTACTTCATCCTTATAATGTTTGCCAATTGAAAAGGATATGGTGCACCGTTCAGTTACCTTTGTTTTGCTGACCCTCTTGATCCAACCGATTGTACATGGAGAGAGATGACGCTCCGTTTTCAATTACAATTTTTCCACCATGACCTAGGATACGATGTTCTCGCTGCTTCCACTGTCAATGATCACGTCACAAACCTTTCGATTCACTGTACACCTAGTGTGGAAGATGTTATACCGCTGTGGATACACTTCTTTTCTTGGCGCATATAATAGTCGCCCCACAACGAGCGACTCACCGTGATCTTGCCGAACCCAACCTGAATCATCTGCCTCGTCCTCGGTGGTATGCTCCTGTTCTTCAATATCTGGATCTTCATAAGCGTTATCAGCACTACCATCATTGATGGCGAGGTTTACCACTTTTCGCTGGGGACAAGTATTTGATAGGTGGCCCTGTTGGCCACAACGATAGCAGTTGTCGGGCCTTGGCCAAGCATAGGGGTTCGGGATTCTACTTGAACCAGCAGCTGTCGATATGCCCCTTTGGGGTCTAGGTTGATCATAGTTCTCAGACGTAGGAGGTTGAGTCCGTGCTCCTACGAGCTCCTTCCCCTTGGGTTGTGCAATTCCCTGGGGCGGACCTGTCACAGGGATCCTTGCAGTAGGATAGGTCCGTATGTTAGGACGTTCAAGTTGCGCTTCTGCCCGAGTAGCCAACTTGATCGCATCATTTATCGTTTAGACGGACTGCATTTGGACCCGATCCTGGATAGCCATACGTAATCCACCATTGAATCGGGCGACTTGTTGCGATTCAGTCTCGACTAAATTGTTACGGGCCGTCAGTCGGTAAAATTCTTCTGTGTATTCTCTCACCGACCGACCACCCTGTCGACAATTTTGGTATTGTTGAAATAATACCATATCATAATCGCTAGGGAGGAATCGGGCATGTAGTAGCTGCTTCACCGCTGCCAGGTGCAGATTGGCGCTTTCGTCTGCCTGGTTCGCGCGAGTTGCAGTTGTTCCCACCAAGCTAAAGCTCCTCCTTTCAGCTTGTAGGCCACAAGCTTGACCTTCTTTACTTCAGGGATGTCCATATAGTAAAAAAATTGCTTAACTTTAGAAAGTCAATCGAGGAAATCCTCAATGTGCAGTTAGCCATTGAAGCTAAGGAATATCAACCCGCATCTTGAATTCTCGATCCGTTCGATCTACTCGATCGGCGCCAGGTCTGGAGTGTTGGAAGATTATGTCATCGATTTCCTCCTCACTGGAGCCCCCTTCCTCAGGAACGACCGTTGGATACACTGCCGGTACTATCCTGCGATCTGGGCGATTACGAGTTTCAGTAATTGGCGGTGGAGGATTACCACCAGGAACAAGGAGTTGCCTTAAGTTTTCAGCCAAGAGATCTGCTATGCGATTGATGGAAGCCTACAGCCTTTGCATGACTTGCCAATTCTCTTGTTGTGCTACTTCGAAAGCTATCGCCGTTAAAGGTAACTTCCTTGGAGCACCGCCCATGGGATTATTGCCGAACCCGTCGTTAGAAGTCATCAATCTGAGGAGAAACCTCGCTTTAATACCAAATTGACGCAGGGGAGGACGTGAGGTCCAACACCGTCTTCCTCAAGAGGATAAGTATTCTGAATCCACGGAACTTCTCTGGACTCCTCACAGAGACTTCTCGAATCCACGAGGAAAGAAAGCATAAAATAAATAAATTCTAATAAATTCGAAATTGATTAATGATTGAATAAAAACGAGCTCACAATCCTTTAAATAGGGGTACCAAGCAATGGGAAAGAAATCAGAATCAAACTACAACTAAAACTCCTAGAAATCGCAACTTACTATAAATAATAAACTTACTATTTATAGACGGTCGTGATGTCTACTAGTGCACAAGGTTTTCGGCAAAAAATAGTAAGTGTCCTATTTGGCTTCACCAAACCATTCTCCTAATTATTCTAAGCTCTTTTCACGTTGGGCGCAACTCCTAAAGCCCGACGGATGAAGAGTTATAATCAAACTAAAACTTACTATTTATAGTAAAAATGAAATTAAAATAGGGAAATGACTATTGATCCAGGGGTTTTTCACAATTCCAGACATTGCAACCCAGCATAGCTAGGTTGGTTGGCTAAAGTAGATCGTTCTACCCCAAAAGCATATATTTTACGTCAGGTAACTCATTCCAGATTGTGAGATACGCCCGATTTAATGTCCGATGGTCTGGATCACTTCTATCGCCGACCGGGCCTTTTCTGATCCATCTTGGCCATGAAACTATACCCGACCCGCTCTACATCACTACGGTATGGGTTCTAATATTGTCGAGATTGGACATGGGCTGTACCTGAACGGGCTGAGGAACGTCGAGGTGGAATCTGATTCTAAGGTGGCAATTGACCTCATCTTAGGCAAATCGACCATCTCTTGGCTTTGGAAACCTTGAATAGCTAGGATTTCCAAGATAAGGTAGAGGGGATCTTTCTCTTATAGGCTGATCAAGAGAGAAGGCAACGGCCCAGCAGATGGGATGGCCAGGGTGGGGAGCAAAGACCAATCCACTATTTTCCACACTCAGGTGAAAGACCTCCCTTTAGAGGTGAGAGGGATGTTCTTCCTTAACAAAGTAGGCATTGGATCTCTTAGAACTTCACCTATAGCTTCTTAGTCTTCTTTTCTTCCCGTTGACCTCTCCAGGTCGCCTCTTACGATAGGCGCCCCGTCATTTTTTTGTCAGGGGTTGCCCGAATGAACATCCATCTATATCCTTTTCTCATATATGAAAATCTTTTTGGAAAAAAAAAGATTCAAATCGTTGACTCGCTAGCTTATAGCGAGTCCAACCGAGTTTAGTGGATTTCATTGTCCTTGCCGAGGCTAGTTGAGTCGACTCACTCAGATCGAGCTTGAGTTAGGTAACCCATTTCATTCAATCATATTTGTTATTATCGTTATTTTAATATCATTAGTCATTATTAGATTATTATTTTTAATTAGTAATATTATTAATATTGTTATTACATCAATTAGAAATTGAATCCAAAAATCTAAACCTAGACCTAAACTCTAGGTTGAAACCTTAAATCTAAGTAATCCAGACCTAAGGTAATGAGCTTAACCCTAGATAGTGCGCAGAACTTAGATCTAACCATATAATTTACAATTCTTAGTAGGATCCGAGTCTAAGGGCGTGTGCACTTTCTAACTACAATATAGGTGGTTTAAAACATAAGGTGATGACTTCTTCCCCTTGAACTTTCATCTTGCATGTTAGCTTAAGCAATAGTCCAACTTTTATTTTAATTGATGACTGATATCTATAACTTTAATTTGGTCACTTGTGATTACTATTGAATCTGATTATCAAATTATATGCTCAACACTTATTTTATATGAACATCTATACGTTGTATTTGTATATCTTCTCATGCTTGTGGATTGATTAAATGGACCAACTGTTTAAAAAGCCCACTCTCTTACTTAATGGGCCGACTGTTGTAAAGGCCCACTCTCTTGCTTAATGGGTCGACTATTTGGAAAGGCCCACTCTCTTACTCAATGGGCCGACTGTTGGAAAGGCCCATTCTCTTACTCAATGGGCCAACTGTTGGAAATGCACATTCTCTTATTTAATGGGCTGACTGTTCGAAAGGCCCATTCTTTACTTAAGTGAGCCGACTATTTGAAATGCCCATTATCTTACTTGAGCGGGTCGATTGTATGAAAGACTCATTATCTTACTTAAGCGGGTCGACTATTTAAAAGACATATTCTCTTATTTGATGGACTGACTGTTTGAAAGGTCCATCCTCTTATTAGGAATGAGCCAACTATCTGAAAGGTCAATCCTCTTACTAAGAATGAGTCGACTGTTTAAAATGCCCATTCTTTAATTAAGTGAGTCAATTGTTTGAAAGGTCCACTATCTACTTGAGTGGATCGATTGTTTGAAAGACCCATTCCCTTATTTGATGGACTGACCGTTTGAAAGGTCCATCTTCTTACTATGAATGAGCCGACTGTTTTTTTTTTTTTTCAAGGAACTTAATAGGTTTCTTTTTTTTTGATGAAACAAACGCCATTTACAGCCATTCGGGCAGGCCCAAACAAAAAGAATCCGGGCCCTGCCTATCATATGGGACAACTACACAAGGCTTTACAGTAAACAAAACAGGGGCCTAAAAGGCAGCCCAACTACAGCAGTCTCCCTACTTGCACCTACAGAACAGAGCAGAAAAAAAGTGGACAAAACCTGAACCGAACGGGCCCAACAACTGAAAAACATAACAACCAGCCAGACGCCAAGCCTGGGCGAGCAAACTCCCAGCGAAACTGCAGCTACGCACCACATCAAGCATCCCGGAGAGCGCTGCTACCACAGCAGCATAGCAGGGATCCCCACTACGACCTGATTTTATTTTATTTTTTTGAGAAAGTGGGACGGAGCCACATACTCTCTAAAATCTGAAGCATGTACAAGCTTTCGGGAGAGCCCGGACAGAAGAAAACGAACCACTCCTATCGTGTCAACGAACAAAGACAAAAGGGCGGCTCAATAAAGGCCAAATACAGCTTGGTTAGTGCCTACGCAGGGAGCCTAGTCCTGAATTGTCCAAAACTAGAGCTCCCCTGATGTGCCTAAGAAGTTCAGGGGAGTGAGTGTATAACTGTCTGGGTAGCCGTCACTGGCCAACCTGGCTAATGCGTCCGCAACCGCATTGGCTTAACGAAAAATATGAGTGAAGGTGAGGTTGAGGAGATGTCGTTGCAAGTGGATCATGCCCATGGTGTACCAGATGCACCAAGGGCAGGCCGTAGACGGATCATTAGCTGCATTCACAACTGTCTCAGAATCTGATTCAACAATGATATTGGATAGTCCCAGGTTTGAATAGATGGTTAGGCCCTCAAGCAAAGCTTGGGCTTCCGCCACCGTGTTGGTGATCATCCCATAATGCCGATTAAAACCAAAAAACATTATACCAAAGTGGTCTCTACAAACTCTGCCTCCGCCACCAATGCCCGGGTTGTTTCTGGAAGAACCATCAGTGTTTATCTTTAACCATCCGACAGGGGGCTTGGACCATTTAATAACAGTGTGAATCGTTCTCGGTGGGGAGGGGCTGTTGATTTGGAGGAGCTGAAGCGTTATGATGGACTCCATGGAGGGTCTGTCTTCTGGTTCAATGAACAAACCGAGCTCTCGAAGCCAGCAGGACACTTTGAAGATAATGGATTGATCTGACATGGGGTGGTCGTCGAACCGAGCAGCATTTCTGCTAAGCCAGATTTCCCATATAATTAGCCTTGGGAGGAGACCGGTCAGAGTGGAGAGCCGGGAATTATTCCTAGCCGCTGATAACCACTGCCGGATACGTTCCCATACCGGTCTTGCGGTCTGACCCTGACTGAAGGAGAATGGGAAGGTGAGGTTGAGGAGAATGGGAAGGTTGGGGATGAAAGGAATGGCAAATAGCTCGTGATAGTGTTCTGTCTTGCGGTCTGACCCTGATTGAAAAGATGATCGATAGACTCCTTTGCCCCACTGGTCAGAGCAATGGGCAGGGCATTGTGCTGTTGTGACTGAGGAGGACCAATTTCGGAGGGGTCTTGGGGAGATAGCACAGCGTGATGCGTCAAAATAGTTGGAGAGGAGGAGGGAAGCAGCGGCCTAGGAGGAAAGATCCTGCAGCAATCACATCATGAAGCTATGGAAACTCCAAATCTCTGTACGGCCAAGTTGACTGGAACCGCTCCATTAATAATCTTCCACGCAAAAATGGAGATTTTGGGGGAAAGGAGTTTGTGCCATATCCACTTGGACCAGGCAACTTCAGCACGGTGAGCTCTGACTGCGTCCCAAGCTAAGTGAAGAGAGAAACGGCCTAACGAAGATAGGTCCCATATGAGGTGGTCAGGACGGTTGGACAGGGTTACCCGGGAGCTCGAGATTGAGATTGAAAGTGCCGCTGACGATGAGATGAGATAAATCATGGATGTCCAATAGATTCCATCTACCTGCATTTGGGAAGAAGTCACTGACGGTAGCTGAGAGGAAGGGAGAAGGAACCATTCTCTCTATCGCGCCTGCTAATAAACCACAGCCCGACCAGTTGTTCGTCCAGATGTTGATCTTCCCTTCACTAATAAGCCACCTGGAATGAAGAAGGGCGATAGGGAGAGCTTTGAGAAGGTCGTTCCAGCCTGGGGAGGAGGCCGAACTGATAGTTCCTCGTTTGAAGATTAGCTTCAAAAAGAACTTAGCCGAGATGAAAGCGGCCCAAAGGGATTTGCCCTGTAAAAGATTCCAGCACATCTTGATTCTGAAAGCAGACATGACATCCTCAATGAGTCTAATACCCAGACCACCTTCTTGGGTGGGGAAGCAAAGATGTGACCATTTTATCCAGTGCCTCTTATTCCCCTTGTCGGAGCTGCCCCAGAAAAAGTTGGCAAAGGCTCGATTGAGGGAGTTACTGGTGGACTTCGGGATGTTGATAGCGGAGAGGAGGTGCACAGGGATGCTCGATAAAACATGCTTGATGAGAATCAGTTTGGCAACCTGATTCAGATATTTTGCCTTTCAGGCCTCAATTCTGCTAGTCATCTTCTGGATGATCGGTTGCAACATGTGGGACCTGACTCGACCTTTAGATAGAGGGATGCCCAGGTAAGTGATGGGGAGGAACGCCTGGTTAAAACCTGTGAGGTTGATCAACCGCTGCGCCTTTCGAATAGAGGTTTTCCTTGGGGCAATGAAGACCGTCTTAGACGCGTTCACCTTTTGACCCGAGGAAGCTTCATATTCACGCAGAAATTGGAGAAGTTTCCGACCTTTAGATGAGCCGACTGTTTGAAATGCCCATTCTTTACTTAAGTGGGCCAACTATTTTAAAGGTTTACCATTTTACTTAAGCGGGTTGACTGTTTGAAAGACCCATTCTTTTGTTTGATGGATTAATTGTTTGAAAGGTCCATCCTTTTACTAGGAATGACCCGACTATTTGAAAGGCCTATTTTTACTTAAGTGAGCCAACAATTTGAAAGGACCCAATATTACTCACTACCAGAAAAATGGGCAAAGGCTACGGATAAAATCCGTAGCCATAGATCTATAGCTACGGATTTAGTCCGTAGCACAACCGTAGTCGTAGGTGCCATAACAATAGGTCTGGAACCTATAGCTACGGATTTAATCCATAGCTATAGGTCAAAATAGCCACGGATTTAATCCATAGCAATTATGTCCGTAGCTATTGGTTACAACAGCTACGGACTTAATCACCACTACTACGGATTTAATCCGTAGCTATATCTGGCAATCGCTACGGATCTAAGCCGTAGCAATTATATCCGTAGCTGTAAGTTACAACAGCTATGGATTTAAGCATAACAGCTAGGGATTTAATCCGTAGCTATAGTTTACAACAACTACGGATATAATCCGTAGCAAATTCTATATTAAAAAATAATATACAATTATTTGTTCATTCAATTACCACCTGCATAATCATTCATTCATTCCATTACAATCAATTACAATTATTCATTCATTCAATTACAATCAATTACAATCCTTCATTCATTCAATTACAATCCTTCATTCAATCAATTACAATTGCAATTAATTACAATCCTTCATTCAATCAATTACAATTACAATCAATTACAATCCTTCATTCAATGAATTACAATTACAATTACAATAATGCTGAAAATACAAATCTTTGGCTTCATTAGAGAAATTTGCTCGACTTCACCTTGAAATTTCAAAGATAAAGAATTGAAAGAGAAGATACATTTTGACAGTTTGATATTTTTTTCACAAGAAAATAGGCCTTTTTCAGCCATCACCCACCTGAAGAAATAAAAAACCAATTGTTGTCCAGTCCACTCCTTTTCCTTTCAATTTCTTAGTGACCTCTGTAAAATTACTTCCACAGTCATTTATGTAGTACTTTGAAGAGTCGTCTCGAAATGAACCTCTAGTAATGACAAAGTAACTTCCTGCAACAACTTCGTATATTACATCATCCTACAAATAGTCATGGCATTCATAAATCAGAATGACCATTGGAGGAAAGAAAAACAAAGTGAAAGAAGTGCATCATGTATAACCATTTTCTTCTTTTTTTCTTAATGAATTAATAAAAGCTCAAAGAGGAATGAAATTGACACAAAAGAAATGGTCTCACATATGGTTTGTAGGGCCAAAATAAACGTCAGGAAATCGGGTTCGGGATCGGGTTTAGGTTTGGGTTTTCAAGTTTAGGTTTAGGTTTAGGTTAGGGAGTTAGAGATTAGGATTAGGTGTAGGTTTAGGTTTAGCGATTCGAGAATAGGTAAAGGTTTAGGTTTAGGAAATCGGGTTCGAGTTCGGGTTCGGGTTCGGGATGGTTAGGTGGGTTTTCAAGTTTAGGTTTAGGTTTAGGTTAGGGAGTTGAGATTAGGATTAGATGTAGGTTTAGGTTTAGGGATTTGAGAATAGGTTAAGGTTTAGGTTTAGGAAATCGGATTCGGGTTCGGGATCGGGTTTAAGTTTGGGTTTTCAAGTTTAGGTTAGGTTTAGGTTAGGGAGTTAGGTTTAGGTTAGGTTGTAGGTTCAGGTTTAGAGAATTGAGAATAGGTTAAGGTTTAGGTTCAGAAAATCGGGTTCGGGTTCGGGATCGGGTTTAAGTTTGGGTTTTCAAGTTTAGGTTTAGGTTAGGGAGTTAGGTTTAGGTTAGGTTGTAGGTTATGGTTTAGGGAATTGAGAATAGGTTAAGGTTTATGTTGAGGAAACCGGGTTCGGGTTCAGGATCGGGTTTAAGTTTGGGTTTTCAAGTTTAGGTCTAGGTTTAGGTTAGGTAGTTAGGTTTAGGTTAGGTTGTAGGTTAAGGTTTAGAAAATTGAGAATAGGTTAAGGTTTAGGTTTACGAAACCAGTTTCGGGTTCGGGATCGGGGTTTAAGTTTGGGTTTTCAAGTTTAGGTTTAGGTTTAGGTTAGGTAGTTAGGTTTAGGTTATAGGTTTTTAGATTTGAGAATGGCCTCGGGTTTAGGTTATAGGTTTTGAGATTTGAGAATGGGTTCGAGTTTAGGTTATAGATTATGGTTTTGGTTTAGGTTTAGGTTATAGGTTTTTGGATTTGAGAATGGGTTATGGTTTAGGTTTAGGAAATCGGGTTCATGTTCGGGATTGGGTTTAAGTTTTGGTTTTCAAGTTTAGGTTTAGGTTTAGGTTAGGGAGTTGAGATTAGGATTAGGTGTAGGTTTAGATTTAGGGAATTGAGTTTAGGTTATAGGTTTAGGGAAATGTTATGTTTAGGTTATAGGTTTTGGGATTTGGGAATAGTTTTAGGTTATAAGTATAGGTTTAGGTTAGGTTATAGGTTAAGGTTTAGGGATTTGAGTTTAGGTTATAGGTTTAGGTTTAGGTCTAGGTTTTGGTTTAGGTTATAGGTTTTGGTTTAGGTTTTAGGTTTTAGGTTTAGGTTAAGATTAAGGTTAAGGTTAAGGTAAGGTTTAGGTTCAGGTTATAGGTTTTTGGATTTGAGAATGGGTTCGGGTTTAGGTTTAGGAAATCGGGTTCATGTTCGGGATTGGGTTTAAGTTTTGGTTTTCAAGTTTAGGTTTAGGTTTAAGTTAGGGAGTTGAGATTAGGATTAGGTGTAGGTTTAGTTTTAGGGAATTGAGTTTAGGTTATAGGTTTAGGGAAAGGTTAGGTTTAGGTTATAGGTTTTGGGATTTGGGAATGGTTATAGGTTTTTCTTTAGGTTATAGGTTATAGGTTTATGTTAAGGTTTAGGTTTAGGTTATAGGTTTTGGGTTTGAGAATGAGTTCGGGTTTAGGTTATAGGTGTGGTTTGGTTTGGTTTAGGTTTTGGTTTAGGTTTTGGTTTAGGTTATAGGTTTAGGTTTAGGTTTTGGTTATAGGTTTTGGGATTTGAGAATGGGTTCGGGTTTAGGTTATAGGTTTTGGTTTTGGTTTAGGTTATAGGTTTTGGTTTAGGTTATAGATTATAGGTTTAGGTTTAGGTTTAGGTTATAGGTTTTGGGATTTGAGGATGGGTTGGGTTTAGGTTTAGGTTATAGGTTTGGTTTTGGTTTAGGTTATAGGTTTTGGTTTAGGTCATAGGTTATAGGTTTTGGTTAAGGTTTAGGTTTCAGTTATAGGTTTTGGGATTTGAGAATGGCTTCGGGTTTAGGTTATAGGTTTTGGGATTTGAGAATGGCTTCGGGTTTAGGTTATAGGTTATGGTTTTGGTTTAGGTTTAGGTTATAGGTTTTTGGATTTGAGAATGGGTTATGGTTTAGGTTTAGGTTAGGGAGTTGAGATTAGGATTAGGTGTAGGTTTAGCTTTAGGGAATTGAGTTTAGGTTATAGGTTTAGGGAAAGGTTAGGTTTAGGTTATAGGTTTTGGGATTTGGGATGGTTATAGGTTTTGATTTAGGTTATAGGTTAGGGAGTTGAGATTAGGTTTAGGTGTAGGTTTTGATTTAGGTTAGGTGTAGGATTTGGGAATGGTTATAGGTTTTGATTTAGGTTTAGGTTTTGGGATTTGAGGTTATAGGTTTTGATTTAGGTTTAGGTTTTGGGATTTGAGGTTATAGGTTTAGGTTAGGTTATAGGTTAAGGTTTAGGGATTTGAGTTTAGGTTATAGGTTTAGGTTTAGGTCTAGGTTTTGGTTTTGGTTATAGGTTTTGGTTTAGGTTTTAGGTTTTAGGTTTAGGTTAAGATTAAGGTTAAGGTTAAGGTTTAGGTTCATGTTATAGGTTTTTGGATTTGAGAATGGGTTCGGGTTTAGGTTTAGGAAATCGGGTTCATGTTCGGGATTGGGTTTAAGTTTTGGTTTTGAAGTTTAGGTTTAGGTTTAAGTTAGGGAGTTGAGATTAGGATTAGGTGTAGGTTTAGTTTTAGGGAATTGAGTTTAGGTTATAGGTTTAGGGAAAGGTTAGGTTTAGGTTATAGGTTTTGGGATTTGGGAATGGTTATAGGTTTTGATTTAGGTTATAGGTTATAGGTTTATGTTAAGGTTTAGGTTTAGGTTATAGGTTTTTGGGTTTGAGAATGAGTTCGGGTTTAGGTTATAGGTGTTGGTTTTGGTTTTTTAGTTATAGGTTTTGGTTTAGGTTATAGGTTATAGGTTTAGGTTTAGGTTTGGTTATAGGTTTGGGATTTGAGAATGGGTTCGGGTTTAGGTTATAGGTTTTGGTTTTGGTTTAGGTTATAGGTTTTGGTTTAGGTTATAGGTTATAGGTTTAGGTTTAGGTTTAGGTTTAGGTTATAGGTTTTGGGATTTTTGAGGATGGGTTCGGGTTTAGGTTATAGGTTTTGGTTTGGTTTAGGTTATAGGTGTTTTGGTTTAGGTTATAGGTTATAGGTTTAGGTTAAGGTTTAGGTTTCAGTTATAGGTTTTGGGATTTGAGAATGGCTTCGGGTTAGGTTATAGGTTTTGGGATTTGAGAATGGCTTCGGGTTTAGGTTATAGGTTATGGTTTTGGTTTAGGTTTAGGTTATAGGTTTTTGGATTTGAGAATGGGTTATGGTTTAGGTTTAGGTTAGGGAGTTGAGATTAGGATTAGGTGTAGGTTTAGCTTTAGGGAATTGAGTTTAGGTTATAGGTTTAGGGAAAGGTTAGGTTTAGGTTATAGGTTTTGGGATTTGGGAATGGTTATAGGTTTTGATTTAGGTTATAGGTTAGGGAGTTGAGATTAGGTTTAGGTGTAGGTTTTTGATTTAGGTTAGGTGTAGGATTTGGGAATGGTTTAGGTTTTGATTTAGGTTTAGGTTTTGGGATTTGAGGTATAGGTTTAGGTTTAGGTTATAGGTTATAAGTATAGGTTTAGGTTAGGTTATAGGTTAAGGTTTAGGGATTTGAGTTTAGGTTATAGGTTTAGGTTTAGGTCTAGGTTTTGGTTTTTAGTATAGGTTTTGGTTTAGGTTTTAGGTTTTAGGTTTTAGGTTTAGGTTAAGATAAAGGTTAAGGTTTAGGTTTAGGTTATAGGTTTTTGGATTTGAGAATGGGTTCGGGTTTAGGTTTAGGAAATCGGGTTCATGGTGGTTCATATTTGGGATTGGGTTTAAGTTTTGGTTTTCAAGTTTAGGTTTTTTAGGTTAGGGAGTTGAGATTAGGATTAGGTGTAGGTTTAGTTTTAGGGAATTGAGTTTAGGTTATAGATTTAGGGAAAGGTTAGGTTTAGGTTATAGGTTTTGGGATTTGGAATGGTTTAGGTTTGATTTAGGTTATAGTTAGGTTATAGGTTTATGTTAAGGTTTAGGTTAGGTTATAGGTTTTAGGTTTGAGAATGAGTTCGGGTTTAGGTTATAGGTCTTGGTTTTCGTTTTGGTTATAGGTTTTGGTTTAGGTTATAGTTATAGGTTTAGGTTTAGGTTTTGGTTATAGGTTTTGGGATTTGAGAATGGGTTCGGGTTTAGGTTATAGGTTTTGGTTTTGGTTTAGGTTATAGGTTTTGGTTTAGATTATAGGTTATAGGTTTAGGTTTAAGTTTAGGTTATAGGTTTTGGGATTTGAGAATGGGTTCGGGTTTAGGTATAGGTTTGGTTTTGGTTTAGGTTATAGGTTATAGGTTTAGGTTAAGGTTTAGGTTTCGGTTGGTTATAGGTTGGGATTTGAGAATGGCTTCGGGTTTGGTTATAGGTTTTGGTTTGGTTTAGGTTATAGGTTTTGAGATTTGAAAATGGGTTCGGGTTTAGGTTATAGGTTATGGTTTTGGTTTAGGCTTAGGTTTAGGTTTTTTGGGATTTGAGAATGGGTTCGGGATTAGGTTATAGGTTTTGGTTTGGTTTAGGTTATAGGTTTGGTTAAGGTTTAGGTTATAGGTTTTGGTTAAGGTTTAAGTTTTGGATTTGAGAATCGGTTCGGGTTTAGGTTATAGGTTTTGGTTTGGGTTAAGGTTTAGGTTTTTGGATTTGAGAATGGGTTCGGGTTTAGGTTTTGATTTGGTTTAGGTTATAGGTTTTGGTTTAGGGATTTGAGTTTAGGTTATAGGTTTTGGTTTAGGTTAAGGTTTAGGTTTTTGGATTTAAGTATGGGTTCGGGTTTATGTTATAGGTTTTGGTTTTGGTTTTGGTTTTGGTTATAGGTTTGGGATTTGAGAATGGGCTCGGGTTTAGGTTACAGGTTTTGGTTAAGGTTTAGGTTAAGGTTTAGGTTTAGGTTTAGGTTATAGGTTTTTTGGGATTTGAGAATAGGTTCGGGATTAGGTTATAAGTTTTGGTTTGGTTTAGGTTATAGGTTTTGGGATTTGAGAATGGATTCGGGTTTAGGTTATAGGTTTGGTTTGGTTTAGGTTATAGGTTTTGGTTAAGGTTTAGATTTAGGTTATAGGTTTGGGATTTGAGAATGGGTTCGGGTTTAGGTTGTAGGTTTTAGTTTTGGTTTTGGTTAAGGTTTTGGTTATAGGTTTTGGTTAAAGTTTAGGTTTTTGGATTTGAGAATGGATTCGGGTTTAGGTATAGGTTTTGGTTTGGTTTAGGTTATAGGTCTTGGTTAAGGTTTAGGTTTTTGGATTTGAGAATGGTTTCGCGTTTAAGTTATAGGTTTGGCTTTGGTTTAGGTTATCGGTTATGGGATTTGAGAATGGGTTCGAGTTTAGGTTATAGGCTTTGGTTTAGGTTATAGGTTTTGGTTTAGGTTTAGGTTAAGGTTTAGGTTTAGGTTATAGGTTTTCGGATTTGAGAATAGGTTCGGGTTTAGGTTACAGGTTTTGGTTTTGGTTTAGGTTATAGGTTTTGGGATTTGAGAATGGGTTATGGTTTAGGTTTAGGAATCGGGTTCGTGTTCGGGATTGCATTTAAGTCTTGGTTTTCATGTTTAGGTTTAGGTTTAGGTTTAGGTTAGAGAGTTGAGATTAGGATTAGGTATAGGTTTAGCTCTAGGGAATTGAGTTTAGGTTATAGGTTTTGGTTTAGGTTATTGGTTTTGGTTTAGGTTAAGGTTTAGGTTATGGGATTTGAGAATGGGATCGGGTTAGGCTATAGGTTTTGGTTTTGGTTTAGGTTATAGGTTATGGGATTTGAGAATGGGCTCGGGTTTAGGTTATAGGTTTTGGTTAAGATTTAGGTTAAGATTTAGGTTAAGGTTTAGGTTTAGGTTTAGGTTATAGGTTTTTTGGGATTTGAGAATGGGTTATGGTTTAGGTTTAGGAATCGGGTTCGTGTTCGGGATTGCGTTTAAGTCTTGGTTTTCAAGTTTAGGTTGAGGTTTAGGTTAGAGAGTTGAGATTAGGATTAGGTGTAGGTTTAGCTCTAGGGAATTGAGTTTAGGTTATAGGTTTGGTTTAGGTTATTGGTTTTGGTTTAGGTTAAGGTTTAGGTTATGGGATTTGAGAATGGGTTCGGGTTTAGGCTATAGGTTTTGGTTTTGGTTTAGGTTATAGGTTATGGGATTTGAGAATGGGCTCAGGGTTTAGGTTACAGGTTTTGGTTAAGGTTTAGGTTAAGATTTAGGTTAAGGTTTAGGTTTAGGTTTAGGTTATAGGTTTTTGGGATTTGAGAATGGGTTATGGTTTAGGTTTAGGAATCGGGTTCGTGTTCGGGATTGCGTTTAAGTCTTGGTTTTCAAGTTTAGGTTGAGGTTTAGGTTAGAGAGTTGAGATTAGGATTAGGTGTAGGTTTAGCTCTAGGGAATTGAGTTTAGGTTATAGGTTTTGGTTTAGGTTATTGGTTTTAGTTTAGGTTAAGGTTTAGGTTATTGGATTTGAGAATAGGTTCGGGTTTAAGTTATAGGTTTTGGTTTAGGTTATAGGTTTTGGTTTAGGTTATAGGTTATAGGTTTTTGGATTTGAGAATGGGTTCGGGTTTAGGCTATAGGTTTTGGTTAAGGTATAGGTTATAGGTTTTAGGATTTGAGAATGGGCTCGAGTTTATGTTACAAGTTTTGGTTAAGGTTTAGGTTAAGGTTTAGGTTTAGGTTTAGGTTATAGGTTTTTTGGGATTTGAGAATGGGTTATGGTTTAGGTTTAGGAATCGGGTTCATGTTCGGGATTGCGTTTAAGTCTTGGTTTTCAAATTTAGGTTTAGGTTTAGGTTAGAGAGCTGAGATTAGGATTAGGTGTAGGTTTAGCTCTAGGGAATTGAGTTTAGGTTATAGGTTTAGGAAAGGTTACGTTTAGGTTATAGGTTTTGGATTTGGGAATAGTTTTAGGTTATAAGTATAGGTTTAGGTTAGGTTTAGGTTTTGGCTTTGGTTTAGGTTATAGGTTATGGGATTTGAGAATGGGTTCGGGTTTAGGGATTGAGTTTAGGTTATAGGTTAAGTTTTAGGGATTTGAGTTTAGGTTATAGGTTTTGGTTTAGTGAATGAGTTCGGGTTTAGGTTATAGGTTTTGGTTAAGGTTTAGATTTTTGGATTTGAGAATGTGTTCGGGTAGAGGTTATAGGTTTTGGTTTTAGTTTAGTTTAGGTTATAGATTTTTGAATTTGAGAATGGGTTATGGTTTAGGTTTAGGAAATCGGGTTCAGGTTTCAAGATTGGGTTTAAGTTGGGTTTTCAAGTTAAGGTTTAAGTTTAGGTTAGGGAGTTGAGATTAGGATTAGGTGTAGGTTTAGCTTTAGGGAATTGAGTTTAGGTTATAGGTTTAGGTTTTGGTTTAGGTTAGGTAGTTTGGGGTTTGATTTAGGTTATAGGTTATAGGTTATAGGTTTGGTTATAGGTTATAGGATTTTAAGAATGGGTTCAGGTGTGGTCCCTGCAAATACAAATATAATACAAATATAAACACGGCCTGTCCGAATGGCCAGGCCCTTCCAATGCCGTCCATAGGAAATGGACAGCTTCATCATGGTCATAACAGCGGTTCCCACCTTCCAGGGACCCCCGCTCTTCCAGATAGCTCCGACGCACATCCAGGGTCTGCTCCATTAATCTCGAGCAAATACATAAACACAGCTTGTCCAAATGGCCAGGCCCCTCCAATGCCGTCCATAGGAAATGGACAGCTTCATCATGGTCATAACAATGGTTCCCACCTTCCAGGGACCCCCGCTCTTCCGGATAGCTCCGACGCACATCCGGGTCTGCTCCATTAATCTCGAGCAAATACATAAACACGGCCTGTCCAAATGGCCAGGCCCCTCCAATGCCGTCCATAGGAAATGAACAGCTTCATCATGGTCATAACGGTTCCCACCTTCCAGGGACCCCCGCTCTTCCGGATAGCTCCGACGCACATCCGGGTCTGCTCATTAATCTCGAGCAAATACATAAACACGGCCTGTCCAAATGGCCAGGCCCCTCCAATGCCGTCCATAGGAAATGGACAACTTCATCACGGTCATAACAGCAGTTCCCACCTTCCAGGGACCCCCGCTCAACATCGGATAGCTCCGACGCACATCCGGATCTGCTTCATCAATTTTGAGATAATATATAAACATGGGCCTGTCCAAATGGCCAGGCCCACTTCATCAATGTATTATATAGTATGAAGGAAAGAAGACTCACTAATTTAGCTAGAAAGGAGAGAAAGTGTGAGTGCTTGGAATGTCGCCCTTTCTTTGAATAATGGATGCATATTCCACAATGCAATCTGAGAATGAGTAAGTTTTTTAGTTTCTTCAAAAATGCATATGGGCACAGATTTACAAATACAGATTTTAAAGATGTAAAACAGAGAATGATTATATAACTTCCAAGTATCGATTAAGAAGAAAAATGTAAATGATGATGGGAAAGAAATCTCGATATATTAAATTATTGAAGGACATAAGACATACCAAGATATTTCTATTGCACGAGCAAGATAACTGCACCAATGTTGTACCTAGCTGTATTGACAGAACAAAAAAATTATACGAATGAAATGACAAAAAGCTAGGATATCATGGACCAAGAAGAAGATGAGTACCCCAACTTTCATTATGTCTTTGGTTGGCTTTTCATTGATTTGGCGTGTTTTTAGTAACTCCCACCAGGTTATTTTACTCCATGTACTCAACTAGGTGCCTAGGTCAAAATCAGTCAATTTGGATGGGTTGCTGATTGAATGAAAAATATTGGTAATAACTCACCTTACCCCAAACATCAATCCACAGCAACAATCCTGGAGCATTTGCATAAACCTGAATGCAAGAGACAACGACCATAATGTGTTACACTGGTCATGTTTGTTGATAGTATCTCTACTAAATATACCATGTACCACGTAGTGTGGAAAAAGTGTGTCTGAGTGCGTGCATGTGTACATTGCCGAACATCTACACAACCCATCTCCCAAATTTTCCAATTCTTCTCCTTCTTCTCCATGTGAAAACTAACATTGCCAAGCATAGGGATCAACTCCATTCAAATCAGCTTAAGGAAATGAATCAGCTTCTTAATTCCATCTCGTTGAATGTGGGAAAAAAGTAATTTTTTAACGAATCAATTTAAGTCTCTCATTTCAATGGTAATGTTAGATAACAACCAGGACTTCAATAATGGTCTCTCTAGTTAATGACTTAAGCCCAAGAGAAATCATGTTGGATTCTTTCAATTTAATTTGCTATATTGATGGGGATTCTAAAGATAGACATGAAAAGATGGAAAGCTTGAGAAAGTGGCTTCATTTTAAGTAAATGGATTATCTTCAAAGAGATTGTGTCAAATTGCTTATGTGACTGCCAAAATTTACGGTTAGAATCAATCTCTGAAAAGGTATAGTGCTGATTAAAATTTATATAGACAGCAAATAAGTGAAATCCTTTATCCAGAAGAAATATAGTGAGGCATTAGATAAATGAACTAACAAACACCTTAAGACTGTTTGTAAAGCATACTGGGAACGAAGTGAGCAAAAAGAAGAAAATAAAAAATATAAAAAAAAAAAAAAAAAAAAACAAAACAGATGGACCTATATATGAAAGGGTATTGTAACATGCAATTTTGAATCCATGTTGTCAATCTTAAAGTCACAAATTAAACATCGTTATCAAAGCTACAACATCCATACATAAGGAAGATGATGCCATATGCAAATTTCCATGCACTTTAGTTACTTGGCAGTAAAATACCTGCAGTTTCTGTTTGCATCCCAACTCACAAAGGGCGCTGTTTGATATCATTTTCTCCTTCTTAGCACTAAGAAGGCCCTCATGATGATGCTCATGATCTCTGAATAGTTGTTGACTAGCTGCATATTTTAGAAAAGAGTCACCAAGAGTCTCCAATGACTCCAAAGAAAATTCCTCTTGACATTTTTTGGTGGTAAGTGCTTCCATAACCTATTACAAAACAAGAGTAGCAAATGCTAAATCAGAAAATTTATCATCATCATTATGACTGTTGAAAGGCAACACACAATTTCAGATGATCCCAGTGAATTTGATTTCCATTTCAAGAAACAAGGATTGAATTGTAATGAAGTAGGATACACTGTTCATATCCATTAGACAAGAGAACAAATTCCTGACCTTGAGAAGTTGAGGCAAGAGAAGCAGGCACTCTTTCAGACATTTTTTAAGGAAAAAATCATGGTGTTGGATAACTTGCCATGCATCACCCATGAGTAAAGTTTGTTCTTTTAGGGTGTGTTTGGATGTTCCACTTCCAACAGCTAGCAGATGGGATGTACTCTACACAATATGTATTGAGATATTCCTATCTCACTCTATCGGTTCAGACCAGAAATTTAGGAAGAAGGAATCCAGCTTATAGTTTCTGTTTTCTGCACCAATGCCAACTCAAAGCGGGGAGCTTTAGCCGAAAGCTCCATACCAACCATTACTGGGAGTCACATCCAAACAAGCCCCTACATATAGCAAATAAAGTACATTTAAGAAGAGGAAACTAGGAGAATGATGAGAAGACCTCATCTATGCTCTTTTTTCTTTTCTTTTCTTTTCTTTCTTTCTTTTTTTCTTTTGTTTTGTTTTTTGAGAAGCAAAAAAACTTATTAAAAGAACCAACAGACAAAAGAATACAACATCTAGCCATAGCCAGCAAAAAACACTAGCTAAAACTCAGAACATCCACTCCCTGATACATATAAAAACCTTCCTAAGGACTTTCAAGAGGGGGCTGCTGCAATTACGAAAGCAATGGTTATTTCTCTCTTCCCAAAGAGACCAAAGACCAGCTAGTAAAGCCATCTGCCACCTAGAATTTCCTTCCTTCCTAGGACCACCTTCGTGCCAAGTGGATACAGGAACATCCCAGGAAACTTTGAAAGAGTCAAGACGAGCAGCCCACACTCTCCAAGTGAAAGGGCAATGGATGAATTGGTGGTCCACCAATTCCGCATCTTCCATACACATCAAGTAGATATTTGGGATAATCATAGCCCTCTTGCGCAAATTGTTGGTAGTGAGCACCCTTTTCCTACCAACAAAAGCCAGGTGAAGGCCGCAACCTATGGGGGGATGGGGGAACCAAAATGCTTGATGATGATTATCACCTAGTCCAAAAACTAAGCAAGCTAACTTGCAAGTTAAAAATATACAAATTGTCCACATTCAGCATAAATGTGTGGCCCACCTGATAAGTGGACCACAAACAATTTTGGGCTAAAGCACATTCACCATGGGGGGCAACTGGAACACTTGAGCATTTTCAGAAAGCTTTCTTTTGGCCTCAAGCATAGAAAACTACCAAATGCTCAAGCATAGAAAACTGCCGATCAGTTGAAGAAATCCTTTTAGCCCAACTTCAGCATAGAAAACTACCAAATGCAAGCTTTCTGAAAATGGCAGTCACAAATGTGTTAAAAGAAGAACAATAGAAGAATGTAGTTTGAGCAATATCCAAGTGTGGAATTCTTGTTGCACTATGAAGTGCACCATATTTAGAATGCCTAATTGCACATGAAAATTTGCAGCCAAGATTTGCCTTAGCCCCATCATAACATTTGTTGTTAATCACTTGAATAATCATTGCCCTGTTTCCAGTGAATCATATCAGTAAACAAGAAGAAGAAACAATATGTTTCACTACAAAACATGAGTATGATCCTACCAGTAAGCAGCACCTGTAACTGCAAAAACATGTGGACTTAGCTCACCAAATCTTGCACCTTTGCATTGCTCCATCATGTGAGCATCATATAGATGAGGCAATCTTTGAAATGGGGCCTATGTTCAATAATCCAGACCAATGGATATCCCAATTAACAGAGATAAGAAGCATTTGCCTACAACTGAAAACATCTAAATTTAAGGGCTGAAATGTTGGAAGGGCTGAAATGCAATCTTGTTTAACCCATCTGAAATCTAAAACCAATGGGTCAAAATTGAAAACCATATCAAGTAGGAGAGCTAAAATGGTTGGTTATGATTTTGGAAGTCTAGATCATATTATGTGGAAGTAAGACTGTCAAGGGGCTGCATGAGGCAAAGTAAAATCAAAACTTGGTCCAGCCTGAATAGTTCAAAATCAGGGCAGAAGCTGACCCCAGGCCTGGCCCATTGAAATCCATATGTGATTAGTTTTCCGACTTCAAATTCAGATTTCAGATTCAGACTTCGAATTTCAGATTTAACAAACAGGCCATTAGTCTTCCATCCTTTAGAGCCATGCAAATCCAATTCATGGAACAAGAGTACTCAAGGGATGATAATTTTACCTTGTTAATTTGGTATCTTGATAGGAATTTCAATAAGATGATCTTATTTATCAATTGGGTGATTTTAATGCAAGGTGTGGAGGAAATTATTTTTTCCTGTGCACTAGATGATTTTTTTCCTTTACTGAAGGATTTTTCAGCAAATGCATAGAATATATGTAGCTAAAACATTAGAAAAGAATATCATTCTTTATGTCTCATTCCCCTTATTTTACATGTACCTCCAAATGCTCATGTAAACTCTTTTGAATATCCATTTGCAGATGCAATGCTTCTGAGATGTGCAATCCTCCATCTCTGTATAATAAAAGAAAACAAACCCAAAATTCAGAGGATAGGAGAGATGAAATGAAGGGTGAAAGGAGACAGTTAATTGTTGTATATGCATGGCAATGCAGAACTCATCCTTGCATACCTGCAAGTCATGAAGTTGTATATGTTTGCAATTAAAGAAATTGAAGAAAAGATAAATAAAAAAGAAAAGAAATTTTCTTTATATCAAATGCATTGGTGACGATTAGATGCTTCCATGTGTGCCAAATGTCACATGATATGTTGACCATCCAGGTGGGACCCAACATGTAGATGCCTTGGCCCACAAGAATCAGGCCAGTCTACTCAATCTGCTGATGCACCTATACAGTTGAATGTGGACCATTTCCCAGCATAGTGTAACCTATCCAGTTGTTTTGTAGGCCGAGGCCCGCTCAATAAGTTGTCCAGCTCTTTTCCTGGGTCAGGCATCTAGTAGTCAGGGCCTGCCGAATGAATGGCTAAATGTAGAGGCATGTACATGGATGGGCTAAAAAAGAACACTATAATGGCATCTAACAAACTACAAATTACCTTCCCATAGGGGGAGATGAGCTCTTGTAGAGCTGATATTTGTTCTCCAACCTTGTCTTTCCTCTCCTTTGCCACAGACAGCCCAAATTCCTTCTCTCAATAACAAAATCAATAGATATTTCAAAGATCTGTTGAAGTCTTCTTTGGGTGCGTAGGAAATGCAGAAAGAAACAAAGATCTGCATTTGCTGGCCTTAATTTTTTTTTTTTTTTACAAGCACTCACCTTCTGACACGTTGTTTTTACCATGAACTCACAAGCACGGTGTTGAATGGGAGCAGGTTCGAGCAGCTAGAGGACTATGCTTTTGTCTAGAAGGCCACCAGGAATAATGACCTAGTGATCAAACATCGAGCAGCAAAATGTCAGCCCTGAGTATGGTATCACAAGTCCATCTTAGAACCAAACAATTCCATCACCAGTAAAATTGCCTAAAATTCCGAAGACATTTTTCAGTAATTTGGATGACAGAAAAAAATAATAATAAATAAGAAAGAAAGAAAAAAGAAAATAAGAAAGAAAGATGTTGTGTGTGTCCCTCTGCATAGCCATATCTATAGCTTTTTTTAATAAGATGAATTTGAGAAACTGTGAAATTTTGTAACATTACGATCAATTACCAAAAGACATGAGTAGATGCAATCTCATCCAGCCCCAATCACATAGACAAATACCCAACAGTTCCTCAAACAGAAGCAGGGGAAGATCCCATTCCAGCCCAATGTTCTCTTCATTGCTTCAAATGTAACTTGATTCCATACCTGCTTCTATGATTTTATAATCCTATTTGTTGAAAATCCCATGGAAGAATTGTTCAAGGCTAAAATTGAATGTAACTTGATTTATAAATAAAAAAAAAGTTTAAAAAAATATTTTTAAAAAAAAAAAGAAAAAGAAGAAGGAAGCACATATGATCCGCTAGAAAATAGAAGGCCACAACATTACTGTATCAAATATGAAATGCATTGTATCACCAGTCTTCCAAGAAGATACAAGGCCTGCATTCAAATTCCAGTAACCAATCAACAACTGAAACTGACTATTTTATTAAGACATGATACTTGCTAAATAACTGTCTATTTTTATTTCCAGCTGCTTTAAATGGAAGCATGAAAAATATAAGTAACACCACATAGTACTGATTTTTTTTATTCTTTTTTTAAAGATTGTGACTGCATGAAAAGAAAATCTCCTTATCCAACTAACACATGATAGTTGCAGATGATTACATACATCTCTGTATGTGGTTGTATTTCTAGCCCGTTCACCATGGTAGTAGGAATCAATGGCACCAGCTATATATCCTCATGAAGCATGCGCCTGAGGAAATGAAATCGCAGTCCCCATTGTGGATGGATCATAGCCTGAAATCACATTGACCAGATGTTTCTATTCAATCCAAACGAAGATCTTTCTATTCATCCAAACAACTAAGATCTTTCTATTCAATCCAAACTAGGATCTTTCAAATGCAATAACTTTCCCAATAACTACGATCTTTCTATTCATCCAAACAACTAAGATCTTTCTATTTAATCCAAACTAAGATCTTTCAAATGTAAATACTTTCCCAATAACTAAGATCTTTCTATTCATCCAAACAAAACTAATCACTCCAAGAATCTTTCCCTTTTTCTTTTCTTTCCTTTTCTCTTTTTTGTTTTTTATTTTTTTTGAGAGAAAGAATCAATCCAAGAATCTGATATTTTAAATAAATTTAAAAAAAAAAAAAAGGATGGACAAAACAGGGTTTTCTATTCAGCTCGGCAAGTGTACAGGTGGGCCCACCTTCCTGCAATCCAAACCATCCTCACAAACACATATTTTTGGATGAAATCAACTCCACTAGAATGCGATTTCAAGACTCCCAAACCCATTCTCGATTTCAAGACTCCCAAACACATACAATATTGGTGCAGCCAAACGGGTATTAAAAAATAATAAATAAATAAATAAGAGGGCAAAACAAATAAATAGAAGAAATTAAACAAGTTGCAGCATACCAAAATCCTCTCTGACGATGCAATCTAACAAGTTAAGCAAGATAAACTAGTTGTTGAAAATGAACTCATGTACCCAACTATACAGTCATAAAATGGAAGAAGAAATAAGGTATAAATAAATAGGAAACGAAATTGCCTCTCCACTGCCCTGAACCTCCTGAGCAGCCTTCTTGAACTTCTCAATTCCTTGAAGAGAGGTCATTGTATGTCATGTTTCTTTTATTATCTAAACAAGCACAAGAGACTGTGTTTCTTCTATGGAAAAGCATACAGAAATAACTGAACATTTCAAATTAGGCAAGTGCTAAAGCCACTTTTTTTCCAGCGAAGATCTTATCAATAATCATAGTGATAATGTACAAGATTCATCACATGAGCATCACAAATTTACATTTAAGGGATTCTGCCATACAACCGAGACAGCCTAGAACTTCACAGGAGTACAAAGAGGGCATTGAACCCGAAGTTGAAACAATTCAGGTAATTGCCTACCAGATTTTAGGAACGAAATTACTCTAATAACTCCATGTAGGTGGGAAAGAAATCCCAGATAGATAAAAGTACCGTTCCCAGGCCTCCAACAGTTCTCTAGGGCATCACACCACTACTAAAGCTAGAAGAATCACTCTTCTCACATTTTCCGATCACTTGAAAAAACATGTCTATACCATTTGTATGGCCTCGTATTTATAGGTCTCTCTTCAATAACTTTCCTAATCTAACTATTCTACTAATTAGTTTTCTTGGCCAGGCCCACACTACTTGGCCCAAGGCCTTAGCCTGGCATGGGCCTTGTTTAGAAGGCCCAACCCAGCTTCAAGATTGGGCTGGAATTTGAAAATGTTAGTTTTTTTTTTCTTTTTCTTTTTCTTTTAAAAAATAAAATAAAAATTGTAAACCACTTGGAATCAGTAGAAATAAGGCAGAAATCCAAGAATTTGCATGTTTTGCATGCTCAATCAGGGATTTTAACCTTTAATTTGGGGATTTAAGGAACATGGGGGAAATTACTTGTTTTCA
Organism: Magnolia officinalis; assembly: GCA_021015155.1. Taxonomy (NCBI): domain Eukaryota; kingdom Viridiplantae; phylum Streptophyta; class Magnoliopsida; order Magnoliales; family Magnoliaceae; genus Magnolia; species Magnolia officinalis. The sequence continues at coordinate 12,893,036 of JAJHSJ010000017.1, forward strand.
TACATGTCTTCTTAGGTTTATAAATGATATGAATTGATTTTGAATATTCACTTCTGTCAGACAGCGAACGTACAACAAGTTGAAGAATAAAAAGATTGAACCGGTACCAATCATCTGAAAGATCAATGACAATGCTTATGTTGTCGATCTTCCAGATGATATGGCGATCTCACGAACTTTCAATGTCGCGGACCTGACTGAGTATCATGAACCAGCGCATAATGATAACTCGAGGACGAGTTCTTTTGAAGTGGAGGAGACTGATGTAGAGTGGGTCGAGGACAATTACATGGCAAAGATGGATCAGAAAAGGCTCGGTCGGCGACAGAAGTGATCTGGACCATCAGACCTTAAATCAGGCGTATCTCGCAATCCGGGATGAGATAGCCGACGAAAAATATATGATTTTGGGGTAGAACGAGCTAATTTAGCCAACCAACCCTGCTATGCCGAGTTGCGATGCTCGGAATTGCGAGAAACCCCTCATTTGACGGTCGTTTCCCTGTTTCAATTTCGTTTTTACTATAAATAGTAAGTTTTAGTTTGCTTATAACTCTTCATCCGTCGGGCTTTAAGAGTTGCGCCCAACGTGAAAAGAGCTTAGAATAATTAGGAGAACGGGTTGGTGAAGCCAAATAGGACACTTACTATTTTTGGCCGAAAACCTTGCGCACTAGTAGACATCACGACCGTCTATAAATAGTAACTTTACTATTTATAGTAAGTCACAAATTCTAGGAGTCCTAGTTGTAGTTTGATTCTGATTTCTTTCCCATTGCTTAGTACCCTTATTTAAAGGGTTGTGAACTCGTTTTTATTCATTCAATAATCTATTTCGAATTTATTTAGAATTTATTTCTATTTTCTGCTCTCTTTTCTCGTGGATTCGAGAAGTCTCTGTGAGGAGTCCAGAGAAGTTCCATGGATTCGGAATAGTTATCCTCTTGAGGAAGACGGTGCTCGACCTCACGTCCTCCCCTGCGTCAAAGTCCAAATAGAACTCTTGAATCTTCCCTAGAACAATGAAATTTCCTTGGATCTATTGGTTTTTCCTGACAGTTATTTCAGGTTTGTTTCCCTCATCTCAAGTGTATGCTTCATTTTTCTTTCATGGACCTCATCAAGTGTATGCATCATCACACTGTTCTGTTTCTGATGATTCATTTATGCAATGCCACTTCTAATCATGATGTGTCTTCATTGACTCAACTACTCGAAACCAAGTGTCATGCTTACCATCGGGAGTGTTCACATTATTTCAAGATTGCATGATTTGAGTTTATTCTAAACAAAATTTTAAAACTCTTGAACCTTAGATTTTAGGTTTTTTGTTTTTGTTTTTCTTTATGGAATAATGAAATAATTTTCATTCGTTGAAATGGAAATCAGTGGTTAGAAATAATTCTAAATAATTTTCGTTCGTTGAAATGAAAATCTGCAAAATGGACCAATCCATAGGAAGGAATGAAGGAATGAAGGCCAGGCTGCCATTTGGATACTATGTTTGGTTATTTATCATCTAACCCATTGGAGCCATCTTTTGCCCAAAATTCCTAATGCCCCATTTAGTGAGTGAAATAAAAAGTTGTGATTGGTAAAAACATTAATTGAGAAATGATCTAGTGGGTTAAGTGCATGGGAACCTTTCTATGTACATAGTTGCATATGGACTTGTTGGTATCCATCTCTCCTATAAGGATTAGGGACTGTCCATCAGGTCTAGTCCACTCTTCATAGGTTGTACTAAAAGAACCATTACTAAACAGATGTTCCAAACCATCCATTCGATGGCATTCAAAAATGGATGAATCAGATCGTGAATAGAAGATAGGTCCAACCATGGATATTTAGGACTATCCAATTGCTGTATTGCATGGTAACAGAGGAAGGGTGGACTGGACCTGATGGAGAGGGTCCAGATTGTCTGGTTTTTCTTTCTTTGCAAATTTCTTTCACAATAATGCTTTCATTATCGTTCAACATAAAAAAGAAAAGAAAAAAGAAAATGAAGAAGTGGATGTAGAGCAAATGAAAGAAGAATTTTGAATCACCTCAAGTCAATCTACGACAACCTTTGTTGTTGTTGTATCACAGGAAAATGAATGTTGTATGGAATTTTTTGAATTATTTCTCTCTAAAAACCAAGAGTTTTCTTCAAATGAGGGCTTTCGACATGTAAAAAGCAAAGGATATATATTTAAAGATGTTGAAGTGTCATAGTCACTTCAACATTGATACAATTGAAAAGGTGTGCCCCATACCAAGCTCTACAATGATTTCTGCACAAATGAGAGGTTCTAATGAAATTTCAGTTTGAAAATTTACATTAACTTATCCTTCTCTTGTCTATCATGTTGTATCAAAGCTTCAAGGTGACTGTAGTAGCTTTAGTATTTGTTGTGCCAAAAAAAAAAAAAAAAAAACCATTTGTCGATTCTAAAGATACTTAAATGTGAAAAACACAAAGTATGAAATGAAAGTGTCATGTTCTCTTTGTGTAGGACCTTTTGTCCATGTAGTCAGAAAACATAATTGAATAGTAAAAGTATATTAAAATTCAAAAGAAAGATGCCAATTCTAAAAGACCCATTCAGTAGTAGAATCCATTGTTTGTGGAATTGGTTGTGATTGTGAAACAATTACTTCCTGGAAGTTTGAGATCACAGATTTGCTGTTTGGTTGAACTAAACTCAATTCCTAGGATTAGATTTCTTTTGTCTAGTGGCCCTGGAATTCTGTTTCAAGAATTGAATTGATTTGTATACATTAGAGTTTATCATCATACAACTAGATAGACACGTAAGATTAGAATTTGTCAATAATGTTAGCACACATGCACGTCGGGCCATACCATCCACACACATAGGGGTATGTTAAACATGTGAAAAATCTGATAGTTCCATCAGTTGGGCCATGCGGTGATAAAAAAGAAAAACTTGAGATTTTCAAATTAAATGGGTAGAACAAGCATTAGGAACATTAAGATACTTGAGATTTTCAAATTAAATAGGCTTTGTGATACTCTTTAAGCTTTTCAAAGCAGATGCCAAAACACAAATGGTCTTGTATCAAGAACTTCAACAATCATTTTACATTACATCAAGCTTGAAAGCACCAAATAAACTGAAGTATTTTGCATTATGAGTAAAAGAACCAAAGCAAACATTTCTACAGAAATCCACCAATAGTGAAATTTGATCTCTTGAAACCAAAAAAGGATCAAACCATAAGAACCAAAGCATAGACTCTACTATTTACAAACAATGCATAGAGGAAATTTCTAGTGTCCTCATGTAGGGATTGGGAATCAAAGTCAATTCTCTATATAGTAGTAAAAAAGGGAGCAAAGAAATTCATGTCCAACTATATTAGAAGCAATAGTTTGAAACTAAAAGAAACGACACATGAATTTTCCAACCCAAACCTCTTTATTTATGCTTCTACAAAGTACCCACTATAACTCTCTCTGGATCTCTTTTACCTAAGCTAAGACAACCCAAATCCAATTGAATAAAAATTCAAGATAAAGACTTGACTATACTATTCAAGGATTGAATGCTTGCCATATATAGCAAATCCTTGCCAAATATAGCAAATCAACACTTACCTAAAACCTTTTACACTATAAAATGTGTGACCAAATCAGCATTCTTGTTTCAATCCAGCACCCAAACACTCCTACTACACAAACAGAAATCAAAACCAAACAGATATAGAAACAACCCAATTCAAGATCATACCACAAATAAATAAATAAATAAAAGCCTCAGCTGAAACCACCCAAAACTGCAACGAAGACCAAAACCCAACACCCAAAAGAAGAACATTAGTCAAACAACAAATCCAACCCAAATTCAAAAAGCAAGAAAATAACAAAAGAAACCAAAAAAGAAATATAAAAATCTCAATTTTCATTGACTTCTATCGCGAAGTCACAATCTCAAGATCAGATTGGCCGAACAATCCCAACGTCCTCTGATTCGGGTACACTATTTTGTGGAAATAGCACTGTTGGATATTTTTTTAGCCATCCAGTAAATGTCCACCAATCCAATAGTCAGATTATTGAATTTGGGAAGTTTATTTTGAATACTTGTATGCTACATGCTACAACCCAAAGAGAAAACTTTGATACTCTGTCAGAGGGTAGTAGATGATCCATGTGCCAATTTAGATCCATCATGAACAACAATCATTCTTATTTGGGTACCTGATCATTGAATAGGAGGGACAGTATTGGATGGTCAGAAATGAAAAACACCCGAAAAACTATAGTAGATGAAAAAGAGCTAGGAACGCTTAACAAGACCGACTCACAACTCCACAATTCATTCAATGTTCCTGTGTATCAAGCATGCACTACCAGAGTATCAATTAAACAAACAAAACAGAAAATGAAACATCCCATCGTCTATGATTAACTAAATACTAGATAGAAATTAGCTAACAAAGTGAATCAGATGGGAGTCCTATGTAAGGGACATGTTCATCCCATGAGGCACACAACATATCAGCCAATGGGGCAGACGTTTTAGTCCCAATACTACATACACCCAACTACCCTTCTATAGAATAACCCACGATGTAAAAAAGCAAACAAGCACATACACAAACGTTAGTGTATATGACAACAGATCTAAAAACACACCTTAAAAAAAAAAAAATCAAAAATCACAAAACGAGGGATTCTTATGACCTTAGGAAGTATTTAATGGTGGGCGTTCAATCACCACAGTTTCCTATGGTGTGGTCCACCTGAGATTTAGCCCTAAAATGAGCTGGGAAAAATGAATGGCCCGCATACACATATTATGGTGGAGCCCACAAAGCATTTTTAGATTTCAGAAACAGAGAGAGGGGAATGCGATTGAAAGATTGAAAGAATGCATAGGGATTGAAGGATTCAAGGCGACATGATCAGTTTCCATTCATAGGGAATCATAGGGATTGAAGGATTGAGCATCCAAACGCAAAAATTTCAAAAACAGAGAGAGAGAGAGAGAGAGAGAGAGAACTAACCGTGCTTCTTCTTCTTCTCCTTCTCTTTCTTCTTGTCCTTCTTGCGGCGAAAGAGGGTTTTAAAAACAGAGAGAGGGAATGCGGCGAAGAGACAAGGAGAGAGGATAAGGGAGAGCGGGAGATCGAGAGAGGGTAAGGGAAAGAGAGAGGCTGAGTGCGAGAGAGAGATGGAGAGAGAGATGGAGAGAGGTTTTCGTCTGCTGCGGGTGGGTGAAAAGGGCGGATGGACGGTTTTGGGTTTTGGGAGGGCATTTTGGGTTTTGGAGGGGGCGCGTGACGGACGGCCCTATGGGACATTTGGGTTTTAGGACCGTGGGGCCCACTGTGATGCATTTTATATATCCACTCCGTCCATTAATTTTAAATTATTATTTTAAGTGTTGATACAAAAAATGAGTCAGATCGAATCATTACGGAGACCACACAACATATTAATAAAAGAAATTTAATTTTTATTATTTCTTATGGTGTGGTCCACTTACACATTTAATCTACATAATTTTTGAGCTCATCCACTGAAATTATATATCAGAATTGATGGACGGCTTAGATCAAACACATATATTCCAATGGACCTCATGGAGCCCCTTAAACACGTTTAATAAGGTTTAGGTGTTAGCTACATATAAGTAGGATTTAGCTACGGATTAATCCGTAGCTAAATTGCTACGGATTTAATCCGTAGCTAAAAGCTTTCAAAGTCCATAGCCTTTGTTCGAATTTTTGGTAGTGACTTGAGCAGGTCAACTGTTTGAAAGACCCATTCTCTTGTTTGATGGGTTGACTATTTGAAAGGTTCATCCTCTTACTAGGAATGAGCTGACTATTTAAAAGGTTCATCCTATTACTAGAAATGAGTTGACTGTTTGAAAGGTCCATTCTTTGCTTAAGTGAGCCGACTGTTTGAAAGGCCCATTATCTTACCTGAGCAGGTCGACTGTTTGAAAGACCTGTTCTTTTATAAGTTGAATGAGTCGATTGTTTGAAAGATCCATTCTCTTGTTTGATGGACTAATTGTTTAAAAGGTTCATCCTATTACTAAGAATGAGCCGACTGTTTAAAAGGCCCATTCCTATTAAATAAGATCATATTATGGATTGTCTTGTATATATTTTGTTAAATAATGCTTAACTAATGTAGTGGTGTGTAATCTTGAAGGGAATTCACACTGAGCTAACCACTCATCCTTTGAATATATAACTGTACAGGTAATGCAGTTGGTTTAAGTGACACTCATGTTCAGGGTACAGTACCAATGATGTATGGCCATATCTTCTCCTAAAGAAGCTACGTGATTCTTGTAGCTCAAGTTTAGCTGCATTTTATTTTGTCACATGTGTAAATTATTCATTCTTGTAATTGTAGTATTGAGACATTAGTTTATATATGTCACGCCCCGAAATTCGGGTACCTAAATAAGGTATTCAGGACCCGAATCCCAAGGTGTGAATTATGATATGATGACATTTATTACATTCTAGCTGATTCAACCAATATTCAACATAATCTAAAAGAAAATACAACTGAATATTTATTAAACTCAACTCTTTGATAGTTGCTCATTTCTACATTGAAATTTAAATATAAACTAAACCTAATTAACAAAAGAAAACTGAATTGAATTAAAACTAAACAAATTTTCTAGAAAATAACATTAATAGTAGAGGCCCGCCTGCTCGTAGTATTCCAGCTCTTCATCTGTACATTTTATTTTAGTAGGATGAGCATAACAGCCCAGTAGGGTCATTTCTTACCCAAAATTCAATATGTTCAGATAATATTACTTTTATAACAATGAAGGAAAAATAAAATACCGATAATGAAATTTGACAACAGAATTGTAAAAATTGCGATGCATGTGATATTTCCATGAATACTTGTAACATTTAAATTATTTCTTACAACACCGTATCCAAGTGGATGGTCACGTTGCATTAACGCCCACGCACTGGTACCTCATGGTGAGGGACCCATTTACACATTAGCTGGTCAGACTACTGCTCCAGTTGTACCTCTGACGTATGTCCACGCACACAAATGTACTCATACGCCGTACACAAAGGAGACTCCAAAGGATCCAGTGGGTTCTAGGGTCTTTCACCCAAGGGACACGATTGCCCTACTTGCTAGCTTTAGGGTCTCTCACCCAAGGGACACGATTGCCCTACTTGCTAATTTATACACATTTTTTTTTACCATTAAATAATCAATAAATAAACATGAGTAACATGAACAATTTCAATATCGACAAAATAATGATTAATAATTTAATCAATCCAATTTCTAAACTATAATGCAAGTACTGAACAAGGTGCATAAATTTGTTAAAATATCAGGTTCTACATGAGCTCCACCCTTGAGCAATAAATCTCACATTGAGTAGATGGGGCCTACTAAAATTCATAGTTATTTCACATTCTTAGCTCAAATTATTATTATTATTATTATTATTATTTTATTTTTTTTGGTCCACCATTAAAAGTTGGTTAATCAATTTGGACGATCAAATTTACCGTACAAGCATTTCATGATGGACGGTTGAGGAGTCACCACCATATTAAGAATGGCAGTAGACTATCATGATAGTATTATTTAATAAGGAGGCCGAGTGTGGAAATAAATCCATACAACAAAACTAAGTATTTGGTGTCTCTCAAATTAATAATTTAAAAATGCAGGTATATGTGAATCTTTACACTACAGAATCTAAGGGGTTATGACCCTTTGCACAATCCAAAACTGTTGGTTCATTTCTAGAATTCATACAGCAACTCCAATGCCCCACCATTCATTTCTTCATAAAAAAAATGGAAAGCTACTCGCGCAAGTAGGATTTGAATCATACTCTTGTGTCACGTGTCACACGAGCCACGTATGTGATATCTATTCCGTTCATCTGAGAGGTCATGTTTTCTATGTTCCCTTAACTGAAAATTTGAACGTTAAACTAATTAAGTGGACCATACTTGTAAGTTGAATAAGGAACATTGTTAGCCTTCATTCATTCATGGTGTGCCTAAGAAAAGTAGACAGACTGTGCTCTTTTTATTTATTATTATTATTATTATATATATATATATATTTACTATTTGGGCACGTCAAAGATGTGGATTACATAGTAGATTTTCAGACTTACACACGTGTGTTATGTTCCGCATGTAGCGACGAGTAAGATTGTAGTCATACTGGCATATCTCGTACTAACAGAGTCCCTTTAAAATAAGAAGATCTCCAGTACAACCGGTTGGAAACATTACGGTCCATCAAGTAAATAACTTCTAACCTTTAATATAAGTGAAAAATCTAACCCATTCATTAGGTTTATTAAACAATTAGGATCATTAAAAAAAAATACACTTACATTCACTCATTAAATGGATAATACTATTTATCAACAGTTATAAGTTATTTTCTAATTTTGAGGATATCCTGACTAGTATATAGGAATAATTTTTCATATAAGTGATCTTCATGATGTTTAGATGTATTGGAAGGGTTGGATTTTTTTTTTTGAACTTAGTATGTCATAAATCTATTGGTGGGTGGACCGTAACTTGTGGTCCAACTTGATGGACTTGAAACCTTCTCCATTAAAGTAGGTTCTCATGGTGCATCCTCTGACATCTCATGAGGAGTTATTCGATACTCTGGCAGAGTATGACAATTGAAACACAGGCACTTTAAAATTGTATTTGTGGCATATGATAACATAAAATATTTTATAAATAGAATTTATAAATTAAATTATAACTTTAGATAAATTGTTTATTTATTTATTTATTTATTTTTGTAAATTTATTTTATTATAATTATATATATAACTTATTTTAACATTAAATAACAGATTTATATGAAAATAGAAATTACTAAATAAATAGGATTCCCTACATAATAATTAATTGACAAACAATATTTCAATCAAAATGTTGAATTAAATAAGCATAATTAAATAACTGAAAATAATAAATTCTAGGATAAAATCACCTACCTTAAAAAAATCTGATGACCGGCCCGCTTTAATCTCTCTCTTGATCTACAGAGCTCTCTCTCTCTATAAATTTTTTTTTTTTTTTATTAATTCCTTCGATTCTTTCTCTCTCTCTCTCTCTCTCTCTCTCTTTTTTTAAATTGGATGCGTAATGAAAATGGAGGTATGGATTACGGAACGGTTTCGTTTAGTGGGAGGTTTCGGCGCCCATTACCATACGAAAAGGAAGGAGAATGGGAACGTGGTTTAGTCGGCGTGCGAAAGGTATAACTTATTTTATTTTTATTTCTTTAAATCTGGTAGGTCCCACTAGCAATAATATAATCTACTCCGTCCATCATCTCGGCCTGGCCAAGAGAAGATGTAAGGCCAAAAATGAGGTTGATCCAAAACTCAGGTGGGCCACGCATAAGCCGACGGTGGGGTTACTTCCCCAAAAAAAATGGGTTGTTACATTCTACCCCCCTTAATAAAAATTTCGTCCTCGAAATTTAACATACCTATCATATGAAGAGATGAGGGTACTTCTCTCGGATTTCATTCTCTCGCTCCCACGAAGCTTCTTCCTCTCCATGATGCCCCCACTGAACTTTCACGAGTGGTATCGATCTTGTTCGAAGTACTTGCTCCTTCCTGTCGAGGATGCGGATCGGTTGCTCTATGTATGAAACGTCCTCCCGAATTTCCAGCGGCTCCCAGTCAATGATATGTGATGCATCTCTCTCGTACTTCCGAAGCATAGATACATGAAATACGTCGTGGACACCAAAAAGTTGAGGAGGTAAGGCTAGTCTGTAGGCTACGAGGCCTACTCTCTGCAAGATCTCAAATGGTCCAATGTAGCGTGGTGCCAATTTTCCTTTCTTTCCAAATCGCATAACTCCTTTCATCGGGGATACCTTCAGGAACACATGATCTCCTATGGCGAACTCCAAGTTCCTTCGGTGATTGTCAGCATAACTCTTCTGGCGACTCTGAGCGGTACGTAGACGTTCTTTGATGACGGCAATCTTCTCGGATGTCTCTTGCACTAATTCCGGTCCCAACAACGTTCTTTCCCCTACTTCGGTCCAACAACTTGGTGATCTGCAGGGTCTTCCGTATAAAGCTTCGAATGGTGCCATGCCAATACTAGACTGGAAACTATTGTTGTAGGCGAATTCTATTAAATAGAGGTGGTCGTCCCAATTTCCCTTGAAGTCAAGAATGCAGCTGCGAAGCATGTCTTCTAGGATTTGATTTACCCGCTCCGTTTGTCCGTCAGTCTGCGGATGAAAAGCCGTGCTGTAGTTTAGCGTCGTTCCCAATGCCTTCTGAAGACTCATCCAAAAGCGTGATGTAAACCTGGGGTCTCGATCGGATACAATGGACACAGGAATGCCATGAAGTCTAACAATCTCCTTGATATATTGCTTGCTTAAGTCATCTAGGGATGAAGAAATACGTATAGGAAGAAAGTGTGCTGACTTTGTTAGCCGATCCACGATCACCCATATCGCATCATGATGACGGCTTGTTTTCGGTAGTCCGACAATAAAATCCATCGATATATGCTCCCATTTCCACTCTGTGACCTGTAACGGTTGTAAAAGTCCCGACGGCTTCTGATGCTCCACTTTAACCTGCTGACAAGTAAGACACCTAGCAACGTAGCTGGCTATCTCCCTCTTCATATTACTCCACCAATATTGACGTCGTACATCACGGTACATCTTAGTTCCTCCTGGGTGGATGGTGAATTTTGTGCGGTGCGCCTCATTTAAGACTTCTTGCTTCAATTCAGATATGTCTGGAACACATAACCTCCCTTGAAATCTGACCCCACCATCAGAGCTTACTCGCCACTCCGAGTCGTCCTTTCCCGCTTCTTCCGTTATTTTCTCTTGTAACCATGCATCATTCTTCTGCGCTTCTATTATTCGTCGCACCTAGAAAAGAAAATTCTAAATAACTACAGCCTAATATACGAATTAAAGGGTAATCTAAATGGATAATTAAGAAATTTCTTACCAGAGTGGGTTGCACCACTAAATTACTGATATAAGCCCGAGGTTCATCGATACGAAGTCTAACTTCAAAATCTTTAACTATATCAAGCATCTCCCATTCTTTAATCATTAAGCTCGCCACCAGCTTGCGCGTCTTCCTGCTTAACGCGTCGGCTACGACATTCGCCTTACCTGGATGATAGCAGATGTCGAAATGATAATCCTTCAAGAATTCCATCCATCTCCTCTGCCGTATATTTAAGTCCTTTTGATCAAAAAGATACTTTAAGCTCTTGTGATCCGAATACAGTTCAAACTGCTCACCGTAAAGATAATGCCTCCAAATTTTTAAGGCAAACACTACAGCTGCAAGCTCTAAGTCGTGAGTGGGATAATTCTGCTCATGAGGTTTCAACTGCCTTGACGCGAATGCTATTGCTTTACCGCTTTGCATCAGCACGCATCCCAACCCTTGATAAGATGCATCAGTATATACCACAAATCTTTCCCCTTCTGCTGGTAAGGAAAGCACTGGGGCTTCCGTTAATCGCTTCTTCAATTCAGAGAAAGCCTGCTCGCAATTTTCATTCCATTTAAAAGAAGTGCCCTTCTTGGTCAAGTTAGTCAACGGCCTTGCTAATTTAGAGAATCCCTCAATGAATCTTCTATAATAACCAGCTAATTCGAGAAAACTGCGCACTTCTGTCACATTGGTGGGCTGCTCCCAATTTAACACTGCTTCGACTTTCGATGGATCTACCGACACTCCTTTTTCCGATATCATGTGCCCCAAAAACTTTACTTCATTCTTCCAAAAGTCACATTTTGAAGCTTTGGCATACAACTGATTGTCCTTTAGAGTCTGAAGGGCTATTCGAAGGTGTTTAGCATGATCCTCTTGCGTCTTGGAGTAAATTAAAATATCATCTATGAACACTATCACGAATCGGTCCAAATACGGTTTAAAGACCCTGTTCATGAGATCCATAAATACTGCTGGAGCATTCGTTAGTCCGAAGGGCATCACTAGAAATTCATAATGGCCGTACCGAGTCCTAAAGGCAGTCTTGGGTACATCTTCATCTCTAATCCTCAACTGATGATATCCAGACCGTAGGTCTATCTTTGAAAAATATTTAGCTCCCTTCAACTGATCGAATAAATCATTTATCCTCGGCAGCGGGTACTTGTTCTTGATAGTCGCTTTATTAAGTTGACGGTAATCGATGCATAGCCTTAAAGACCCATCCTTCTTTCTTACAAATAATACCGGTGCACCCCACGGCGACGTACTAGCCCTAATGAAGCCTTGGTCTTGAAGCTGCTGAAGTTGCTCTCTTAATTCTCTCAATTCAACAGGTGCCATACGGTATGGTGCTCTGAAAATTGGTGCAGTCCCAGGTACCAGATCGATTGTGAAATCCACATCTCTCTTTGGCGGTAATCCGGGAATATCTTGAAATACTTCTGGAAATTCATTAACAATCGAAATTTGTTCCACTCCTTGAGGTTCAACTTCCGAGATGGCTGACAAACTAATCGGTGCTCCCTTCCTTCGTGTCCCATGGAATTGTAACGGTGCTCGCCCATCGATATTTAATATGACCATCTTCTTAAAACAATCGATTTTTGCCCGATATAAAGATAACCAATCCATCCCCAATATAATATCGTATTCTCGCATCGGCATAACTATGAGATTAGCTGGTAAATTTACGTTCTCGATCATAATCGGACAGGATTTACAAATTTGACTTAGGTCCACTGAATTACCAAGGGGTTTGCTACTGTTAACTTTTTATCTAAGGGAGTAGGAGATAACCCGATCGAGCATAAAAGGCAGTAAGAAATAAATGAATGCGATGCTCCAGAGTCAAATAAAGCTCTAGCTAAGGATGAATATATGACGATGGTACCTTCGACTACATCACTGCTAGCCTCGATGTCAGGCTGAATAATGTCATCTGTTGGCGGTGCTGGATCCTCATATAAGGGTGCGGCATCATCATAAGTCTGGGTCGCTCCATCCTCAAACTGTGCTGGAACATCATAACTTTGAATTGAGCCTTCGTATTGTTGCGCCAAGTTCTCGTACGGCTGCACTGTGTCATCTCCTGACTGTACTAGGGCGTAGACTCGGCCTTGAGCTTGTGGTCGTGGTGCCTGAACTCCATGCCTCGACTACTGGTACTGCTGAGGTTTAACCTGTGGCGGCGGCTGCTGAGGTGGTCTCTGATATACTGATGAAGGTCCTTGCTGTGGTGGCCTCGAGTATGACTATAGTGGCCTCGGTGGATATGGCTGAGGTGGTCTCGAGGAAGGCTGTGATGCGGAAGGATGTAATGGAGGTCGCTGTGACATAAACGGCGGCGCATGTTGTTGGGGAGGCCTGAAAGACTGATGTGAAGGTCCTGCCCTTTGTGGATATTGAGTGCGTTGTGGTCTGGAACAAAAACGAGAAGTGTGGCCATCGAGTCCACAATTATAACAAAATCCCGAAAATCGTGGTGCAGGAAGTGCTGTCGTCGGTCTGGCCATCGATGTCGATGTTGTTCTCTGTCTCTTAGCTGCATCATGCTGGGCCGTAGATATATGTGTAGCAGTTCTAGCACCACTCTTTACGTCCTTCCTCTGATCACGATTCTTCCAATATTCGTTGATGTCTTTCTCCACTGCTAGGGCACGCTCCAACACTTCGGCATAGGTCTTCTGTACGAAAGGGGCTAATCGGCTACGAATAGATGCTCTCAGACCCTCCTCAAATTTTTGTGCCTTACGGGTTTCATCAGACACCAGAAAAGTTGCAAATCGCGATAGCTCCGTAAACTTAGCATCATACTGACGCACCGTCATATCACCTTGCTCCAATTTCATAAATTCTCCTGCCTTTTGATTTTTCACATACAAGGGAAAATATTTATCATCAAACTTCCCACAAAACTGGGCCCAGGTCCAGACTTCAACACTCGGGTTCATTCTAACAACCGAGTCCCACCAATGATCCGCCTCCCCTTCTAGCATGTAAATAGCCAATTCTGCTTTCTGGTATTCATCACACTTCATAACTGTGAATATCTTATCAATCTGTTTCTTCCACACCTCGGCCTCAGATAGGTCAGGTCCACCCTTAAATACAGGCGGCCTTTGTCTTTTAAACCTTTCCAATAAAGTTCTTATCCCTACATTAGCTAGGTGAACAGTTTGGGTTTGACCTTGCGCTTGAGCTTGTCCTTCCGCTTGAGACTGTCTTATCTGATAGCCCACAAGAGCCGTAAGATCACTTATGGCCCTAAGAATTCCACCCATAAGTGACCCGTTTTCAGTGGTATCAGGGCCAGGAGCTCCTGATGTGGCTCCGACGTCTATGTTTTGATCCGCCATATCTATGATTAATTTAAACATGTAAGCTTAATGTATAACAACCAAGGTAGGTTGTAATAACTAAATTGAATTCTAAATATCATTAATGGAGTGCATACTACTTAAGGTCTATAGAAGCATGAAAAATTTATTGGATTGCAAGAATATTTGATGATCTAAAAGAATAACATATGAAGATTAAGAGAATTCAGACAGTGACATGTATCAAAGTTGTAGTGCAGAAAATTCAGATTCTTAGGATACTATTCTCGCTAATGTTTCTGATACTTATAAGTGTTAAATTGATCTAAAATTTTTTATGAGGATACATATATGAGTCTACTATAATTCTGTAAAATTTCAACCTAATACAAGGTCTAAATTTTTTTCTAAAATTCGGATAATTAGGTCTGTCCAGAAACAAACGATTTCTTACTAGTATACACATAACTTAATATTAGTAAAGGATAAACCTATATTTACATTTTTTAATTATTTTTTACTGAAACTACACTTGTTCACCTACGACTGAGAATTTGAATCAACTTAAAAGGAGTTTTAATTAATTAGTTATGACTTTTGTAAGTTAGGTATTTTCTTGTTACTATTGCTGTCCAATTTTTACGTAGTATCTAAAAATTCTTAAAAATTTCTTAAAGTCCAGATTTGGGTTATTAGTTCAATGTCAAGTCTAAATAAGATTATATATGATGTCAATATAATGCAATGATCCCTAAATTTATATTTCTATTTTTTTTAATCATAAAAGTAAAGAGATCTATGTTTGGGTCACTAATTCTAAAGACAACCCTAGGTCCACAATTTTTAATCTAACCTGGCTTTGATACCAAACTGTCACGCCCCGAAATTCGGGTACCTAAATAAGGTATTCAGGACCCGAATCCCAAGGTGTGAATTATGATATGATGACATTTATTACATTCTAGCTGATTCAACCAATATTCAACATAATCTAAAAGGAAATACAACTGAATATTTATTAAACTCAACTCTTTGATAGTTGTTCATTTCTACATCGAAATTTAAATATAAACTAAACCTAATTAACAAAAGAAAACTGAATTGAATTAAAACTAAACAAATTTTCTAGAAAATAACATTAATAGTAGAGGCCCGCCTGCTCGTAGTATTCCAGCTCTTCACCTGTACATTTTATTTTAGTAGGATGAGCATAACAGCCCAGTAGGGTCATTTCTTACCCAAAATTCAATATGTTCAGATAATATTACTTTTATAACAATGAAGGAAAAAATAAAATACCGATAATGAAATTTGACAACAGAATTGTAAAAATTGCGATGCATGTGATATTTCCATGAATACTTGTAACATTTAAATTATTTCTTACAACACCGTATCCAAGTGGATGGTCACGTTGCATTAACGCCCACGCACTGGTACCTCATGGTGAGGGACCCATTTACACATTAGCTGGTCAGACTACTGCTCCAGTTGTACCTCTGACGTATGTCCACGCACACAAATGTACTCATACGCCGTACACAAAGGAGACTCCAAAGGATCCAGTGGGTTCTAGGGTCTTTCACCCAAGGGACACGATTGCCCTACTTGCTAGCTTTAGGGTCTCTCACCCAAGGGACACGATTGCCCTACTTGCTAATTTATACACATTTTTTTTTTTACAATTAAATAATCAATAAATAAACATGAGTAACATGAACAATTTCAATATCGACAAAATAATGATTAATAATTTAATCAATCCAATTTCTAAACTATAATGCAAGTACTGAACAAGGTGCATAAATTTGTTAAAATATCAGGTTCTACATGAGCTCCACCCTTGAGCAATAAATCTCACATTGAGTAGATGAGGCCTACTAAAATTCATAGTTATTTCACATTCTTAGCTCAAATTATTATTATTATTATTATTATTATTATTATTATTATTATTATTATTATTTTTTGGTCCACCATTAAAAGTTGGTTAATCAATTTGGACGATCAAATTTACCGTACAAGCATTTCATGATGGACGGTTGAGGAGTCACCACCATATTAAGAATGGCAGTAGACTATCATGATAGTATTATTTAATAAGGAGGCAGAGTGTGGAAATAAATCCATACAACAAAACTAAGTATTTGGTGTCTCTCAAATTAATAATTTAAAAATGCAGGTATATGTGAATCTTTACACTACAGAATCTAAGGGGTTATGACCCTTTGCACAATCCAAAACTGTTGGTTCATTTCTAGAATTCATACAGCAACTCCAATGCCCCACCATTCATTTCTTCATAAAAAAAAATGGAAAGCTACTCGCGCAAGTAGGATTTGAATCATACTCTTGTGTCACGTGTCACACGAGCCACGTGTGTGATATCTATTCCGTTCATCTGAGAGGTCATGTTTTCTATGTTCCCTTAACTGAAAATTTGAACGTTAAACTAATTAAGTGGACCATACTTGTAAGTTGAATAAGGAACATTGTTAGCCTTCATTCATTCATGGTGTGCCTAAGAAAAGTAGACAGACTGTGCTCTTTTTATTATATATATATATTATATATATATATATATATATATATATATTTGCTATTTGGGCACGTCAAAGATGTGGATTACATAGTAGATTTTCAAACTTACACACGTGTGTTATGTTCCGCATGTAGCGACGAGTAAGATTGTAGTCATACTGGCATATCTCGTACTAACAGAGTCCCTTTAAAATAAGAAGATCTCCAGTACAACCGGTTGGAAACATTACGGTCCATCAAGTAAATAACTTCTAACCTTTAATATAAGTGAAAAATCTAACCCATTCACTAGGTTTATTAAACAATTAGGATCATTAAAAAAAATACACTTACATTCACTCATTAAATGGATAATACTATTTATCAACAGTTATAAGTTATTTTCTAATTTTGAGGATATCCTGACTAGTATATAGGAATAATTTTTCATATAAGTGATCTTCATGATGTTTAGATGTATTGGAAGGGTTGGATTTTTTTTTTTTTGAACTTAGTATGTCATAAATCTATTGGTGGGTGGACCGTAACTTGTGGTCCAACTTGATGGACTTGAAACCTATCCATTAAAGTAGGTTCTCATGGTGCATCCTCTGACATCTCATGAGGAGTTATTCGATACTCTGGCAGAGTATGACAATTGAAACACAGGCACTTTAAAATTGTATTTGTGGCATATGATAACGTAAAATATTTTATAAATAGAATTTATAAATTAAATTATAACTTTAGATAAATTGTTTATTTATTTATTTATTTATTTTTGTAAATTTATTTTATTATAATTATATATATAACTTATTTTAACATTAAATAACAGATTTATATGAAAATAGAAATTCCTAAATAAATAGGATTCCCTACATAATAATTAATTGACAAACAATATTCCAATCAAAATGTTGAATTAAATAAGCATAATTAAATAACTGAAAATAATAAATTCTAGGATAAAATCACCTACCTTAAAAAAAATCTGATGACCGGCCCGCTTTAATCTCTCTCTTGATCTACAGAGCTCTCTCTCTCTATAATTTTTTTTTTTTTGATTAATTCCTTCGATTCTTTCTCTCTCTCTCTCTCTTTTTTTTTTTAATTGGATGCGTAATGAAAATGGAGGTATGGATTACGGAACGGTTTCGTTTAGTGGGAGGTTTCGGCGCCCATTACCGTACGAAAAGGAAGGAGAATGGGAACGTGGTTTAGTCGGCGTGCGAAAGGTATAACTTATTTTATTTTTATTTCTTTAAATCTGGTAGGTCCCACTAGTAATAATATAATCTACTCCGTCCATCATCTCGGCCTGGCCAAGAGAAGATGTAAGGCCAAAAATGAGGTTGATCCAAAACTCAGGTGGGCCACGCATAAGCCGACGGTGGGGTTACTTCCCCAAAAAAAATGGGTTGTTACAATATAAGCCTTCGAGCAGCCACTTGGGTATTTGTATGTTATGTGAACTTCCCTCTATGTTTGATTTCTCCATCTTCCGCTGAATTTCGAACTCTGAAAAAGAAAATGAAAAAAAAAAAAAAACATTCGTGACATTTAGCTATCTTTATAGGTTAACACTCGGGTTTTCGGAAAAAGAGTCACATACCCAGGTTTTGAAAATCGGGGCGTTACATCTTCTTACATTCTTCGTGTAATTCGCAGGATGTATGCAATAGGTTACCAATATGTGCATATCACAGTTTGAGATGAGAGAAAGATTAGATCAGAGTCTTATTCTTGAGACTCAAAGCCATGGATAGATGTTCGCCTCAACTCCAACCTGTTGGACATAAGAAGGAACGACCTACTGAGCTCCCAACTAGAGCTAGTAAGATCGAATTACAAGGTCATCCTTTACTACCTCTAGTGGCGATTAGGAATGACTGAGATAGTCAATTATATTGTCAACTGGATTAACCCGACCGATAAAGTTATTATCCTTCTTGGAGTCAATACCTGGCCAGTCCAAGTAACTTAGGAGGGCAACAACCTTCCCAATTGTCATCATATGGTAATGTGGCCAAGCCATTTGGGGTCCAACTTTAGAGGGGTCTAAATAATTACTATGCAACTCAAACAATCGATTACTAGAGGGGGCAACCCTATACGACATCAATCTCATATCGAAGGATGGATGTGCCTAAGGGACAACCTTCTCTCACCCACCCCTATCAGAACATCTATCAAAGGGTCGAGCCACTCGAGGCAAAACTTTATATCATGATGCTACACTACCAAGGACAACCTAGAATAGAGGCGCTCAAGGGCTAACCTTCGACCATGACTCTCGCCCATAACGTCTATCAAAGGGTAGAGATAACCAGGGGAAATTCTCAACCACATCTTATCCTGCAATCATCACAAATGCAACAACAAACCTAAATATGAGATGTCCACACAAACGTCCTAGCCAAGAAGATCTGTTAGGCTCCCAAAGGTTGCTCGACCGAGACGATATTATATATCTCATTCAGGAGTACGACATACAATCGAACGACCAACGTATTGTATGACCGACCTATAGGAAACTGTACCCTGAGTGAATCGGCCAAAATTATGAATTCCCCAAAGATTTCAACTTCTCGAAGTTCACCCTATTTTCTAGGGATAGTGAGAGCTCAACAATAGAACGTATTGGCCACTTCACCATGTCATGCGGTGAGGCATCCCATAACAACTTTCTAAAGCTCATGCTATTCAAAAATTTGTTAATGAGAACTGCCTTTACCTAGTACATCAACCTACCATCCAACTCGGTTCAGACTTGTGCTGAAATGGAGGAAATGTTCCATATGTAGTTCCATTGTACTGAGCTGGAAGTATCTATAGCTGACCTCTTTAAGTTAAGGCAACTCCTAGAGGAGTCTGTTGAGCAATTCAACATCCAAATAAGGAAAAAAAACCATTATCTGGTGATCCTCCGTAAGGCAAAATTCGCCAGATTAGCCCTAAAAGACATGGGTTTCAAGCTTCGTAAGAAGTTCAAAGGTGTGTACTGTAGTGACTTGTTCGACTTATTGACCAGAGCCACTAGTTATGGACTAATTTTTAGGGAGGACTGCCTGGGAGGAGCGCTAATGGATGAGTGTGTCCAAGGGTAGGTTTTATTGTGACCCAAATTATGAGTTGGTCATGATAAACACTGTACTTGCTCGGTCGAGCGAGGACTATGATGCCTTTTCGAGGTGGTCATGGCCGAGATAGTTGGAACATGATATTGTGTGAACATCCAGTCTTGTAAAAGGCTAAGTACAGAGCCTCGGCCACAATGTGCATGAGGAAAGGCATAATTGGTCCTCAACCTAGTATACCTTCGACATCTCAAAGAAGATAGAGATATTTGATACGTTACTCATACATAACTTTACAAAAAATCTCTAAACACCAAAAGATCCCTTCATCTAAAGAATTGAAAAAGGAAATATATTGTAAGTGACATAAGACTAAAATGCATTTTACTAAGAATTGGATCATGTTTAAGAACTTACTCCAGGAGAACATCAATAAGTTCCCTGAAAAGGAAGTGATGGGCGTTGATCGAGACCATTTCATATCAACAACCTCGGTCAACACTATTATGGCCAACTTCATCATAGCCAACACAACAACACTTTTAATTTTGCACCGACCGAGGAAAGATCCATCCCATGGCAATTAGCATGAGAAGATTTCACTGGCCGCGGAAGCACCAATGGTCAAACCGACTGGTCATCATGTGTCTCTATAAAGAGATAGGAAGGCGTACGTAATACTTTGTACTAAGCAATTAGGCCACCCCCATCAACCACTCACTACATAGTCAAGGTGGCCTGAACAATGGCAAAGCCCAAGGCGTAGGGACAGAAAGGCTCCATATATATTTCTTGTTGAATAAATGACAAAATCGATCCAAAGCATGATATGGGTGGAAAACCCAAGGAGTTAAGAAGCCAGTTTGAACTAGTAACTTCCTAAAGCAACTTATAAAGGAGTAGACATGATTGCCTCTGCACCAACCTGTCGGGGATTGTGCTGTGGAATCACACAGAGATGGATCAAGGATAGAAATCCAAGAGCACCAAGCAAACACAAGAGAGCACAAAGATTTAATGTGGAAAACCCTTACGGGAAAAAACGACGGAACAAATCGACAATAAATCCACTATGAAAGCATAAATTACAAAGAGAAAAGACTTACCCGATTTGAACAACCTCGAATCTCACCCTTTCTATACCCTTTGAAACCCTGGAACCCCTTATAGAAACCCTTTGAAATACTTTAAAAAGCCTTAGCATACTTTAGAATGGCCATATGAACTCCTATTTATAGTTTAGGAAACCACAATTTTGCACCGACTTGAAATAGTCCGAAAACCACCTCAAATTTACGCAATCCGTGCGTAGTCTATGAAACCTTCAACTAGTCGAGCCTGTCCTTCGACTGGTTGAGGATCACAGAAATTCCAATATACTTTCTTGCTGGACTTTGAGCCAAACTTTCTTGGGCTAGTCGAACTTTTCCAGATTTAATACATCTTTTAACAACAATCTCCACCATGTCTTCAATCTTCAAACGTGTAACTTCTTGACCTCTTATCTTATCTCTGCGTCACATCATAGCTTCAATCAATGCTTCTCGTGCATACTTCATCCTTCTTTTACACCATCGTCAAGCCCAGAGAAGTTGCGCAGAACTTGTACTTCTCATATCTCAAAAGTTAAGACATAGTCTTTTGTACCTCGAATGTATTAAAGTAACCATCTCACCGCCTCCAAATGTTGCTTGTCGTGGTATTTGCTCACAACACCGATTGCTTGTGAAATAACCGGTTTAAAATAGACCAGGCATGCACTGCCAACCACATTCGAATAAGGCTCATGAGACATATCCTACTTGTCCTCATCTGTTTTGGGACATTATCCTGAGAAAGCTTGAAATGAGTCGCGTAGAGAACGCTCAACGGTTTTGCCTGATCCATCATATTCTTGATCAATACTTACTCAAGGTATTCTATCTAAGATGACCAAAGCCTGCTCCTCTTCCAGTCTCTATGAATATTAATGTCGAGAATCATCTTTATAGCCCCCGGATCCTTCATCTCGAATGTCCCACTTAACCGAGTTTATAAAACATTGATTCCAAACATATCATGATTGACGATCTACATGTCATCAGCATACAATTCCAAGATGATGAACATGTCATCACTCAATGTCTTGTAATAGACACAGTGATCATATTCACTCTTAGAAAATTTCTAACTCACTATGGAGGAATCAAATGTTTATACCACTACCTAAGTGACAGGTCGTACAACGACCTCCTACAAACCTTGTTCTTTGCCCTTTTAACTTCGAACCGCTCTGGTTACTTCATGAATAACAACACTTCTAATTTTCCATGCAGAAGTGCAGTCTCCACATCAAACCATATAGAGGGAGATGTAGAAGAGATCTGGGAGGCATCAGCAACATTCGATGTAGAAGCCTATGCGCTCACTTAAGATTATGAATGCAAAGAACAATCCTCCACTATAAAAGAAGAGGATCAAAAGTAGTTGGATACAACCCCTGCAGGGTAAGCACCATATGGCCCATGGCTCTGTTCACATCAAGGAGGTCCATGATGTGGAAAGGGTGGTCTTCACAAGACCCCTAAATAGGCTATCCAAACAGCACAAACCTCTATACATCTCCACATATATAGATGGATACCCTATATCTCAGGTTATGATCATAGAAAACGACGTCTCTCTAAGTATCATGTCATGGTCATTGTTAAGAAACTTAACAAAATGGGTGATGATTTGTTACTAATGAAAATTACAGTGTCGGGATTAGTAGCGGCCTTCACAACACCAAAGGGATATTTGATATAGAGTTTTAAGTCAATGCTAGCAAAGTCATGGAGGCATTCTTCATTATAGAGCAGTCCACTAACTATAGAGCCCTCCTTAGAAGGGATTGGATCCATTCCAATCAACGTGTCCCATCATCCCTCCATCAGTTCCTAATCATAAGGGGAGGGTCAAAAGCAGAAATTGTTTAGGCTAACAAACGACCATTTAAGGCTGATTCAAACTTATCCGAAGTAAACTTTTATAACAAAATGGTTGGTCCATTATGCCTCATCGGGAGAAATAAGAACGAACAATAGGTAGGGGGTGACAACTGCTGCAAAACTCACAGTGGAACTAAACGTTCTCATTGAAACCAGTCTCATCCATGAATGAGATTCTTTAGCTACGGAGGCTAAATTAGCCAAAACCAAAATTTATATTAGACACCCACATAAGGAACATGACGACCACACTAAAGGATATTTTACTTAGACCGATTTAAAATTGGCCCCCAATCCTCCAATCATAACTATATTAGAGGGATGGATGACAAAACAAACCATTGTGGCCTTTAAGGAATCCCATGAAATCTTTGAGGTATCGAATGTGAGGTTCATTAATGGAGCATAGCACTAGAGAGAAAAGAAAGGTCGAAATCACGGTCATAATCAACAGGCTCGAGGAATATCTCGCTACTATAGATGATCCAGATGGCTGCCATATCCACATAGTTGAGTATCTCACTGAGGAAATAGTGGCAGGTGACGAGATAGCATTATATCATCTCAAGTCGGCTCCTAGTAAGATGGTTGACAATAAAACCGACGTGTTTGATATCTTGATCGAGGTAAATCTGGAAACATTAAATGTTCCACATCTGATGTTCATCAATGCAAAATTAGATCCGCATGCGCAGATGGAGATGATCCAATTCTTCTGTAGTTATGTGGATTGCTTTGCATGGGATTACCATGAGATGCTTGTGCTATATCCAAAATTGGTAGAACATAACATACTAATCAAAGAAGGTTTCAGGTCATTCGAACAATTAGTAAGAAGGATAACCCCTGAGGTGACCATCAAAATCAATGAAGAAATCGAGAAGTTGTTAAAGGCAAGGTTCATTGAACTGATCAGATACACGGATTGAATTTCGAACATCATCATATGAGAGTTTGGAGTCTCTTCCACGACATTCTTAGGAATTTTCATGCATCAACGAGGCATAAAGGTCGACTAGAACAAGGTGTGAGCCATCCTAGAAGTTATGCCTCTTAAAAACAAGAACGAATTTTAGAGGTTTATCGGCCATGTGAATTTTCTACACTGATTCATTTCAAAATCGACAACAAAGATCAGTCCCTTATCATAGCTAATTAAGTTAAAGTCTGGCCATGAATTTTCTTGGTAACCAGAACATTAGCCCGCTTTCGACCAATTAAATGAGTAACACATGGAACCTCCTATTCTGATTCTCCCAAGAAAGGATAAGCCATTCTGTTTGGACATTTCGACCACAGCAGAATCAGTTCAAGTACTACTTGCCCAAGAAAATGATGACAGGAAGGAGCATGCCATCTATTACTTGACCAAAATGTTGCACGTACGACAGTGAAAGGTACTAAATAAATGATGGATTATGCAACGGACATCGACCATCACAAAAAGGCTTGGTTTAATAACCGACTTGTCTCGTGGGTATTTTAAAATCCATCATATTATCGATGGACATTATCCATCGTAACTTGTAATTTGTCCGTCGCTAATTGCGACAGCTAAAAGTAGTGATTTTAAGGTGTTTCAACTGAATTTTTGATCCATCGCAAATCTCTGATACCCGAACCCCAAAACAACCCATCACTCGAATCTCTTTCGAAATCTCTTCTCTCTCGCCGTCACACGCTCTCCTATAAAGAGTTGCAGTCGCATGAGGAGGTCGTTGCCTTCAGAGGGATAAAGAG
This sequence comes from Magnolia officinalis, assembly GCA_021015155.1. Lineage (NCBI taxonomy): Eukaryota > Viridiplantae > Streptophyta > Magnoliopsida > Magnoliales > Magnoliaceae > Magnolia > Magnolia officinalis. The sequence goes on from JAJHSJ010000017.1 coordinate 12,917,683, forward strand.
TTGTAGAAGAAAACAGAGCTAATCAATGCTAGCAAATGGAAGCAACAAGACTAAATTAGGTTCCCAGTTCGACAAAATGGCTGTGTGGCATCAAACTTGGAGAGTGACCCCAAGGAGGAGCAACAGGCCAATCAAGTTGTGTCCACTAGTTCTTTAGGAAGGGAGCATAACAACTAGTTGGGGGGGGGGGGGGGGGGGGGGGGGGGGGGGGGGGCAGAAAACAATAGGGTAGCTCTGGTATTCAGATATGTGTGTTTGGCTAATCCAGGGCTGCAATAAAGGACTGCATTGGCGACAAAGCCCGGGATACAATAAAAGATAAGGTGGGGAGCCGACATATATTAATAGATAATTCTAACCAAATTGTAGTGTCGAACCAAGGATTGGGTGCTCATTGAAAATTCAGTTATTTGAGTATACCTTTGAGAAGATTGAGACTCTGAAATTGTCGAATCATTTCATTCCATGAGTAGTTCAGAGATGGAATAAGAATAGAGAGACTCTAAAAAAAGCTTTGAATTAAAGTGAGAATGGTGACTAGAAACTTGAGCATTTTGCAGATGAGGCTTAGAAGACGGGCTCCTCGAATTGGTTGGGTTTCCACTGATTAGTGATTTTATGTTGGAATGTGAAGGGGTTGGGAAACTCTCTGACACTTCGGCATTTGCGGAAGATCATCCTTAAATACAAGGTTTGCCTTCTCCTACTGCATGAGCCCTTGGTGAATGAGTCATGGCTTCTAGTTATTGCTATTAAGCTTGGTTTTGAAATGTTGTTCGTTGAGGAGGAGGCAGAAGGCAAGATATGGGTTATTTATAGGAGCTTTACCCAGGTATGCACCATAGCATCATCTAGGCAATGTATTTCTTCTTTAAGGTCCAATTAAAAGAGTTCGACAAAGGGGTCTCGGTTTCGGTTGTGTTTGCTATTTGTGACAAGGGTGGTTGAAGGAATCTATTGGATGAGTTGCAAATGGTCCAAAGGATGTTTGATGGCCCGTGATTAGTGTCCTGATTTTATTGTAACTTTGTGGGGAGGAGCGTCTTGGTAGCAGCGATCCAACTAGGAGGGCTATGGAGGAATTCGCCAAAGTTGTTAATGATGTGAGGCTAATAGATGCAGGCTTTTTGGGCTCTAAATTTACTTGGTGCAACGATAGAAAAGGCAGAAGTCTTATGTGTGCTAGGTTGACAGAATGTTGGTTAACTTGACTGGCTTTGACATTCTCACATTTTCAAGTGTTCCCCACCGTCCCCTACACTTAACCAAGGGGGATGGTTTAGGGAATTAACTTTCTTAAATCATTCCAGTTATGAAGAATGTGGGTGACAGATGATGAATTCCTGGAGGAAGTTAGGGCCTGGTGGGGTGAAGGGGTGGAAGGGTCTCTTATGGTGAAATTATTTCTTAACATGAAGAACCTCAAAGTGGTTTTTTAGAATTGGAATAAGAAAACATTTGGGAATGTTTGGGCTCACCGTGGGTTTGCTCCCTACAAGTGTGATTTCCACCCTCCTCCTTGGCATTACCCGATACACATGGTTGTGGGTGATTGTTTGTATTTGCATGGAATAGTCTCGCCTCAAAAAGGGGCGGGGACACCCTGTGTCTTTAACAAAAAAAAACATTTGGGAATGTGTTTCACAACAATCAACATGCAGAGGATGTGGTTACTAGGGCAGAACATGAGCTTTTAGTCTCTAGGTCTAAGCATGATTGTGAGTTGGATCAAGCTAAAGCACATTTGGCTAAGATGCAGCTTTAAGAGAAAATTTTCTGGATATAGAAAGCGAGAAACATGTGGAGTGAGAAGAGGGAGATCGTAACACATGTTATTATTATTAATTTTTTTTCATGATTCTCAGGAAAAGGCAGCAAAGGTCTGTGGTGCGAAGAATCAAAATGGAATCCAATGATATTCTGAAACCTCATGATGTCATTGCAGCAGAGTCCATGAGGTACTTCAACCATCTCTTCACCTTGGAAGGTACTCAGATGATGGCTAATTTTCTTGATTGCATTCCCAAGCTAGTTTTAAAGCAGATGAATGATTTTTTGATGAGTAACCCCTTTATTGATGAGGGAAAGAAGCAGCCTTCTCTATCATAAAGGATAGTGCGCTAGGCCAGATGGTTTTTCTAGGATTATTTTTTTTTAATAAAAATAAAAATAAAAACTTATTCTAGGACATTGTTGGTGACGATATTTGTGAAATAGAGTGTGAATTCTTTGAGGGAGGAATCATCCCTAGATCCTTTTTGTGTACTCTTATGTCTGGTACCCAATAGATCCAATCCTAAATTCTTAAGGGATTTCAAGCCCATCAGTGCCTACAATCAGTTAGATTGGAACTTCATTCTTATCTTCTAGACAAGTTTGACTTTGCGGAGGAATGAGTAGCTATGGTAGAAAGATGCTAGAATAATAACTCGTTTTAGGTTATAGTTAATGATAGGGCTTCAGGCTTCTTTGAATCATCTAGAGAGTTGTGTTAAGGAGACTTGGTTTCCCAAAGCATCTTTACTATATTGGCAGAGGTTCTAAGTAAGGGAGTGAAAAATATCATGATGAGGGGACAATGTCCGCCCTTTTAGTTGCTGCCTGTATCCCTATGATTTCTCATCTTTTTTTTTCTTTTTCTTTTTTTCCAGACGACACTATTACGTTCATCAATGGAAGGCAATCCTTAGTTAAGAGATTGAAAAAGTTCCTAGGCAGTTGCAACAAGGTGTTAGGCCAGAAATAAATGAAGGTAAGAGTTGCTTCATCATGTCAAGGAAGAAATCCAGTTCGTGGGGTTCTAAGTGTAAAGCATGTTTCAAGCTTTTAATAAAGCATCATTTACCTTTTAATATTTAGGGGTCTCAGTTTCAAGTTGAAAGATTCGTGCCTACCAGATGCTTTTCCTAATTAAAAAGGAGATGAAAGATAGAGGTTTGGAAGGTGAAGCTTTAATCCCCGGTGGGGAGAATTACTCTAATAAAAAATGTCCTAGCAAGCTATCCTATACATATCATGGCTGCCTTTGGCATCCTGATTTTCGCTTGTAAAAAAAATGGAATCGTTATTCTTTGATTTCTTCTTAGGTGAGTTGAAGAATTTGAAAAACAGACTCCCTACTGATGGCGTACTGGTAAACTCACAAGAGTTTCAACATTAAGGTCATGGGTTCGAGTACCCATTGTGGTGTGTGTGGGTATGAGGGTATGTGCCTTTTTTAAAAAAAAGGTTCAAACTAGCTTTCCTTTTTCAGAAGGGGGGTTACGAATTAGGAGGCTTGAGGAGGTTATGCTAAGCTTGTGTATTAAAATGTGTTGGAATCTGTTGTTGGAAAATTCCTTCTAAGAAAGGTTCATTGGGTTAAAGTACTTGTCTAAAATTATTCAAACTTAGGGGAGCTCTTGTAGTGGGGCTCAACCATATGGAAAGAGTTAGCTAGGAATCTCCCAATGACCATCCACAACTCCACAAGGATGATTGGCTTGAAAAGGCCAAGCTATATGTCCTAGGGGGGGGGGGGGGGAAATAAAATAAGCCAATAGCCTTACAATATGAATCAATTCACAAAGCTAAATTTAAATCACCTTGATAAATAAGTATCGAGAGATTGATGCAAATTCAGTTCTAAGGACAACCTTACACCATAATCAACAAGGGCTTATGGTAGGACAACCTTATTTCTAGAACCTCTTTTGGATCAAGGACTCAATTTTAATATAAGTAAATGAAATAGCAAGGAATTGTAATTAAATGCAGAAGTAAGATCTAAATTATTACAACAATCCCCACACTTGCTTGAAATGTAAATAATTACAACATTCACATTCACTTGTACATTCCACAAGATCGAATGATAAAAGATATGAAAATTAAGCAAGCATTCAAACCACAAGTCAAAGAGTTATAGTGGTTCGCTTGTGTGTACACCAACTATTTTCAACAGCCACACAAAAAGCTACTCCACTCCTAATATCCTCACACAGGGGATATTAGCGTTCACTAACAAATAGGATTTCACAGGTTCACCAAAAACCTTTACAATTGTGTCTTTTTCACTTGGGCTTACACAATTCAAAAACCCCTCTTTTCTGAGTTTTCTGGTTTTCCTCAGACAACCAATACAATGAGATTTTTCTGGTTCAACCTCAAACAAAACCAGTACAATGAGATTTTTCTGGCTTAACCTCAAACAAAACCAAAAGTAAATGAATTTTACAGAATTGTAAAATACCTGGATTTCTCCTTTTTCGTAGCAGCACGGTAGAACCAATCGGAGTAGATGATTTGAATGTCAAAGTTTAATTTCCAATACTCACATTCATAAGGTTCTAAATTCTAATAGATTTTAGATTTAACTCGTTGGTCGTGAGTACCCTACGACTGGTCGTGGGTCACCTACGACTGGTCGTGAGTACCCTACGACTGGTCGTGGGTCACCTACGACTGGTCGTAGATCCCTACGACTGGTCGTAGGACCAGTGATTTCGTTGCTGGACTTTAAGTCGTAGCTCCATGACTGGTCGTGGACGAGTCGAAGCCACACCTACGACCGGTCGAAGGACCTCCAGGACTGGTCGTGGGCGTACCAAAAATTCCGAAAAATCTTCAACTACTTAGGACGGGTCGTGGAATTTCTTGGACTAGTCGAACCAATGCTAGGACTGGTCGAACAAGAGCTAGGGCTGGTCGTAGAATAGACCAAACTTATGTAAAATAAATATTTGATTTATGTATCCAAAGTGACCTACTTAAAGGGTCAACCTAAGGTCATTCAAACCTGAACCATGTCGTATGGACATTGAACTTCAACCATTCAACGAATGTAGATAATTTGAATCATATCAGGCTTGAGATCTTGAACCATATCATGCTTGAGATCTTGAACCATATCATGCTTGAGATCTTCATCAACATAGAACTACTTCATGCGTTGTTTCTTTAGATTTGAACTTCAACATTGTAGCTTCTTGAGGCTTCAACATGTAGCTTCTTGAGGTGTCTTGAATTCCAATAAATGATCATACAAGTACAGGACACAGATAGACGTTTTGGCACATAAAAATTTGACAACCAAAGGAGCATGAGACCATAACACTTACAATCTCCCCCTTTGTCAAATTTGTGACAAAACACCCAAATTATAATACTTCAAATTGAAACGAAGTACTCATAACATATTCACCACAAGTTCAACAATAGAGAAGCATACACACCACAAGTTCATCAATAGAGAAGCATGCACAGATATATATGATAAGAAATAACTAGCATCATTCTCCCATAACTACCCCTGAGAAGCTTAACTCCCCCTGAGTAATAGGTACCCCTGAGAAGCTTAACTCCCCCTGAGTAATAGGTAATAGGAGCACATCTCCCAAAACTTCTCCCCATTTTTGTCACAAAATGACAAAGGAAGAAGGGCAGTAATAATAATGAATATAGCAGTTAGTATATAGATTCAAGAGAGCTTTAGTGCATAATTCAAAAAGTCAGTGAGTATGTAAAGTTCAGAAAAAAATATTACAGACCCATCAAAAAATTCAGTCAGAACCCGAGGATGGAGCAGGATTAGAAGGATCAATTTTGTGTAAACCCTTAGCAATCCGCCTCATATATTTGCGTAGATAAGAGAATTGCGTATCTTGGGTAACACGAATTCGAGCCACTTGCTCTTGAAGGGAATTCAATCTCTCATCAAAATCAGAGGGCTGAAAATCAGGATCATCAGCCGAGTCTGACTCAAGTTCATCAAATAAATCATCCATATTCACGTCTTCAGTAGGATCACCAGCTTGACCAGCATCTCCTGCTTCAGCACCACCGCCACCAGCATCCACTTGGCCATCAACCAATTCTAAAGTCATCTTGTTAATATTGGAATTATTAAAAAGGAGATGATGGATGGGTTTTTCTCTAGTAGGCATAGCCACGAGCATATGATTTGCCAGCATAGTCAACAAATAACCAAAGGGTATATCACTATGTCCAGGATGTTGACGAGACAGAATAATGGAATGACAAATTAAGGAAGGTAAACATATTTTTGCACCAGAGATGACAGAATGCAAAACACGAACCATAAAAGCAGTGAGTTCGGTTTTATTACCAGCACGTGGATAAAGATTAGAGATGAAAATCCTATGAAGTACTCTGTGTCTGGGTAACAAAAATCTTGAGGGAAGTGCATGACCTTTATGAGTCCAGTGAATATCCAAATTACATAAATCTCTAGTAAGCATTCTACGTTCTGATTCAGAGAGACTGTCATGTAAAATATAAATTGGAATGCTCTCATCATTGACAGGTATTTCCATAATATCAGCAATCAAATGTCGATCCACTAAAAACAATCCTTCTTGAGTATCAACTTTAAAAGTTAAATTCTCAAGAGAAAAATCACAGATACATGCAAACATGGATTGGGCAATGGACTGGTATGCAGCTCCACCCCAATGCAAGATGTTATCCAATAGATTCCAACAGAGGAGGGATACCAAATGAAGCAATGTGATTAACATTCACAGGACGTTCAACAATAACATTTCGCATACGCAAATCCCGAACATTAGGAGGATCATTTTCGGGAGACCAAAGATGACGTTGTACAATAGAAGCTGATCTAGAAGAAGAGGGACCTCTAGTAGTTTTCTTTTTACCTCTAGCATCCATTTTTAATGGAGGATTTCAATAAAACAACAAGATGCAAGATAAAAGAAATGAGTTTTAGGTAGAACAGATTTTTCAAGATAAAACCCCAATCTTGCAATGAACGACCAAATAGATTCTACAAGAATGTGATTTGAAACACTAATATCAAGAATCTACAATAAAAACACAAAGGAGCCACTAACCTTGAAGAACTAAGAAGGTGGGTTCGACCGGTCGTAGCTAGAGCCGTTGGTGGGAAAAAAGAAATGAGGAAGAAGAGTCAAAATCCCCAAATTAAAGTGAAATCCCGAGTTTCACGACCGGTCGTGTAAGTGTTCGACCGGTCGTAGCACGACCGATCGTGTACACTCACGACTGGTCGAGTACGACTTAAAATTTGCAATTTTTTTTTTTTTAAATAATTTTCAACTTTAAGCAAATAAATCATCAAACTTATGTACATTATGATACACCAAATTATGCAAATTCAATTTAAATCGCACATACCGAGATCAAACTTTAATTTATTAAACCTGCTTTTGTCGAGCGGTTTAGTGAAAATGTCCGCAAGTTGAGTCTCGGTTGGAATGTAATCTAAATATATTACCTTTTCTTCCACTAATTCACGAATGTAATGAAATCTAATATCAATATGCTTAGTACGTGAATGATGAACTGGATTTTTAGAGATATTTATTACACTGGAATTATCGCAAAATAAAATCTTAGAATCCTGAGTAATTCCATAATCGCTCAACATTCGTTTCATCCAAACAAGTTGAGTACATGCATTTCCAGCAGCAATGTATTCAGCCTCAGCTGTTGATAGCGACATAGAACTTTGCTTCTTACTAAACCAAGAAACAAGACAATTTCTAATGTAGAAACAACCACCACTGGTTGATTTCCTATCATCAATGTTTCCAGCCCAGTCAGCATCAGCGTACCCGGCTAATTGAACATTAGTCTCATGTGGATACCAGAGACCCAGTTTAGTAGAACTTGCGACATATCACATAATCCGCTTAACAGCAGTTAAGTGAGATTCTTTAGGATTTGATTGATAACGAGCACAAATGCCAACACTCAAAGCAATATCTGGTCTACTAGCAGTCAGATAAAGTAAACTACCAATCAAACTACGATACAATTTAGGATCCACATCATTACCTGCAGAGTCTTTTGAGAGTCTCAAAGTTGTACTCATAGGAGTATCAAAATTTTTACCTTTCTCAAATCCAAATTTCTTGATTAAATACTAAGCATATTTGGTTTGAGAGATAAAAATTCCATCAGGCTGTTGTTTTACTTGCAACCCTAGGAAATAGTTTAATTCTCCAACCATGTTCATTTCGAATTTAGACTTCATCAAATCTGCAAACTCAACAGTCATATTAGTACAGGTTGATCCATAAATAATATCGTCAACATATATTTGGACCATTAGAATATCATCGTTATACTTCTTAACAAAGAGTGTCTTATCAACACATCCCATCTGAAAATTATGACTTAGTAAAAACTTAGTCAGTTTTTTATACCATGCTCTGGGAGCTTGTTTCAGACCATAGAGAGCCTTCTTAAGACGATACACATGATCAGTAAATTTAGGATCTTCAAACCCTGTAGGTTGTTCAACATATACCTCTTCATGTAAATCACCATTCAGAAAGGCACTCTTTACATCCATTTGATAAATTTTAATCTTTCTAAAACATGCAATGATGATAAAAAGTCTGATTGATTCAAGACGAGCTACAGGGACAAATGTCTCATTATAATCAATACCTTCAATTTGCGTATATCCCTGTATAACTAGTCTTGCTTTATTTCGAATAATATTTCCAAGTTCATCAGATTTGTTTTTGAAAATCCATTTTGTTCCAATAATATGTTTATCTTTAGGTCTAGGAACAAGGTACCAAACATCATTTCTGACAAACTGATTAAGTTCTTCTTGCATCGCAAGAATCCAGTTTTCATCCAAAAGTGCTTCTTTTACGTTAACTGGTTCAATCTGGGATGTAAAGCATACGTAGTTACATATGTCCTCTAATTGTCTACGAGTGCGCACACCAGTGAGAAGGTTTCCAAGTATTTGAGAAGTTGGATGATCTTTAACAGTCCTAAATTCAGAATTAGGTTCACTCGATGAAGTTTCTTGTTTTTCAAGTATAAGCACTTCATCATTATCTGAACTAGGAACAGGTGTATTCAAAAGATCATCAATCACAACATTTATTGACTCTTGAATCACACCGGTCCTGTTGTTCAGAACACGATATGCACGACTGTTTAAAGAATACCCTAAAAAGATCCCTTCATCACTTTTAGTGTCGAATTTTCCCAAATTTTCACGGTCACGCAAAATATAGCACTTGCTGCCAAAAACTCGAAAGTACTTGACAGAAGGCTTTTTCTCAAACCACATTTCATAAGCCGTTTTATTATTAGATTTACAGATATAAACACGGTTAATAATGTAGCAGGCTGTATTCACTGCTTTAGCCCAGAGATTCGTAGGGAGCTTCATGCTATTTAACATAACATTTCCCATTTCTTGAAGCACTCTATTCTTTCTCTCTACAATTCCATTTTGTTGAGGAGTTTTAGGTGCAGAGAATTCATACGATATTCCCTGATCGCTACAGAATTTCTCAAAACTACTATTTTCGAATTCGGATCCATGATCACTACGGATCTTGTTGACTTGAGAACTTTTTTCAGTTTGAATCCGTTTTATAATCTTTTTCACTTCATCAAGGGTTTCTAATTTGTCTCTCAAGAATGAAACCCAAGTGAATCTTGTATAATCATCTACAATAACTAAGATGTATTTTTTGCCACCTCGACTTTCCGTTCTTGTTGGTCCTATAAGATCCATGTGGAGAAGCTCGAGTGGTCTTGTGGTGGTATTGGAGTTCACCTTTTTGTGAGAGCTCCTAGTTTGTTTACCATACTGGCATTCACCACAAATCTTGTCTACTTTTTGCATCTTAGGTAGACCTCTAATTAGTTCACCTTTGCTCAATCTGTATAAATTTCGATAGTGTATATGTCCGAGGCGTTTATGCCATAATTCTGTCTCATCGGTATGGACCATGTAACACGTTTATTTAGATGAGCTACTATCGCTTACTATATAGCAGTTTTCAGAAGTTCTGCGACCAGTTAATATTACAGAACCCTTTTCATTTATTATTTCACAACCTTGATTAGAAAATTTAACATTATGGTTGTTATCGCATATTTGAGATATGCTCAACAGGTTGTGTTTTAAACCCTCAACATATAAAACATTTTTAAATAAGGGAAGGTTATAGAGTTGGACCGTACCTTTGCTAATTATCTTGCAGTTGCTACCATCACCAAATGTAACTGACCCATCAGCCATATCTTTAAGATCGGTGAATAGTGCTTTGTCGCCTGTCATATGTCTGGAGCATCCACTGTCTAGGTACCATTTCGAATGGCTTGTAGCTTTGAAAGCAGTGTGAGCAACCAAACAGGCAACCTTAGGAACCCATTTCAGTACTGTTTTGGGTTTAGGAGAATAATTGGTCTTCTTTTGTTTATAGTTGTAAGAGTGACCTACTGAGTTAGATTTTAATAGCTCCTTAAGTAAATCAATAATTTTTTCAGCTAGTGGGTTTCGAATCTGATTTTTAAAATAGCTGCTTTTGGGTTTAGGAAAAGTTTTTGTATTTTTAGAAAAAACTTGACTATTACCTTTTCCTTTTGAGTTAGAAGTCTCTCCTTTCACAAAATTGGAAGGAGTATTCTTCTGTTTAGGAGATGTGTTTTTATCATAACCCAACCTGGATCGATCGCCACATTTTCTTGATCCAGATAACAATTTTTCTAATTTTGGATCACCTTGGGCATATCTCCATGTGTCCTTCAAACTCAAAAGAGAAGATACTTCATTTTTAAGTTTCTCATTTTCAGATTTCAAATTTTCAATTAGGGAGGTTTTGAATTCTAGATCACATTTAGACTTTTCAAAACTATCTGAAATTTGAGATTTTTCTAAAATAAGAGTTTCAAAACATTCTTTAAGTTTATAAAACTTTTCTTTTTGAAGTTTAAGTTTGACAGCAATTTTACAACTTTCCTTATATAAGGCATTGTAAGCATCTTGGAGATCTTCATCATATTCATGATCACTATCCAAATTTTCTTCACTTGTTGAATCATCGTGATCGGAAAAAGTAAACTTGGCTAGAGTCATAAGGGCCTTAAGTTCACTGCCCGACTCGGTTTCTGAATTTTCTGACTCAGAAGAGGCTTCAGAATCAGACGATTCATCCCAAGTAGCCAACATACCCTTCCTTTTGGATCTGTCCTTTTTAGGACATTTGTTTGCTAAATGCCCATATTCTTGACAGTTGTAGCATTGACTATCTTTTAATGATTTCCAAGTTTTAAACTTAGGTTTGGAACGTTTCTTTTCATTTCCCTTTTGAAAATCGACTCTTTTCTTACTTTTGAAAATCTTATAAAACTTTTTCGCCAAAAGGGCCATATCATCTTCAGACTTTTCTGAATCTGAATTTTCTTGAATAATACTTTTAGATGACTTCAAAGCAATAGATTTACCTTTAGGAGCTTTAAAACTTAATTCATAGGTTTGTAAAGAACCAACTAATTCCTCTACCTTCATATTATCCGTATCACGAAGTTCCTGGATTGCGGTTACCTTTGAATTGAACCGTTCAGGAAGAGATCGTAGTATTTTTGCATACACTTTACTTTCTGGGATCTTATCGCCAAGACCCCACATTGAGTTTACAATGTCATTCAATCTAGTGTAAAAGTCTATAAACATTTCATTTTCCTCCATATGAATTTCTTCAAATTTAGTTGTGAGGAGTTGGACTTTAGATTTCTTGACAATTGATGTACCTTCGTGTGTCATTTCTAAAATATCCCAGGCTTGCTTTGCAGTATCACAGGATATGATTCTTTTGAACTCATCCGGTGATAGTGCGCAAGTGATTGCATTTAGTGCTTTAGCATTAGCACTACTCTCATTTTTCTGAAGTGTGGTCCATTGGTAATACGGTGTAACTTTCATAGATTTTAAACCATCAACACCAGTTACTTCCATGATAGGAGGTTTCCATTCAGTTACTGTGGCTTGCCACACACTTTCATCCATTGATTTGAGGAAGATCCTCATTCTGGCTTTCCAATAGGCATAGTTGGAGCCATCAAAGGGAGGAGGTCTAGTAACTGAAAGGCTATCAAAATTTGACATCTTATTATATAGCTTAGATCGTTAGATCAGGAAATAAATCCAAATAAAAAGCAACAAAATGAGCTATTAGGCTCTGATACCACTTGAAAAGGCCAAGCTATATGTCCTAGAGGGGGGGGGGGGTGAATAGGACTATGCCAAATTTAAAATAAAATCAGCGGAAATAAAATAAGCCAATAGCCTTACAATATGAATCAATTCACAAAGCTAAATTTAAATCACCTTGATAAATAGGTATCGAGAGATTGATGCAAATTCAGTTCTAAGGACAACCTTACACCATAATCAACAAGGGCTTATGGTAGGACAACCTTATTTCTAGAACCTCTTTTGGATCAAGGACTCAATTTTAATATAAGTAAATGAAATAGAAAGGAATTGTAATTAAATGCAGAAGTAAGATCTAAATTATTACAACAATCCCCACACTTGCTTGAAATGTAAATAATTACAACATTCACATTCACTTGTACATTCCACAAGATCGAATGATAAAGATATGAAAATTAAGCAAGCATTCAAACCACAAGTCAAAGAGTTATAGTGGTTCGCTTGTGTGTACACCAACTGTTTTCCAACAGCCACACAAAAAGCTACTCCACTCCTAATATCCTCACACAGGGGATATTAGCGTTCACTAACAAATAGGTTTTCACAGGTTCACCAAAAACCTTTACAATTGTGTCTTTTTCACTTGGGCTTACACAATTCAAAAACCCCTCTTTTCTGAGTTTTCTGGTTTTCCTCAGACAACCAATACAATGAGATTTTTCTGGTTCAACCTCAAACAAAACCAGTACAATGAGATTTTTCTGGCTTAACCTCAAACAAAACCAAAAGTAAATGAATTTTACAGAATTGTAAAATACCTGGATTTCTCCTTTTTCGTAGCAGCCCGGTAGAACCAATCGGAGTAGATGATTTGAATGTCAAAGTTCAATTTCCAATACTCACATTCATAAGGTTCTAAATTCTAATAGATTTTAGATTTAACTCGTTGGGCGTAGCTATATTTGATTTTGATTCCAAGAAGAAGGAATAAGATAATTCCTCTTTTCAAATAAGATTGGAATGTAGAAACAAAATCAAATTAAATAAGCTAGCAAAAAGGAATATTAAATAAGCACAATCTAGCTTAAAATAAATACAGACTTATCTCAGAGTGATCACTTGAAAATTTCTTGAATTGAATAGCGTTGAAGTTGTGAAAACTTTGAATTTCGTGTTCAATTTATAGAAGCAGAAATCGCTCCTACGACTGGTCTTAGAAACCTACGACTGGTCGTAGCTCTAACAGATTTTTGAAAAAATAAGCGCGATCTTTGAAAGCCGTTCCACGACTGGTCGTGAGTACCCTACGACTGGTCGTGGGTCACCTACGACTGGTCGTAGATCCCTACGACTGGTCGTAGGACCAGTGATTTCGTTGCTGGACTTTAAGTCGTAGCTCCACGACTGGTCGTGGACGAGTCGAAGCCACACCTACGACCGGTCGAAGGACCTCCAGGACTGGTCGTGGGCGTACCAAAAATTCTGAAAAATCTTCAACTACTTAGGACGGGTCGTGGAATTTCTTGGACTAGTCGAACCAATGCTAGGACTGGTCGAACAAGAGCTAGGACTGGTCGTAGAATAGACCAAACTTATGTAAAATAAATATTTGATTTATGTATCCAAAGTGACCTACTTAAAGGGTCAACCTAAGGTCATTCAAACCTGAACCATGTCGTATGGACATTGAACTTCAACCATTCAACGAATGTAGATAATTTGAATCATATCAGGCTTGAGATCTTGAACCATATCATGCTTGAGATCTTGAACCATATCATGCTTGAGATCTTCATCAACATTGAACTACTTCATGCGTTGTTTCTTTAGATTTGAACTTCAACATTGTAGCTTCTTGAGGCTTCAACATGTAGCTTCTTGAGGCTTCAACATGTAGCTTCTTGAGGTGTCTTGAATTCTAATAAATTATCATACAAGTACAGGACACAGATAGACGTTTTGGCACATAAAAATTTGACAACCAAAGGAGCATGAGACCATAACACTTACAGGCTGTGGAATTAATTTTTGGATACAGAACTAGACAGGTGTTGGAATTCTAGCTAGAATGGTAAATGTTTGCATCCTGGAGCACCTGAGTCGCGCAAAAGTTGTGGATTTCTGGAGGCAAGAGGGGGTGTGGGATTTTTCTGCTGTAGAGGATGTATTGCCTACTAAGATGATTCTTCAAATCTGGAGGATAAATTTTTATAATTTTGGATAGGGGAGATAGATTGATTTGGATAGGGAAGCAGTAGGGAAATTTTCCATTAAAGCAGTGTGGGAGTTAGTGCTTGATAAATGAGCGAAACTGTCTTGGTGCCATTGGGTTCGGAATAAATTCGTGCCCTGAAACTTGCAGTATTTGTTTGGAAAATCATGAACAAGGAAGTTCCAGTTGATGTATGAGTTCAGCAGGTTGGACGTCATCTTACATCCAGATGCATCTGTTGTGTCAACATTAGATCATGGTCCTGATGAAGCGGATCTTGCTGTCAGGACTGATGTAGGAGGAATTTATATATCCAAGAACAAGCTGGTACATCCAGGGATTTCTTCATCAAGTGCAAGGTCTCTACCTTCATCCCAAGGCTGGTCTCATGGGCTCATTGCTACAAGATCAAGTGATCCTCCGTTGTCAGCAGCAGAGGGCCCAACCAATCCTAGCTAGTCTCTACTGAATGGGTCTATGAGTAGGGTGATCAACAATTGGATCCTAAAATGGAGAATCAGGACAAAGGTAACATTAGATTAGGGGTCCATGTTATTAGTCTAGATCTACTCTCTTTTGGGATGATCACATCAATGAATTGCTGCTGCTCAGGTAGGAATGGCAAGATGTTGATCTGTTGTTGAGGCATTTTGATAAATTGTCTCTGCAAGGCAGTAATCACTGGCCTGAAGAGGAGCTTCCTTCCAGTGCCGTTAGATTGAAGTCGAGGAGAGTTGATATCTCATCTAATGTCTAGTTGCTTCATGGTGAACTTTTGCCGTCAGATAATTTGAATTTGACCAACCACCAAGGGCTGTCACTGCTTGAAAATTCGATTTCTTATTATTATTTTGCAGATCTATTCTATAAAGGTAAGCTGCCATCTTAGCTTTGGACCCATTTTAGTCGTCTTTCTTATATGCATGTTAAACCAAATCAATCCATTCAACATCAGATTGAGCACTGGTGCTGTCGGGCAAGGTTCTCTTCAAAATTCAAGTTGTTTCATGGGATGGTTCCAATGAAGTGCAAATTATGGATTGGAAGAAATGCCCAGAAATTTAACAAAAGGATGGTGTCAGTGGGCGATGTTATTTTCAAGGTTTCCAGATGGCTGAAGGAGGTTGGTCGCAGCATCCAGGGATTGATAATAGTGTGTTGATTGAAACGGTGGGTCTTCAAGCCTTTGGCCTCCAAAAAGGTGAAAGAAGGGCATGCACAATTGGAGTGATAAAGTGGATTCAACCTGTACTGGGTTGGCTCAAATTAAATGTGGATGGTTCATTTGGAAGGTGGGAGATATGTGTGCAAACAGTTCTCTTATCTCTTATAGATTAGACATGTTGTTTGCCTAAAAAATTCCTCATTCAGGAATCCCTCTCAAGGATGCCCCGCTCTAGGGGTAGGACCCCATCGAGAGGTCGGAGCCCTGTTCGGTTGAGTGAAAGCAGCCATCTCGAGGATCGTATTCTTTTAAGGAGACCCTCTTTTCATCAGCACCCGGGCAAGGGAGCCTTCGACTTCACTTTATTTGTGGGGAATCTCCCCTTTGATTGTTCAGCCCAAGATTTGTATGGTATTTTCACCTGGTACGGGAAGGTGCTGGATGTCTTCATTCCACATCGCCCAGGAACCAGAGTACCCAGGGGTTTCGCCTTCGTGTGCTTCAGATACGAACAGGACGCGATTGCGGGAAAGGGCATTCTTCATGGCCGTAGGATAGACGGCAGGGTAGCGACAGTGGAGTTTGCAAAACCTAGAGCTAGAGCTGGTCCATCTCCCTCGTCAGGGTCGGGAGAGGCTGCTCCTTCCGCGGCCCCTTTCCCTACTTTCGCGGAGAAGGTCGCCCCCAAAGCAGGGTCAGGTGCAAGTTTCACGCCCCGGTGGTTCATCCTCTCATCGTGGCAGAGCTTAGTGTTGTGGAAGAGAAGAGAGCCCATCTCAAGCTAGGGCTGATAGGGGTAGTTTTGGACCTGAGCATCTCCATCCTTCATCTAATCCAGGCCATCAGGGGATCCAGTTTTGGAGCCGATTCTATCGATGTAGTTAGGTTATCATCCATCCATTTCCCCTCCGTTTCCTCATCAAACTTCATGCAGAGGAAAATTACTCTACTTTCTTGGGGGATTTTAAGCTCCATAAGGTTATGGGGCTTCGGTCTATTACTACATGGTCTCCAGAAGAGGAACAACAAGGGAGCAACACATGGATTTGATTGTATGGCATCCCAAGCCACGCCTGGTTGGATTCAGTCATCTCTGATCTGGAAAACTGTCTTGGGTAGGTGTTGCAGATTGACTCCATTTCTAAGTTTGGTCTGTTCCAAGGATTCGCTCAAGTCCATGTCCTTTTACATCATGGGGTCGAGCTTCTTAGGGTGCTTCAACTTCAGGTGGAAGGTACAATATATCCTATGCAGGTAGTGCTAGAGACTCTTATGGAGGTAGCTTCTCAGCAGTGGGCTCCAATTCCCCGCAGCTCGCGTACGGATGACTTAAGCACAAAGCAATGGGTGCTAGATAGGTTCCAATCCTCTGATCCTAGGAGAGTCAGCACCCAGTAGAGGAGATACACACTGTCGCAGGGCTTCTGGAGATGGCCATATCACGTGTTTGGCTATGGACCCGAATTCTCAAGCATTCTGGGAAGCCCATCTAGAAGCTATCAGTGGCATTCCCATTCAGTCAGCTCTACCCAGCGATGGCCCACAGGAAGGGCACTCTCTTATCAGGGAGGCCACGACCCCCCTGTCAACGACTTCAAGGTGTGCTCCTGTCGCGCCCTGAGTGGCCCTCCCAGTCCTTTCCTCCTTCAATGGCACGGCACCGAGAATCGCTCTCCTGAAACCATAACCTCCAATTCTGGCCCAGGAAATATTATCTCTCAGCCTAAACCAGCTCTAGCCCAGAATCTCTTACTGCCGCAATGCCCGCACTGTAAGTAAATCTCTGCCTCATAATTTGGGTCCTTGCTTAAGTTGGGGCTGTTTGAGGGGCGTTTCTGAGCGGGGCTCTTCAGAGGGGAGTCTGTCCCCCCGGCCTAGATCCGCGAGGGACGTCCCAACAGTCCCTATCATTGGCAAATCCACCAACAATAGTTCCTCCCCATATTCATCATAGAAATGGGTCTCCCCTCTCTCTTCCCCCAATCCCAGATCCCCTTCAGAGGCCTTTTCTCCTTTTAGTGAGTCCAGATTGCAGGTTAATTTGTCCCCTTATTTCTTTAAGGGAGGGACGGAGGCAGAGGCCCATAGCCAAGATTTACAGGCTAGCAAGGCAGCTAGCCCCCCCCCCACCTTGGAAGATTCCCAACAGTCTATGGCCAGTAACCATGATCAGAGGCTAGTCTCGAAGACCAGTCGGACCACTCAGGATAATCGGGATAAAGCGGCCAGTAAATTCAAGAAGCTTGTCCACATAAAGAGAGTGATGAAAAGTACCCAGATCAGCACCCTGTACATTGCTTCAAGGGGTGAATGGATGTACAAGCTGAGGGCTTCAAAGAAAAGGGTCGTGAATGCAGGGTTTTAGCATGTTGAATAAGATTTTGGTGTGGAACGCTTGCGGGGTAGGTAATATTCCTACCATCAGGACGTTAAAGAGGCTGATCTCCTCTCATAATCCGTGGATCGTAGTGATCCTTGAGCCCATGATCCGGGAATCCAGGAGGGTGGCTACAGGCCTCAAACTAGGATTTCATTCCTCTTTCCCTAATGTTGGTGAGGGTGGGAAGATATGGGTCTTTTTTAGGACTCTTCCTTCCATAGCTTTATTGTCTCAGTCCAACCAGAACATTACTATTTTTGCATGTCTTCAGCTCCTTAATTAGTCAATCACTTTCTCTTTTGTGTACGTTAATTGTGGGAGAGTCCTTCGGAGGGCCCTCTGGGAGGAAATGACAGTACTTTCTCGGATTGTGCAGGGTCCGTGGGCCCTAAGCGGGGATTTTAATGATGTAGTGGATGTTTTCGAAAGAAGAAGTCGCAACAACTTTGATAGTGGGAGTGCCCGGGAGTTTTTCGAGGCCATTAACAATGCGGGGTTGTTAGACGCAGGTTTCCTGGAGAACTCTTTCACCTGGTCCAATAACCAGTAGGGTGCGGCCAGGGTATGGGCCAGGCTGGATATATAGAGTCCTGATCACCCCTTCCTTGAGCAACGCCTTCCCCTCCTTCCAGGTCGAGCATTAGCCCGCTTCAATTCTAACCACGCCCCATTATTGCTGGTCTTTCCGCGACAGCCTTTTTCTGGTCCCAAGTCGTTCCGATTTCAGCGTATGTGGTTCCTCCATGAATCCTTCTTGGATGTGGTTACGAATGCCTGGCCAATAAACGGTGACCCTCAGCCTATTATTAACCTTCTCTGCAAGATGAAGAATGTTAAGAACTATCTTAAATCCTGGAACAAGGTAATTTTTGGAAATATTTTCTCTCAGTTCAGGAATGCGGAGAAGAGGCTGGGAGAGATGGAAGTAAAGCTTCAGCAGCGGGCTGCTGCATATGATCGGGCTAATCCTGTTGTTGTCGAGTTCATCGATGCTAAAGATAAGGTGGCTGCATGGATGATCGGGCTAATCCTGTTGTTGTCGAGTTCATCGATGCTAAAGATAAGGTGGCCCACCTGGAAATGATAGAAGAAATCTTTTGGAAGCAAAAGGCGAGGAATAGCTGGTTGGATGAAGGTGACAGGAACTCAAAATAACGCCTCGGCGATCAAGAAAAACAGACGATCCTCCATCAGAACTATAGAACTCGAATCAGGGCAGCGGGTAGAATCTCAATAAGACATTAGAGAGGCAACAGTCAGGTATTTCCATTGTCTGTTCTTAGCTGATGTCGTGGAGCACGACGTCGGTCTGATCTCTGTCATTCCGGAGATGATCACCCTTAAAGATAATGTGAAGTTAATGGCCCAGCCATCCTTCCCTGAAGTCAAGCGGGCAGTGTTTGATATTCCGAAAGACGATGTTGCTGGTCCTATGGGTTCATCGGGGCTTTCTTTGCAGGCTGCTGGGACATAGTTGGGCCAGATCTTCACAGGGCTGCCTCTTCCCTGTTCAACGGAGGGAATATGCCAAGGGCAATTGCGGCCTCGCTCATTTGTCTAATCTCAATGACAACATCCCCTAAGCGTTTCCAAGATTTCCGTCCCATTAGCCTCTACAATTGCCTGTATAAAATCTTTACAAAAATCATTGTAGGCAGGCTTAATCAGGTGCTTCCCAAGATGATTTTCCTTGGACAAGGGGCATTCATTCCTGGTCGATCCATCTCCGAGAACATTGCCCTTACGCACGAGCTCTTGAGAGATCTGAACTGGAAAGTCAGAGGCGGGAATATTGTGGTGAAGTTAGATATGGAAAAGGCCTATGACAGAGTTGAATGGTCCTTTCTGAAGACGGTTTTCAACCGTTTTGGTTTCTCGGCTGCTTGGGTGGATTTGGTGGCTCGATGCTTGAGTAACTGCTAGTTTTCGGTGCTTGTCAATGGCGAAGCAGGGGGTTTTTTCAAATCGACTCGTGGGCTCCGTCAGGGCGATCCGTTATCTCATAGTCTATTCATCTTGGTGATGGAAGTCCTTAACAGGGGTTTCAAAAACATTGTTTCTAGCGGCTCATGCCTCCCTTTTCGAACGTCTCGAGGCAGCCCGTTGATTTCCCATCTCCTTTATGCCGACGACACGCTATTGTTCATAAACAGCAGCTCCCATTCGATCCAGGCAGCTAAGGTTTTCCTTGACTCATTTCTGAGCGTGTCAGGGCAAAAGGTTAACTTCCATAAGAGCAGTTCCTATGTTCCGACCGGTTTCCCCAAGCCAGGGCCTCTTCCATCCAGAGGAGGCTAGGGATGTCCAGATCCCCGTTGCCTCTCATCTACCTGGGGGTGCCAGTATCTTCGAGGAGATGTAAAAAAGATAGCTTCCCCAAGTTAATTGAAAAGGTTGACAGCCGGATTAGAGGATGGCAAGCTAGATGCCTCTCTCAAGTAAGCAGAGCCCTGCTAGTTCAACATGTTTTATGCAACATTTCGGTTCACACATTGGCCGCGGTGAGCATCCCGGCATCAATCATAAAAGAGCTAGAGATTCGGTTTGCGAACCTTTTTTGGGGTTGGGACGAAGGAAAGAAGAAATTGCATTGGGGCAGTTGGAAACACTTCGCGCGGCCTAAACCCGAAGGAGGTATGGGGATAAGAAATCTTTCAGATATCTTGCAGGTCCTTCACCTCAAAATGGCCTGGACTATTATGACACCACAAAAAATGGTAGCCATGAGGGCTCCTTCGTGAGAGCTAAGTACCGAGTAATCTTTTCGCAAACGGGCTGAGGCAACCCTCTTCTTTGGCATCTCTCATATGAAAGAAAATCAACAAGCTTTTTCCGTTAGTTGAGGCCAACACACAATGGGAGGTGGGGGATGGGCAGGCGAGCCTTTGATGAGGAAACTGGTCAGGGCTGGGTCCGCTCGAGGGCAAGGTTACAAGGCTGATCCCGGTGGCTCTTCAGGAGCTGAAGGTCATAGATTTCATGGGCCATGCTGGCCCGCTCCCCCTTCTGCGGTTTTCTATTTCCTTCCCTAGGAGGTGTTAGATCGTATTTTTCAAGGGGGTTTTTGCATCTCGGAGGTTCCTGCCCTCCCGATCTGGATGCCCGACCCGTCAAGCTGCTTCTCTATTAGGTCGGCTTGGAATATTTGTGATCAGGGTCAAATATTGCATATCAGACCCCGATCATTACCTATTTTATGTACATGATAATGCCTAAACATCATATTTTAATTGTATTTTTGTTGCAGGATGTAATAATGAGCGTTGGACTGAAAAGGGGATTAAAAGCATGGATTTGATAATCCAAAATCCACATGAGCACGGGATGGACCCCAGAGAACCAATAAAGAAGAGTTTACATGCCTGGGATCTGAGCAAAGCGAGCCGAAGGGGCCCGAAAATGGTCCAGAATGCAAGATCACATGGTTCCCGCCATCCGATCAACTCGAAACTTCATACATGTGATGGGGGCCGCAAATTAACCGTACATATTAAATTTCATCTACTGAAAATCTCGGAAAGTAGCTCAACGGACAGATCAGCCCATTAATCTTCAATTTGGGGCCCACCTGATATTTGGAACTGTCTCAAATTGGTTTTTGACGGAGGAAATAATACGAGGAAAAGGATGGACGGCGCAGATTTCGCCCAAACATCACAGTGGGCCCCGCACGTGATGCATGTACACCATGCAGCACGTCGCTCCCGCACCGCACCGAACGACCGCCAGCGGTCAGCGGGCGCTGACCCGCACTCGTCAGCCTCGCTGAAGACGTAAACAGCGTCTTCGCCGTCCGATCGGACGATCGTGTTGTGGGTCCACACCGACCATCAAACCTCCAATCCGGTCCGTTCATCAGGTCAAAATGAAGACCATTAACATTGCCTAGGTGGCCAAATTTCAAACAGTCATCCTGGGTGAAATCTAACCGTTCAAAAGTCGATTGGACGGTGGAACGAAGAATCTGATGGGCCACACCGAAAACAGTGAAACCGGACATCCCTGGACGGTTTTCCGAGACAAATCAAATGGACGGAGTGGATTTCCTAACAAAACATCACAGTGGACCCCACCACTTCCGCAGCGAAGCAGCGTCTCCGCGATCCGCGTCAGCGAGTGAACGGCCGCTGGCCGTTTTTGCGAAGCGCTGTGGGCCCCACACATCGCCTTTCCGGCCGATCCAATCCGTCCATCTTTTAGAGGGCCATGAATACTACAAAACCATGCTGATAGTTCACTCCCATGCGTACACACGTGCGTGATACAGAGGCCACAAAAGGGCTATCCGGCGACGTTCAAAACTGATCTTTTTGTATTTTCTTCTGTGGGCCGCGTCAATGGATCTTCAAAACCACCCATTCTTGACTGAAATTTCGTCCTGAATCCAATGGACGGGTGGATTTTCCAGAAAATACCTCTGTGGGGCCCACCGATCACGGTTGCGAAAATTCCCACTCCATGTCATCCTACAACTCTGCCACTTACTCCAGCCTTCCAACAGCTATAAAAGGAGTTTTGGACAATGGAAAAACATTCAGAAATTCAGCAACAGGGAGGAGCTTCAGATCTACAAGGGAGAGAAGAAAGAGAAGAGAGAGAAGAAAGAGAAGAGAGAGAAATTGTTTGATTTTTCTATTATGATTTTTTATCTTTATTTATCCATCTGTTTAATGGATATTATAGGTAACTAATCTCTCAGCTAGGGCTGAGATGAAACCCCTAATTTGATCACCCATTGTTTTATGTTAATTTTACTTTAATTAAATTGATTTGTTTCTTTCCTTAGTGTGCTTAATTGTCTTAAATTCTATACTTCTCCATCTATGAACTTTTGAGTCTATGGATGGATGTGGTTTGGATGCTTATTCTAGGTGCTTGTATCTGATCATGAACAAGTTCCTGCAGAGGAAGAAACAGGGTGCTTTACTGAACTGCATATTCCATATGCCCGATTTGGACATGGGATATGTTATTCATGGCATTGCTTGAAGGAATTAGACAATCTGTATGCCCGATTAAGGACACAGATTGTGCTTTCTCTAGATAAGTTGGATCAATCTAATTTAAGGTGAATTAACAGACAAAACAAAGGTTAGGATAATTAGGGGTGGATTCGAAAGTCCTAGTGCTCTCTCTGATTGAATTTTCTTCCTTATTTTCAGTAGTTATTTTCCATAGATTTGTGTTAGCCATTTGATCTTTTATTTGTTGAATTAGTTATGGAGAATCGTGAATTTGAATTGTGACGACCAGTCCCTGTGGATTCGACCTCGGTCTTACCGAGTTTATTACTACATCACAACCCTATACTTGGGGAGTGAACAATTTGCAATGTTGCTCGGCCTCAATGCAGCTGGGGGAAAAATCTTTGGCACCGGTTCCTCCCGCCAAAACTGTCGGTCCTGGGTTGGAAAATTCTCACCAACACCCTCCCGGTTGACGTCGCTGTCCAAACCCACAGGATCCACCTAGCCTCGCGGTGCTCCTGCTGTGACGGGAGCCCAAGTCAGGGCTCGGCCATTGAATCCTTGCCACATATCTTCCTGCTAGATGCCCGAGCACAATTTATCTGGAAGTTGTTTGTAGAGATTTTCGGCCTGAGATTGGTACGCACCATGTTAGTTGAGGTGCAACTGAATTTCTGGTGGCATCCCCCAACTCCGAGTAGATCATCAGGACCCCTAAAGCTGCTGACCCTGTGGATCATTTTGTGGGAGTTATGGAAGGGTCGCAACTCGTCCAGGTTTGATGGGAAGTTTACCTCGATTGCTGCCCAGATTGTCCACATTAAAGGCTGGTTCCAGGTGATTGTGGTGAGATGGCCGACGACTAAAGTGGGGGCCTCAGCCCGGGTTCTAGCAGCTCTGAGTATCGTGCCCCAGCCCTCGTCCGTAAAAAATCTTTGTGTCGTCAAATGGTGTAGACACCCCCCGGTTGGGTTAAGCTCAACATTGATGGATTATCCAAGGGGAAACCAGGCTTGGCAGGTGGTGGGGGCATCGGCAGAGATGTGAGAGGGAAGTGGCGGGTGGTTTTTTCATTGGGTACGGCAGGGCCTCCAACACCAGAGCCAAAATTAGGGTCATTTACGATGGCCTGTACATTAGCTTCACCAGGGGATTGTTCAATGTGATTGTCGAATCTGACTCCCACTTGGTGATTGATTTTCTCTCTGGGACAGCTTCCCCGAGCTGGAAATGGAAGAACTGGCTCGTTAGGATTAATAGGTTATCCCATTCGGGTCAAGTCAGGTTTGTTCATATTCTCAAAGAGGGGAATGGGCCTGCTGATGGGTTGGTCAGACCGGGGACCGAGAACCAAGGTTCGGCTATCTTCTCCTGCTCGGCAGCTCTTCCTAGTAAGATCAGGGGGCTTCTTTTCCTAGATAAGATCGGATTGGGCGCCATCCGAGTCGAGGCCAAGCGGTAACCCCGTCCCTGTCTTTGGCGGTGCGAGGTGGTGTCCGGGCTGATCACTGGCCTTCCTTTTTTTTTTCTTTGTGTTTTTCTCTTATATAGGTTGAGTGCGGTGCGGTGTGCCGCTCGGTCCTCATATGATAGGCAGGCCCCACATTTTTTTGGGGGGTCCCCCTGAATTTCGGATGGTTGTAATGTCTTTCTTCAGCAATATATTCCATGGATGTTCCCCTATTTCCATATATATATATTATTATATATATATATATATTATATATATATATATATGTATATATATATATATATTATATATATAGTATATATATATATATATATAGCTATATATATATATGGATGGTTCCTCCCTTGGCAATCATTGTGAGGGGAGAGAGTCTGTGTTTGTAGAGACCACTTAGCTAAGGTCTTATTTGCTTTCCGCTATGCTTATGGGTGGGTATCCAACACAGTGGCAGAGGCCTAGTATTGCTGGATGGGTTGAAGATTTGTATTAATTAGGTCAGACTAATGTTATAGCAGAATCTGACTCTATAATCATTACGGTGGCCTTTGGCAACCCGCTTGCTATAAAATTTGGTATCGGGTAGGCAAAATCACTCATGAGTGCTTGAATCTGAATCTCAAAATGTCTCATACTCCAAAAGAAGGCAATGTAGTAGCAGATGGCCTGGGTAGGCTACGGTCTAATGGGAGTGAAGATAGATTAATGTTTATATGGAAAACAGAACTTCTGTGTGAAATCCGGGACCTGGTTTCTTTGGATAATTCAGGGCTAGGTAGAAGGGTTTCTCTAAACCGGCGCCAGCGGGTATCAGATAAGACTGTTTGGTTGCCTGGTCTATCTGAGTCCTTTGCTGTTTGGGCCTGACTAGTTAGGCCATTTTGTTACTTTTGCCTTGTATTTTTTTTTAATGAAAGATTATTGATATAAATCAATTAATAGCAACATCATAGATTGCAGGTCATGTGGATGTGTAGAGTTCCAAAGTTTCTCAAAAGATGAGAGCATAATATCCGAAAACCAGATAGGAGGGAGAACAAATTTCCACCACCAAGTGTGTGGGAAGATGCTTAGGCACCCAGAACACCACCAGAGTTCCTGCGGCATTCTTGTAGCATGTCGAGATAGAACTGGCACTTGCTGATCTCGCTCCCATAGCTGTTCAGGCAATGTTGGAAGGCCATGGAGTGGATGTTGCAAGCATCAGACCCGCCAACACTGCTCATGGCAGGTGCTGGGGCCCCAGCAGCTTCAGTGGCCACGGTCTCGTGTTGGATGGTACAAGGACCCACTACCGCATCAACAGCCCTGTGTGCCATTGCACTTCCAGTGCCAAATGCCATGCCTTGAGCTATGGTGGAACCACTACAACAAAAGCTGGATTAGTCGACGATTTGCGTGGCTAGTTTAACGGCGCTAATTAAAACAGGGCGTCGGTCAGTGGTCGGGTATAAATACCGTGCGTACCAAAATCCCTAGCTATTTTTCTCCCCTCACCCGACGCTCTGTATCTCTCTCTCTCTCTCTCTCTCTCTCTCTCTCTCTCTCTCTCTCTCTCTCTCTCTCCCTTTAGATGCGCGCCACCAGCCACGCCATCTCCACCTCTACTATCCATTTCTCAATCGACCCTCTCTCTCTCTATTTCCCCTTTTCCCTCTCTCAATCGACCATCTCTCTTCGTTTCCCCTTTCTCAATCCACCTCTACTTCTCTAGGGTCTCTCTCTCTCTCTCTCTCTCTCTCACTCTCTCTCTCTCTGTCTCTCTCTCTCTCTTGGTGGTTTTTAATCTCTATCTCTCTTTTAACATGTCTAAGGATGAGATATGAGGATCTCTGCAATACGATGTATGATATGGACATCAAGGAAGCCTTAGCCACTTGCATCTCAAGCATTCAATGGATCTCTCCATATAAAGCACGAATATCTCCCCGAAGATCTACAGGTCATCTCTCTGTATATATCTGTCATCCATCTGTTAGATCGATTTTTTTTTCCAGATTTTGTCTATGACTGTAGGTTACAAAACGAGTTGCAAATGATTGAATCTATGAAGTTTTCATCAATCTTTTAAAAATAAAAAATAAAAATTGGTTATGTTATGCTTTGGCACCTTACATGCTCGATTAAATGCCAAACGGCCCAAACTTGTGGATTGTCCTTTTCCATTCATTTTAGTTCTATTGAAAATGAACAGTTTATCAATTTTGCATAATCTTGGCAGTTGTACACTTTACTAGTTCAATACTTTCAAGTTGTGCACATGCTTCATCAGATTGCACGGCCATCTGACTTTAATTAGTGTCATGTTCTTGCAAAACTACTTCATTTACCTCATTTTGTGAGGTTCTAGCATAAGATGACAAAGAAATAAACATAAGAAAACAGGCTGACAAGATGATCAACTCCAGTAAAAAATAATATAAAGAAAGATACTCAATTTGTCTTTTCATAGGATAGTATAAAAGAAAGAGCATAATGGAACCATTTAGGAAACCGCCATTTCATGGCTTTCACAGTTAAACATAAGAAAACAGTTTGAAAAGATGTGCAAATCAAAAAAATAACTACAGAGGAAACTACTCGATTTATCTTTTCATAGTATAAAAGAAATTAGCACAATTAAACCATATTGCAAGCCACCATTTAATATCTTCCACCCTTATTGGGAAAGAGAACTATTGTAAATCTACAACAACAAGTCCTTTAAAAGACTAACCTGCTTTGTGCAGCTTGGTGTAGAAAAGAGGAAACCTCCTTGATACTACACACGTCAACAACTGTAAGGTCAGAGACTTGTATTTCCATTTGAATCATGCTTAATTGCATATTGCTTTCCAAGCATGCCATTGTCCATTCATATTGGTGAAGGAACTTTCACAGAAGAACCCAAGAGAAGGAAGTAATGGAATGGTTGGTCCAAGTCAAGAAGCCATGTGGCTGAGATCTATTTCCACAGAGAAAGATCCTCGAGTCGAAAATGCAAACTGTGTTCTTCCAAGCATTGATTGGGATCGGGTGGGTAGACAAACTTCAGTCCCAGAGTCTCAATTGAATGTCGATAAGAAGCCTGTTCTAGATGAGCTGGAGAGCATTATGAGGATTAAATAGGCGGAGGCTAACATGTTCCAAACACGTGTTGATGATGCAAAAAGAGAAGCTGAGCCCTGAAACGTATTGCAATTGCCAAGGACAAAAATATCGAGGAGGAATATGCCAGTCGAATCACAAAGTTATGTTTATGTGAGGCTGAGGAAAGACACAGACAAAAGCTTGAAGAGCTTCAGGTCCTAGAAAGATCACACTGTGAATACTTCAATATGAAGATGAGGATGGAAGGAGATATTGAGGATCTTTTATTGAAAATTGAAGCTACAAAACGTAACCTCAGTATGTGATATGGCTGTTGGATTGTCATGGGGTGTCAAGGACCTGACATCAGTCTCAGGTAACTATACTTTTATTGAGAAGCCTCTTATGTTGGAACCTCATATGGAGATTGTAGATTTTAGTTTTTCACTTGTTTCATCCTATTCCCTGCAGTTTAGGGTATACAGTGTACAACTTACTCACTAGACTAGCCTTTTTATCTTTTTTCCCCTTCTGTTTTTCCTTTTTTGTCTGGCTAACTGGAGTCTTGTACAGAGAATACTCCATCTCTTGTGCTACAATTAGTGTTGGAAGTCCAAACCAAACCTGTTGCTACTCTCAAGGACATTAAACGGAGGAGGAAGCTTCCAGCGTCCAGGACATTTTCCCCATGCGGCTGTTCAGCTTCTCTAAGCAGCTATTTAATATTTACTTTGATATTTGTAATAGCAGTTAATTCTATGCCCTTTTAGTGTATTTTAAATGGGTATTTGTGTCTTTTCACCTTGATGGAAAAGTCGATATAAGGGAGCTCATGTAATCCGTTTGGAATCAAGTCAAGTCAGCAAGCTTGTAAGCTACATTAAAAATACAAATTTTCTCATCTCTTCTACGTGTCCAGTGAGCTCAAACCCAAGGCTTTGTAAAGCCAAGTAAACTCTGGCTAATATAGCCAACAAACTGGTATCAGAGCCAAGTTCTTTTCCTACAGGAAGTTTTTCCAGTAGTTATTCCAGTTAAGAACAGATTTTTCTGAAAAAAAAAATCTGTTTAAGAAAAGTTTCTGTTTCCTGGTTAGAGATTGTCAGCAGTTTTTTTTTTTTTTTTCAAGAAAAAAATTCAGATTGGAGGGCCGAAGCTTTTGCTGTTTGAAGCTGCCGGCAAATTGTTCCCAGCGGAAAAAAAATCCATTAAAAAATCTGTTTTCTTCCAAGCCAAAATTTGAAAAATCTGTTTTAAAAAAATCTGGCTGAAGAAAAATCTATTTAAAAAATTCGCATTGCAGAGTTCAGTTTTTTTTTCTACAAGAGTTTCCAGCATTTTTTCAGCCAAGTCCAGATTTTTCTGAAAAAAAAATCTGTTGCAAAGCAAGTTTTTTGAGTTCCCTGTTGAAGTTGCCAGCGGTTTTTTATTTTTTCCCAGCCAAAGAAAGAAAAAGCTATTTCAGCAGTTTTTCTTTTTGCAGCCGAGAAAAGTCAAATTCCAGCAGTTTTGTTTTTTCAGTGAAAAAAAAAATTGTTAAAAGAAAAAATTCGGATTTCAACAGTTTTTTTTTCTGCCAAATCTGTTTTCTATTTCATCTCTCTTTCTCTTCATTTAAAAAAAAAAAAAAAAATCAGTTCATCCTTCCTTAAAAATAAAAATGGCCAGCAAAATCCAGCCACAGGTTTCTACATTGTCTAAGGACAACTATGAAATGTGGTGCATCCAAATGAAGGCGTTGTTCGGGTCGCAAGAATTATGGGAGATCGTCACTGATGGGTATGTAGAACCCACTATGGAGGAAGAAGCCGCCTTCACCAACGAAGAAAAGACGGCTCTAAAAAATCAAAGGAAGAAAGATAACAAGGCGTTGTTCCTCCTCTATCAAGGGTTGGATGAATCAACCTTTGAAAAGATTGCCGAAGCAACATCAAGCAAGCAAGCTTGAGATACTCTTGGCACCATCTTCAAGGGTGTTGATCGAGTGAGCGGGTTCGCCTTCAAACACTAAGAGCCGAGTTTGAAGCAGCGCACATGAAGGAAGGTGAGAGTATCTCTAACTACTTCTCACGTCTAATTGTTATTATTAACAATTTAAAACGAAATGGTGAAAAAGTTGAAGACATACGTGTCATTGAAAAGGCACTGCGATCTCTTACAACCAAGTTTGAGCATGTGGTTGTGGCGATCGAAGAATCAAAGGACCTTGAAAAACTGTCCATTGAAGAATTGATGGGATCGTTGCAAGTGCATGAGCAACGAATGCAAAAGAATGCTGGTTCAACACTTGAACATGCCTTAGAGTCTAAGTTGACTCTAAATGAACAAAAGAATGGCCATACACAACGAGTCGGTCGTGGCACTAGCAATCGTGCAAGAGGTAGAGGGCGTGGATATCATCCAAGCCATCAACAAAATCAACAAAAGTTTACCAATTTCCGTGGAAGAGGAAATGGTAGAGGCCGATTCACACGTGGTCGGGGAAACACAAAGAATATTCAATGCCACAATTGCAAGAAATTCGGCCATTATGCCTCTGAGTGTTGGAGCAAAGTGGATCAAGATGAACGATCTAACTTTACTGAAACATCACACCATGAACAAGAAGTCTCTACACTCCTCTTCGCACAAGAAAAGGCATGTGAACGGCCAGATGTATGGTATCTCGACACGGGTGCAAGCAACCACATGAGTAGTAACAAAGAACTGTTCGTGGAACTCACAGAAGGAGTTCGTGGCGACGTGAGTTTTGACGACTCATCAAATGTACCCGTGATAGGCAAATGAAAAGTTAAAATCTATCAGAAGAATGGTGAGCCAAATTACATCTCTAATGTGTATTACGTACCAAACATAAAAAATAACATCCTCAGTATTGGCCAACTCCTTGAGAAGGGGTATGTCATACACATGGAGAACTGCTCACTCTCTATAAGAGATGCTCACAAGAGACTTGTGGCTCAAGTCCAAATGGCGAAGAATCGCATGTTTCCGCTCCATATTAACACAAAGGCTGAGAAGTGTTTATATGGACTCGAGAAGAATGATTCATGGAGATGGCTCTTCGCTTTGGGCATCTCCATTTCAGTGGCCTGAAACTTTTATCCTCATCAAGCATGATGCATGGCTTGCCGGCTATTGAAGCTCCAGAACGTGTGTGTGAGGCGTGCACACTCGGCAAGCAACAAAGGAACTCTTTCCCAAGTGGAGTGTCCAGAAGAGCAAAGGAACCACTTCAGTTGGTTCACACTGATATTTGCGGACCACTTGAAACACCCTCTCTTGGAGGTAATAAATATTTTATTACCTTCATTGATGATTACTGCAGAAGAATTTGGGTGTATTGCATCAAAGAAAAATCTTCCGCTTTCACTATCTTTAAAATGTTCAAAGCTCGTGTTGAAGTTGAAAGTGGTCACAAAATTAAAGTACTCAGATCTGACAGAGGTAGAGAGTACACCTCAAATGCATTCCGAGATTTTTGCAGGGAACATGGCATTAAGCAACAACACACTGCAGCCTACACGCCACAGCAGAATGGCATTGCAGAACGAAAGAACCGCACCATCCTCGACATGACGAGGACCATGCTGAAGGAGAAAGGCCTGCCAAAGAGCTTCTGGGCAGAGGCAGTTGCATGTACTGCCTACCTGCTCAATCGGTGTCCAACCAAGAGCGTCAGAAACTTGACACCACAAGAGGCATGGAGCGGCTACAAACCGAGCGTGGCACACCTAAGGATCTTTGGGTGTGTCGCCTACGCTCAAGTTCCAGAAGCAAGAAGAAGGAAATTTGATGATCGTGACGAAAAATACATCTTCATCGGCTACAGTGAAGCATCTAAAGCCTACAAACTCTACAATCCACTAACCAACAAAGTAGTGGTGAGTAGAGATGTGGTCTTTAGTGAAGAAGAAGCTTGGAAATAGAACGATAAAGAATCGACCAAAGATATTCTAGTCGAAACAGAAGAACATGAAGAAAGGCATGACCGTCAAGAGCAAACGCCCATAACACCTTCTTCGGCCGCATCATCAGTTCACAGAAGTCCAAGAGTACATTCCATCACTCCTGAAAGCACTCCATCAAGTCAAAATTCGGCCAGCTCGTCTTCATCCATGGCACCCATAAAAATGAAAAGCTTGAGCGACATCTATGAGCAAACTGAAGAAGTCAATCTTTTCTGCCTGTATGCAGATCATGAGCCTCTAACATTTCAGGAGGCCATAAAAGAAGAATGTCGGAGAATTGCTATGAAAGAAGAAATTCATGCCATTGAGAAAAATGACACATGGGAGCTGACTACGCTTCCTAATGGCCAGAAAACTATTGGTGTCAAATGGGTCTACAAGATCAAGAGAAATGCTGATGGTGAGATCGATCGCTACAAGGCAAGGCTCGTAGCAAAGGGCTATAAACAGAAGTACGGGGTGGACTATGAATAAGTCTTTGCTCCTGTTGCTCGCCTTGACACTGTGAGGATGATTATCTCCCTTGCAGCCCATCGCAGTTGGATGATCTACCAACTGGATGTGAAATCTGCATTCCTGAATGGAATTCTTGAAGAAGAGGTCTATGTTGACCAACCTGAAGGCTTTGTTATGCAAGGGGAGGAACGCAAGCTGTATCGACTGAAGAAAGCCCTCTATGGGTTGAAGCAAGCTCCACGTGCTTGGAATGTGCGCATCGACAACTATCTTCAAGAGAACGGCTTCGCCCAATGTCCATACGAGCATGCAGTTTACATCAAGAAGAATGCTCATGGCGATATGCTTATAGCATGCCTGTATGTTGATGATTTGTTGTTTACAGGAAACAGTCGACCGATGTTTAATGAATTCAAGAAGGCTATGTGTAAGGAGTTCGAGATGACCGACGGAGGTCTCATGTCCTTTTTTCTGGGCATTGAAGTGA
Organism: Magnolia officinalis; assembly: GCA_021015155.1. Lineage (NCBI taxonomy): Eukaryota > Viridiplantae > Streptophyta > Magnoliopsida > Magnoliales > Magnoliaceae > Magnolia > Magnolia officinalis. The sequence continues at coordinate 12,949,817 of JAJHSJ010000017.1, forward strand.
AGCAACAACATGGTGGCATCTATATATCTCAGAAGAAGTATGCCAAGGAATTGCTTGAAAAGTTCAAGATGGCCAATTGCAATGCCGTAAATACGCCTGTAGCAACGGGCTTAAAACTAACAAAGGACGGAGAAGGAAGAAGCATCGACTCGACTATGTTCAAGAGTCTGATGGGAAGCCTAAGGTACCTCACAATCACAAGGCCAGATATTGTCTACAGTGTTGGGCTTCTAAGTAGGTACATGGAAGCACCAAAAGAATCACATTGGCTAGCCGCAAAAAGAATCCTTAGGTACGTCAAAGGAACAATGGAATTCGGTCTTTTCTATCCATACAATGATGAAGCGATGCTATATGGATACTCAGACAGTGATTGGGGAGGTGACCAAGATGAAAGAAAAAGCACCACTGGCTATGTATTCTATCTCGGAACAACTGCTTTCACATGGAATTCGAAGAAGCAGAGTGTGGTCGCCCTGTCCGCATGTGAAGCAGAGTACGTAGCGGCATCGTCCACTGTTTGTGAAGCAATTTGGTTGAGAAACCTACTAAAGGAGCTGAAGCATCCGCAAGAAGGATCCACAGTCATATATGTGGATAACAAGTCGGCAATCGAGCTAGCCAAAAATCCAGTGCAGCATGGAAGAAGCAAACACATTGATACCCGTTACCATTTTCTGAGAGATCATGTGAAGGAGAAAATAATGAAATTAGAATATTGTCATACTACAGAACAGGTGGCGGATATTTTCACAAAGGCATTACCGACAGATGCATTCAAACGACTGAGAACGATGCTCGGAATGAAGTCAGTTTTGGTTTGAAGGGGAGTGTTGGAAGTCCAAACCAAACCTGTTGCTACTCTCAAGGACATTAAACGGAGGAGGAAGCTTCCAGCGTCCAGGACGTTTTCCCCATGCGGCTGTTCAGCTTCTCCAAGCAGCTAATATTTACTTTGATATTTGTAATAACAGTTAATTCTATGCCCTTTTAGTGTATTTTAAATGGGTATTTGTGTCTTTTCACCTTGATGGAAAAGTCTATATAAGGGAGCTCATGTAATCCGTTTGGAATCAAGTCAAGTCAGCAAGCTTGTAAGCTACATTAAAAATACAAAGTTTCTCATCTCTTCTACGTGTCCAGTGAGCTCAAACCCAAGGCTTTGTAAAGCCAAGTAAACTCTGGCTAATATAGCCAACAATTAGTTCCTCTTATGGAAAATTGAAAGAGAAATGAATTATAGGTGCATAAATTCTGTCATGGATAAGTGCTTCATGTGCCTCCTACTAATAGTATTGATCAATTCATCAGATTCTGATTATCACAATTTGAAGGTCGGCACATGTTCATTTTATTCCAAGCTATTGTTGTTGCTCATTGCCGCTGAGACTTCATCTTTGATTCTGACTAGGTGTTGGAGATGATATATATCACTGTTCCTATTGCAGATCTCTAGAAGTTTTCTGTTTTTTAGGGTTTTAAGGGTTTAGGGGGTTATAATAAATTTGTCAATACCTTTCAAACTCAAGTTGTTCTCTCCAGCCACCTTGTCTTAACAGGGGTTGTTATTGGTAAATCTACTAGGATACATATATATCACTGTTTTTTTTTTCTTCTTTTTTTTTTTGTCATTGCTGCAGGGTGTATTAGGGTCTACTGTAGAGTGAGACCCTTCTTACTAGGGCAAGCGGATGGCCAAACTACTGTAGATTATATTGGAGAAAATGGGAGTATCATGATTGTAAATCCTCTTAAGCATGGTAAAGATGCAAGGAGAGTATTTTCTTTTAACAAAGTTTTTTCCATAATTAAAGATAATTGTGTTACCATTGCACTCTCACTTTTGAGTGTTTCAAAGTTATGTTGTTTTCATAATTAAAGATATAAAGAAATAAATAAAAACTCATAAAATTTCCTATGATTTTCTTAGAAAATTGAAAAAAATCTGCAATAGATATAAAGAAATAAATAAAAACTCATCAATCATCCAGTTCCCATCATCCAGGCACCTATCTGCTAGTTGGATTTTGATTAACTCAAAGAGATCATTGTATCCCTAGATAATATCCAAGATTATTGTCTTTCTTGAAGGTTAGAAGCCATATAGCTGGATTTATAGAGAAATCGGGTATGTGACGTTGGTGGGATTTGTTATGGGTTGTCTTAAGAATGTGATTTTTTTTTTCTATTTTATGTCAATATTCTTGTTTTGGTTTCTTTTCTTTTCTTCCTTCCTTCCTTCTTCCTTTCTTAAAATTTATTTTTTGAAGTGTTTTTAGTGGTCTATAGTTTTTCTATTTTATGTATCTCACATGAAGTGAAAGATTGATGTGATCTCGTAAAAGTCAAGAAGCAAGTGATTATATGTCATTTAACCATGGAATCGGAGACCATTGGCCTGGTAATAATTGTAGAAGAAACTACATGGATTAAAACTCTACTGTGCAACCTGCCTTAAGGGGTAGAATCTTTTCCTTTTATTGTAATAAATTGTGATTATAACGTAACTAATATTAATGCTCAAAATAAAATATACAATGAAAATTCCAGAAAAATGCGATTAAAATACAAGTTTTTATCAACTCAGTCTGGTCAAACTTTAGAACTGAAAGGCTAAATCTTGCCATGAGCCTTAGTATCCAACATTAAAAACTGTTGCATTAGTTGTATGTCTTTGAATCAAAGTTGGGTTTGGGCTGAATCATTTCATGCGTTCAAAATGCAGTGTCTTCCCTCAGTTACTTCTATCTTTTTTTTTTTTTCTTTTTTTTTTTTTTTTTTGCTTTAAATGAAGGTTTATGCATTCAAAAATGCAACATCTTTCCCTGCTTAGGTAACTCATCTCCTTTCGTTTTTTCTTTAAATGAAGGTGGGGAGAAAGGCTATGGATCTATTCCTTCATATTCTTCAAAGCCATATGGAGGGTTTGTATTTCATATCTTAGAGTTTTGCCTCTGCTTCAGGCTGGTTATTTGGGTATTTTAATTTTTATCTGAGCCTGCTCTTTATATATTTTCATTTGTACAAACTGCCTTCAACCTTGGAGATTGTCATCCTGGCCCATGCAATGGATGAGCTTTTCTCAGTGAAATCAGATGTCTTTATCTTTGGGGTCTTACTGCTGGAGATCATTAATGGCAAGAGGAACAACGACTGTTTTAGGGACGATCCTTCACAGAATTTGATAAGATATGTAAGTGCAAGTTTTCCTTCTTGATCCATGTATATCATCACTAACATTGTATCCAGCTGAGCCATATTTTTCTATAATAACAGCCTGCCCTTTTTATGAACAAATAGAGATAATTCAGAATTAGCAGAGACAGATGGGCTGGAAGGATGTAAGCATTGCCACACCACTGACAAGTTGTTCAATAGAAAATTCGAAATGTATGATATTCAAACAAGAAGTGTTGTAGTCCTGGCATATTGCTGTGTAGATTTTCTTTTGTACATTGTTCAAAAAACTTGTGGCCTGAGCTTGGCTGAGTTAACCTATTTAAAAAGCTGGCAAAACATTCCAAGTTGATGATTTACTTGGAGTATTAGTAGTTTCAATCCAACAAGTTTTTGGATTGTTGAAAATGAATTGAAACTTTCAGTTTCTTTTGAGAATAGCTGGCATTTTGTTTGGTATCATCTTTTTGTTGATTCGGTTAACTCCTTTACTGCTTCTAACACGAGCAAAACCCAATTGAAATTGGTGAACTTTTGGCTTGTATTATTTGTTTCTGTAGGTTTGTAATTACAAGGTCCCCTTCATGGTTACACTTGTAATTTGTTTTCTCTTTCTGTACCAATTTCTTCTGACCGAGGTTTACGAATGTTGCAGAGGCACCCGAACCAATGGAAAGAGATTTCATGTCCTAAATCATAGTATCGTTTTTTCTCTTGACCATTCAATTTCTTTGATACAATGTTCCTACTACTCCAATATATGTTTATTTATTTATTTTGTTCTTTTTGGTAGTAGAGATACTTGTTAGATTCTTTTGATTACACAACTGGCTCAAAGTATTTGTTGAAGTCAACCTACATCTAGATTTGGAGGTGTGGAGAAAGCATGTGCTGCTCTCCATAAGTAACCACGCTGGCAGATGTCTGACATGTACATGAGCTGCCTTGTGCATATGCCACTAGTCAAGATCATACCATGGGGGCGTTCTTCACATACATGAGATTGAGGGAGCAGGAAATTAGAAATCTGATTTAGTAATGTGTGGCACAGAACCTGAAATTTGATATACCATGGGGCGTTCTTCACATACATGATATTTGTTCCATCATTCCTTGACTTCCTTTGTTCTGAGATTATAAAGATGAAAAGAGAATTGCTTCTTCATTGGCTATGTAGATCCATAGATCTGCTTGTATTGTAGCATGGTGCAAAACACACATGCTAGATTAACACTTTTGTTTATTGCTTTTTCTCTCTGTCCTCCTTGTTCTTTTTATTATTATTTTTCTTACTTTCTAGCCTGTTTCCAATGATGTGCATGATTTTTAATGTTTTTTTTAAATTGAAGGTCATTAATGAAGCTCTCAGATGTGGGAACATAGTCAAGTTTGTGCACCGAAAGGCCCTCAAGGATGTCAGATTTAAAGGTACACCATCCACTTATGGTGGACCTTTTTTGTATATATGTTTATAGAATCATGCATGTAAGAGCACATTTATTATAATGTTCCCACAATTTGTATTAAGAAACTAAATTTCTGCGGTCCAGATTATTCAATTCCATGTAGATGGAAGGTCCTCCCAGTTTTTAGTGCCATACATCTAGACAGGAGCTTGAAAGTCCAGGAGAGGGCAAATGGATGGATTTGTTTTTATTTATTTATTTATATTCAAAACCATTTTCAATTTATTGTAATAAATATTATATTTTTTTTATTGTCTAGTAATATAAATATTATTTAATATTCAGTTTTATTTGTGTAACATCATTTTTATGTTTCAAATATTTAAAAAATACAGGTTTCGATTGAATTATATATAATAATAATAAATTACTGGAATGCCAGGGCCTTTCAAATCTATACAAAAAATTTTACCGGCGCTTGTGTAGAAAATTTGCGGCGCTTTTTCATGAGAAAAAGTGTTCTGAACTAACTCTCCCGGCGCTCGGATCGATTTTTAGCGGCGCTAATTCGTGTCGCTAAAAACTATGATTACTAACCTAGCGCCGCCAATACTTTTCCCAACATACCCATTAATCGGCGCTTGGTTAGCGCCACTATTATAATTGCCAGCCTTTTATAGGATTTTAGCAGCGTTTTCGAGCGCCGCTAAAAATGCCATTTGTTGTAGTGAACCGAATCCACTGAGAATAGATCCACCGCCACCCTGGGCAGGTGCTGGAGGAGGGACACGACTGGCTGGTTGAGGGGGGTTGCATACTCGAGTAGGACGAGGAGCCGCACGAGGGGCAGACCTTCCTCCAGAGCTACGACGAGGCATGATTGATGAGAGATGAGAATGAAAAAATCAAAGCTTTGAAAACCCTAATGACGAAGCAATTTTTTTGCCTTGTATTTAGTTTGTATAGTGCTATTATTGGTTATTTTGGAGGCAAGGCCCAATCCTTTTTTGTGGGTGCCTACTACGTGTATGTAGCCTTTCTTATCAGCAAAGTTACAGGTGCTGTGCTCCCACCTTTCTCAAAAAAAAAAAAAAAAAGATAGGCCGTGATATATGATATGGAATTTTGACAAATCAACGAGGTTATAGGTGGTGTGATCCCACCTTTCCAAAAAATTAATAATAAGAATGATGATGACAGAGATGTTGCCTATTAGGAAATACCGTGCATTTCATTCACGCATATAAACACCACTGCCTCAACATGAACTACTTAGATCTTGCATAGGCGAAGGACTAAGAGAAGTGACATCATGTTGAAATTTACACAACAAGACTATGAAGATGAATGTCTTGGCATCAAAGGGGATAATGGGTGGTGGCGTAGAGAAGTATGTAAAGAGGAGAAACAAAAACTCACTCTGCATTCCATGGAAGAGTGAACACGTATGCACTTGTGTTTATTGATGGCTTAACCCCTGTATAGGATGCTATCCAAACTCAAGACAAACTAGGATATGACAACCCATTAAGCAGCTCATGTTCTAACTAGGATATGTAGACTTGATGTCCAAGTCATCTAATTACTCGCTAACCAGATACTAACCAAACTAAACATGGAAGCACACGAGACTAAACGGACCATGGAAAATGATTCTCAACAAATAGGATCTTGAAATATATATTAAAACTTCAATTAACATAATCCCCAAATGTTTCAAGTCCATCAAGCGTCTATATATCGATAAAAGATGGGAACTTACATGGAGACAGCATCATTACAAATATACATGTTTTTGGTAAGCCAAAGTTGAACCACGGCCCACAGAGATCACATCCCAACCGAATAGAGCATGAGACTGACTGATCAGATAGGCCCACTCATCTGGGTTGGAGAGTAGAGATAGTTACCTCATTCATAGAGCCCATTTTGGCACTTCCTGAAGATTGATCTGATTCAATGACCACTCTTGAGACAAAAAATCCTGGTTGTGTAGGTTGTGGAAGATCTATAGATTCGCTTCCAAGCATGAGAACGACCAAGGACATGGTCGGCCTATCTGCCGCATCTTGTTGAACACATAGTAGCCCAATGTGGATCCATCTCAACACTTCACTTGTCTGACATGTCTGGGTTAACAAAGGATCAATCAACTTCATAGTTCTTCCATCACACCATAATTCCCATGCCTGTAATATCACATTTCATGTAAGAATATGAGACTAGGAAGGTGTGTTTTAATTCGAGTTACTGAAAAACATACATAAGTCAGGAGGCTCTGAGCATGGTTAGGCAGATGGTGACTATTGTTCCTTTTTCCGCTTACAATCTCTAGCAGTAAAACTCCAAAGCTATAGACATCAGATTTCACAGAGAATCGCCCTCCCATTGCATACTCTGGTGCCATGTAGCCGCTGTTGGCAATGACCATGGTGGAAGATGCATTAGAAACACTATGTCCAAAAAAATGAGAAATTCCAAAGGACTGGGCTAGCAGACGTGCAATATCATCATGTGGTTCCAATGTCTAAATGTCCTGTCCAGGATATCAGAACCAGTCCAATGATTTGGTATGTGATCAACATTTTTAATTAACGATTTCATTACTAATCATGGAATGACGAGTCTGATTATGAGATGGAAACTGTGATATGTATTGCCAAAGTAGAACATTGCATGCCTACTTACTATGTTCCGACGACTCTGTTGGTATTGACCTGACTTTGATTTCCTCCCAAAAAGCGTGCCATTCCAAAGTCGGAAATCTTTGGGTTCATCTCTTGGTCCAACAAAACATTGCTAGCTTTTAAATCCCTGTGAATGATTCTGAGTCTTGAGTCTTCGTGGAGATAAACAAGGCCCTTTGCAATTCCACCTATAATATTATGACACCTTTCCCAGCCTAATTGAGCTCGCTTGATTGGATCTGAAAATAATATGCATATTGAGTTGGATCAGATTCCACTCATTGATTTTAATCAAACTATGTGATAGACTATTACATAATGCTTGTGGGAGTTTTGTGCTCTCGAGCCCAAATAAAATATTAGGGTTGCCCAAGTTGGCAGTTCATTCAAACTTCTGTCATAACTTTTATCATGAATGTTGATAGTAAACAGGATTTGTGTAGCTGATCGGAATTAGTTGGGATAAGGATTATATGATGATGAGTTGGATCATGGTTAGGTTGGTTAGAACTCGTATTGAATTAAATTTACACTGCATATCATAAGGTGTGTTCGATTGCACTAAATATCATGATATTTCATGATTGTTGTAACTAACACAATTAGTAGGGTTAAGGAAATTTCACAACAGGGTTGGAGGTAATTAATTTATTTAAAGGCCAATGATCTTTCAATTGGTACAATTTTGGGATATCCATCGTAGGCCGGGCTACATGATTGTCCCCTTCCCCCCGCCAAAAAAAAAAAAAAAGAGTTTGGAGCATATATACCATTTAGTTCTATTTACAATAGAAATGGAGATTGCCCAATGCAACTAATTTAGATGATCTTAACCACTTACCTATGTTTTCCTTTTGACATTATGATCCAATAATATGTTTGTTTGTTAATTGGCTGGTATGGTGACTGAGCTTCTAAAGAGTAGTCATATTGGGCTCACAATTTGGGTCCCATTTCACATGTTACCAGCTTTGCAGTTTAGGTTTGTTTATATTGCTTGTGTGCACCTACAACCACATATGTAACTTACACGTGTGTTTGTGTGGTGAAATTCAAAATTTGAAGAAGAAAGAAAGGATTCATACTAAAGAGGAAGACATCCAAGCTAGTGTTTGGCATGTATTCATAGATGAGCAGTTTCTCTCCTTTCTCTATACAACAATACAAGAGCCTCACAAGGTTCCTATGTTGGAGTTTGGCAATCAATGTGACTTCATTCTTGAATTCCTTTTGACCTTGCCCTGAACTTCTTGAAAGTCTTTTAACTGCAATTTCCTTCCCATTAGATAGCATTCCCTGAAATGATTTTCCATTCAATGGTTAATCAGAAAATTCATGTAGCCTATTCAGTTTAGGACTTATTCAACTACTCCAAGTAAAGATGTGTTTGGACGCCAGAGCAAATTGAACTTCAAACATTCAGTTGATTCGAGATGACCTCACCAAATTAATGAGTTTTCTCAGTAACTGTAATGAGGATGTAGCCATTATATTGCAATTACATAGATGTTAGTACAACCTAGAGTCTGTGTCCTTGTTATGCTCAACAAATTAAGGCTGTGTTGGTTGCACTCATGATATTAGGTGCAACCAAACGCAGCCTAAAACTTTCCTCATTCCATTTTCATAGAATAAAAATCTCTAACTGGTTCGATTGTGAATCCAAATACATTCATACAAGTGCCTTTACCTTATATACAGGGCCAAATCCACCTTCTCCGAGCTTATTTTCATCAGAGAAGTTGTTCGTAGCAGCTTGTATTGTAACTAAGTCAATCAACGGCAGATCTTGTGTTTCCTCACCATTCATGTTTGAGTCCATGAGTTCCAAACCAACCGAAGGCCCCGAATAATTTAATAGTGCATGGTGCCCCTTCTCTTTCACTGATTTAGAAATGAGAAAACATGAAATTAGTCACTGGCATTTTCTGTTTCAGACTAAAATTTAAACCCAGCCCTCATCTAGGGCCTGAACTTAGAATCATTTGTGGAAAATGGAAGATGTACATTCCTAGATTCATGCTGAAGCCAGGACTTGGAAAATATCTTCAGGTCTAGGCATGGCATACTTATTATTTCTTTTTCTAGGCATAAAAAGCAGTTCAAAGCCCAATCCACAGGCCTAAAAATAAAATCCAAGCCCGGACCATGGTGGGCTTACCCAACAGCCCAATGGTCTGGCCCAGCCTTTTGATAGCCCTATCTATTGCCCTAAGATTATTTAGCTTCTTTGTTTTTGTTTTTGTTTTCCCTAACCTTTTGATGACCTCTTCTTTCGCCGTCGGTAGCAGTAAACATAACAACTGAATAGAGCCAACACCAGAACCGATGCTACACTAGTGAAGATTATAATCTTTGATTGGTTCCCTCCATGCCCTGTCAGAAAAGCAAACCATTTCTGATTTCAATTGCAATACACATTGTTAGGTCAGTGTTTGGATGCACACTGTGGAGATAGCTTAATCAAGAGTGGTGAGGGACTAATAAAAACTTTTGGGTCCTTTAATACTCACAAGAGTTTTAACCCGAGGTCATGGATTTGAGTACCCATTGTGCTGTGAGTGTGTGGGTGCGGGTGCGTCTGTTAAAAAAATTGTAACCAAGGGGAAATAGCAAAGAAAAAAAAAAAAAAAAACAAAAGATGATGGCTTGTTTCAAGTTCCAACTTACAGGATAAGGTGATTGATTGCCTTCTTAAGACCAGAAAAAGGTGGTTTTTATTTTTTTTATTATTATTTTTTTAAATTTCTGATATTTTAATCTTGTTTAATTAAGTTTGAGAAATGCTCCAATGCTCTAAGACTGTAAGTTAATAGCGTTCCTAGTTGCATCTGTCACTTGGACAGTCCAACTGATAGACTAAGTCCAGAATTCATTTTATGAGCTACAATGCACGAAATAACACTGAATGGATTATCAAATCCATCTTTGATTTTGTCCTTGTTTTTGTAGCCATCTTTTTCTGAGCAGTTGATGGGATAGATAGGATTATTTGAACATTTTGACACTTAAGAAAAATAAGCAATCTATAATGGTTGGGCTACAAAGATAAGGCTAATGATCGTTTAAAGGATTTGTGTAACCGACCCCAATTACTTTAGGATTGGACCTATTTTGCGTAAATGATTTGGACTGTCCAAATTTAAGGATAATTATCAGATAGTGCTCCAGGAGAATTGGAGTAGTGTCCAAATGAAACTAGGAGCATTCTAACATATAGTGCTCCAGGAGAATTGGAGTATTTCTCATTTATTTATTTTATTTTGGTTATATCCCTAAATACATGGAGTTCTAAATGTTGAAGCCACTAATTTCAAATACGATTTTGTACACCATGGTGTCGAGGTGTGGAGTTTATTATTATTATTATTATTAGTATTGTTATTACGCAGGCACCCGACACACACCATGCATGCCGTAGTGGAATTTTACCACCTATGGGTCTCGAACCCAAGACCTCATGTTGAAACTCCTCGGAGTCTACCACCGAGGCAAGGAACTCGCGTTGAGTTGTGGAGTTGACTATCGTGGGACCAAGTGATCTGTATGACCTCCAATCTATCCAATAGGTGATAGTCATACATCCCAAAAATAGGCTAATCCAGTCATCACGTGCACTAAATGTGGAATTGGAGTTTTGTTTTATTTTTTATTTTTTGGGAGGCGATGGGGTTTCTGGTAAGTGTACATTCGTTTTCTTTTTTTACGTGGCCCGCCTGCTGATTAGATTTACCTGAATTTTAGGTCATTTCAACCACTCAGAGCATTACAGGCATGAAACATGGATGAGAAGGCTTACTATTATCTATAGGAATGCTCTTATTATGTGCCTAGAACTGATCTTATTGTCAATTCTACTAAACTTTATCTCAGGAAATGCTATTATTTTGATCACAGTAATTTTGTAGTCATGTACTATCCACCCAGATATTAAAAAACGGTTGTATAACGGCACCTGCGCTTTGTTTATTTTCTCTTCTAGTCGTTTCAAAATAATGGAGCATACGTGGCCACGTGGCTTATATTAGCCAAGCTTTACAATGGGGTTATATGATACTCCGGCAGCATATGATGCTTGATACACTTGCACTCAAAATTTGTACATATGGCATATGTTAACTCAAGAGAAACTGGTTAAATTATAATTATTAAATCCACTGTTGCTACGTCATAGTCCTAAAAGTATGTTGTTTAACTATCCTAACCACTGAGTTATGGATACTTGTTAGTAAATAAGATTATTGGATAATTTTCATTCTTCACCGTGCAATAAATGTCCACCGTTCTAATAGTGAAACGATAAAATAAGCATAATTTTTGGGAAAATACTCTAGTTGTCTCAGACCATTATAAGTTACAATGCACCTAGTTTTATTGGGACACTTGAACAATCCAGTCCACTGATCTAATTTGAATTTTATTTTAATAAAAAAAAATGGTATTATATGGTTAGGAAAATATATTAGTGGGATGAGCTCTACATCCTGCATGAGTTTTGATCCTTTGGAGCATTTGAGTAGTCTTTTATATCAGCTTGACATTATTCGCACGAATTTAATTTTAATTTTTATTTTTCTCATAATTCTTAAAAGAAATGGTACGAAATTGTCAGGGATACATGTTAGTGAGTTGACTTCTATAGATTGTATGAATTTCAACTGTTTTGGGGGGGTATTTTAGTGATCCTAAATCCGCCCGGCACTATTCATTTATATTTAATTTTTAATTTTACTCAAATTTTTGAGAAAAAAATAATATTTTATAAAGTTAGAGAAATGCATTATTGTGATGAGTTCCACATGTTGCATGAATTTTAGCCATTTTGGAGGGATTCTAGTAGGTAATAAAGACCGACACTATTTATCAAAATTTTAATTTTAAATATTTAGGCATAAGCATTAGTAAAATGGGTTCCACAAATTGCATCAATTTCAAGTCATTGTGGGGCATTCAAGTCACCTTAAATCAGGCAGACACTTTATCCAAATTTAATTTTAATTTTAATTTTTTCTTAAATTTCTTGAGATGTCAAATGGCCAGGAACATGCATTAATGAGATGAATTCCACAGATTGCATGATCCGGTACTATTATTAAATTTAATTTGTTATTTTATTTATTTATTTATTTTTATCTTTTTTTTCCTTGAATTTCCCCAAGGAAATGATGTTAAATTTAAGGAAAATTTATTGGTATGATGAGTTTCACATGTTGCATGAATTTTGGGCTGTTTTGGATCATTTAAATGGTCATAAAATGGCATTCTAGTATTCATCCAAATAAAATTTTTTTTTTTTTTTTTTTTTTCAAATTTCTTATAGTGACATAATTGATAAGTAATATTTTTGTATTTATGTTTCTCGTTTGATATCACTTTATCACTTTAACTTCACTTCACACTACATGCACTGATATCTTGTGGACTTATATATACAGCTGTAATGGTACCGTAATAAAATGACTATATATAGAAAATGGTTCTATGAGGTCAACCTCATGGGAACTTCCCATGAGGTCCAGCTGTGTGGGCCCCACTGTGATGTGCATCAAACATCAACCCCATCAGTCTGATAAACCATTCCTTGGTGGACCATGGGCTTAGAAATCAAGTCAATCCATAACTTGGGTGGGCCACACCACATACAATAGTCGGGAGGGGTTACCCTCCCATTAAAACATTCATAATCATTCATTCGGCCAACCGAGATGTGGTTCACAAATCCAAACCGTCCATTGTGTGTGTTCCACTTGGATGAGTGATTAGACCAAGTTTCATCCCATCAAAAACTCATGTGGGCTCCACCAAGTACTTTTATATGTTTCAGGCATGTTTTCGCATTGTTTTAGATCATATGGTCCACCTGAGTTTGGTATACACCTGATTTTTGGGATATCCCATAACATAAAAGGAACCCATTACTTACCATCAGGTTGACCTTATAATACCATTTCCATATATATATATATATATATATATATATTGATCGTGTTATCTTATTTATATTGTGTCAGTGGCCATCTTTAAAAAATAAATATATGAATTTCTAATTTAAGCCTCTTAAGTTATGATTATCAAACAACCTGCAACATTATTCTTATCAAACAATGACTCATTACACTATAACAAACATGTTTAAAACAAAAAACTAGAAACATATTTTGAAGACTTTTATCTTTGAATAACATAAAAAAAAAAAAAAAAATCAATATTATTTTTAGATTTATATATATATATATATATATATATATATATATATATATATATATAAAAAAAAAAAATGATCATCATGGGCTTTAACGTTTGTTACGACCTATAACGGAACAGATGCATGGCCTGCCTTTATCGTTATTAAATATTTTAAATCTACATGGATTAGTTCAATTCAGTTGTCCCCTGTAATTAAGGTGAACTCACTTGGATCCCACATAAATTTACATCAGACCGAGTCAAATCGACTTGATTACTTTGAAAATCGTTCCAAAGCATCACTCGGTAGTGGATCAACCACGCTCGTTGATTAAGTGGTCTGCAATCAAAGAGTTGTTATTTTCTACATGTTGCACAAATAAGTCACACATACCAGATGCACGTATTCTATATCTACGCCGTCCATCTCTTTTTGCAGATCATTTTAGTGTATGATCCCAAAAGAACTTGATTTAAATTTCAGGTGGACCACACCATAGGAATCAATGGTGATTAACCGTTAAAAACTTCCTATGGGACAAGTTTTGGGGCAGGCTAATATTTATATTTTACCCTTCATTACGAAGGGCTTATATAGATTTGGACCTTATCAATCCAAGCGAAATTCAACCTCAAGAGGAATTATCCTATCAGGAAGCTGAATACTGAACCTTAAGTCCCACTTTTGGGTTCAACTCTTGAAAAGACATTTCTACACAAAATCAGCCTTTTCCTCTACTAAACGAAAATCAATCCAATTGGTTTTCATTGAGTGGACATTTATAGATTTGGAAAAAGAAAAACCATTCAGGATGCAGGCAACAAAACGACCTCGATATTCTATCCCGAACCAGGGTGTCGGCTGAAAACAACTATCCTACAGTGCGTCCAAACGAGCCCTAATGCAACTCGACTCGAGCCCAAAGGGTTCGGACCAATTGTCAACATTTGCAAAATCATACTTACCGGAGGGAGCATCAGTTGTTGACGAAGGAGGACGACGAAAGGCGGACGGTGCAGCAGCATAAAAAGGGAACACCTCATACCTCATAGCACAACTCGCCCCTACAATAACAGCCCCGTCCTTTCCGTAGCAGCACACCGGAATCTCGGAAATACCCGCTTCTAGGCATGTGTTGCAGTCACTTCTTGATAAATCAGGGGTGCACTGCACAATCGCATATATCTTCTGAGATGCTGTAAAATTAGCTTCTCCCATCGCCAACATCCGAACGGAAGGATTAAACGCGGCCTTTGAAGAAAGATTTTTCAATAGACCATTCAGTGTCTGGTTAAATCGTGGTGGGTCTGATATATTGTGCTGTCTCCGCATTAATGCTAACGAATTGATTGATGGATCATACACGGATTGGAAGTTATGGTCTGAGTAACGCAGCATACAGATATCATACCATATGACTGCTTCTCTCCTGTTGGGACACGCCTGTTTGATATCTTGAGTCGCCTGGTTGACGCAGGCATTGCAGGTGTCAAAAGAAACATCCCCTCTACAATTGAAGAGGCCGAAGACGGTGTTGGGATTTCCACCCCTCTCAGTGTAAAAGAAGGTGGAAAAATGAGCGTTGAAAGTTAGAATGGGGAGGAGGGCGTTGAGATTAGTTTCGAAGGTTGTATTAGCAGTGTAATCAGCGACTGAGCAGTTAGAGTAGTACTTATTGTAGAACTGCTCTGCATGAGAGAGGGAATTGAAGAGAAAAAGAAGAAAGAAAGATAGTTGGAAAATATGCATCTCTTCTTCCTTAGTATGGAAAGGGAAGAGAATATGGAACCTCATTCTGAAACGTGTATAAATTTCCCATGAAGAGATGATTTGACTAGAGCACTCCATCTTTTTTCTTGCAGTGGATGGCCCACAATTCATTGCTGATGGTGATTGGGTGGTTGGAATCATTAATATATATATAGTTGAATTTAATTTAGACAGTGATATGAAAATTCAATACTAACATCCACCACATGAAATCAACGATTAGGATCATCCACAAAGCATGATCCAATGCGCGTCTCATCCACAGCAATTCTATTAGCTGAGTTTGAACGACTACAAACATCCATTAAGAATGCCCGGGATGATCCAATGTCCGGGTCACACGCAATATCCGCTCTCCTTTGAAAATGCCCGGGATGATCTTACAAATCAGGTACTCTGTATCGTCTTTCGTGACACGTACAGGCAGGTATAAATGGACACGTACAGGCAGTAGAAATGGAAGATATGATGTATGTGATATATCCAAACCGCCCTGAGTGGTATGTTGATGTCACCATGTGCTATATCCAAACCGTCCGACCATCCCGGAAGACTTTTTTAGGCTCGAGCCAAAAGATGAGAAAGATGTAAAGCTGAAGTCAACCACACCACATAATTCAAGAGGATTGAACGTCTACCATTGAAAACTTCTTGGGGGCCACTCTAGTTTTGGATCGATCTGACATTTGTTTTCTTTTTTTCTCCTTCATCCATGTATTTTTTATCTTATGAACAGGTTGGATGGAAAATAAACATCATGGTGGGCCTAGGAAGGTTTCAACGGGGGAAATCATTGTCTCCACTTCTTTCCGTGCTGTGGTTCACTTGAACTTTGGATCTATCTCATTTTTCTAACTGTGACCTGAAATGATGTTGCAAAGTAGATGGACAGCGTGGATATAATATATACATTATGGTGGGGCCCACAGTACTTGGTGATAAACACACCACCAAGATCGGTGGTGTGTAGCACACCACGCAATCCGCTTCCGACATAAAAGGTCATGATAGGCAAGCCAACAGAGACTGTTGATACAAATTTTCCGAAATACAACGGTCATGATAGACGAGCGGACAGAGACTGTTGAGAAAAAATTTCAAAAGCTTACCAGTCTGATGCCCTCGCTGATTCTGACATTTGAAAATTCACCAACAGTCTCTGTCCGCTCGTCATTTGAAAATTTCAAAAGCTTACCAATCTGCTGATCCGCAAGTCATTTGAAAATTGTGATCCTGACATTTATTACGTTTAGTATCCCACCGAAATTGTAGGAGTCACCGTGGATGGGTCAACTATCGGCACATGTGCGTACGTATGGTAAATCTGAGAATGGGCATTGTGGATGTACGGATGAAATCTTAAACTTAGGGATTTTCTTTTAAAATGTAATGGATAGATCCAAACATCTACATAAGAAGACATCATATAAACTGGGCCCATTACAGGTACAAAACCTCAAGAATAATACACAGTTAATTTGTGGAGAAATTCTGACCTAATCAGGAGATCCATAACCTAACAGTGATTTTCCTCCTTGGGTAAGGCATTCCACGGAGCATCTCAAGTTCACAACAGGCACATATTACCAACCTTCTATTTCTCGAATTTATGCCTGTTATTCTTGTCATGCTTGTGCAAGGGCTAGGCTTCTTTTTTTTTTTTTTTTTTTTTTCTTTTATTTAAATATAAAAAAATAAATAAATAAATCTTTCAATTTCATCATATGTCTTTTCAAATTCACCAAATGTCTCTAATGTAATTGACAACTGAATAATTAGCTTCATTGCATTTGAATTGTTTACTACTTTTCTGACATAGGGATGAACGTGACAAGGTCTATCATTGTCTTCCTCAAGGGGATAATTACTGTAAATCCACTTAACTTCTTTGGTCGCCTCACAATCCATGAGGGAAAATAGAAAAATAAAAATAAATTTTAAGAAATTTAAAAATTAATTAATTAATGATAAAAACAAGTTTAAAACTCTTTAAATAGTGATATGAAACCTAGGAAGAAGTTTCACAATCAAACTCATACTCAAACTCCCTAAAATTCGTAACTTACTATTTATAAACTGTCATGATTCCTACTTAAACTTCATGATTTTTGGCCAAAAATCGTAAATGTCCAATTTGGCCTAACCATGTTATTCTCTTGCCCATTTCATGTTGGGCACCACTCCTAAAGTTCTAAGGATCAAGAGTTATAATCGAACTAAAACTTAATATAAATAGTAAAAAATGAAATAAAAAAGGATTTTTGATTGTCAATCTGATGGAAACTCGCAAATTCAGTGTGGGCAACCCGGCATAGCAGGGTTAGGTAGCTAAAGTAGTTTCTCCTATCCAAAATCATATATGGTACGTTGAATAACTCATTCTAGTTTGTGAGAAATGCTTGTTTTATGGTTCTGACGGTAATGATCAATTCTGCCTCTGATCGGGCCTTCTCTGGTCCGTCTTGGACATGAAAGTGTCTGTGACCCACTATACATCATTTTCATTTCAAATGGCCATTAATTGTCAACCAATTAGTTAGGTATGAATCAATGCAACCATCAAAACAAACCCATATACCCTATGGTTTATGATTAACCTAAATCAGGGGTTCAAAGTTTGAAAAGTTTAAATTCCTTAGTGCCTATCATCCGCTACACTGTATTCCAGCATCAAAATTTCCCTTTTCAAGTTTAGAAGATAACCTCTGAGAATATTTAACTGTTTTTTAAGGAAGGTCGGAGCAGGTTCTCCATTATATACCATGTCTTACGACCAGGTCTTCCCCACCAAAGGACAGCTGCACGGGAATTCTATATCAAATAAATGTTGGCCCCCACAGTGAATGTATAGCTTTTCATCAAAAGAGAAAAATAGGTGGTTTGACCAATGAGGTGTACCACAATAATTTAATCAATGGACATCGGATGGTAGGCTCCCCTGATTTGCGAACCGGCCTCATTTTTGTCCAAGGTGATTTTGCTGTGGGGCCCACCATTTCCATGGCATGAGTTTATGTTGGCAGGAATGAATTGGTTGATGGACTATGGCTCTAGAATTTTCACACTAAAAGATACTAGTGACCAAATTTGGGACTTGTTTTAGGGTCACTTAAATGCAAGGAAAAGTTCTAATTAGTTGGAAGGGGATTACATGTAATCAGATTTCTGGAGGTGTTTGGATACATGCAATTGCTCATAAAATTTTTATTATGAAAGGTATAGCCTTAATAACGAAAGAGACATTATACGTAGCAGAACACCCTGGTTGATACATATATACACATGATGTCGCACTCCAAATTTGACGACCTATATTATCATTATACAGTCCCAGACCTGGCGCACGACCCATCGAACACAAAGCTCAGCACCCAGCACCAATACACCAAGTCTTGAGCTTGGGACATTGCCAACAGGTTGGATGGTTGGAGTGATCGTAATGAGGCCCATTGCCAGTGACTCCCATAGATTTATTTATTTATTTATTTATTTTTAATTTTTTTGAGAAAGGTAGCCTCATCTCACCTGAAATTCATTAAATAAGAGCGATTTACAACCATTTGGGCGGGACCCAACCCGAACAAGCCGGAGCCCGCCTATCATAGACAACTACACAAGATAACCCGGGAGGAAAAGCCTACGGGAACCAACAGCAGCACCTCAACAACAACAACAACAACAACAACAACAAAAAAAAAAAAAAAAAAAAAAAAAAAAAAAAGCCCCGACGACATGGAGGCCAAGCTAACCTCCCCTAGCTAAAGACCAATCTAGCTAAAAATTGGGACAATGCGAATGGATCCCATGCCAATCTTGTCCAAGAACACCAAACCTCTAATCGGACCAGCGAGATCCCGCTCACAATCAAAGAAGAGAGAAGATTGACTGCCACTTCCCTTTCGAGCCAGACCGTCAGCCGGCCCATTCCCTTCTCTATGGATGAGCTTGATCAACACCGTGCCACTCATAAGAGTTTTAATCCTGGACACCCAGTGGTTCCAATGCCAAGAGCAAGATGATTTTCCCAAAAGGGTGTCAACCACAAACTTGGAGTTTGATTCGATCTCGATGCAGTTTTGTCCCTTACTCAACGCTAGAAAGAGACCATCATGCACAACCCGCATCTCAGCCTTGTTATTGGAGCCAGACCCATAACCCGTCGCAAAAGCAAAGAGAAAATCACCTTTATGACCTCTGACAATACTGCCCCCTCTAGCCTACCCTGATTACCCAAGGACGAACCATCAACGTTTGATTTCACCTAGTCCCTGTATGGTCTGGACCACTTAACGATTTCCACTCTTTCCCGAACACAACTATGAGGGGACAACCCCAAGTTATCCCAAAAGTGGGTCCTTCCTGGGGAACGAAGAGAACAAAAATTGGAAGGAAAGAACTAGGAGAACAACCATCCATTGATTTTGGCGATACACGCAGAAGCCTTTGCAGTTTTCTGGTCGAATTTGCCCGAGTTCCTTGCACGTCAGATCTCCCACAGGATAATACAGGGTGTGATCTTGCATAGGGAGTTAGAGTGAGCTCCAGCCGCCGTAAACGTCCACCACTGCCTTAGTCTGGATTATACAGATTGATCCTGCGGGAAGAAGATATCGAAAATGGTGTCGAAGTGATCCCAGATAGATTTAGCCAAAGCACCATACAAGAATAGATGGCTGATCCTTTCTGAGTTAGGTCTATGATCACACTCCTCATCACAGCAATAGCATCTGGAAATCGTTGGAATTCCCTTAGCGTGGATACCGTCATTGTAACGCCCTGAAATTCGGGGGCCGAGTATGAACTCAACTCCCGAGTTCCAACGCATCACTTATGCAACATACACAATGCTGGTAAAATGTTGTCTGAGTTAGCGCAATAAACATGAATAAGATTATACCAAAACAGTAATTCATACTCCAGCTCAATTGTATAAAGGCAAGCGGAAGACTGAAATTTTATATTCAAAATATGTAAAGTAACAAAATTTCCTGAACTCCAGAGTATGAGTACTAACTGAGTACCAATATACATGTAATATTTCTAAGTCAAAAACCAAAATACATTCCTCAAGAGAGGCCCTGAAAATCCCGCGATGCAGCCGACCTAAGCAAAGTCGTCAGAATACTGCATGAAGGAGAACTCCTCATGGTCCTCATCAAAGTCGGGCTCGGGCTCTGGCTCTTGAACCAAGGCGCCATCTACACCTGCGATAGAGTCTGGTGGGTGTTGCAAACACCGTCCGGTAACGTAGGAGTGAGTAGCTAACTCAGTGGAACAATAAAGCATAAGTTAACATGTTATCAAATCAATCAAGCAGTAATGATAAAGCAGTACAAATCAAGCATTTCTAACTACTCTTGTTAAGTGCAAAAATGATATGACATGATGCTATATGCCCTTGCCAAACCACCCTCAAGCGACATCATCTTACGTTCGCGAATGCTTACTCCCTCAGTGCGCCACATTTACAAAGCACATGCGGTGCGATGATGCTCATGATTACCAAGTTTTTATTAGTCCATTTCAAACAGCAGTATTGGGAAACTAAGGTACCTCCCTTGTATCATTCCCAACATGATCCATTCTAGGGTCGTCAATCCTAGTTATTCTCATACGATATTATAGTTTGAGAAGCGTAGTGAAGGCATCGCAAAGGGGTCGTCACCCGTCAGCGCGGATACAGATCTCACCGTATGCGGCTCAATTGCTGGCCGTCAGCTCGAGTGCAGGTCTCACCGTACTCGGCTCAATCACTAGCCGTCAGTTCGAGTACAGGTCTCACCGTACTCGGCTCAACTCACACTCTAGTCGCTGTGAAAGACTCGTCGCCAATCACAGATACTTGGAGTACCCTCGATGATACTACGGAGGACTCGTCGCCCGTCAGCACGAGCACAGATCTCACCGTACTCGGCTCTCGCCGAAGTATCGACAGCTCGAATACAGTGTCCCATACCACCGTATTTGGCTCACGAGTTAGTTGCGCAATGGTCACTACGGGGAGGCACATGGCCCCAGCGTAGGCCGACAGCTCGACCACGGTGTCCCATACCACTATGCCCGGCTCATGCGACTTAGTGGATCTAGGTACCATGGTTAAATGGGGATCGCCACTGGTAAGTTTGGTACCCTAGGTTCAAGCAGTAGCGACCAAACAGGGTGAACACACAATTACACTTCGGTTTAGTTAGCGAGCCTGACTAGCTCGAGCGCACCACAAGTTGAGCGATATGGAGTGCAAAAGCACTCCGTGTGGCCAACCACTATCGCCAACCGAAGTACGACTCGGGTTCGCCAGTCACGTCCTTTGTGGCGACATGAATCTCAGCCACAATCGCAAGTCTGGTACCGAATGTTTGGACTATATACATATTCCCAAACTCAAACAGTTTTCATCGTTAGCATGTGAAGTAAAACATGACAAACAAGCAATACAAGCATGTTAGTAAGCATGTTATAAAGCATGAAATAAAACATGAAGTAAAGCATGTTACAAGCATGTTGTGGAGCATGTGGTGAAGCATGTAGTAAGGCACTATCCACAAAGGGATACAATTACATACACATTACAGGTGAGTGGCTCTAGCGAACCACCGCATGGAGGGAAGCCTACTTGTCCCTAAGGGAGTCGGAAATCCCATATCAGCACCTCTCTAAGGCACTAATACACGAACATTTGCGCACACGAGCGTTTACACAACTACTTAGAATACACTATTTCAACATACACGACGTATGTTAGCGAAATTTGTGTTAGGGCTGTCCCTTCGCCACGTGAGTATTTTACCCATGTATCTCTCAATCATACAGCAATTAATCATTACAATTGCATTTCCAAAATCCGCACATATGCGGCATTTCTAGAATACGCAATTTCAACATACATGACATTTACACATGAACACGTATTTTTGCGATTCCTTTCACCAAACTAACATTTTATCCATATATTATATAATTAAACATTAAATAAACATGTCAAACACTTTCCCAAAAAAAATACGTAGACGGTATTTCTACGTATATCTAGAGTATGTGAAATTCCATATTCTACAACGTTAATCGAAACAGGAAACGGAAAGCACTTTGTACATGTGCATTTACATGCAGATCATGAATCTATCATTATCTGACATTGAAAGCGTTGAAAAACGTAACTTATACATTTAAAGTCCTCACCTCAGCCCTTAGAATTCCAACGAATCAGCAAGGGTGTTGGAGCTTCCGTATACGGGAGTTTCCTAGCCTAAAGAGCGTATCCGATTAGCTTTTTCATAGCCTACCACTATCCAACCTCAAATCAGACCTAGGGTTAGGGTTTCTTACCTTCAAATGGGATGGACACCGCCAGGAAAACACTTGGAATCAGGCGGTGTAGGCCGTGTGATGAGTGGAAGCAGCAGGAGGAAGATCGGCCTTGAACTCCAAGCCTTTCTCTCACTTTTCTCTCTCTCTAAGGGTTTGCTCCCAAATTCATATGGCTGTGAGAGGGGCTGTTCTAAGCCCCTTTTATAGCCAAAATCATGTCCAAAATAGACTCAGGTTCAAGGGTGGCTGCATATATAGGCAGTTCGCCACTTTCCAAGCTCAAAAGGGATGTTCTGGTGGCCCTCCTTGAGCCAAACGTCAGACTTAAGCTCACCATCTATAGATCCACGTGGGATTACGTTTTCGACTCGATCGGATTCCCAGATCGCACGTGGCGGACCACTTTCAGTTCAACGGTCAGTGGGCCACGATCAGAAATTCTAAGTACATGTAAATGTTCCTGAAATTTTTCTTAATCCGAGGGTGTAATTTGGTCTGATTCTGACGGTCAGGTTGCTTAATACTGACGCGCAACCGAAAGATGCCAGATCACTATTCCAGATATTTTTATTTGGATGGGAATAGTGTTTTTCACACTCCCTCGCTCCGGATCGAAATAAATGGCCGTGGGACATCGGAATCGTCTGATTTTTGAGATGATTGTCAAGCCCAGTGGGGCGATCCTAGTTCCTTTGCTTCATGTTAATCGGACTCCCGATGTGCGATCTAGACCTAATACGAAGTTTCGTTTCATTCCCGAGAGCAGCCGGGTAATGAGTTTGGCTCTAGACTTTAGGGTAACCTAGAGTCACTAATTCTGCAAGTTTTGGGTCTTGCAGATCGTATTTAAAGCGATCCCAATGGATTTCATGGCTAACCGAGTTTAGTACTTAGTTAACTTTGTTAAATTTCTAAGGGATTTAATCTTACGTGATTTCTGGTCGAGGTGGTACTCGACCCAATGTACGGAAATTTACAAGTCGTTACAGTCATCCACTAGGACTGCCCCTTGGATCAATCTCCAAATGAACACCGAGATCTTGGGTGGCACTTTCTCATGCCACACCCAGCCTGACCAGCCAAAAATGCTGGATACGTGCCTACTTACTTTCCAGGCAGATTTTACATATCATGTAAGTGTATCGCAAATATGAAGGCTGATTTGAGTATGAAGAGCACACAACCTTCTTATTGATCTGGATCTGTCGTTATTTACTCTATGTCAATGCTCTCCAGATCATTAACGAATACGTCTAACCGGCCAAGGCACTCGCACAGGATCAAAAACTTATCCTTGTGAAGTTGGTCACATATATAGAGGCATCTATGAAATAACTACCAAAGGTCTATATCTCGACGGAGGACCACAATGGCTTTTCCAGATGTAGATCTATGAATACTTCTATCCTACTCCATCTTATACATTCTCATATCCCATTTGATATTGTTTATACTTCTTATGGTCACCGTGTCATTCATTTTTCTTAGGGGATCTGTACATTCTCCTATTATATGAACTCTTTATTCTTTCATCCATACATTCTCTAGTTATATGGACTCCTTATTCTTTCCCCTCAATATAAGTAAATGTTGCCAAACTTTTATCCCTTTCTACCTCAAAGAATTTGACCCGGCTTAGTTTACCAGCCGTTATGAAGATGCTGATGAACAATAGGTTTCGCTTGGGAAGGCTACCTCATATGCAGGGATCTTTCCTATGACGATACCATAAATACTAGTAAAAATGATAAGGATAGAATCAACTACTATTATCTGAATTTACTTACTCACCAATTTCATCTTGTCTAATGCATTCCATACCCATTTACTCAAAAAACTTACAATCAATCCCCTTTCTCTCGGCTGATTGCCGATCAAATCGTTATACTCTACTCCATTCATTCTACTTACCAGTCTACTAACATGGCTTTTAAGCTTCCCAACTTTCCAAAACAACCACAAATAATTGATACTTTCTCTGATTGGTGAGAGAGCCATTACAAGATATTGTTTAATAAAATCTCCCAAGTTCATCACTGCTCAATTCTATTCCTCAATGGAGTTACAATAAAAGAAGAGAGCCTCTCCCAATCAATCATGACTTTTAGTCAAAAATTAAATAAGCTGAAGAATGTGACTGTCGTTATCACAACTGCAGCAGCTCTAATGACTAGGACAACTCTAAAACCAAAACACCAAAAAGTTGCGGCGGAAGGACCTATTCTCCAAAAATCTCTCAATCCATCATCTCCATCCGCTCCCAAAAGGATTCTCGATTTGGTGACTCCTCTCGGTCCAGCTCCACAACCACCTACTCTAGTCTTTCCTCGCACTGGCTCAACTCCACAACCACCATCAGTGAGTTGGCCAATGTCGATTACAACACGTTGGCGAAAGCAATTAGGTTCTTCCTCGGCTGATGTTGTGTCTTCTTTGGAAATATATTTCAAAACCAAATATTAGGTAAGGCTCTCCATTGAAGACTACTCCCAGAAAATTAAGGAAGACATCAAACATCACAAAGACGCTCATTACAATCAATTCTAGAATAGCCAGAGGCGGGATAGGAAGAGATTGAATAATCCTATGGAAGTTTTAGATCAAGTTGATATTTATGTTTTTCCTCCATCCAAGTTGTGACCTTATTAATAGGTTAGATGGTGAATAAACAATATCATGGCCCTAGGAAGGTTTCAGTAGTGGGCATTGTTGTCCCACTGTGCTATATGGTGTGGTCCAATTCAAGTTTGGATCTGCATAATATTTGAGCTCATGCCCTAAAATAATCACGCAAAGTAGATGAACAATGTGAATATAATACATACACCATGACACAACTTGGCTACGCCAACACCCCACCTAGGTCAGTGGTGTGTGCACGTCACTCAAGAGAATGGACTAGGCCTCACCCAAGCCGGTGGCCCTAATGGTGGGGTTATCACGGGGCCCACCTTGATGTATGTATTATGTATCTAGGCCATCCATCCATTTTTCCAAATAATTTTATAACATTATCCAAAAAATGAAACAGATTCAATTACCAAATGCACCATGTGATAGGAAATA
Source organism: Magnolia officinalis (assembly GCA_021015155.1). Lineage (NCBI taxonomy): Eukaryota > Viridiplantae > Streptophyta > Magnoliopsida > Magnoliales > Magnoliaceae > Magnolia > Magnolia officinalis. The sequence continues at coordinate 12,975,418 of JAJHSJ010000017.1, forward strand.
GTGTTGATTGACCATTAATACCCATCGAAAGTTTTGGATCAAGATATTATTTGTTTTATCCTTTCATACAGGCTTTATTTTACATTGTCAATAGATTGGATGATAAATAAGCACTAGGGAAATATTAATTTAGGCCCTAAGATGTTTTTAATGGTGGGAAGGTCAATCACCACTGTTTCTTATGGTATGGTACACATGACAATTGGATCTGCTTAATTTTTTGAAATACTGTCAATAATGCCGTGAAATGATTTAGAAAAACGCATGAATGATGTAGATACATAATTCATACATCAAGGTGGAACCCACGGTAATCTCAAGGACGGTAAGTGCCGCACCGTGTTGGGTGAGGCCGGGGTCTCACCTAATCCGCTCTCATCAATTAATCCACTTCGGTCGGGGCACAGCTTCGGTTGATCCGTGACCGTGGGGTCTACTGTGATGTATGCACCTTAAATCCACACCGTGCATCCATTTTGAAAGCTCATTTTTTGTGATGATTGGAAAAATAAAGCAGATCCAAATCTTAGGTGAACGTACAGGAAACATTAGTGGTTGGATCCCCTCGGACTGGTTATTTAACTTATTGATAAGGTCACAAAGACCTAAATTAAGAAGCGACATAAATATGATCAAAAAATTTTGTGGCCCAGAAAAAATATAATAATAATTGACGATTACCACTGTTTCCCCTGTTATTATCCATCCTAAAATGATTTTTCAAAACGAATGGATATAAGACACGTCCATCAAAGTGGGCCCACGGTCAGGCATCCACTCACATCGGTGGATCCGGAGATCCAGAAAAGTCGCGCCCGTCAGTGTCAATCAAAGTTCCAAACTTCACAAGTACAATCCGCTGTCATTGAACACTAGGTTTTCATTCGGATTGCAACTTTGAACTTGTACGACTGATGTCGCATCTTGGAGAAAAAATGGAACAAGGCATCTGCCCGCACCATACGTGATGTGGAAAAACCCGCAGGCATACGTGCCAATATACGACACATGTGCAAGGACTGGCACTCTCATCTGAGAGCGGATTGCATGTGCCCTGTCACCGAGATATACCTGTGCCGGGGTTGTGTGGGGCCCACAGAAATGTACTGGATGAATCCACTCCGTCCATCTATTTTTAAAGACTACAAAAGTAGATGAATCTATAAACCAAGCATATCTGGATCCTAGACTCTCAGGAGTTTCAACACCCGGTCAAGGGTTCGAGTATCCATAGGTGGTGAAATCCCAATAAGGCGTGTGTGGAGGGTGTGTAATAAAAAAAGAAAAAAAAGAAAGGCATATCCAATATGCTGAGTTGAGAGCCGTGTACAAGGGCATGCTGTATTGCACCAGCCCAGGTCTCGAGAAGGTTTTGGTTGAATCGGATTCAAGTGTGGTTGTAAATGCGTTGAACCACAGAAGCTGGGTGGAAATGGAGGCATTGGATATATAACTCAGATTTCTTCCATTAATCACCTTTGGGCTTTGCCAGTTCGTACACATCAGAAGGGAAGCCAATGGTCTAGCAAATGAGCTAGCGCATGAAGGTAGTGAGTGCCAACTATTGAGAAGTGGAGCCACATCTGGGGCTGCCCACGACCAGTCGAGGCTATGCAGATTTGATCCGCATTTTTGCGCGGATTTCGTGTCGCAAGTCCTTTAGCAACTGTGATGTGGAAAGATGTTTCGTGGATTTCCTATCGCAAGTCCTTTCGCAACTGAGATGTGAAAGGAGTTTCGCGGATTTCGTGTCGCAAGTCCTTTCGCAACTGGGATGCGAAAAGGAGTTTCCCAAATTATAAATAAGGGTACCTAGGGCTTTTCTAGGTATGATGGAAAAGTTATTCTAAGGTGTGGACAAAGAGTTTTCTATGTACTTCTAAGGGAGAGGTTAGTATATTGCTTTGTAATCTTTATTTTTCTTCATAGTGAAAGTTTTGCATCCGTGGTTTTTTACCCTTGTTGGGGTTTTTCCACGTATATCTTGTCTTGTGGTTTGTTTAAATGCTTTTATTCCTTTCTAGTTTATATTTTTTCCTGTTTATCGTTTGTGGGTGAGACTTGAGATTTGATCTCGGTTCACTGCGTTGTTAGCGTGCTGCGCAACAACTGGTATTAAAGCTATTAGTTTAGTTCTATTGGGAGCGATGACAGAAGAAAGAAAAAATAGAATTGAGAAGTTTGATGGTTCAAACTTTGCATTCTGGAAGATGCAGATGGAGGATTATCTATATCAGAAGGACCTCTATATTCCTCTAGGAGGAAAAGAGAAGAAACCGGAAAAGATGACAAATAATGAATGGTTTTTACTGGATAGGAAGACTTTAGGAATGATCCGACTCTCTTTGTCTAAGAGCGTCGCCTTCAATATATCCAAGGTAAAAATTACAAAAGAATTAATGAAAGCCCTAGCCACCATGTATGAAAAGCCCTCAGCATCCAACAAGGTTCATCTTATGAAACAACTATTCAACATGAAGATGGCAGATGGTGGGAGCGTGGCTGAACATCTAAACGAGTTCAATACAGTCATGAGCCAGTTGGAATCCGTTGACGTTATTTTTGAGGATGAGGTCAGGGCGTTATTGATCTTATCCAGTTTGCCAGACAGTTGGGATGGTTTGGTGATTGTTGTGAGTAATTCTTCATGGGCGACAAAGCTGAAATTTGATGATGTGGCCGGTCTAATTCTTAGTGAAGAATCTAGAAGAAAGGCATCAGGAATTTCAGGGGATTCAGGGAATGCTCTAAATGTTGAACGAAGAGGAAGATCGCTGAACAAAGGAGGCAATAAACACGGGCGTTCTAAGTCGAGGAAGAAGTCCAAGGGACCGAAAGACAAAGACGGGTGTTGGCATTGCGGTAAGAAGGAGTACATATTATGTGATTGCAGGGCGCTCAAGAAACAAGAAAGAAACTCTCAAGGCGGGAAGGATTCAGTGAATCTATCTGAGGAGAGTGACACAGAGGCGTTGATCTTGTCTCTTGATAAGAGGAATGAGTCTTGGGTTATAGACTCGGGTGCTTTGTTTCATGCCACTTCATTTAAGGAAGTTTTGCGTGATTATGTGTCAGGTGACTTTGGGAGAGTCTACCTAGGTGATGATGAGCCGTGCAGTATTGTTCGAAAGGGGGGCGTTCATGTAAATCAGAAAGACGGAACATCTTTGAAATTGAAGGATGTCAGACATGTACCGAGTTTGAAATGTAACTTGATCTCAGTGGGGCAGTTAGCCGATACCGGTTATGTGACGACATTCACCAGTGATTCCTGGAAGATCACAAAAGGTGCATTGGTGATATCTCGAGGCAAAAAGGAAGGTACTTTGTATGTGACTTCAAGATCGTATAGTTCACTCGCAGGCGCATCAACTGGAATGAATGAGCAGTTATGACATCAGAGGTTGGGACATATGAGTGAGAAGGGGATGAAAATGTTATTATCTAAAAGGAAGCTACCAGGGCTAAAGTCTATTGACTTGGAATTCTGCAAGGACTGCGTATATGGCAAGCAGAAGAGAGTAAGCTTCAAGAAGACGGGACGCGCTCCAAAGACACATCTGTTGGAGATTATACATACTGATGTGCGGGGACCGGCACGGGTATTATCTCTTGGTAGCTCACGTTATTTTGTTACTTTTATTGATGATGCTAGTAGAAAACTGTGGGTCTATTTCTTAAAGCACAATCTGATGTATTTGATGTATTTAAGAAGTGGAAAGTTATGGTAGAAAATGAGACATGTAAAACAGTAAAATGTCTCAGATTTGATAATGGGGGAGAGTACTGTGATAAGAGATTTGAGGAGTATTGTGCAGCAAATGGAATCAAATATCAGAAAATGATTCCAAGGACACCGCAACAGAATGGTGTGGCCGAGCGCATTAACTGGACCATCCTTGAGCGTGCCAAGAACATGAGGTTACATGCAGGGTTGCCCAAGACCTTTTGGGTAGATGCTGTGAATATTGCCGCATATCTCATCAATAGAAATCCCTCAGCACCATTGGATGGTGGGCTACCAGAAGAAACGTGGACTGGGAAAGAAGTAAAACTTGCACATCTCATAGTGTTCGGTTGCACTTCATATATCACATTAATGCAGAGCACAGAAACATACTTGATGCGAAATCCAGGAGGTGCACGTTTATAGGCTACGGGTAGCATGATTTTGGCTACAGGTTTTGGGATACAGAAAACAGAAAAATCATCAGAAGCAAAGACATAGTCTTTAATGAAAAAGTGATGCATAAGGACAGTGCGAAGGAAAATAAGGCCGATGAGAAAGAATTCATAGAGATGGAAGAGTTACCGGACACGGGTGTTACAACGACACATGATAATCATGCACAGGAGCATTATGAGGCAGAGCCGTATACACCAGTTGTGAGGAGGTCTACTCGGGAGAGGAGACCCACGGTCCGATACTCACCCTCCTTACATTATCTATTGTTGACAGATAATGGTGAACTAGAGTGTTTTGAAGAGGCATTACAGACGGATACACGGGTTAAGTGGGAGCACGCCATGGATGAGGAGATGGACTCTCTTGAGTCTAATCGTACATGGGAGCTAGTCACTCTACCTAAGGGTAAGAAAGCTCTTCATAACAAGTGGGTTTACAGACTGAAGGAGGAGCACGATGGTTTGAAACGATACAAGGCTAGATTGGTTGTGAAAGGGTTTCAACAAAAGGCAGGTATCGATTTCATTGAAATATTTTCACCTATAGTAAAAATGTCTATGATTCGCATGGTCTTAAGTATAGTGGCTACAGAAGACTTACATCTAGAGCAGTTAGATATTAAGACAGCCTTTCTTCATGGAGACCTTGAAGAAGAGATATATATGCATCAGCCAACAGGATACGTGACACCAGGAAAGGAGAACAAGGTGTGCAAACTGAAGAAGAGTCTATATGACCTAAAGCAGGCCCCAATGCAGTGGTACAAGAAGTTCGACAGTTTCATGTCAGGAAACAGTTACAGGAGATGTCATGCAGACCACTGTTGTTATTTGAAGAAGTTTAATACGTCATACATCATCCTTCTTTTATATATTGATGACATGCTTGTGGCCGGTTCAAGCATGAAGGACATCTCAGATCTCAAAAGACAATTGTCTAGAGAATTTACCATGAAGGATTTAGGAGCTGCAAAACAAATCCTATGCATGAGGATAAAGCGTGACAGGGAAAACAAGAAACTAGTTTTGTCACAGGCAGAGTACATAGCCAAGGTACTTGATCGATTCAATATGGGAGGTGCTAAGCCGGTTAGCACTCCATTAGCCAACCACTTCAAGCTATCTAAGGAGCAAGGTGCAAAGACGCAGGAGAAACGAGACTACATGGCTAAAGTCCCATACGTGTCAGCTATTGGGAGTCTCATGTATGTTATGGTGAGCACGAGGCCAAATATTGCTCAAGCAGTAGGAGTTGTTAGCAGGTTCATGAACAACCCCGGGAAGGAACATTGGGAAGTTGTGAAGTGGATCCTTAAATACTTGGTAGGTACTAAGGATGTAGGGCTGTGCTATGGTGATTGGAAATCAAGCTACAAGGCTACGTGGATTCAGATTTGGCAGGAGGTATCGATAGCAGAAGAAGCATTACAGGTTATGTCTTTACTCTAGGTAGTGTTGTAGTCAGTTGGGTCTCTCAATTACAGAAGATAGTATCTATCAGTACGACATAGGCAGAATATGTGGCGGCTACAGAAGCGTGCAAGGAGATAATGTGAATGCAAGGTTTTATGGAAGAGTTATGTAAGAAGCAAGCAGATTGCAAGTTGTACAGTGACAGTAAGAGTGCAATACACTTAGCTAAGAATTCAGCCTTTCATTTAAGGACCAAGCATATTGTCATCAGATATCACTTTATACACTCATTACTGGAAGATGGATTGATTACTCTGGAGAAGATTGATACAAGTGAAAATCCTGCAGATATGCTGACCAAGGTGGTCACAAGGGAGAAGCTGAAGCTCTGTTCAGCTTTGATTGGTCTTTAGGCTTGAAGACGGAGATGTGGTGCACTCCGGATGGAGAAAATAAAGGTTTATGCCGATGTGTCTCCAAGTGGGAGATTTTTGAGAAGTGGAGCCACATCTGGGGCCGTCCACAACCAGTCGAGGTTATGCAGATTTGATCTGCGTTTTTGCGCGGATTTCGTGTCGCAAGTCCTTTCGAAATTGGGATGTGGAAAGGAGTTTCGCGGATTTCATGTCGCAAGCCCTTTCGCAACTGAAATGCGGAAAGGAGTTTCCTAAATTATTAATAAGGGTACCTAGGGCTTTTCTAGGTATGATGGGAAAGTTATTCTAAGGTGTGAGCAAAGGGTTTTCTATGTGCTTCCAAGGGAAAGGTTAGTATATTGCCTTGTAATCTTTGTTTTTCTTTATAGTGAAAGTTTTGCATCCGTGGTTTTTTACCCTTGTTGGGGTTTTTCCACGTATATCTTGTCTTGTGGTTTGTTTGAATGCTTTTATTCCTTTCTAGTTTATATTTCTTTCTATTTATCGTTTGTGGGTGAGACTTGAGATTTGATCTTGGTTCACTGTGTTGTTGGCGTGTTGCGCAATACCAACAGAGCCATTGGTATAGTGAGGCGCGACATCTCCCTCCATTAATCAGAGGGCTGATCTTTTTAGATATGGTTGGGGTGGGTTCCATTAGAGAAATCAAAATTGTATAGGTTTGCATGATAGGATCCTTCAGGGCCATATTATTCCCCGTGGTTTTCCGGAAATACTGTAATTTTCCCACAAATAAATACAATGAGTGTTCCATAAATAAATAAATAAATAAATAAAGGCATATCCAAAACTCATGTGGGTCATACAACATGAAACGGCAGAGATTGGATGCCAAGGTGGTGACAGAAGTTTCATATCAGGATGATATTTTTTTCCTACAGTTTATGCATGTTAATAACCATATGAACAGCTTGGATGGCATATAAACATCATGGTTAGCTCCATGAAGGTTTCAACGTTGGACAATTCTGTTTCACTGTTTCATTTGTGATGGCCCAACGTACTTTTGGATCTGCCTGATTTTTAGAACCCTATCCTATTGAAGTATTTAAAAACAGATGGATGGAGTGGATATGTCACAAACATCTCATTAGGCCCCACGCAGCCTTAGGAACAGGTATATCTCTATGCCTAGAACATGCAATCCGCTCTCCTTCATCCGCTTGAAAATAAGACCGTTTCCACACTTCAGACGGGCTACTACGGAACATATAAACTTATGGTTAAAACAATTTTTTGTAGACATTTATTTATTTTGTTCAGTGTGGCCCACCTGCCAATCCCGTGTAAGTAGGGAGCGGGTTGTATGTTACCCCGGGAACACATTAGTGGGTGTTACCCTAACCGTAGGGGGCCTACCTTAATGTATTCCTTGTATATTGATGCAGTCCATCTGTTTTTCCATCTGATTTTAAGACCCATCCCAAATCATAAGAAAATACCAATCTCAGGCGGACCATGCCAAAAGAAACAGTGATGAAAAACCAGGATTTTTTTGTTTTTGTTTTGTTTTTTTTTTTTTTTTTTTTTTTTTTTTTGTGAGACAAAAAGTTTTGAATCAACCTGATCTTTCTAAATTGTCCTTCATCCAAATTATCTTCTTGAAATTATCATCACGTTAGATTTCAAATAAACATTACCTAAACTTTATTATTGGCCCTTTTAAATTTTGAATGGTGACGCACTTAATCACCACGGTTTCCTGTCGTGTGGTCCACGTTAGTTTTGGATCTGCATAACTTTTTGTACCCCATTCTAAAATGGCCTGGATAAACAGATGGACAGTATGGATATACAAACAATCATCAAAGTGTGCTGCAAAGTAGGGGTAACATCCAATCCTCTGGGGTGTAAGTAGATGTTCTATAACACTTGTGGTTGAAAAATACCCGTCCGAATCAGGTGGGTAGAACATTAGTATCACAAAAATCGTAGGCCTCATTGTAGATCACCCTTCTTGAAAATCAGGACGATAGGATTAACAGATGCGGCATACTTGTATACTGAGTCAAACCATAAGTTGTAGGTTACTTCAATTTATGTGTCCGAACTAATGAACAGAATAGTTTAATTTTCGGCCCAAGAAATCTCCATTGTGGGGCCTACTATTTTTATAGTACTGATGCCCTGCACAAGGATGGCAGGTACCACAAGTTTGAATATACAAATCGTATGCAAATTGCATCATTTGTACACTACAGCCTCAGTTGAAAATATGGAGGCTAAATGTGTCTTTTAGTCTCGGTTTGTAAGGAAGTAAGGCTAAAAGTTCATCTTTTGTCTTGGTTGCATAGGAACCGAGGCGAAAAATCTACCTTTTAGCCTCAGTTGCATAGAACCGAGGCGAAAAGTCTACCTTTTAGCCTCAGTTGCATAGGAACCCAGGCAAAAGGTTGACTTTTTAGCCTTAGTTGCAGAGGAACCGAAGCAAAAGGTCTACTTTTTAGCCCCAGTTACATAGGAACCGAGGCGAAAGGTCTACCTTTTAGCCTCAGTTGCATATCATAAAAGTGCACCTCTACATGCCACATGGCACGCATGTGGAATGCCCATTTACAAGGTTGGCCCCACTATCTGATAGAGGACCCAGCTCGTAATTGGAACGGTCAATCAGCAGGTGGGCAGAATGATGGAATATGATGGATTGTTTGAAAAAGAAAAATTGCCATCAGTCCACATTCAACATCCACATTCAGCTCACCTGATGTGTGGGCCCACCTGATTTTAGTTCAGGTCATCTATACATGGAGCCTAGTTCATTTTGGCATATTTGGCTGCATGCAGAGGTTGATTTTGGCATAGTGGGGAGAAACTGCTTTCACACTAGAAGTCGTATGATCTTCAAATGCTGTCCACTTATTGGGTTTCATAAATGACTGCAATCAACTTGACATGTTATATGTTTTCATGAGGGACACATTTTCATTATTTGCTTCTGTTCTTTGTTAGAAATGCCTCAATGTTGGTCTTTGTGCAGTACCTTACACTAATTCTTTCTCTGGGATCATTCCCAAGGAGATCGGAGAACTGAAGGAGCTAGAGGTGTTGGATATGGGAAACAATAATCTTAGTGGGCCACTTCCATCAGAGCTCAGCAGTGCTTTGTCCCTTCAAATCCTGTGAGCTGTCGCTACTATATCTTGACTTTAGAAATGTCATTATGATGTGCTGTTCATTGAAAATATCTTTCAACATTTACCAACTACTAAACTCGATACTAAAAACAAACCCCTGTTGATTGAGAAGGTGCTCCTATCAATTTTAGAGTTCTTCTCCAAGTTTCTGAACTTGCCTGATGTAAATAGGAGGTTGAGGAAGATCATCTCCATCCTCTCAAGCGACCAGCCTCCCTGCCCTCAACTGTATCTGTACAGCACAGCTAACAAGGTCATTCCAGCTAGGTCGGCAGTCTTTTATTCAGGAGCAGAAGAAATCCGGGAGAAAGGTATGGTGAATCATACCTAGGCCAAAATGGGACTAACCAAGATCTGTTTTCTGAATAGTTCTTTACTTTTTTCAATTGCATTATTAATATAGCTACACTTTCTATTTCTTGTTATGACTAATACATCAATTTGCAGGTGAAACCGAATGCAATGGTTAAGGATACAGCTTGCTTGGGGGCATCGCTCTCGGATAATCTCAAACCTGACTTCAATCTTCTTATCATGAAGAAACCCCAAACTGAAACTAATACAAAATTGGATTAGTCCCATCTTGTAGGTAAGTGGTTGGTCAATCATTTGTTGTCTTGCTCAGGCCTTGACAAATGAATGGGCTAGGTTGCAGGGCCTGCTACGCATCCATACACACATCCATCTGCATTTCCTTTTTTGTTTGAGAGTTTCATTTCATGTCTTGCAGCCAGCAGGCCAAAGCTACCTGTTGAGGTTGCAAGTCCTGCTACGCACAATTCAAATGGAGAATGCTGGTAGAGGCAATGATGACGTTGGCCTAGAAGCAGCAGAAGATGGACGGCAGTGTTATCTCAGGGTCCGCCAAGCACGACGGCACCGGTGATGACGGGTGTGACCATGACTTTGTATTATTTGTGGAACCAAATGTTGTGTAACAGTTTGATTGAGTTAAACTTTCAATAAACTATTGTTAACTGTTTTGTTGGTATTGTGGCTTTCATGATTGATTGTTTCATAAGTGGATTGAATAAATATGTTTTTAAAAAAAACATTTTTAGCCTCAATTTGTAACTGAGGCTTGAATTTAGCCTCGGTTGTTGATAACCAAGGCTGAAATTCCCGTGGCTAAAGACTTTAACCTCGGTTGTTGAGAACCGAGGTTAAAAATAGATTTAGCTTCGGTTGGAAGCAATTGAGGCTAAATTTTGGATTTAATCTCAGTTGAAAACAATGGAGGCTAAAATTTTGATTTAGCCTCATTTTGAAAAAATTGAAGCTAAAAAGGTTTTTAACCCCACTTGAAGAACCGAGGCTATAAAAGTCATTTTAGCCTCGGTTGCTAAAACTGAGGCTAAAGCCTTTAGCCACAGGAGTTTCAACCTCGGTTTGGATAACTGAGTCAAAACTGAGGCTAAAGGCTTTAGCCTCAGTTGGCCTTCAAAAAGGTGAAAGAATGGCATGTGCACTTGGAGTGATTAAGTGGATTCAACCTGTACTGGGCTGGCTCAAATTAAATGTGGATGGTTCCTCCCTCGGCAATCCTTGTGAGGGGAGAGAGTCTGTGTTTGTAGAGACCACTTGGGTAAGGGCTTATTTGCTTTCCACCATGCTTATGGATGGGTATCCAACACAGTGGCAGAGGCCTAGTATTGCTGGATGGGTTGAAGATTTGGATTAATTCGGTCTGACTAATGTTATAGCAGAATCTGACTCTATAATCATTACGGTGGCCTTTGGCAACCCGCTTGCTATAACATTTGGTATCTGGTAGGCAAAATCACTCATGAGTGCTTGAATCTAAATCTCAAAATGTCTCATACTCCAAAAGAAGGCAATGTAGTAGCAGATGGCCTGGGTAGGCTAGGGACTAACGGGAGTGAAGATAGATTGTTTACATGGAAAACAGAACTTCCGTGTGAAATCCGGCACCTGGTTTCTATGGATAATTCAGGGCTAGGAAGAAGGGTTTCTCTAAACCTGGGCCAGCGGGTATCAGTTAAGACTGTTTGGTTGCCTTGTCTGTCTGAGTCCTTTGTTGTTTGGGTCTGACTAGTTAGGCCATTTTGTTTCTTTTGCCTTGTATTTAGTTTGTACGGTGCTATTATTGGTTATTTTGGAGGGAAGGCCCAATCCTTTTTTGTGGGTGCCTACTATGTGTATGTAGCCTTTCTTATCAGCAAAGTTACAGGTAATGTGCTCCCACCTTTCTCCAACAAAAAAAAAAAAAAAAAAAAAAAAAAGAAAAAAAAAAGAAAGATAGGCCGTGATATATGATATGGAATTTAGACAAATCAGCGAGGTTATAGTTGGTGTGATCCCACCTTTTTATAAAATTAATAATAATAATAATAATAATAATGAGAGAGATGTTGCCTATTAGGAAATACCGTGCATTTCATTCACGCATATAAACACCACTGCCTCAACATGAACTACTTAGATCTTGCATAGGAGAACGACTAAGAGGAGTGGCATCATGTTGAAATTTACACAACAAGACTGAAGTTGAATGTCTTGGCATCAAAGGGGATAATGGGTGGTGGCGTAGAGAAGTATGTAAAGAGGAGAAACAAAAACTCACTTTGCATTCCATGGAAGAGTGAACGTGTATGCACTTGTGTTTATTGATGGCTTAACCCCTGTATAGGATGCTATCCAAACTCAAGACAAACTAGGATATGACAACCCATTAAGCAGCTCATGTTCTAACTAAGATATGTAGACTTGATGTCCAAGTCATCTAATTACTCGCTAACCAGATACTAGCCAAACTAAACATGGAAGCACGCGAGACTAAACGGACCTGGAAAATGATTCTCAACAACTAGGATCGTGAAATATATATTAAAACTTCAATTAACATAATCCTCAAATGTTTCAAGTCCATCAAGCGTCTATGTAGCGATAAAAGATGGGAACTTACATGGAGAAGGCATCATTACAAATATACATTTTTTTGGTAAGCCAAGGTTGAACCACGGCCCGCAGAGATCACATCCCAAACCAATAGAGCATGAGACTGACTGGTCAGATGGGTCCACTCATCTGGGATGGAGGGTAGAGATAGTTACCTCATTCATAGAGCCCATTTTGGCACTTCCTGAAGATTGATCTGATTCAATGACCACTCTTGAGACAAAAAATCCTGGTTGTGTAGGTTGTGGAAGGTCCATAGATTCGCTTCCAAGCATGAGAACGACCAAGGACATGGTCGGCCTATCTGCTGCATCTTGTTGAACACATAGTAGCCCAATGTGGATCCATCTCAACACTTCACTTGTCTGACATGTCTGGGCTAACAAAGGATCAATCAACTTCATAGCTCTTCCATCACACCATAATTCCCATGCCTGTAATATCACATTTCATGTAAGAATATGAGACTAAGAAGGTGTATTTTAATTCGAGTTACTGAAAAACATACATAAGTCAGGAGGCTCTGAGCATGGTTAGGCAGATGGTAACTATTGTTCCTTTTTCCGCTTACAATCTCTAGCAGTAAAACTCCAAAGCTATAGACATCAGATTTCACAGAGAATCGCCCTCCCATTGCATACTCCGGTGCCATGTAGCCGCTGTTGGCAATGACCATGGTGGAAGATGCATTAGAAACACTGTCTAAAAAAATGAGAAATTCCAAAGGACTGGGGGCTGGCAGATGTGCAATATCATCAGGTGGTTCCAATGTCTAAATGTCCTGTCCAAGAAATCAGAACCAGTCCAATGATTTGGTGTGTGATCAACATTTTTAATTAACGATTTCATTAGAAATCATGGAATGACGAGTCTGATTATGAGATGGAAAGTCTGATATGCATTGCCAAAGTAGAACATTGCATGCCTACTTACTATGTTCCGACGACTCTGTTGGTATTGACCTGACTTTGATTTCCTCCCAAAAAGCGTGCCATTCCAAAGTCGGAAATCTTTGGGTTCATCTCTTGGTCCAACAAAACATTGCTAGCTTTTAAATCCCTGTGAATGATTCTGAGTCTTGAGTCTTCGTGGAGATAAACAAGGCCCTTTGCAATTCCACCTATAATATTATGACACCTTTCCCAGCCTAATTGAGCTCGCCTGATTGGATCTGAAAATAACATGCATATTGAGTTGGATCAGATTCCACTCATTGATTTTAATCAAACTATGTGATAGACTATTACATAATGCTTGTGGGAGTTTTGTGCTCCCGAGCCCAAATAAAATATTAGGGTTGCCCAAGTTGGCAGTTCATTCAAACTTCTGTCATAACTTTTATCATGAATGTTGATGGTAAACAGGATTTGTGTAGCTGATCGGAATTAGTTGGGATAAGGCTTATATGATGATGAGTTGGATCATGGTTAGGTTGGTTAGAACTCATATTGAATTAAATTTACACTGCTTATCATAAGGTGTGTTCGATTGCACTAAATATCATGATATTTCATGATTGTTGTAACTAACACAATTAGTAGGGTTAAGGAAATTTCACAACAGGGTTGGAGTTAATTAATTATTTAAAGGCCAATGATCTTTCAATTGGTACAATTTTGGGATATCCATCGTAGGCCGGGCTACATGAAAAAAAAAAAAAAAAGAGTTTGGAGCATATATACCATTTAGTTCTATTTACAATAGAAATGGAGATTGATCTTAACCACTTACCTATGTTTTCCTTTTGACATTATGATCCAATAATATGTTTGTTTGTTAATTGGCTGGTATGGTGACTGAGCTTCTAAAGAGTAGTCATATTGGGCTCACAATTTGGGTCCCATTTCACATGTTACCAGCTTTGCCGTTTAGGTTTGTTTATATTGCTTGTGTGCACCTACAGCTACATATGTAACTTACACGTGTGTTTGTGTGGTGAAATTCAAAATTTGAAGAAGAAAGAAAGGATTCATACTAAAGAGGAAGACATCCAAGCTAGTGTTTGGCATGTATTCATAGATGAGCAGTTTCTCTCCTTTCTCTATACAACAATACAAGAGCCTCACAAGGTTCCTATGTTGGAGTTTGGCAATCAATGTGACTTCATTCTTGAATTCCTTCGGACCTTGCCTTGAACTTCTTGAAAGCCTTTTTACTGCAATTTCCTTCCCATTAGATAGCATTCCCTGAAATGATTTTCCATTCAATGGTTAATTAGAAAATTCATGTAGCCTATTCAGTTTAGAACTTATTCAACTACTCCAAGTAAAGATGTGTTTGGATGCCAGAGCAAATTGAACTTCAAACATTCAGTTGATTCGAGATGACCTCACCAAATTAATGAGTTTTCTCAGTACTTGTAATGAGGATGTAGCCATTATATTGCAATTACATAGATGTTAGTACAACCTAGAGTCTGTGTCCTTGTTATGCTCAACAAATTAAGGCTGTGTTGGTTGCACTCATGATATTAGGTGCAACCAAAGGCAGCCTAAAACTTTCCTCATTCCATTTTCATAGAATAAAAATCTCTAACTGGTTCGATTGGGAATCCAAATACATTCATACAAGTGCCTTTACCTTATATACAGGGCCAAATCCACCTTCTCCGAGCTTATTTTCATCAGAGAAGTTGTTCGTAGCAGCTTGTATTGTAACTAAGTCAATCAACGGCAGATCTTGTGTTTCCTCAGCATTCATGTTTGAGTCCATGAGTTCCAAACCAACCGAAGGCCCCGAATAATTTAATAGTGCATGGTGCCCCTTCTCTTTCACTGATTTAGAAATGAGAAAACATGAAATTAGTCACTGGCATTTTCTGTTTCAGCCTAAAATTTAGACCCAGCCCTCGTCTAGGGCCTGAACTTAGGATCATTTGTGGAAAATGGAAGATGTAAATTCCTAGATTCATGCTGAAGCCAGGACTTGGAAAATATCTTCAGGTCTAGGCATGGCATACTTATTATTTCTTTTTCTAGGCATAAAAAAGCAGTTCAAAGCCTAATCCACAGGCCTAAAAATAAAATCCAAGCCCGGACCATGGTGGGCTTCACCCAACCGCCCAATGGTCTGGCCCAGCCTTTTGATAGCCCTATCTATTGCCCTAAGATTATTTAGCTTCTTTGTTTTTGTTTTTGTTTTCCCTAACCTTTTGGTGACCTCTTCTTTCGCCGTCGGTAGCAGTAAACATAACAACTGAATAGAGCCAACACCAGAACCGATGCTACACTAGTGAAGATTATAATCTTTGATTGGTTCCCTCCATGCCCTGTCAGAAAAGCAAAACATTTCTGATTTCTATTGCAATACACATTGTTCAGTGTTTGGATGTACATTGTAGACATTAGCTCAATCAAGAGGAGTGGTGAAGGACTAGTAAAAACTTTTGGGTCCTTACTCATGCCTTCTCGAGAGTTTTAACCCGAGGGTCATGGATATGAGTACTCATTGTGCTGTGAGTGTGTGGGTGCGGGTGCGTGTGTTAAAAAATTTGTAAACAAGGGGAAATCGCTTTAAAATTAAATAAATAAATAAATAAAAAGAAGATAATGACTTGTTTCAAGTTCCAACTTACAGGAAAAGGTGATTGATTGCCTTCTCGAGACCAGAAAAAAGTGGTTTTTTTTTTTTAATTATTACTTTAATTTCTGATATTTTAATCTTGTTTAATTTAGTTTGAGAAATGCTCCCATGCTCTAAGACTGTAAGTTAATAGCGTTCCTAGTTGCATCTGTGTCACTTGGACAGTCCAACTGATAGACAAAGTCCAGAATTCTTTTTATGAGCTACAATGCAAGAAATAACACTGAATGGATTATCAAATCCATCTTTGATTTTGTCCTTGTTTTTGTAGCCATCTTTTTTCTGAGCCGTTGATGGGATGGTTAGGATTATTTCAACATTTTGACACTTGAAAAAAATAAGCAACCTATAATGGTTGGGCTACAAAGATAAGGCTAATGATCGTTTAAAGGATTTGTGTAACCGACCCCAATTACTTTAGGATTGGACCTATTTTGGTGTAAATGATTTGGACTGTCCAAATTTAGGGATAATTATCAGATAGGAATGATTATTAGTCAGATTAATGCGATATTTGCATGGTAGCCCATAGAACTTGTGTTGGACTTAATGTACGGTCTAGATCAAGTGATTGGATTGTCTAAGTGTACAAATGAAACTAGGAGCATTATAACATATAGTGCTCTAGGAGAATTGGAGTATTTCTCATTTATTTATTTTTATTTTGCTTATATCCCTAAATACATGGAGTTCTAAATGTTGAAGCCATTAATTTCAAATACGATTTTGTAAACCATGGTGTTGAGGTGTGGAGTTTATTATTATTATTACACAGGCATTGCGTACATTCGTTTTCTTTTTTTTAGGTGGCTCACCTGCTGATTAGATTTACCTGAAACATGGATGAGAAGGCTTACCATTATCTAAAGGAATGCTCTTATTACGTGCCTAGTACTGATCTTATTGTCAATTCTACTAAACCTTGTCTCCGGAAATGCTATTATTTTGATCACAGTAACCTTGTAGTCATGTACGATCCACCCAGATATTAAAAAACAGTTGTATAATCGCAGCTGCGCTTTATTTATTTTGTCTTATAGTCTTTTCAAAATAATGGAGCATACGTGGCCACGTGGCTTCATATTAGCTTTCAAAATAATGGAGCATACGTGGCCACGTGGCTTCATATTAGCCAAGCTTTACAAGGGGTTTATATGATACTCTGGCAGCATATGATACTTGATACACTTGCGCTCAAAATTTGTACATATGGCATATGTTAACTCAAGAGAAACTAGTTAAATTATAATTATGAAATCCACTGTTACTAAGTCATAGTACTAAAAGTATGTTGTTTAACGATCCTAACCACTGATTTATGGATACTTGTTAGTAAATAAGATTATTGGATAATTTTAATTCTTGACTGTGCAATAAATGTCCACCGTTCTAATAGTGAAACGATAAAATAAGCATAATTTTTGGGAAAATACTCTAATTCTCTCAGACCATTATAAGTTACAATGCACCTAGTTTTATTGGGACACTTGAACAATCCAGTCTACTGATCTAATTTGAATTTTATTTTAATAAAAAAATGGTATTATATGGTTGGGAATATATATTAGCCGGATGAGCTCTACATCCTGCATGAGTTTTGATCCTTCGGAGCATTTGAGTAGTCTTTATATCAGCTTGACATTATTCACACGAATTTAATTTTAATTTTTATTTTTCAATAATTCTTTGAAAAATGGTACGAAATTGTCAGGGATACATGTTAGTGAGTTGACTTTTATAGATAGTATGAATTTCAACTGTTTTGGGGGGTATTTTAGTGATCCTAAATCGGCCTGGCACTATTCATCTATATTTAATTTTTAATTTTACCCAATTTTTTTAGGAAAAAAAAATATTTTATAGATTTAGAGAAATGCATTACTGTGATGAGTTCCACATGTTGCATGAATTTCAGCCATTTTGGAGGGATTCTAGTAGGTAATAAAGACCTACACTATTTATCAAAATTTTAATTTTAAATATTTAGGCATAAGCATTAGTAAAAAGGGTTCCACAAATTGCATGAATTTCAAGACATTGTGGGTTCATTCAAGTGACCTTAAATCAGGCAGACACTTTTATCCAAATTTAATTTTAATTTTTATTTTTTCTTAAATTTCTTGAGATGTCAAATGGCCAGGAACATGCATTAATGAGATCAATTCCACAGATTGCGTGATCCGGTACTATTATTAAATTTAATTTGTTGTTTTTTTTTTTTTTTTTTTTTCTTGAATTGCCCCAAGGGGATGATGTTAAATTTAAGGAAAATTTATTGGTACGATGAGTTTCACATGTTTCATGAATTTTGGGCTGTTTTGGATCATTTAAATGGTCATAAAATGGCATTCTAGTATTCATCCTAATTAAATTATTATTTTTTTTTTTCAAATTTCTTATAGTAACATAATTGATAAGTAATGTTTTTATATTTATGTTTTTCATTTGTTACCACTTTATCACTTTAACTTCACTTCACACTACTTGCATTGATATCTTGTGGACGTATACAGCTGTGATGGTACCGTAATAAAATGATTAGATATATAGGAAATGGTACTATGAGGTCAACCTCATGGGGACTTCCCATGAGGTCCAGCTGTGTGGGCCCCAACGAGCATCAACCCCATCAGTCGGATACACCATTCCTTGGTGGGCCATGGGCTTAGAAATTAAGTCAATCCATGACTTGGGTAGGCCACACTACGTACAATAGTCGGGAGGGGTTACTCTCCCATTAAAACATTCATAATCATTTATTCGGCCAATCGAATGTGGTTCACAAATCCAAACCGTCCATTGTGTGTGTCCCACTTGAATGAGTAATCAAACCAAGTTTCAACACATCAAAAACTCAAGTTGGCCCCACCAAGTACTTTTATATGTTTAGGTATGTTTTCGCATTGTCTGGTGTTCCTGAGTTTGGCATACAGCTGATTTTTGGGATATCCCTTAACATAAAAGTGTTAAAAGGAACCCATTAAATGCACGGGTTGATGTTACTTCTCAGGTTGACCTGTTACTACCACACCGAAACGCTCACTTGCGAAACAGTTGTTACGTATAAGGAACCCATTAAATGCACGGGGTTGATGTTACTTCTCAGGTTGGCCTGCTACTACCACACCGAAACGCTCACTTTCGAACCAGTTGGTACGTATGCAGTATAAACTTTTTTGAGAACTCATCATATCTGATGAGTCTCAAAAATCTGAACGGTCAACGTGAAGCAGAACTTCATGAAGTTCCCTGGTACGAATTTTTACTCTGATCCAAAACTTCGGTGGTCCATGCAAAATACAAACAATTTCTTCCCTTGATTTGAATTTCTCTTTGCTATGGCCCTGAAAATTCACCCCCTAAAATTTCATGATATTCTACATCTTATGGACCGTTCCGATTTGACACCCATGACACGTGTGCAAAGGTGCACACATACATATGTGCGTAGGTGAGCATCTCTCTCTCTCTCTCTCTCTCTCTCTCTCTCTCTCTCTCTCTATATATATATATATATATATATATATATATATATATACTCATGCTCATGTTATCTTATTTATATTGTGTCAGTGGTATCATATCTTTAAAAAAATATATATATGAATTTCTAATTTAAGCCTCTTAAGTTATGATTATCAAACAACCTGCAACATTATTCTTACCAAACAATGACTCATTACACTATTACAAACATGTTTAAAACCAAAAACTAGAAACATATTTTGAATACTTTTATCTTTGAATAATAATAATAATAAATAAATATTATTTTTAGATTTTTTTATATATAAATAAATAAATAAAGATCATTATGGGCTTTAACGTTGGTTACGACCTGTAACGGAACATATACATGGCCTGCCTTTATCGTTATTAAATATTTTAAATCCACATGGATTAGTTCAATTCAGTTCTCATATAATTAAGGTGAACTCAACGAAAATCAATCTTTTGGGTACAACTCTTGAAAAGACATTTCTACACAAAATCAATCTTTTCCTCTACTAAACGAAAATCAATCCAATTAGTTTTCATTGAGTGGACTTTTATAGATTTGGAAAAAGAAAAACCATTCAGGATACAGGCAACAAAACGACCCTCGATATTCTATCCCGAACCAGGGTGTCGGCTGAAAACAACTATCTTACAGTGCGTCCAAACGAGCCCTAATGCAACTCGACTCGAGCCCAAAGGGTTCGGACCAATTGTCAACATTTGCAAAATCATGCTTACCGGAGGGAGCATCAGTTGTTGACGAAGGAGGACGACGAAAGGCGGACGGTGCAGCAGCATAAAAAGGGAACACCTCATACCTCATAGCACAACTCGCCCCTATAATAACAGCCCCGTCATTTCCGTAGCAGCACACCGGAATCTCGGAAATACCCGCTTCTAGGCATGTGTTGCAGTCACTTCTTGATAAATCAGGGGTGCACTCCATAATCGCATATATCTTCTGAGATGCTGTAAAATTAGCTTCTCCCATCGCCAACATCCGAACGGAAGGATTAAATGCGGCCTTTGAAGAAAGATTTTTCAATAGACCATTCAGTGTCTGGTTAAATTGTCGTGGGTCTGATATATTGTGCTGTCTCCGCATTAACGCTAACGAATTGATTGATGGATCATACACGGATTGGAAGTTACAGTCTGAGTAACGCAACATACAGATATCATACCATATGACTGCTTCTCTCCTACTGGGACACTTCTGTTTGATATCTTGAGTAGCCTGGTTAACGCAGGCATTGCAGGTGTCAAAAGAAACATCCCCTCTACAAAAGAAGAGGCCGAAGACGGTGTTGGGATTTCCACCCCTCTCAGTGTAAAAGAAGGTGGAAAAATGAGCGTTGAAAGTTAGAATGGGGAGGAGGGCGTTGAGATTAGTTTCGAAGGTTGTATTAGCAGTGTAATCAGCGACTGAGCAATTAGAGTAGTAGAACTCATTGTAGAACTGCTCTGCATGAGAGAGGGAATTGAAGAGAAAAAGAAGAAAGAAAAATAGTTGGAAAATATGCATCTCTTCTTCCTTAGTATGGAAAGGGAAGAGAATATAAAACCTCATTCTGAAACTAGTATAAATTATTTCCCATGATCTCGTCTGCAGTACTTATCACACCATAGGGCCGCACATGAAGAGATGATTTTACTAGAGCACTCCATCTTCTTTCTTGCAGGGGATGGCCCTCAATTCATAGCTGATGGTGATTGGGTGGTTGGAATCATTAATACAAATAGTTGAATTTAATTTAGACATTGATATGAAAATTCAACACTAACATCCACCACATGAAATCAACGATTAAGATCATCCATAAAGCATGATCCAATGCGCGTCTCATCCACAGCAATTCTATTAGCTGAGTTTAAACGACTACAAATATCCATTAAGAATAATCGTGATTGGCTCATGTTCTCTAATTCCCATTAATTATTGTTTGGGAATGATCTATTTTCGTCTCGCATCCGTCCATTTTAGACCTACAGGATGATTAGATAATTGTGTGTTTGGAAACATTATCTATTCAAAGTTAGGGGCCACGGGATGGATTGACCTGATTGATTCAATACACTGCCTCTTGTACCATGGGGAACCCATCTGCAATATTCCAGTTCTACCACCTCCACCTTATCATTTCATATTGTCTCTCACATTGCTGTTCTAACTTATTATGGTTCTACCGCCTCCCGCCTACCATAGCGATTCTATTATCTGATACATTTGTAATGCTTTATCTTTTTTTTGTATCTTTTTTTTCTTTTTAACACACAAGGGGCCACTGGATGGATTGACCTGATTAATTCAATACACAACCACTTGTACTATGGGGAACCCATCTGCAATATTTCAATTCTACCACCTCCACCTCATCATCTCATATTGTCTCTTTCATTGTTGTTCTAACTTATTCTGGTTCTACCGCCTACCATAGTGATTCTATTATCTGATACGTTTGTAATGCTTTATCTTTTTTTTTTTCTTTTTTAACACACGAGGGGGGCCATTAGATGGATTGACCTGATTGATTCAATACACTACCACTTGTACTATGGGGAACCCATTTGCAATATTCCAGTTCTACCACCTCCACCTTATCATTTCATATTGTTTCTCACATTGCTATTCTAACTTATTCTGGTTCTACCGCCTACCATAGTGATTCTATTATCTGATAAGTTTGTAATGCTTTATCCTTTTTTTTTTTTTTTTTTTTTCTTAACACACGAGGGGCCACTGGTTGGATTGACCTGATTAATTCAATACACTGCCACTTGTACTATGGGTAACCCATCTGCAATATTCCAGTTCTACCACCTCCACCTTAGGATCATCCACAAAGCATGATCCAATGCGCGTCTCATCCACAGCAATTCTATTAGCTGAGTTTGAACGACTACAAACATCCATTAAGAATGCCCGGGATGATCCAATGTCCAGGGTCACACGCAATATCCGCTCTCCTTTGAAAATGCCCGGGATGATCTTACAAATCAGGTACTCTGTATCGTCTTTCGTGACACGTACAGGCAGGTATAAATGGACACGCACAGGCAGTAGAAATGGAAGATATGATATATGTGATATATCCAAACCGCCCTGAGTGACATGTTGATGTCACCATGTGCTATATCCAAACCGTCCGACCATCCGGGAAGACTTTTTTAGTCTCGAGCCAAAAGATCAGAAAGATGTAAAGCTGAAGTCAACCACACCACATAATTCAAGAGGATTGAATGTCTACCATTGAAAACTTCTCGGGGGCCACTCTAGTTTTGGATCGATCTGACATTTGTTTTCTTTTTTTCTCCTTCATCCATGTATTTTTTATCTTATGAACAGGTTGGATGGAAAATAAACATCATGGTGGGCCTAGGAAGGTTTCAACGGTGGAAATCATTGTCTCCACTTCTTTCCGTGCTGTGGTTCACTTGAACTTTGGATCTGGATATAATATATACATTATGGTGGGGCCCACAGTACTTGGTGACATAAACACACCACCAAGATTGGTGGTGTGTGATGGTGTGTAGCACACCACGCAATCCGCTTCCGACATAAAAGGTCATGATAGGCAAGCCAACAGAGACTGTTGATACAAATTTTCCGAAATACAACGGTCATGATAGACGAGCGGACAGAGACTGTTGAGAAAAATTTTCAAAAGCTTACCAGTCTGATGCCCTCGCTGATTCTGACATTTGAAAATTCACCAACAGTCTCTGTCCGCTCGTCATTTGAAAAATTTCAAAAGCTTACCAATCTGCTGATCCGCAAGTCATTTGAAAATTGTGATCCTGACATTTATTACGTTTAATATCCCACCGAAATTGTAGGAGTCACCGTGGATGGGTCAACTATCGGCACATGTGCGTACGTATGGTAAATCTGAGAATGGGCATTGTGGATGTACAGATGAAATCTTAAACAATTAGGGATTTTCTTTTAAAATGTAATGGATAGATCCAAACATCTACATAAGAAGACATCATATAAACTGGGCCCATTACAGGTACAAAACCTCAAGAATAATACACAGTTAATTTGTGGAGAAATTCTGACCTAATCAGGAGATCCATAACCTAACAGTGATTTTCCTCCTTGGGTAAGGCATTCCACGGAGCATCTCAAGTTCACAACAGGCACATATTACCAACCTTCTATTTCTCAATTTGTGCCTGTTATTCTTGTCATCCTTGTGCAAGGCTAGGCTTCTTTTTTTTTTCTTTTTTTCTTTTATTTAAATATAAAAAATAAATAAATAAATCTTTCAATTTCATCATATGTCTTTTCAAATTCACCAAATGTCTCTAATGTAATTGACAACTGAATAATTAGCTTCATTGCATTTGAACTGTTTACTACTTTTCTAACGTAGGGATGAACGTGACGAGGTCTATCACTGTCTTCCTCAAGGGGATAATTACTACAAATCCACTTAACTTCTTTGGTCTCCTCACAATCCATGAGGGAAAATAGAAAAATAAAAAATAAATTTTAAGAAATTTAAAAATTAATTAATTATGATAAAAAACAAGTTTAAACTCTTTAAATAGTGATATTAAACCTAGAAGAAGTTTCACAATCAAACTCATACTCAAACTCCCTAAATTTCGTAACTTACTATTTATAAACTGTCATGATTCCTACTTAAACTTCATGATTTTTGGCCAAAAATCGTAAATATCCAATTTGGCCTAACCATGTTATCTCTTGCCCATTTCATGTTGGGCACCACTCCTAAAGCTAAGGATCAAGAGTATAATCGAACTAAAACTTAATATAGATAGTAAAAAATGAAATAAAAAGGATTTTGATTGTCAATCTGATGGAAACTCGCAAATTCAGTGGTGGGCAACCCGGCATAGCAGGGTTAGGTACTAAAGTAGTTTCTCCTATCCAAAATCATATATGGTACGATTGATAACTCATTCTAGTTTGCGAGAAATGCTTGTTTTATGGTTCTGACGGTAATGATCAATTCCGCCTCTGATCGGGCCTTCTCTGGTCCGTCTTGGACATGAAAGTGTCTGTGACCCACTATACATCATTTTTTCATTTCAAATGGCCATTAATTGTCAACCAATTAGTTAGGTATGAATCAATGCAACCATCAAAACAAACCCATATACCCTATGGTTTATGATTAACCTAAATCAGGGGTTCAAAGTTTGAAAAGTTTAAATTCCTTAGTGCCTATCATCCGCTACACTGTATTCCAGCATCAAAAATTTCCCTTTTCAAGTTTAGAAGATAACCTCTGAGAATATTTAACTGTTTTTTAAGGAAGGTCGGAGCAGGTTCTCCATTATATACCATGTCTTACGACCAGGTCTTCCCCACCAAAGGACAGCTGCACGGGAATTCTATATCAAATAAATGTTGGCCCCCACAGTGAATGTATAGCTTTTCATCAAAAGAGAAAAATAGGTGGTTTGACCAATGAGGTGTACCACAATAATTTAATCAATGGACATCGGATGGTAGGCTCCCCTGATTTGCGAACCGGCCTCATTTTTGTCCAAGGTGATTTTGCTGTGGGGCTACCATTTCCATGGCATGAGTTTATGTTGGCAGGAATGAATTGGTTGATGGACTATGGCTCTAAAATTCACACTAAAAGATACTAGTGACCAAATTTGGGACTTGTTTTAGGGTCACTTAATGCAAGGAAAAGTTCTAATTAGTTGGAAGGGATTACATGTAATCAGATTTCTGGAGGGTTTTGGATACATACAATTGCTCATAAAAATTTTATTATGAAAGGTATAGCCTTAATAACGAAAGAGACATTATACGTAGCAGAACACCCCTGGTTGATACATATATACACATGATGTCGCACTCTCCAAATTTGACGACCTAAATTATCATTATACAGTCCCAGACCTGGCGCACGACCCA
>JAJHSJ010000017.1:13000593-13093999 GCA_021015155.1 Magnolia officinalis
AAGTGGAACTTTAAAGCTTCCAAAGCAAGCCCACTTGAACAATGAAATAGACAACTTAGCAATTACACAAAAAACAAAAATCAAAATGTACATCCTCACAAGGTTAATAATGTTGAGATTGACTCCTCAGTCTTAATGGGTTAAGACATAGCATGTAAATGATAATGACAGTTATCAAACAAGAAGTATCACCTTTCTTCTGTCTGTTTTAGGCAAACGATTCTGGCCAACTAATTTCCAAAGTTCTGACTCAAAACTAGCTGTTGGCAAGTTTTTTAGGCTTTCAAGATCATCTAGAGACAACACATCTTCTAACTCCTTCCTGCATGCACACAAACAAATGGAGCTAGATCATCTTTTACCTGAATATATGTACAGAAAAGGAGGAAATCCAAACCTCAATTTCAGACAAGTAGGCTTCCCTTTCCTCGTGTTTAGATTTCAGAACATCAGACAACATACCTATATCCCTGAAATATGAATAAAGGCTGGACATGTGTGATTCTTGCTCAAAATTATTTGTGCCAAATAGCCACAGTTTCAAGGAAAATATAATCTTAAAAGACCCAAAGAACCAATGTCATTATACAATAGATTGATTTGAACCAGCATGTGGCTCGCAAGAGGCAAAACCAGCACAATCAGATTATCAAAGCTGTCTAATCATAATGATTTTTGGCCAACCAACTAACCACAATGTGGTTCAGCATATCAACAATCTGATCACCATGCATGTTTTCCATTTCTTAGGTAGGCGATAAATTTTGAAGGATTTCGACATAGTTTACAACATTTCAAACTAACTAAAGCTATGGATAGCAACAGAGGTCTTCATCATCTTATAATGTTAAATGAAACACAAAGCATGAACACAGAAATGAGACGGATCCAAAACTCAACCAGAATTTCAGTCTGTAAAGAGCTAGAAACAGTTTAGCAAGATTTCCAAGGACTCAACTGAGTTTCTAAAACAAAATCAACTAAATGGAAATGAAATCTGCAGATTCAACTGGAAATCATACGAACTGAAAAACAATTCAGGGGAGTGAAGATAAATTGACATAGATAAAAAATAAAAATAATTTTAAAAAAAAAAAAAAAAAAAACCCAACCCCTTGTGCACAGTGATCATGACCATCAGTTTGGTGCTATACCATGTAGATGGGCCATACATACAAACAATCAAGGTGATTGGACTATGGTAACTATCATCCTATCAGGAGCCTGAAAATGAGATGGCTCATTCAAAACAGAGCAATCATCCACATTTCAACAAGTAAAATTCACAACAATGGCATGGTCAGAGTCGTTCAATCAATGCCATGTTTAGCTTTGTGGGGCCGTCCACATGGTGACCAAAAAGTCCACAGTCCTGCACACATACACGAGCAAAGGGAATTCCGTCATTCCGTTGAATGCAGAGGCATTCTGGTAATTCTCGTCACTCAGGCACTTACTTTTCGATGGTACTATTTAAGTGAAATAAGAGATGACATTCTCAAATGAGAAAAATGATTTAATTACTTCAAAATAATTGAACAAGTAACTGTGTGAGATAAAAATCTCATGTTCAATTTTGTAGAGTGACAATAAGAATAACCTCTCTTTTTTCTTTTTTTTTCTAAGATATGGATTTTATCAATCAGGAATAATAATAATAATGCCATCATTTAGATCCAGATGTGCTATGTTTGCTTTGTTCTTCTTTTTTGGACACATTTGATATCGCACTAGCTAAAACCTTGTTCAAAGATGTTTTTACTAGTATTGACCCAAATTTGGATGCTCATTTGGAATTTTGGGTATTCAAAAAAACTTAGAGATCTAACTACTAGGAAGCAACTATGACCGCAATTTTAATTTATTTCTGAAGACAAATTATCAAAGACAAAATAAGTATGATAAAATATGAGTAAAAGTAGGTCCTTCCTATACAAATAGGGAAAAATAAGAGAATATATGTTTCCTCTTCCTCTAGAATCCTTTACTTATGATCCCTTGATTAAAAAGATAAATCTTTGTTTACAAAGAGATACTTACCAGAACAAATCAAATAACCAAATATATCTAAAAGATACTAAGAGATGAACATCAATATAATCTTCAGCTGGAACACACAAGACTCTGCACTCCATTGGTATGGTGCTCTGTAAATACAAACAGAGTTGTATACTCTAACACTTCCAATACGGATTCTCTTTATCTGCAAGCTAATTTTGACTAGGTACTATTTTTTTCACCATATTTTGTCCCTTCTTCTTTACCTCATTTGGTTTAATAATGATATCTGGAGGCCATCCTGACATGTCCTTCACATGTTTAAAAGAAAATCCTACCTAATTAATGGATTAGATTTCATATACATTTATTACACGCATAAATATATTACATGTGTGCAGCTTCCTAATTCATCCCATTTTCTCTTGAAATCCATTGCCTAATGTACATATCAAATAATGTTAATAAATGCTCTCATGCGGAGGAAGCTGCTTGAGGCTACTTCGCAAAAGGAGTACCCAGCTTGGGTGGGCCTCACTGTGGTGTTAAAGTGAAATCCACCCCACCCATCAGGTGAGTCACCCTTTCTTTGACCCAAGGCCAAAAAACCTGCCCATTTTATTTCAGTTGGGCCACATTTATTGGAAAATTTTTATCAGAAAATCTGACCCTCTACACTATTCCCTAAATGTGACCCACTTGAATCACATTTGAGCTTGAGTTTTTAGCCTTTTAAGCCAAATTTTTATCAGAAAATCACATTTGTTTTATCCACACCGTTCATCCATTTTCTGATATTACTTGAAGGCATGGCCCCAAAACCGAGGCTGATCCAAAGCTCAAGTGAACCCCACCAAAAGAAACAGTGGGAACAATGATGCTCGGTGTTGACATCTTCCTAGGGCCCACCATGATGTTTATTTTCCATCCAACCTATTCATAAAGTCATATAGACCTGGATGAAGAAGGGAAAATACAAATATCAGCTTGATCCAAACTTCTGTGAAACCTGAGAAGTTTTTTTAAGGTAGGCCTTCAATCTCCACTTTTTCTTGTGGTGTGGTCCACTTGAACGTTGGATCTGCCTCATTTTTGGGATTATACCCTGAAGTGATTTGAAAATATGTATGGACGGCTTGGATAAAACGTAAAATCATGTTGGGACTGATTTTAAGTCCCTTGATCTAACTTTGGGTGATCTACTCGGTGGAAGTGGATTTCAAATTAATACCATAGCAGGCCCATCTGAATGACCAACCATTGTGACTTGAAATCACTCATCTCTGGTGGTATTCATCTATGTAATCGAGTGGTGCCGCAGCACGGACAACCACCCTCCTATTTTTACATACAGGCCCACCATGATGTATAAGTAAGATTCACTCCAATAATTATGTGTAATCCCATTATGGGTCTGGAGCCAAAAAAAAAAAACCATGCTAACCTTTGATTGAATTCAGCCACAGCAATGGAAACATTGGGAGAGACGTCCACCCTTGTTCAAGGATGAATCTCCATCTGTCAGGCAGCTATGAACAGTTGTTGCATGTTGATGTTGCTCAATGTCCAAGGAGGCTGTCAATCAGATGGTTACCTGCTCAATCATAGAGCTACATGCTTATCATCCAAGATCTGGACAGTGATTAGGTCATGCAAAGGATAGAAACAGGGCTTGAACTGATTGTGAGATGAACGACATTCCGAGCATGACATGGACATCAATCAGACCGTATCCAGGCATGATACAAGAGATTTAGATCTGAACATTAAAGGAGTCCAAATCTAATCGCTAAAACGAGATTAAAAGAGAGTACTTACGGAGCAGAGGGGAAGAACCCAGATCGAAAGAGGGGCCGCTATCTGCCTTCCTTCCAAAAATGAGAGAGAGAGAGAGAAGAGCTTCCTTCCGAAAAATGAGAGAGAGACGAGAGAGAGAGGAGGTGAATTCGAAATAGCGTTAGAATCCCTCTTTGAAATTGGAATTTTTTTCAGATCCGCACAAGTGTTTGTTTTACATCATTTATATTATATAATAGATTATCAGCCGTATAATTAAGGGCCCACCTAATAGTTGATTAAGATTATATAATATGGTAAAAGCTTAAATATTAACCATAAACAAGTGGAACCACTATTTGGATGGTCTGGATAACCATACAACATTGCCTTAAATGACATGAACGAGTCACCACTATTTTACATTATATCCAAAACTAACACATTAAAATCCTGTTTTGTAGCTAGTGAAGCTGCTGCTCGTGGTCGGTGATCTGTGGGCCCCACCATGATGTATGTGTAATTTATCCGCACCGTCTATTCATTTTTAAATATTATTTTGGAGCTTGATCTTAAAAATGAGGCAAATCTAAATTTCAAGTGGACCACACGGGAGAATAAGTAGTTTTGAATGTCCACCATTAAACCTTCCCAGGCCACTACAATGTTTATTTGGGACGCGGATTGCGTCCTACCCATCCAGGCAGGGCTCTGTGGGACGAAAGTGATGTAAGTGTTTTATCCACACCGTTAATAATTTTTCTCAGATCATTTTAATATATAATTCAAAAAATGAGATAGGTACAGGGCTTAAGTGGACCACAAAGTGGGGATTTAACGTCCACCATTAAAAACTTCTTGGGAGCTTGAGAAGTTTCGGATCAAGCTGATATTTGTGTTTTAACTTCATCCACGTCTGCATGACATTATTAATAGGTTGGATGGTAAAAAACATCATGGTGGCCCTTAGAAAGGTTTCAACGGTAAGAGTCATTATCACTGCAGCTTACTTTGATGTGGTCCACTGGAGCTGTGGATCTGCTTCAGTTTTTGTCTCATACCTTAAAATGATATAAGAAAAGCGATGAACCGTGGATAAAACACTTACATCACTTTGGACCCCATAGAGCCCTGCCTGGATGGATTACTGTCCGAGTGGGGGTAGGACGCAATCCGCGTCCGTTTATTTGACATCCAACATGCTAATTAGGTCATACAACATCGATGGAAGGGAAAAAAAAAATAAAAAATAATTAAAAAAAATTTTAAAAAAATCAACTTGATTTAAAATTGTACCTCCCAAAAATTTTTAATGGTGGGTGTTCAATTACTACTTTTCATGTGATGTGGTCCACTAGAGATTTAGTTTTACCTGGATGTGGTTCACAGATCTAACCCATTCATTATGTGTGTCCCACTTGAATGACAGGTTAGACCAAGTTTCATCGGCATCCAAAATTCATTACATGTGTCCCACTTGCACACACAGTAATGTTTATTTGTCATCCAACCTGTTCATAATATCAAAAAAATATAAATGAAGAGAACACAAACATCAGCTTGATCCAAAACTTCTATGGCCTCCAAGAATTTTTCAATGGTATAGGTTCAATCACACTATTTCCGGTGGTGTGGTCCACTTAAGCTTTGGATATGCTTCCTTTTCGTTCTTTAGACCTCAAATTATCTGTTAACATGGATGAAGAGTGGATAAAATAAATAAATAATGGTAGACCCCACAGAGTTTACTCTAGTAAGGGTAATGAGTAACTCACCCAAATGTAGTGGAGATGGGTTTCCTTAAAACATTCATAATCATATATATTGGGCCTGCCTAAATGTGATTCACATATCTAACCCACTCATTATGTGTGTCCCACTTGGATGAGGGGTCAGACCAAGTTTTAGTCGCATCCAAAACTCATGTGGGCCCCACCAAGTGCTTTTATTTTTTTTTTACGATGTCTTCACATGGTTTTAAATGATATGGCCCACCTGAGTTTCGTATACGGATGATTTTTGAGATATCTCATAACCTAAAGGGGACACATCAAATGCACGGTGTTGATGTTCGACACACATCATGATGGGGCCCACAAAACTTATTAACATCAATTCTTATGTTCTCGTGAGGTCAATAAGTTGGGTCACAATTTTGACAATAATATTTAACCCATTTTATATGTCTAGTCCATTCACTCTATTTTATCTGATCAATACCCTCAATTTGACTAGTTACTCGCCCCAATTAAGCTAGCTACATATGAGAAAGATATTGGGCATACAAGAATAAGCAACAATTTAAGTGAAATTTGATTTAAACATTTGAAGTTATTTACTCTTCAATCTGGATTAATTCGACTGTCTAAAAACGGTTAAATGTTCAATTAATGGATGTGCCAAATAATTTATAATTTTTTTTCACAGATAAATTTCAATTTCCATTTAAAAATAACATTTTTTAAAAAATGTATATATATTTTTTTACTCTCACTTTTTCTTTGAAAACTTTTAACAAAATATCATTTTTATTATAAAATATTTCAAAAAAAAAAAAAATTAAAATACAAATTTTGAATTTTATTTTCAAAATCTCTAAAATATACAAATTTTATTTTTTCCCAAAAATTCCAAAATGCCGATTTTTTTTCTTCAGAAGCATCATTTTGTTTCCAAGTTTTTAATTTTCTTTTTTAAAATATATATTTTTTCAAAATCTTAGTGTTTTCACAAATAACTTTTTCTTTTAATTTCAAATTTTGAACATTTTCAATTATTTTTCAAAATCACAAATTTTTTCAACTTCTTTATTTTTCGTTTCAAAATATTTGTTTTTTTGATAAAGTATCGATTTTTTAATATCATTTTATTTTAAAATTTTCAATTCTTTTTAACTTCTCCATTTTTTTAAAGCATTTTATTTGAACTTGTCAATTTTTATCGAACTTCTCAATTTTATTTTATTTTTCAAAATATTTTCATTTTTCAACATTGTGAAAATTTTCACATTTTTAAAAATATTTTTCAGGATATTATTTTTTTCTCCAAATCAAAAGCTTTTTTTTTTTTTTTATCAAAAATTTTCAAATTTATTTGATTTTTTTTCCCACAAAATAGATTTTTATTAAATCACGATTTTTATTTTTTCAAAATCTCATTTTTTTCTCTAACATTGTTAAATTTTTTATTCTCAATATTCTTTTTCTTCTGATATTATAATCATTTAATATTAGTTTTAAATTTAAAAATAATAATAATTTCCACTTATTTGTTATAAAAACAATTTTTTTTTTTAAAATTTGCATTCAATCAATTGTTAAAAGATAATTTTATATACAAATATGTATAATTAAACCACTGAAATTCTATTTAAAACAATTATTAGACTACAAAGAAACATATTTTTCCACCATATTCTTAAAAAAATGAAAAAAAATTAATGTTTAGGGCAAAAGTGCTTTTACGACGGACCATGATCCGTCGCAAAAGCAACTGAAAATCGTCGCCTACTGGTGTTTTTGGCGGGAATTAGCAACCACTTATTTTCCGTCGCAAAATCAAAATTACGACGGATTTAGTCCGTCGCTAACTTACGACGGACTAATATCCGTCGTAGATCCGTCGTAAATCAGATTTTAGCGACGGATTTAGGTCCGTCGCGAAATTCGGCGACGTTTGAACTACGGATTCACGAGAAAGGCGGGATTAGCGACGGACTTTTTCGGTTAGCGACGGATTGAATCCGTCGTTAAACCACGCAATTTTTGCGACGGACGAAGTCCGTCGCAAACATGCGTCGCAAATTGACCTTTTTGGCGTAGTGAGGATACAACTAGATTGAAATAATGTATCTTAGCATTCACACTGAGGAATCAACCCTCAAATTTGTAATTAAATCACTCTCCACTTCAATGAATTAAAATTGCAGCTCAATTCAACCATTCATTAATACACACACATTTCAGTCTCTATACCTGTTCTCGAACATCATCACTCGGAGAAGCAAGAAGCTTCACAAAGATTGGCACAACCCCATGATCAATCACGACCTTGGTGTTCTCAGAGGTTCCAGAGGCAATATTCGTAAGAGCCCAAGTTGCCTCAAACTGCCCATTTTTCCGAAATTACACTTCATCAAGCATACGACAAAGAGAAAAGAAATTTTTAAAAAAAAAACTTAGAAATAGTAGTTCTTTCTTCAGACCTGTAGCTGCGGAAATCCTCCCTGACAAGAAACTCAACGAAACGGGGAACAACACCCAAAGCCAAACACTAACTTGTTCCACTCTTTCAGCTGAATTCTGATCTTCCTCATTTTCAGCATGAGGTTGATGATGGGCTCGTCAGATAAGTCATCCTTCTAGGCGTTTCTTATTAGCTCAAGATACTCCTAATGCAGGGTCCACATCCGCTAGAAGGGAAAGGTTTCGGGAAGGATTGCACGGTTGTAGGGAATGATAGAAGCAGTGGACAGTGATCAGACTTTACACGGGGGAGATGTTTGACTTTAAAACGAGGAAAACAATTGACCCTGCTGCCATTGTAAAGCACTCTGTCTAGTTGAGCCCAAATGCGAGCGCTTTCGGTTTGATTATTGCTCCATGTAAATCTATTCCCGGTGAAGCCCACATCCATCAGCCCGACCAACTCCAAAGCATTAGCAAATTCAGTGTAGGTACCTGTATCATGGTGCCTACTGCCTTGTCTTTCAGAGATAGCTAAGACCGTGTTGAAATCCCTCCCACGACCCAAGGGCCTGCCATATTCCTGGCCATAGAGGTTAAATCCTCCCAAAAGGCTCTCCTTTGGACTCTGGAACATTTAGCATACACAATAGAAAGGTGGAAAAACAAACTAGAATTCAACATCTTTATTTAGAGATTGATCACCTGGTTGGAACACTGCACCACCAACACATTGAGATTGTTGTTGTAGAAGAACCAAACTTTCCCCCCTTCCTCCGCATTTGAGATTGAGGAATGAAAACCCATCTTAAGCCCCACTTGCGTTCTTCTTTCATCTATAGACATAGGCTCTAAAATGGCCAGGCAAAGAGGTTTATGGATACTCACCAATCTGTCGGCTGTTCTGAGAGTCGGAGGGTTAGCTACCCCACGGGCATTCCAAATGATCGCACTATCCATCAGTTACATTTCCTGAATTGATCGCCCTTCTCTTTAGTCTTCATAGGCGTGCAACCCACTGTTCCTGTATGAACCCTGCTCGCTGACTTTCTCAACACATTTCTCTTTTTTCCTCTCTTTGGTGGCGGTTTCTGTAGAGGGGAATTAGGATTTCCATTAGTTTCTGGTCCCTGGCATCCATCTTGATGAGCCTGAGAGTCATCATTGTTGGTCTCATATGACTGTTGAATGGTTGAATCCTCCTGTGCTAAGTTGTTGTGATCCGATTGACTGGTAAGCTTGCAGTTTATTTGAATCTGGTAGGGAGAAAAATCCACCTCCAACCCAACAGACTTCACGTCTTCTCTGTTCTCTTCCTGATCTTCATTATCTATGTTCACCTGAATGGCTTCAAAATCTAGCTACTTTAGTGACCGATATAGGTCTCTGTTACGAAAGATCTGCCTGCCCTCTAAGGGCAGGTCAGGAGGGT
This sequence comes from Magnolia officinalis, assembly GCA_021015155.1. NCBI lineage: Eukaryota > Viridiplantae > Streptophyta > Magnoliopsida > Magnoliales > Magnoliaceae > Magnolia > Magnolia officinalis. The sequence goes on from JAJHSJ010000017.1 coordinate 13,009,984, forward strand.
GAATCGGCGAGCTCCCAACCAAGCGGGATAGATGCTTTTGCCTGAGGGGAGCCTTGTCTATTCGTTGTTGATTGGAGTCAGGGCGTATCCTTAAATGTTGTTCTACATACGTCTGGTCGATAGTAACCTTCTCAACTGACACCACTCTACTATTTCTGCTATCTAGCTGTAGGTTTGCACGCTCTTCCTGGTCTTACAAGGCAGATTCAACAGTGGGGCTGGAAATGCTGATCGCTCTGAGATTAGACTGCTAGTGAGTGGTAGGTAGTCTGTGTATGGTACCAGGACTCTGGTTTGGATCCTGTTGTTCCGACACTGTAGCTAGCTGTGGATAAGGGGACATACAAAGGTGAGGCATTATCCTCAGTCGATATCTATCATCCTAATGGACCTTAAATCTAGAGTCCAGAGGAGGCATAAGCATTGTGGGATCAGGAGTAGGCTGCCTAGCCTGAGCTCCCTCAGAAGAGTCGCCCAATAGAGAGTGAGATGAAGTTAGGCCTGCTTGTTCCCTCACACTCCCGGGCGCAAATGTTGGGGGCTGGGGAAGATCTTCTCCTAGGCCATCTACAAACATGTATGACCGAGTGGGAAGGGAGAATTCCATGAGGGTGGAGAGAGGTGGGGGAAGGCAGGGTTGGGGTGTTAGTAAAGAGAGGCTGAGGTTGAATCGCGGTAGAACATGGGATAGTGGGCTGTGGGAGGTGGGCTTAAGACGGCTGGCAAATGGGGGAAACCTGGAACTCCAAAGTAGGGCAAGGGAGAGAGTTATTAGGAGCAGATCTTAGGAAAGTTGCGGGGGCAGGATCAGTAGTATTGGATGGAAACAGAGAGTGGGACGTTGGAGCGGGCATAAGTTGGGGTCGGGGCTGTGAGGCATTTCCACAAACATCTGTGGGAATGCATGACATGTAAGTAACAGACATGGAACCCTTTTCAAGGTAAGAAACTTGAAAGGGTACATGTTACCTTTCACTATGTGTTGAGGGTCGAATATTGCATATCAGACCCCAGTTACTGCATGGATTTATGAACATGATACTGTTTAACAGTCTATTTTAATCGTGTTTGTGTTGCAAGGTGACTTCAGGAGCTTGGACTGAAACAGGGTGCTAAAAGCTGAGATTTAACGCTCAGAATTCACCAAAATATAGGAAGGACCCTAGGAGACCAAGATCGACAGATTTGCATGCCAGGGATCCAAGAAAATCGAGAAACTGAAGCTCAAGTGGCCCGAAAGACGTTCAGAATGCAAGATCACAGGGTTCCCACCATCCGTTCAACTCGAAACCTCATACATGGCCTGAGGACCATAAATTAACCGTACACGTCAAATTTCATTCATTTGATCCTTGTGGAAGTGTCCCAACGGACAGATCAGCCCATAAACCATTGATTTTGGGTCCACCTGATCTCTGGATATGCTTCAATTTTGGTCTCAACTATTTAAATGAGGTGAGAAAGTGGATGGACGGATTGGATCTTGCATATACATCAGGTTGGGACCCACCTTGCATGTGCGAGTGTACAGTCCACGTGCGGAGACGCCGTGCACCGAACAAAGTAAAGTCGGTCAGCATTGCGCTGACCGACGATCCCTCTCAAAACTGCTCAAGATGCGACAGCATCTTCCCTACCGACGTTGGGTTTTTCTTGTGGGCCCCACCTATCATCCAGATCATCGATCTGGATCGTCCATCAGATCCCTATAGAGCTTCTTAATACTGCCTAGGTGGCAGAATTCCAAAATATCGCGAGGAACGAAATCCGGCCGTTCAAGCAGAGAATAGATGGTATAAGGAGAACTCCATGGACCACACTGAATCCGAATGAAATCACACCATTCCCAACCGAAATTTCGAGAGTAATCGGGTGGATGGCGTAGATTTCTCGAAAGAAAAATGAAGTGAGCCCCACCAAGCTTCAGCGCAGCTCCCTGCGTATGGGTTACGCACATATCGCGCGTCCAGGTTTTATGGCCCGTTGTGCGACCTTGGCTGTGATTAGATGCAAGATTTGAACCATTCAGAAGATCCGGAAGGAGGTGTTTACCCTGTCCAAGAAGTCAGATTGATTGAGTGGAGCAATCTGTCCTCCCAAAATTGGATCAAACACAAGTTATTTTGCGTTTTACTGCACATAAGCAGGGAGTGCGTAAATCTTCCGCAGCCGACTCCATCTCGGACTCTTGCAAGCTTCTCACCAATCCAGCCACTCTCCTTGCTCTATAAAAGCGAAGAAGGGCAGAGAAAGAAGGGATGGAAGGAGGAGTTTTTGGGCTGGAACGTGGACAGAGAAGGAGAGACAGGGAGAGCTTGGGTTAGAGTACTTTTGTTCTTTTTATCTTTTACTACTATTTATTTTTTTTTGGAGGATGTTAAGCCTAATCATGTTTGGCTAAATCCTCTTAGCTAGGGCTAAGAGGTGAAGCTTGTAGCGTGATGGGGGACTCTTTTGTTTGTGCCTCTTATTTATACTGAACAAATGTTGATTTGGGTTTAATTAAGGGAATACTTCTAGTTTTTAATGGTTTATTGTGACTGAAATTACAATAGATCTGCGATGGCTTTAAGTATTTCCTTTTCCTTTTGATGTTTATGACGTCAGGAAGCCCTGTTGTTCACCATCGTCTCCTGGGCATGGTCGGATGACGGTACCCTTCTAACCTTTATGGCATGTTGATTGGTTGGTAATTAGTTTAATTCTGTTGTTTGCTTTGTCTCTTGGGCATGGTTTGGTGATGGAATCCATCCTAATTCACATACTTTTCATCTCTTTGAAACTATATCAAGTAAGTCAGTAGAGCTTTTGATGCAGGCATAAGATCTCCCTGATCTCTACAAGTGGATCCTCTGAATCCCTAGTGTTCCTCCTCTGAATTTCTCCTAAGTTTTAGATAGTTATTTCACCATTATTCCCTTGAATTCATTCGATTTAGTTTTCATCTTAGCCTAGTTTTAGATAACGTACAAGTATCAGTCCTTTGGGATTCGACCTCAGTCTTACCGAGTTTATTACTACATCACAACCCTACACTTGGGGAGTGAACAAGTTTTTGGCGCCGTTGCCGGGGACTGACGGTTACGATTTTCTGAAATTAACTGGTATTAGGATTAGTTAAGATTAGGACTCTTTTAATTTTAGGATTTTTTTTTTAGTTTTAGAATTTCCATGCTTTCCTTTTAGAAATTTCCTATTTTTAGTAACTTTCTAATTTCTTTAAGGGTTAGATAGGCTTTGTATCCTTTTTAGAAACTAACCCAATTCTCTTGTTTTGTAGACTCTGATAGACTTCTAAATTGGTAACTTCCTTCTTCTTTCCTTTCTATTTATAGAGTAGAATTTGTCTTCCTTTTTAGGTAATTTCTAATTCAAAAATTCTTTCGTTACTCACTTATTTCATAGTTTAGAATTCCCTAATTTGTTTAGAAGTTTTCTACCTTTTTTTTTAGGGATTGCTCTTTTCTAATTTAGAACTTAGTTGATTGGAATTTTTCACTCTTAGGCTTACAATCCTTAGAAACTAACTTGTTTTGTTTTGCAGGTTGAACTTAGGGACTTCAATTTGGTAACTCCTTCCAACCCTCTCTTTCTTTCTTTCTAGATTCTCATTTTCTTTCTTAGGATTAGGTTTAGAATTTGACTGAGGGCTACGAGTGTTTCATGCCCAAGTGGGCTCGTGACAACACTCGACGTCTCTTGACTGAAGGAGGATTAGTCGAGGGGTTAACTGTTCATCGCAGGACTAGACATCGCTCGAATTCCCATGAGTTAATTGAGGTTATGGCTGCAAATCAACCTCAAGCACTACCTCACCATAGGGATGAGGAAGTACATGATGAGAATGAGGTGCATCAGGCACCCCCGCCTCGTACTTTACGAGATTATTTACAACCGGCGGGGGTGAGTACGCCCTCATGTATGATTTTTCCTGAAAACACAGGACAGATGGACATCAAGCCAGGAGTTATCCAACTCCTTCCTAAATTTCATGGGCTTGAATAAGAAAGTCCATACTTCCATTTGAAAGAGTTCGATGAGATTATAGCCACATTATATTTTCCTAATGTATCTGAGGATACAATCAGGCTAAAACTCTTTCCTTTTTCCTTGAAAGAGAAGGGTAAGACGTGGCTACATTCACTGTGTCCTCGATCCATTAGCACATGGAATGATATGCAGAGGAAATTCATAAAGAAATTCTTTCCACATCATAAAACAAATACCCTCAGAAAAGCAATGATGAACTTTGCCCAAAAGGAAGATGAAACATTCTTCCAATGTTGGGAAAGGTTTAAGGATCTGGTCAGTTCATGCCCACAACACGGCTTTGAAACGTGGCGCATTACAAATTTTTTCTACGATGGACTGACATCTTCCATGCGCCAAATGGTCGAGACAATGTGCAATGGAGAGTTCATTAATAAAGATGTCGACGAGGTATGGGACTACCTCGACAGTCTGGCTGAAAAAGCACAATCTTGGGACTATTACCCAAAATCAAACACCACGTCTAGGCCAACTCAATCTAAGGAGAAAGGTGGAGTGTATCTCCTGAAAGAAGAGGATGATCTCAATTATAAAGTGACTAATCTCATAAGAAAATTTGAGGTCATGGAAGGAAAGAAGGATAAGGTCAATGAAATTGTTTGCAGCATCTGTGATTGCAACATTCACACAACTGAAAACTGTCCTACAATTCTTGTCTTTCGAGGAGTGTTGAATGAACAAGCCAATGCCGTAAACAACTATCAAAGACCTTTTACTGGACCTAACTCCAATAAGTACAATCCTGGTTGAAAAAATCATCCAAACTTTAGTTGGAGAAATGGACAAATGGCTACCCCCCAAGGTTTTTTCATTCAAAATCCAAATCAGGGGAAACCTCAAGAAGAACCGGTTCAAAATTCCATACAAGAGCTGGCTCAGGCGATGCGAGGACTTACAGATTTTATGCAAAAGATAGATTCTCGTATGATGGTTATAGAAAAGGGGATGCTTCCTGCACAACCTCTCCCCAATCCTAAACCGCAGTACGAGATAAATGATCCCAGCTCCTCAAATCAAATGGGGCACGCTAAATCCATCACCACTCTTAGGAGTGGGAAGATCATTGATAAAACCCTTCCGGTTAGGCCCGAAAAGCTTCAAGAATCAGAAGAGGACAATAATGATGGATCTAGTGATACCCTACAAAAATTAGAACCGGAACTTCTAGAGAAGCCAATTGCTCTGTTCCCCCAACGGGTGGTTGCACCAAAACGTCTTTCTAAATCTCATGATATTCTAGAGGTGTTGAAATAAGTGAAAGTCAACATTCCTCTACTTGATGTCATAAAACAGATTCCTTCATATGCAAAATTTCTGAAAGACCTATGTACGACCAAAAGACGGCAGAGTATTCAAAAGAAGATTTTCTTGACTGAGAAAGTGAGTGACATCCTGAAGCAAGACGTGCTGCAGAAATTCAAGGATCCCGGTAGCCCAACCATATCATGTGTAATCGGGAACCATCAAATTGATCACGCACTTCTTGACTTGGGAGCGAGCGTCAATCTGATTCCCTACTCGGTATACAAACAGTTAGGTTTTGGTGAGTTAAAACCCACCCTAACTACACTACAACTTGCTGATCGCTCTGTTCGTCTACCAAGAGGGATTATTGAGGATGTGCTAGTCCAAGTTGATAGATTTTACTACCCTATATATTTTATCGTCCTGGACACCGAACCCATCAATAACATGAGCACTCAGATTCCCGTCATTCTTGGTCGCCCATTCCTTGCCACGTCAAATGCAATCATCAATTGCAGGAATGGTGTCATGACTATGTCTTTTGAAAATTTGACATTGGAATCAAACATCTTTTTCAATAACGGCAACAACTCAGAGGATGATGACGATATCCACGACATTAACATGATTGACTCATTCGTGGAAGATATAACACCTCTGACCTTATCATCCGACCCTCTAAAGACGTGCCTGGCCCACTCCCATGAGTTTGATGATGACATGATTAAGGAGACGTGTACCTTGCTGGATACTGCACCGGTACTTGAAGTTAACCGGTGGAGGCCACAATTTGAAGAATTGCCACAAACCGATGTAGTGCCTCTACCGTCTAACCTCAAGCCACCGAAGCTTGACCTAAAACCTTTACCCTCTGAGTTGAAATATGCCTATTTAGGTCAAGATGAGACATACCTGGTGGTGATCTCTGCCCACCTGGAGAAAGAACAGGAGAGTATGCTTATAACTACTCTCATTAAGCATAAGGGAGCCCTTGGATGGACGATCGCGGACATCAAGGGAATCGACCCCTCGATTTGTACTCACCGCATATATCTTGAGGATAATGTGAAGACCGCTCGGCAACCACAACGTAGACTAAATCTAAACATGAAGGAAGTGGTTAAGGCCGAGGTCCTCAAACTATTGGATGTGGGTATCGTATATCCTATATCTGATAGTCAATGGGTGAGTCCAACTCAGGTGGTTCCTAAGAAGTCCAGAATCACCATCGTAGCCAATGCTAATAATGAACTCGTGCCAACTAGAGTCACTACTGGTTGGAGAATGTGCATTGACTACAGGAAGTTAAATATCGTCACGAGGAAAGACCACTTTCCTTTACCATTCATTGATCAGATCCTGGAAAGGTTAGCCAGTCATTCCTATTACAGTTTCCTTGATGGATATTCGGGCTAGAACCAAATTGAAATCGCCCCTGAGGACCAGGAAAAGACCACATTTACTTGCCCCTATGGCACCTTTGCTTACAGAAAGATGTCATTCGGGTTATGTAATACCCCTGCCACCTTTCAGCGATGTATGCTGAGTATCTTTTCTGACATGGTGGGGAAATATCTAGAGGTCTTCATGGACGATTTCTCTATTTTCGGTTCATCTTTCAGCGAGTGCTTAGAGAATCTTAAATACGTGCTGAAAAGATGTGAAGAAAAGAATCTGGTACTTAATTGGGAGAAGTGCTATTTCATGGTTCATAAGGGGATTGTCCTTGGACATATCATCTTATCCAAGGGAATTGAGGTAGATAAGGCAAAAATCAATCTTATCTCTAACCTACCTCCACCCAAGAACATCAAGGACGTGCGATCCTTCTTAGGACACGCAGGATTTTACAGGCGATTCATAAAGGACTTTAGTTTCCTCTCTCGTCCTTTATGTAATCTTCTTCAAAAGGATGCTCCATACGAGTGGACTGAGCAATGCCAGGAAGCTTTCACCAAGCTTAAAGGTACGTTAACCACTGCACCCATCATGCAGCCACCCGATTGGAGCCTTCCTTTTGAGCTTATGTGCGACGCTTCTGATATGCTCTTGGAGCGGTTCTAGGCCAGAGAAAAGATAAGAGGCCCTGCGTCATCCATTACGCGAGTAGGACTTTAAATCCTGCCCAAGTGAACTACTCGACTACGGAAAAAGAACTCTTAGCCGTAGTGTTCACTTTGGACAAATTTAGGTCCTACCTGATCGGATCCAAGATCATTATCTATACAGATCATGCGGCACTGAAGTATCTTCTTTCTAAGAATGATTCTAAGCCCCGCCTGATACGATGGATCCTTCTACTCCAAGAATTCGATTTGGAAATTAAAGATAAAAAATTAGTAGAGAACGTAGTGGCTGATCACCTTTCTCGCCTTAATACCTCTAATTCCCTTGAGGCGACCCATATCAACGACATGTTCCCTGATGAACAATTGTTTAGAGTCTCCCATTCACTTGGTTCACTGACATCGCTAATTATCTTGCCACAGATTTCATACCGACACATTGGACTGCGCAAGATAAGAAGAAATTTTTCACTGAGGTGCGCAACTTCTTCTGGGATGATCCATACTTGTTTAAATATTGCCCAGACCAAATCTTGAGGAGATGTGTGCCAGACGATGAGCATCAGAGTGTCATCTCCTTCTGTCACTCACAGGCCTGTAGTGGTCACTTTTCTCCAAAAAAGACCACGGCTAAGATTCTGCAGTGTGGCTTCTATTGGCCCACTATGTTCAGGGACACTCATGAGTTTTGCAAGGCTTGTGAGCGTTGTCAGAAATTGGGAGTATCGTCCCGTCGAAATATGATGCCCTTGAATCCCATTCTTATCATAGAGACATTTGATTACTGGGGCATCGATTTCATAGGGCCATTCCCCTAATCTTTTGGAAATTTATATATTTTGCTTACCGTAGACTATGTCACTAAATGGGTCGAAGCGATTCCATGTCGAACTAATGACCATCGCACGATCATTAAATTCTTAAAAGTAAACATCATTTCCCGATTCGGAACGCCTCAAGCCATCATTAGTGATGGGGGCTCACACTTTTGTAATAGGCCATTCGAAAGTTTAATGAAGAAATACGGTATCTCTCATAAAGTAAGCACCCCATACCACCCACAGACAAGTGGGCAAGGTGAGATTTCTAATAGGGAGATCAAACATATTTTGGAGAAAACGGTTAACCCTGATCGTAAAGACTGGTCAATTCGATTGACCGATGCCTTATGAGCTTACCGTACTGCTTTTAAAACCTCCATTGGAATGTCTCCCTTTAGACTCGTCTATGGGAAGGCTTGCCACTTACCTGTGGAGTTGGAACATAGAACCTACTAGGCGATCAAAAATCTGAATTTCAATCTGAACAACGCTGGCTCGCTACGCAAACTTCAATTGAATGAACTAGAGGAAATCCAGAATGATGCGTACGATAATTAGAGAATTTACAAGGACAGGATGAAAGCATTTCATGACCAACACATTTTACGAAAGTCATTCACACTTGGTCAGAAAATCCTTTTGTATAATTCTTGACTACACTTCTTTCCGGGTAAGCTTCGATCTCGTTGGACTGGCCTTTACATTATTGTTACTGTTTATCCTCATGGGGCCGTTGAGATAAGAGATCCCAACAATGGTAAGGAGTTTAAAGTAAATGGACATCGATTAAAACCATTTGTCGAGAAATTTGATTCAGAGGACATGTCCATGCATCTGACTGATCCTGTTTACCAGGACTGATCTCCTAGTCTGATGGAGGTATAGGTAGGTTTATCATTTTCTTAAGACTAGGGTAGTCTGCTTTATTTGTCTGGCTGAAGACGTTAAACTTAGCGCTCCTGGGAGGCAACCCAGCTTTTTATTCCATTTCATTTTCCTAGTTAGTAAGTTCAATGTTTGTGGGTAACATTACTGCAAACCCTCACAAGACTACAACTCGTCCACTAGGGGCAACCTAGGGGTTTAAAGGCTTGTTGCATATGCTAAATGCAATCGAGAGCACCTGCGAAACTGGTATAGGTAGGATTTTAATTTTGTTATTTTTGTTTTGCGGTTTCTCTCTTGTGCTGACCCGCTCTTACGCTGATATTTTTGGAAAGCCTCTTGATTCTTTCGTCCAGGTACTATCTTTCCATCTCTCCTCTTTACTTTCGTTGTCCCATGTGCGTTACATACTCATATCTTTTACATTGAGGACAATGTAGATTTTAGGTTGGGGGTGGGAGATTAGGTTACCTAATCAGTATTTTCTTGGTCTTGAGCAAAAATTGTGAAATTTTTAAAAATTTTTATGGACTTTCTTGTGAATTTGAAGTGATTTTGACGACCATTTTGGAGTTAGAATTCTAAGATATGGAGTGTTGGGGATTGACATTCATTGGACTTGGTTATCTGATAGATTTCACAGTTGAGTTTGAATTATCAATTCATGATTACAAGCTTAAAAACATTGATGGAGTCATGATTTCACATATCACATCTCGCTTATGCATTGAGGTTTCAGTTCAATATTGAAGAATTGACTTGGTAATCAGTAAGCATGAAAGGAACCAACCTGGGGAATTCGTCCATCCCGTTCAATAAGAATAATGAAAAAAATAATAAAAAAATAATAAAAAATAAAAAATACCCAGCGACAAGATAGCTGCCTGCGGAAAGGGTTGGGCGAACGAACTTCACCATGGTTTGCTCCTCATAGGTGTTAATTCGATTCCCCATGGTTGACATTCGAAAAAAAATAAAAAGAAAATAAAATAAAATTTGGGCAATTGAACTTCACCATAGGTTTGCTCCCTATAGGTGAGGATTCGATTCCTTTCATTAGCATTACTTTTAACGGAAAAATCAAGGGTTGGGATGTTGATCTATGAGGCAGGTTTTGGTTTAGGCTGTGGCTGACATGAATGCTCTTGTGGAGTACCAAGGATATTACGAAATAGAGAAATAAACCAGGATGATAAGACAAAGATTTCACTATACACTCAGGGAACTCAATGTTTAGAATTTTTCTAATTAGTAGATTAATACCTTTAAACTTGATTATGAAGTCTATCATGTGCTTGCATCCAGGAGAAATTAATGATCAGCATTTATCAATCTTAGACTTCTAATATCAGGATTGTTTTTCAAAAATCACTCGAGTTCATAGAAATTGTCCTATAACTCTCAACTTATTTTTCGCATGCTTTGCTCGGGACTAGCAAGATGCTGGTTGGGGGTTATGTTGAGGGTCGAATATTGCATATCATACCCCAGTTACTGCATGGATTTATGAACATGATACTATTTAACAGCCTATTTTAATCGTGTTTGTGTTGCAAGGTGACTTCAGGAGCTTGGACTGAAATAGGGTGCTAAAAGCTGAGATTTAACGCTCAGAATTCACCAAAACACGGGAAGGACCCTAGGAGAGCAAGATCGACAGATTTACACGCCAGTGATCCAAGAAAATCGAGAAACTGAAGCTCAAGTGGCCCGAAAGACGTCCAGAATGCAAGATCACAGGGTTCCCACCATCCGTTCAGCTCGAAACCTCATACATGGCCTGAGGACCATAAATTAACCGTACACGTCAAATTTCATTCGTTTGATCCTTGTGGAAGTGTCCCAACGGACAGATCAGCCCATAAACCATTGATTTTGGGTTCACCTGATCTCTGGATATGCTTCAATTTTGGTCTCACCTATTTAAATGAGGTGAGAAAGTGGATGGACGGATTGGATCTTGCATATACATCAAGTTGGGACCCACCTTGCATGTGCGAGTGTACAGTCCACGTGCGGACGCCGTGCACCGAACAAAGTAAAGTCGATCAGCATTGCGCTGACCGACGATCCCTCTCAAAAATGCTCAAGACGCGACAGCATCTTCGCTACCGACGTTGGGTTTTGCTTGTGGGCCCCACCTATCATCCAGATCATCGATCCGGATCGTCCATCAGATCCCTATGGAGCTTCTTAATACTGCCTAGGTGGCAGAATTCCAAAATATCGCGAGGAACGAAATCCGGCCGTTCAAGCAGAGAATAGATGGTGTAAGGAGAACTCCGTGGACCACACCGAATTTGAACGAAATCACACCATTCCCAACCGAAATTTCGAGAGTAATCGGGTGGATGGCGTAGATTTCTCGAAAGAAAAATGAAGTGAGCCCCACTAAGCTTCAGCGCAGCTCCCTGCGTATGGGTTACGCACATATCGCGCGTCCAGGTTTTATGGCCCGTTGTGCGACCTTGGCTGTGATTAGATGCAAGATCTGAACCATTCAGAAGATCCGGAAGGAGGTGTTTACCCTGTACAAGAAGTCAGATTGCTTGAGTGGAGCAATCTGTCCTCCCAAAATTGGATCAAACACAAGTTGTTTCGCGTTTTACTGCACAGAAATAGGGAGTGAGTAAATCTTCTGCGGCCGACTCCATCTCGGACTCTTGCAAGCTTCTCACCAACCCAGCCACTCTCCTTGCTCTATAAAAGGGAAGAAGGGCAGAGAAAGAAGGGATGGAAGGAGGAGTTTTGGGCTGGAACGTGGACAAAGAAGGAGAGACAGGGAGAGCTTGGGTTAGAGTACTTTTTTTCTTTTTTCTCTTTTACTACTATTTTATTTTTTTGGAGGATGTTAAGCCTAATCATGTTTGGCTAAATCCTCTTAGCTAGGGCTAAGAGGTGAAGCTTGTAGCGTGATGGGGGACTCTTTTGTTTGTGCCTCTTATTTATACTGAATAGATGTTGATTTGGGTTTAATTAAGGGAATACTTCTAGTTTTTAATGGTTTATTGTGACTGAAATTACAATAGATCTGCGATGGCTTTGAGTATTTCCTTTTCCTTTTAATGTTTATGACGTCAGGAAGCTCTGTTGTTCACCATCGTCTCCTGGGCATGGTCGGATGACGGTACCCTTCCTAACCTCTATGGCATGTTGATTGGTTGGTAATTAGTTTAATTCTATTGTTTGCTTTGCCTCTTGGGCATAGTTTGGTGATGGAATCCATCCTAATTCACATACTTTTCATCTCTTTGAAACTATACCAAGTAAGTCAGTTGAGCTTTTGATGCAGGCATAAGATCTCCCTGATCTCTGCAAGTGGATCCTCTGAATCCCTAGTGTTCCTCCTATGAATTTCTCCTACGTTTTAGATAGTTATTTCACCATTATTCCCTTGAATTCATTCGATTTAGTTTTCATCTTAGCCTAGTTTTAGTTCTACTTAATTTCAGATAACGTACAAGTATCAGTCCTTTGGGATTCGACCTCGGTCTTACCGAGTTTATTACTACATCACAACCCTGCACTTGGGGAGTGAACACTATGTTAGCTCAACCTTTGGTTAAACAGAAAAAGTGGCTGCTGAACTAAAAATATCATGGACAGGACTTCCAAAGGTCGTATCATGCATAAACTTTTGGCTGCTTCTTCTTCTTCTTCTTTGCATTTTGTGTTGTAGGCTTGCATTTTGTGATCATTCTTTGCAGAAGTATGTGGGTGTTAATTGATGAATATTCAGGGATTTTATGCCCACTTCTTTAGTCTTAAGCACAACATGTTAAGTGATATGAGCTTAACTATAGGAACTTTCTGCTCAAGATGCCACTCCTGCTTCCTTTCCCATTTGAAGTTGTGATGCTACTACAATTTTCTTTTTTCTATGAATTTCAACCACTGCGGTATTGGATGCTCCAGGCCCCAATCATATGGAGAACTTTGTCTTGGTTTTTTTTTTTTATTAATTGTGGGCTTTTCTATTATATTATTGTTCTTTCTAGAGAATGTGCAAATGAAGTGGTGAGCTTTCACAGTTTCTGCTTCAGTTATTTGCTCTAGGAATGCAACTGTCGAGGGATTTAACTCTTTGAACTAATAGAAGATGCCCATACCAGACATGCACTGCTGAGCCATGATGGTATGATGCATATAGGCTTCTTCTCTTTTCTTTTGTAGGTTATTAAAAAGAAAAAAAAATGTCGCTTCTATTACTTCTGATCAACCGCTAGAGGTTATAAAAAGTGTCTCAAAATTTGTCTTCATTGTATTATAAATTAGAGGTACAATTGATCTACAGTGAGAGTCCTTGTTATAATTTCATTTTCTAAGAAGTGTATGCTCAAAGTAATATAAAATTTTGAGAACTTATTAATCTACTTGTAGCTCAACCAGGTCCTTTCAATTGGCCAGGCCTCTTGAGTCCAAAATTGACCTATTACATTACCAACCTAGCAAAATTCTGCTGACAGTTCACTTGGACTGCAAAATCAAAATACCAGTTTTTTGAATTGACTTCCAAAATTATCGAATTAGAATTATAAGCTAGCACATAATTGGATGCATCTCATGCTTGTTTACTCTCATTGTTCAGATCTTAAATTGCTTGGCACGATGCAAACTATGCCCAGATATTGGAATACTTTTGAGATGAGTATGAACTTGCACAACGTTTTGGAAGCCTCGATTTCAAATTGAAATTTGTGAAGGTATAGTCCTTGCTATTGTCGTTTCCCTTTCAAATAATGTCTTGTAGAGTTCAATGTTCATGAATAAAGTTTGCCATTTGTTCAAAACTCACCGATTGAGCTAAAATCAACTTCCTGGCTTTACTGCTGGACTAGGTTTAGTTGCACCTTATGCACCAACTCCAAACTCTTATCATAGTTTTGTCTATTTCCGAGCAATTTAATTGACTCGCAAATCCTCTATAAGACTAGTAAGTTTGTTACTGACTCTGCGAAATTGAAGGTGGAGATTGAATTGTTGAGAAGTGGAGCCACATGCGCAGATTTCGTGTCGCAAGTCCTTTCGCAACTGGGATGCGAAAGGAGTTTCGCGGATTTCGTGTCGCAAGTCCTTTCGCAGCTGGGATGCGAAAGGGAAGTTGCCAAAACTATAAATTGGAGTCTCTAGGGTTATTCTAGGGTTAAGGTGACTATTAGAAAATTATTCTAAGGTGTGGGCAAGAGATTTTCTCTGTACTTCCAAGGGAGAGGTTAGTATATTGCCTTGTAATCTTCATTTCTCTTCATAGTGGAATTTTGCATCCGTGGTTTTTTACCCTAGTTTGGGATTATTTCCACGTATATCTTGTCTTGTGGTTTGTTTGAATGCTTTTATTCCTTTCTAGTTTATATTTCTTCCCATTTATTGTTTGTGGGTGAGGCCTGAGATTGAATCTAGGCTCACTACGTTGTTGGCGTGCTGCGCAACAACTAGTATTAGAGCTATTGGTTTAGTTCTATTGGGAGCGATGACAGAAGATAGGAAAACTAGAATTGAGAAGTTTGATGGTTCAAACTTTGCCTTCTGGAAGATGCAGATGGAGGATTATCTATATCAGAAGGACCTCTATATTCCTCTAGGAGGAAAAGAGAAGAGACCAGAAAAGATGACAGATGATGAATGGTTTTTACTGGATAGGAAGTCTTTAGGAACGATCTCACTCTCTTTGTCTAAGAGCGTCGCCTTCAATATATCCAAAGTAAAAACGACAAAAGAATTAATGGAAGCCCTAGCCACCATGTATGAAAAACCCTCAGCATCCAATAAGGTTCATCTTATGAAACAGCTATTCAACATGAAGATGTCAGATGGTGGGAGCGTGGCAGAACATCTAAACGAGTTCAATACAGTCACGAGTCAGTTGGAATCCGTTGGCATTGCTTTTGAGGATGAGGTCAGGGCATTATTGATCTTATCCAGTTTATCAGACAGTTGGGATGGTTTGGTGATTGCTGTGAGCAATTCTTCAGGGTCGACAAAGTTGAAATTTGATGATGTGGCCGGTCTAATTCTCAGTAAAGAATCTAGAAGGAATGCATCAGGAGTTTCAGGGGACTAAGGGAATGCTCTAAACATTGAAGGTAGAGGAAGATTGCTGAACAAAGGAGGCAATAAACACGGGCGTTCTAGGTTGAGGAAGAAGTCCAAGGGACCGAAAGACAAAGACGGGTGTTGGCATTGCGGCAAGAAGGGCACATGAAACGTGATTGTAGGGCGCTCAAGAAACAAGAAGGAAGCTCTCAAGGTGGGAAGGATTCAGTGAATCTGTCTGAGGAGAACGACACGGAGGCGTTGATCTTATCTCTTGATACGAGGAATGAGTCTTGGGTTATAGACTCGGGTGCTTCATTTCATGCCACTTCGTGTAAGGAAGTTCTGCGTGATTATGTGTCAGGTGACTTTGGTAGAGTCTCCTGGGTGATGATGAGTCGTGCAATATTGTTGGAAAAGGGGATGTTCATGTAAATCAGAAAGACAGAACGGTCTTGAAATTGAAGGATGTCAGACATGTACCGAGTTTGAAACGTAATCTGATCTCAGTGGGACAGTTGGCTGATACCGGTTATGTGACGACATTCACCAGTGACTCTTGGAAGATCATAAAAGGTGCCTTGGTAATATCTCGAGGCAAAAAGGAAGGTACTTTGTACGTGACTCCAGGATCGTATAGTTCACTCGCAGTCGCATCAACTGAAGTGAATGGGCAGTTATGGCATCAGAGGCTGGGACATATGAGTGAGAAAGAGATAAAAGTGTTATTGTTAAAAGGGAAGCTACCAGGGCTGAAGTCTATTGACTTGGAATTCTGCAAGGACTCCGTGTATGGCAAGTAGAAGAGGGTAAGCTTCAAGAAGATGGAACGTGCTCCAAAGACACATCTGTTGGAGCTTGTACACACTGATGTGTGGGGACCGGCACAGGTATTATCTCTTGGTGGCTCACGTTATTTTGTTACCTTTATTGATGATGCTAGTAGAAAACTGTGGGTCTACTTCTTAAAACATAAATCTGATGTATTTGATGTATTTAAGAAGTAAAAAGTTATGGTAGAAAATGAGACAGGTAAAATAGTAAAGTATCTCAGATCTGACAATGGGGGAGTATTATGTAGCAAATGGAATCAAACATCAGAAAATGATTCCAGGGACACCACAGCAGAATGGTGTGGCTGAGTGCAGTAACAGGACATCCTTGAGCACGCTAGGAGCATGAGGTTACATGCAGGGTTGTCCAAGACCTTTTGGGCAGATGCTCTGAATACTGCCGCATATCTCATCAATAAAAGTCCCTCAGCACCATTGGATGGTGGGCTACCAGAAGAGGTGTGGACTGGGAAGGAAGTGAACCTTGCACATCTCAGAGTGTTCGGTTGCACTTCATATGTTCACATTGATGCAGAGCACAGAAACAAGATAGATGCGAAGTCCAGGAGGTGCACGTTTATAGGCTACAGGCAACATGATTTTGGCTACAGGTTCTAGGATGCAGAAAATAGGAAAATCATCAGAAGCAAGGACGTAATCTTCAATGAAAAAGTGATGCATAAGGACAGTGTGCAGGAAAATAAGGCCGAGAAAAAGGAATTCGTAGAGTTGGAAGAGTTACCGGACATGGGTGTTATAGTGCCACAGGATGAGGCAGAGCCGCATTCACCGGTTGTGAGGAGGTCTACTCGGGAGAGGAGACCCACTGTCCGATACTCACCCTCCTTACATTATCTACTACTGACAGATAATGGTGAGCCAGAGTGTTTTGAAGAGGCATTACAGTCAAATATACGGGTTAAGTGGGAGCAGGTCATGGATGATGAGATGGACTCTCTTGAGTCTAATCGTACATGAAAGCTAGTCACTCTACCCAAGGGTAAGAAAGCTCTTCATAACAAGTGGGTTTACAAACTTAAGGAGGAGCACGATGGTTCGAAACGGTACAAGGCCACATTGGTTGCGAAAGGGTTTCAACAAAAGGCAGGTATCGATTTCACTGAAATATTTTCACCAGTAGTGAAAATGTCTACGATTCGCATGGTCTTGAGTATAGTGGCTTCAGAGGACTTACATCTAGAACAGCTAGATGTTAAGACAACCTTTCTTCATGGGGACCTTGAAGAAGAGATATATATGCATCAGCCGATAAGATACGTGGCACCAAGTAATGAGAACAAGGTGTGCAGACTGAAGAAGAGTCTATATGGCCTGAAGCAGGCCCCGAGGCAGTGGTACAAGAAGTTCGACAGTTTTATGTCGGAAAAAGTTTTAGGAGATGTCATGCAGACCACTGTTGTTACTTGAAGAAGTTTGATACGTTTTACATCATCCTTCTTTTGTACGTTGATGAGATGCTTGTGGTCGGTTCAAACATAAAGGACATCTCAGATCTCAAAAGGCAATTGTCTAGAGAATTTGCCATGAAGGATTTGAGAGCTGCAAAACAAATCTTAGGCATGAGATAAAGCATGACAGGGAAAACAAGAAATTAGTTTTGTTACAGACAGAGTACATAGCCAAGGTACTTGATCGATTCAATATGGGAGGTGCTAAGCCGGTTAGCACTCCATTCGCCAACCACTTCAAGCTATCTAAGGAGCAAGGTGCAAAGACACAGGAGGAACAGGACTACATGGCTAAAGTTCCATACGCGTCAGCTATTGGGAGTCTCATGTATGCTATGGTGAGCACGAGGCCAGACATTGCTCAAGCAGTGGGAGTTGTTAGCAGGTTCATGAATAACCCCGGGAAGGAACATTAGGAAGCTGTGAAGTGGATCCTTAGGTACTTGGTAGGTACTAAGGACGTAGGGTTGTGTTATAGTGGATCGAAAATCAAGTTACAAGGCTACGTGGATTCAGATTTGGTAGGAGATATCGACAGCAGAAGAAGCACTACAGGTTATGTTTTTACTCTGGGTACTACTGCAGTCAGTTGGGTCTCTCAGTTACAAAAGATAGTATCTATCAGTACGACAGAAGCAGAATATGTTGCGGCTACAAAAGCATGAAAGGAGATGGTGTGGATGCAAGGTTTTATGGAAGAGATGGGTAAGAAGCAAGCAGATTGCAAGCTGTATAGTGACAGTCAGAGTGCAGTACACTTGGCTAAGAATTCAGCCTTTTATTCAAGGACCAAGGATATTGCCATCAGATATCACTTCATACGTTCATTACTGGAAGATGGATCGATTGCTCTGGAGAAGATTCATACAAGTGAGAATCCTGCGGATATGCTGACCAAGGCAGTCACAAGGGAGAAGCTGAAGCACTATTCAGCTTTGATTGGTCTTCAGGCTTGAAGACGGGGAGGTGGTGTACTCCGGATGAAGAAGACAAAGGTTTATGACGATGTGTCTCCAAGTGAGAGATTGTTGAGAAGTGGAGCCACATGCACGGATTTCGTGTCGCAAGTCCTTCCGCAACTGGGATGCGAAAGGAGTTTCGCGTATTTCGTGTCGCAAGTCCTTTCACAACTGGGATGCGAAAGGGAAGTTGCCAAAACTATAAATTGGGGTCCCTAGGGCTATTCTAGGGTTAAGGTGAATATTAGGAAATTATTCTAAGGTGTGGGCAAGGGATTTTCTCTGTACTTCCAAGGGAGAGGTTAGTATATTGCCTTGTAATCTTCGTTTCTCTTCATAGTGGAATTTTGCATCCGTGGTTTTTTACCCTAGTTTGGGGTTTTTTCCACGTATATCTTGTCTTGTGGTTCGTTTGAATGCTTTTATTCCTTTCTAGTTTATATTTTTTCCCGTTTATCGTTTGTGGGTGAGGCCTGAGATTGGATCTAGGCTCACTGTGTTGTTGGCGTGCTGCGCAACATGAACAACTTATTTCAATGTTTCAATAGAGATTGACAGGCTTCCAAGTCTGACTCAGGCTATTTTACTTTTCTCATGCAAACTATTCTTGTGGCTCATTCGGCTTCCCTTTGCAGCGCAACATCCAACTTCTGTAAGAAGTTCTGCAACACCAAAGGTCAAATTACTTGGAATGGTGTGTCATTCTACTGATAAATATAGATAACATACTATCAATAAGTTCTGCTTCTATTTCGTATTTTGGCTCATGATTTTTCTTAGATGAGATTTTATTTTTTATTTTTTTTAAATTATTTTTAAAATTTCTTGGATGAGAACCTGTTTGGTATTTTGGCTCATGATTTGGATTTTTGCAAGGATGTTGTGAGTGAAGGCCAATTCAATCAAATTTTTCTTTATGAGTTGGATGCAATTAGGAAGGTTGCAGGTAGAGACAGATGTTGGCCGGATGGAGGGATTTATTTAATTTATTTTAAAGAAAACATTTTTGTGTAAATTTTTTTATAAGCATGCAAAGACAAATGTATTTTTTGTTTCTTTGACGTATGGTTGAATGATAAAATTTAATTGATCCAGTTTTAACTAGCTAACATTGTTGTGTTTATTTCACCCATATCCAAATATTAATTGGCTAGCATGTAGAGAAAAATGTAATTTTGGGGTTCACGCCCTTTTGGAAGAAATAAGAGTATTTTTTCTTTCCTTTTCAAAAAGAAGAAGAAGAAGAAGAAGAAGAAGAAGAAGAAGAAAAGAAAAGATGATGCAGAAACGTAGAATGCTACAACCCAGATTGCAACATAGAAGCTTCCTAACAGCACTTGGCAATCAACATGCCTGGTTGGATTATCACAACTTGCTAAACTAAATAAAATCACATATCATCACATCTTGAAGACCTCCATAAGCCATCAGAGAGAACTTGCTAGTCTTTATTACCTTAAATGAGTTGATATATCAGGGCATGTAGTGCAGAAAATATAGATTAGATCCATAGCCATTGATTCTATAGCTACGGATCTAATCTGTAGCCATAGATATTTAGCTATGACTTTATCCATAGCCTGGTTGATTGGATGCTTTTTTCAATTTACTTGATAACCCTATCACTTTATTTAATGGAATCCTATCACTTTATCCAGTAATTCCGTCACTTTATCTACAAGAACCTTGTCACTTTATCTAGCACCCCTTTCACGTTATCTAGTGAAATCTCATCACTTTGTCCAACAACACATTCACTTTGTCTAGTAAAACCCCATCAAATAGTAAGGTACAACATCATCTCTTTATCTAGTAGAACGTCATCACTTTGTCCAACAACCCAATTACTTTGTGGAGTGAACCCCGTCACTTTGTCTAGCAATCTAGTCACTTTGTCCATCAACCACGTTATTTTGTCTATTGAATACCGTTACTTTGTACTGCAATCTGGTCACTTTGTCTAGTGAATTACCTCATCACTTTGTACTATAACCTCGTCAATTCGTTTAGTGGAACTAGGTCAGTTTGTTCGATAACCCGTTACATTTTTCAACAATCTAATGGTTGGATTGGATTTTCTTTTAAGTATAATGCTTGACTCTTAATTAAAACTAAGGATGAACGTCTCTCTCCTTAATTATTTCCTTTAGTGCATATCTCTATGCCTAATATTGGACTCAACAACTAATGGTTATAGTGGATCTTACATAAACATCACAATGGGCCCCGATAAAATCAATAGTTGCGCCCCATACAAATATAAATATTTGGAAGAGAAA
This sequence comes from Magnolia officinalis, assembly GCA_021015155.1. Lineage (NCBI taxonomy): Eukaryota > Viridiplantae > Streptophyta > Magnoliopsida > Magnoliales > Magnoliaceae > Magnolia > Magnolia officinalis. The sequence goes on from JAJHSJ010000017.1 coordinate 13,030,624, forward strand.
CATCCACCCTCAAAATTTATAGGACCCACCATGATGATTATATAAAATGGGCACATTACTTTGTCTGATGAGAACCCGTAAATTTGCCAAGTGAAATATTGTCACTTTGCACAGTAACACCATCACTTTGTCTAGCAGAACCAAGTTACTTTTGAAGGAAACTCATCATTTTGTCAAGTGAAACCCTATCAATTTACTTGGCAACCCTATCACTTATCTAATGGAATCCCGTCACTTTATCCAATAAACTTGTTACTTTTTCTAGCACCCATTTCACTTTATCTAGTGAAATCTCGTCACTTTATACAACAACCCCGTCACTCTGTCTAGTAAAACCCCGTCAAATAATATGATACAACATCATATCTTTATCCAATAGAACGTCATTACTTTGTCCAACAACCAAATTACTATGTAGAGTGAACCCCGTCACTTTATCTAGCAACCACGTCATTTTGTATAATGCAACCATATCGCTTTGTCTCGTTTAACCTCGTTACTTTGTTTAGTGCAACCAGCTTACAAAATGACGGTATTTTCCGAACAAAGTGACTGTGTTACACTATATAAAGTGATACATGGTGCTCGGATAAAGTAACAAACCTGCACTGCACAAAGTGACTGCTTTACTGGACAAAATGACAAAGTTATACTACACAAGTGATAGGATTTCTTTTGTTGTGGTCCACGCCTGTGATATGAAACTTTCATAGAGTCCACTATAATGTTTAAATGATGCACACCACTCAGGCCAGGGGCCTATCCAATAAAGAGAGACGGTTCACAAGTTACACAATAAGCCAAGACACGTTACAAAATTCCAAACATCATGGGGTCCCTTACATGGGGTCGACTTGGCTGGGACCCGGAGCCAGCGGATTGCCTATGACACCCAAGGCAGGGATATCATGTGGCACGTCGTGGGCCAAGCTCTGTAGCACCCAACGTTGAGATATCCACGTCGTCCATCCGTTTTTCCAGCTCATTTTAAGGAATGAACCCAAAAATAATGAATATCCAACGCTCAAGTGGACCGTACCAGTAAATAGTGGGGACTGAACACCCACCGTTGAAAACTTCTTGGGTGCCAAGGAAGTTTCGGATCGGAATTATATTTGTGTTTTCCCTTCATCCAGCTCCATGTGAGCTTATGAACAGGTTGGATGGTAAATAAAACAACACGGTGGCCTAATAAGTTTTGAATAGTATGCATTCAATCCCACTGTTTTCTGTGGTGTGATACACTTGAGCTTTAGATCTGCATCATTTTTGGGATCAAGCACTAAAATGATACGACAAAACGGATGGACAGCATTGATAATATGGTGGGTCCCGCAGAGCTTGGGCCACGTCGTGCCACAATCATTCGGCTTCCCTTTCTCACGCTTGAGTAGATCCTTGGGTTGAAGAATCATCAGGATGAGTACTCGCCCCATCAATTCCCCGTCGTCGCCGGACGCGGATTGCGTCCTACTAATCCGTTTGGGCAGGTCTCTGCACGGCCCACCTTGATATAGGCATTTTATCCATGCCATTCATCGATGTTTTCAGATCATTTTAAGGCTTGATCCTAAACATGAGGTAGGTCCATAGCTCCAGTGGACCACACTAGAGGAAGCTGCAGTGATAATGACACCCACCGTTGAAACCTTTCTAAGGGCCACCATGATGTTTTTTTACCATCTAACTTATTCATAAGGTCATGTATACATGGATGAAGTGAAAGAACAAATATCAGCTTGATCTGAGACTTCTCCAGCTCCCAAGAAGTTTTTAATGGTGGACGTTGAATCCCCATTGTGTGGTCCACTTAATTCTTGGACCTATCAAATTTTTTCTATAAAAACTTAAAATGATCTGAGAAAAATTATGAACGGTATGGATAAGACTATTACATCACGATGGACCCCACAGAGCCCTACCCGGACGGTAATGTCCGGGCGGAGGTAGGACGCAATCCGCGTTCTCTTGGTCAGTCTCCGTTAGATGATTTCATAGGTTTTTTTTTTTTTTTTTTTAATATACTAAAAAATTACCTACGTGGCACTGGGGTGGAGCTGGACCAATAAAAATGCTGGAGTCAGGGAGACTTCCTGACTCCGGGAAACACCGGATCCGCATTGCGGAATAATATGATGGGCCTTAAGACTGATTTTGGCCTAGATAGATCCTTTTGGCTGATATCTTTCCATCCCTGGCTGTCATCGATGTCATCTGCTACCTACCTGTTCTATGTCATGGGTCCAGCGTCATGAAACACATCACTGAAATCATGAAAATTGATTGGTAACCATCCAATCAAGGCCTGCAAAATGTGTACCTGGTTGAAATAAGTGTACATTCTATAAGAAAGAAAATAAAAATAAAGAAAAATCCAAACAGCTGGATTATCACAGTTCTCCACCAAGTCCAGTTTTCGCATGTTGCCTTTTCGACATGATGGCCTTCCAGATGAACAGCCCCCATTACTCTGACTAATTTCCACGAGTATTGCCCGTGGTAACCGCATTGAGCCCCGTAGCATTTCTCTAGAAGATATGAATTACTGCCGAACTTTTGTTATCAATGCACAGAATTCAACGTGGAAATTCGGTGCACCGGGCACAAGGTAAACCTCCAACTCCATTCTAGAAACCGCATGAAACACTGGGTACCGTGGGTCTACCGTATTGTATATGAAGAATGCAGTCCGTCCATATCAAGTCCTATCCCACAAATCTAGCCACTGGGGAGAAAAATCAGCTATAACGACAACAGCTGAGGCGCAAGACAGGGAGCAATGGGAATGCATGCTAATCATAGGTTTTTTAGCCTGGCCGCCACTGTGCTTATCATTCATCAAACCCGTTAATCTGCTGTCACGCAGCTGGATGAAGTGAAGAAACGAAAATAAGCTTGCATGCAAAAAAAATTAAAAATTAAAAATTAAAAAAATTAAAAAAATCAGGTGCGCCACACCACGTTAACTTGGCAGTTTGAGGAGCAAATTTTTAGTTTCTCCATTGGTGGGCCGATCTGATTTTTTTTTAAAATTTTTTTCTTTCTCCGCTCCGAACAAGGATTCTCCCTAAATGAACTGAGTGGATTTACCATATAAAATAGGGTGGGGCCGCAGAGCTGGACGCGGATTGCGTCCTACCCCCGCCCGGACGGTAATCCGTCCGGGCAGGGCTCTGTAGAGCCCACCGTGATGTAACTGTTTCATCCTGCCGTCCAACCATTTTTTCAGAAAATTTTAATGTGTAAACCAGAAAATGAGGCAGGTCCAAGGCTTGAGTGGACCACAAAGAGGGGATTGAACGTCCACCATTAAAAGCTTCTTGGGAGCCAAAGAAGTTTCGGATCAAGCCGATATTTGTGTTTTCACTTCATCCACGTCTACGTGACCTTATGAATAGGCACGTGGGCCCTTAGAAAGGTTTCGACGGTGGGCGTCATATCAGTGCAGAACAGTTACATCAGGGTGGGCTCCACAGAGCCCTGCCCGGACGGATTACCGTCCGGGCGGGGGTAGGACGCAATCCGCGTCCAGCAGACATACCTCTCGGCTGCAGAACTCCCGGACAACTACCCAAAAACACATTCAGGGTGAGGATTGAGGCAGAGGTAAAAAACTTAGTGGGTGAGGACCTCATCCCTGGGGCCCACTTCGATGTATGTGTCATATATCCAAGCCGTCCATGAGGTATTACAGATCATTTAAGAGCATGATAGAAAAATTGAGGCACATCCAAATCTCAGGTAGACCACACCACATGAAAACATTAGTGATTGAATGGCCATCGTTAAAAATTCCTAGTGCCCACTTTAAAGTTTATTTGCCATCCAACCCGTTGATAAGGTCAGCATTAAGCCTCACCTAATCCCTGCCCCAGTTCAAACCCTTCTAGGATGGGCAGGAATAGTCTAAGAACACCAGTTTTCAGCCGTAGCCTAACACACTCAAGGTCTGTGGCCCCACTTACATGGTAAATCCACTCAGTTCATATAGGGAGAATCCTTGTTTCGAGCGAAGCAGATCGCCGAACCAATGGGGAAACTATAAAATTCCTCCTCAAACTACCAAGTTGACGTGGTGTGGCGGCCCACCTAAGTTTTGTTTGTTTCGTTTTGCTTACCATCCAACCTATTCATAAAGTTGCATTGACCTAGATGAAGAGACGAAACAAAATATCAGCTCCATCCAAAACTTCTATGGCCCCAAGAAGTTTTCAACGGTAAGAGTTTAATCCCGATCGTGTAGTCCACTTGAGCCTTTGATCTACCTCATTGTTTAGATTATATACTAAAATGATACCAAAAAACATGAATGGATGGTGTGGATAAGACCCATACATCACTGTGGCCACTCAAACCCGTTCCCAGCTGGAGACGGGCGGGGTAGGACGCAATCCGCGTCCATGTCTGCTGGCTTCCTTGTGTGTGACGAGTTGGATCCTCTGTTATTTGGTCAACAGGGAATTACTGTTACCCTAATGGTTTGGCATACGAACTTTTTTAGTGAGTGGTGACGTGGACCAATGAGGATAAGGGTATTAGGAATTCTCTGTTGACCGGATAACAGAGGATCCGGACTCGTGTGTGACACGTTTACTAAGATCCTACCCGTTCATCACGTGGACCCACCAAGAAGATTCACCGCAGACAAATCAGCCCTCTCCATATTTTAGGAGGATGACACGTTTAAGCTCGAATCCTCTAGAGTGTTGAAGATTGCATATCGAAACTGTCAATTGCTTAGGTCCACCCCGTGCCCTGATCATCTTCTTACTCGCAGCAGGAAATCCAGACAGTGGCGCCCACTAAATGATGGGTTTCAATCGCTGTCCAATGTGGAGCGCGGCCAGCTAAAAGGTTGACAATCGAATGAGGTGACACCGACATATGATCTTTGACTCAGTGGCGCCCAAAGGAAGATGGCTTTCAATCGCAGTCCAATGTGGAGTGCGGCCATCTAGAAGGTTGACAATTGCATGAGGTGACACTAACATCTGATCTTCGACACAGTAGCAAAATCTTTAAAGAAAACTTCAACGGTTACATTTCACGAACTGGGTTTTTTGCCTATTAAAGAGGTTTCATTTCTTCAAGGAAACCATTCACAATACCGTTTCCATTTCTTCTGAACATGGATTTGTTAAGATTAACCACTTTATATCTTCTATCCTTCACTCTTCTCCTTCATGGCCTCCATGCCGCAGACCCTCTTTGGCACATGTGTTCAAGCCCAAAAAATTACACAGCCAATAGTCCATTCAGCAATAACTTGAACCAATTGCTGAGCTCTCTCCCCACCAAAGTTTCGCTCAAGGGATTTGGGATCGGCTCTGTAGGAAAGCGTCCAGATCAAGCAAATGGGCTGGCCCTATGTCGAGGCGATGTTTCAAGCTCTGATTGCAAGACATGTCTTGTAGGCGCCATTAGCGATGTTGGTGATCTATGCCCGTACAAGGAAGAGGCAGTCATATGGTTTGATAACTGTCTCTTGCGCTACTCGACTAACAACTTCTTTGGGAAAATTGACACCGTTAACAGGTTCTATATGTGGAACACACAGAGCGTAGATGACCCAGCTACGTTTAATCAGAAAACCAGGGAATTACTGCACCATCTGTCACTTGAAGCTTACCTCAATCCATTGATGTATGCTAATGGAGATATGGAGATCGGAAAAGATGAGAAGCTGTATGGTTTGGCTCAGTGTACTAGGGATCTTTCTAGTGGGGATTGTAAGAAGTGCTTGGAGAGTGCCATAAGTGAACTTCCGACCTGTTGTGACGGGAAGAAAGGTGGAAGAGTTGTTGGGGGAGTTGTAATATAAGATATGAACTGTACCCTTTTGTCAATGCCTAGACATGGCGCTCATGTTTGTAGTTGTTTGTGTTATCTACTATATTAAACAAATAAGAGGGGGATGCTTGTTATATCCCCCGTTGAAGTAGATTGTGCATGGTATTAACTTCGTCTGTGTTCCTTTCGTTTTTTTTTTTTTTTTTTTTCGTTTTTATACTCAAAATTAAAATTTATTGAACAGCATAACTGTTCTTACGCAAATTTCGGATATGACCTACCAAAAGCCGGCCGGGACAGACCTATCATATACCTCCCCACTGTGTCAAAAACCAAGAAGGAATAAAAACCCATTAAAGGTGATCCTATTTCTAAGAGACGTCCATAGCCAGCAGACCTCTGATGGGGTGAGGGAGGTCGTGGAGCTGAAGATTGTCCAGTTGGGCTATCCGGCGCTGCCCATCCTTGCTAGTGTGTCCACCACTGCATTTCCTTCGCGAAGCATATGGGAGATTTTTAAATCAATGGAGGATCATTTTTGAATAACTATGCCCAAGCGATACCAAACGCTCCATGGAACAGCCCCTCTCGGATTGGAAGCCGCCTCAACAATCACTTTAGAGTCCGTTTCAATCAATATGTTGGTTAGGCCCATGTCTCCTCATAACTCCATGCCATCCACTAAAGCCTGTGCTTCTGCTACAAAGTTAGAAACTTATCCATAACATTTGTAGAAGGCAAAGACTACCTTTCCCCAGTGATCTCTACAGACACCTCCCTCTCCTCCCATACTCAGGTTCCCTCTGGCCGACCTGTCAACACTGAAGTTGAGCCATCCATTACTCAGTCTCCTCCATTTAATGATTAAAAAGCTCTGGTCCTTGTTCTAGCCATTGACAATCAGATCCAAAGATTGCAATGTTACCGATTCAGACATGGATAATCTTCCTTTATTTAGTAACTTACTGCCCACTTCTTTCAGCCACCTATTCGCCTTCACAATAATAGTATTACTTATCCTCTACGCCTCAAATCTACTATCACAGCAATTAAGCCAGATTTCCCATACTAAGAAAGAAGGGACCAATCCCCTCCGAGTTAAGGACGTTGAAGAAGATGAGGCCCTGCTTACCCTGAGATTTATCCTCTGTTGGATCGATTGGCACTGCTGAAAATTCATGTTGAAAAGCCTGGAGAAATTATTCCAAACTTTAGCTACTGTTCAACTGTGGTGGAAGAGATAATCTGCATCTTCAGTTCTGTTAGGCTCCAAAGACTGCCTCAAGCTAAAATCTATATGTAGCGAGAGGATGATTAAGATCAACATCAGAGGTCCCCTGTCCCACCCTGGTCGGTGACCTGATCTTGTGTTGGATGGGTAGAGGTATTAGCACAACTCATCAGGACAATACGTTGGATGGCGTCAACAGTGGTGTTTGAAATTTGAAATCCCTTGATTTCTTGCAAGCGTCAACAGTAGTGTTTGAAATTTGAAATTCCCTGATTTCTTACAATCAGTTTTCATGCAATCAACGGATTGCTTGCAATCAACATATTTCAAAAATTCCTTGATTTCATGCAATCCAGATGTTGCACCCAGACTTCATGCATTCAACGCCCAGACTTCATGCAATCAAATCCTCTGATTCATGCAATCCAGATGCTGCGCGCAGACTTCATGCAATCAACACCCTGACTTCTTGCAATTTAAAATTTGAAGAGATGCAGCGCCAGATTTCTTGCAATCAACAGATTTCATGAAAATTCTCATTGCTGATTTCATACAGTCCATTTTTGTACATTTAAATATCAGTCCTCTGTGATAGAAATTTAATCACTATTGCTTGAATACAATTACCATTGCCGAGTGTTCACTTTTTTAAACATCTCCATTGTTTTTCAACTTTTCTTCTTGGTATCAAATCCCTGTGTGAGCACACGGCACAACCCAACAGCTCCTTGCAACCATGACTTCATTATCTCTCAATGTTGGTAACTTCATTACCCTCAAACTCAATCCTACAAATTATCCCTTATGGCGTGAACAAATACACCATTGAACAAATACAAATTATCCTCTTGCAGAAAGCCAAGAACTGGTCAGCCACCTTACCAATAAAGATCCTGCCCCCACCAAATACACCATACCAGATTCAAATAACATCACAGATACAGAAAGTTCTGCACCAAGATTAACCAAAGTATACATTGCCTGGCGAAAGGCAGATCGTCTTCTTCGTGGGTGAATAATTGGAATACTCTCTGAAGAAACACTTGGCCTCGTTGCTGGCTTAGACACAGCCCATGCTGTCTGGGATGCACTCAATAATGCATATGCGGAAGATTCACAAGAACGTGAATTCACACTCAGACAATAGGTAACATATCTTCGCAAAGAAGATGACAAACCCATTAGAGAACATATTCGCACCTTCAAGGGTTTATGCGATAGTCTTGCAGCTATCGGGAAACTTGTCCCAGACAAAGAAAAAGTTTTCTCCCTTCTCACTAGCCTTGGTCCTCAATATGAAACTTTCACCACTACCATGCTAAAGTGTAACATCCCGAATTTTTGCCAACCTGGGATTAGACGTCCTTAGGCAATGAGTCGATCCTAACACCTTATTAACTTATCGGAACAGAATCCCACAGTCTAAAATCGCTCCTTAACCCATTTCCTTCGCAAATCTCACCTTTCACCACCTTGTTCTTTAAATTTTTTAAGTACTTTCACATTAGACGCTATCTTAAAGTTTAGGTAATGAAGAACAATACTTAAACTAAACATTGCTACAAAGGACTAAGTATCACCTTAGACCGAAATCACCCAGGACTAAATCCTTTAGAAATTAGGCGAGAATTAGCTAGTGTGAAACTATAGTACCCGTGAAATTAGTACCAATCACTTTAAATACGATCTGCAAGACCCAAAACTTGTAAAATCATTGACGCTAGAGTATCCTAAAATCTAGGATCAATCTCATTACCCGGCTGCTCTCGGGAGCATCTGGAAACTCCGTATCAGATCTGGACCGCACGTCGGAAGTCCGATTAACACGAAGTTAAGGAATTAGGACCGCCTTGCTGGGCTTGACAACCATCTCAGAAATCAAATCCAGATAGTGTCTCAGCGCTATTCGCTTGAGCTCGGAGTGAAGAGTGTGAGAAATGTGAAATTAATTCAAAATAAAATATCTCAAATAGTAATCTGGCACCTCTCGCTTGCGGATCATTTTTAAGCAACCAGACCGTCAGAATCAGACCAAATTACACCCTCGGATCAGGAGAAATTTCATACACATATCCATGTACTCGGAATCTTCGATCGAGATCCACTGACCGTTGAACTGAAACTGGTCCGCCACGTGCGATCTGAAAATTCGACCGAAATGAAAACTTAACTAAACGTAGATCCGGTGTCGGTGAGCTTAAGTCCGACCTTTGGCTCAAGGAGGCCCGCCAGAAGTCCTCCGTTGAGCTGAAACAGGTCCGCTTTGGTTATAACCTAAGTATACTTTGACCTGGAGTCTATTTCGGTGAGTTTTTAGGCTATATAAGGACCTTAAACCCTCTCTCATTGCAGCCATATGAATTTGAGAGAAACCCTAGAGAGAGAAGAGAGAAAAGAGAGAGAAGTGCGAGAGAAGTGGGAGAATCTCCCTGCCACTCTTCCCTGCTGCTATCCATGCTCAATCGCACCATTCTTATCGCTTTCCCGGCGATTCCGACTTTGTTTCTAGGTAAGAAACCCTAACCCTAATCTGTTTTGGGGTTGTATAGGTTGTAGGTTATGAAATAGCTAACCTATTTCGTTCTATAGGTTGCCAAACTGCTGTATACGAAAGCCTAGCGAATCTACCGACTCCGTTACGATTCTACGACAAAAGGTGCGGACTTTAGGTGTATAGGTTATGGTTTTCAACGCTTTCAATGTCAGATAATGATAGATTCATGATCTGCATGCAATTGCACATGTACAAAGTGCTGTCTGTTTTCCGTTTCGATTAAAGATGAAAAATATGGAATTTTACATACTCTAGGTATTTGTAGAAAATACCGTCTACGTATAAATTTTGAAAATATGTTTGCCATGATTATTTGTTGTAAGAATATATTATATCTGGATAAAATATTTGTTTGGCGAAAGGGTTCGCCCTAATACATGATTTTGCTAATATACACTATGTATGTTAAAATAGTGTATTCTAAGTGTTTGTGAAAATGACCGAATGAGTATAGACTTCTCATTTGTGCTCGCCATGACGATTTATGATTATTGTATTGGCGATACCCCTTTGATGAAAGGATTTGCCCTAAATCACACCACGACCAATATACACTACTTGTATTAAAATGTGTGGCCCAAGTGTTTGTGGAAATGAATGAATGAATATGGAACTTGGATTCCTTCTTGCCATGACTATCCGTCGTGGGTGTATGCGTGTTATGATTGGGGTAACTCCCTAGTGAAAGGATTTGGCCTAATACCTATGTGATCAACATACGTCATGTATGTTGATGTATGTAGTCTAAGTGTTTGTTGAAGCGTTTGAATGAGTAGTAGTTAGTAAATTGTAATGTATAAGGGTGTTGAGATATGATTATCAACTCCTTTAACTATGTGTATGATTTCCTTGGATAGCTGTGTGATTAGGAATTGAATATGTACAAACTCATGCTTGTGTTGTGCTTCATAACATGCTCAACTAATTGTATGATTTTATCTATGTAATGCATATGTTTAAATTCATGTTTATGTTGTATGATCCGTCATGGGTGATGGGGGAGTGGAGCAACGAATGCGTGCAACAGCCCTGGCAGCCCTAAACGGATAATATCAGTCTTTGATTGTATGATTTGAATTTTGATCCATTACTGCTTTAAATATCTGAAATTGAATGTGATTGGGGCTATTGTATAGTCCAGGCAGTCGGTAACGGGATCGAATTCGTGGCTGAGTTTCATTTGCCACGTGAGATGTGTTCGACGAACCCGAGTCGTACTTCGGTTGGCGATAGTGGTTGGCCACACGAAGTGCTTATGCGCTTCATATCATTCAACTTGTTGTGGTTCGAGCTAGCCGAGCTCGTCAAGCAATCCGATTGTCTTATGTATGTTCACCATGTTTGGACGTTACTGCTTGAACCTAGGGTACCAAACTTACCAGTGAAATCCCTTTTAACCATGGTACCTCGATCCGCTAAGACTCATGAGCCGGGCATGGTGGTATGGGACACCGTGGTCGACCTGTCGGCCTACACTGGGGCCACGTGCCTCCCCGTAGTGACCAGTGAGCAACCAGACTCGTGAGCCGATTATGGTGGTATGGGATACTATATTCATGCTGTCGGCCTACATTGATAAGGTGATGGGGGAGTGGTATAACGAATGCGAGTAACAGCCCTGGTAACCCTTTGTAGTAACCTCGAGCATACTCTAAATTGTGGTGAGGCGACGAGTTTTGCCGCAGTGTATAGAGTATGAAACTAGGCCTGTATCTGTATAGTGATGAATCGTTAAAAAGGTGATGGGGGAGTGGTGTAACCTTTGTGCGTAACAGCCCTAACAGCCTTTGCAGCGACCTATAAAACACATCATCGTCTGAGATTAACTAGGACTGACGACCCTAGAATGGATCATGTTTGGGAATGATACAAGGGAGGTACCTTAGTTTCCCAATCCTGCTGTTTGAAATGGACTAATAACAACTCGGTAATCATGCTCATCATGCATTGCATGTGCCTGGAAGATGTGGAGCACTGAGGAATGCAAGCATGCCACGAACGTAAGATGGTGTCGCACGAGAGAGTGTGTGGTGAGGGCATACATCATGACTACATTCATACTTGCATTAATAAGAGTAGTTAGGAGTGTTTGATTGTACTGCTTTATCATTACTGCTTGACTGAATTGATAACATGTTAACATATGCTTTATTGTTCCACTGAGTTAGCTACTCACTCCCACGTTACGAGACGGTGTTCCGAACACCCACCAGACTTTGTCTGATTGCAGATGGTGACGGTACTCCTGAGGCGGAGCCGGACCTTTATGACGACAATGATGCTTGTTCGTATATGTTGTGTGCTGACGGCTTCATGCGAGTCGTGTCTTGATCGACGGGATTATAAGGATGTTGACTAGATAACACTACACCTTTGGTATAATTTGAAATTGTACTTGTAATTATTTAACCTGGTAACTTTATCACACTCTGGAGACTCACCATAGTTTATATATTTTATCTATCTATCACAGTCTTCCGCTCGCAATTTAACTGTCTCTGGAGTATGATATGCTGTTTTGGCTTAATCTCACTCATGTTTAATGCTCTAATACCGACAACATTCAATCATCATTCATTTTGTTGCATAAGTAATGCGTTGGAACTCGGGAGTTGAGTTTATGCTCGACCCCCGATTTTCAGGGCGTTACATAAAGCCACCAAGGCCTTCATATGCTGAGCTGGTCTCACAACTCCAAAGTTTTGATCAGCGACGCAGTTGGTTCTCTAATCATACAAATGTCCCAAACTCATTCACTCCTCAAATGACATTTTATGGGTAACAACAACAACGCTTCCAGCAATCCTCCTCAGGATATCATGCATGGCAACAAATAAAAATTCATATCAATTGGGAGAGGATTTCAAGCACAACAACCAAAAGAACGAAACCATACTTATTTTTGCTAGCCCCACTTCGGGCTCTCAACAAAGACGTCCTCCACCACTTGGAGAATGCCGTATGACTCCTGCAGAACGAGAGCTTTACCGTAAAGAAAAATGTCAGTACTGTGGCACGGTGGGACATATTGCAAAAATATATTGGTGGGTGCCCAAAAAACCAACTCAACATGATGACATACCACAAGCTCTTGCAGCTCTCACCTTGGATAACACCATCACTGAAACAGACTGGACCTCAGACACAGGAGCTTCTAACCACATGACAGGTAAGCCAGGTATGTTAACCAATATTCGCAACTACTTTGGTGTAGATTCAGTTCTTATTGGTGATGAATCTTCTCTACCAATTCTTGGTATTGGAGATTCTAGGATTAAGAAAAAAAATAATACCCTACCTCTTCACGATGTCCTACTAGTTCCTGACTTTTAAAAAAATTACTCTCTGTAAGTCAGCTAACAACTCAATTTCCTGTTAATTGTGAATTCTCTAATATTGACTTTTGTGTTAAGGAACGACGAACCGGACAACTAGTGATCACAGGGAGGCACAAGGGTGATCTCTATGTTCTTCCCACTTCGCCAGAGCTCTATTTTTCTCATCGATTCAAATCCGGCTCAACTGACGTTTGACATCAACACTTAGGACATCCTCAGTTTTCTGCTTTACAGTTTTTAAAGAATAAAGGATTGATTGATGTTATAGGCGCTGTAAAACCTGAACACGTTTCTGATAGTTGTCAATTAGGAAAGCTTAGTAGATTACCGTTTTCCTGTTTTGAACATTCTAGTTCTGGTATTGTTGAAAAAATTCATTGTAACTTGTGGGGACCTGCTCTTATTTTATCTATTAGAAAATTCAGATATTATGCATGTTTGGTAGATGACTTTTCTAAGTATACTTGAATCATTCCTTTACAACATAAATCTGATTTTGCTAATGCTTATTTAGTCTTTGAACAATATGTTACCAGACAATTCAACAAACAAAGCAAGATTTTTCACTTTGATGGAGGATGAGAATTTATAAACTCCAAGCTATCATCTCATTTTCTTTCCACAGGTATCTTTCATCAAGTATCATGTCCATATACTCCAGAGAAAATAGGTATGGTTGAAAGGCGACATAGGATAATACGGGAACTAGGTATGACTATGTTATTTCATAGTGGTGCCCCTTTATTTTTATGGGTTGAAGCTTTCACTACCGTTGTCTACCTCATTAATCGGTTGCCTTCGTCTGCTCGTAATTTTGAAACTCCATACTTTGCACTACATGACACTCATCCTGATTATTCTTTATTTTGTGTCTTTGGGTCTAAATGTTTTCCTTACACCTAGGATACACGGCGATACAAGTTTGATCTAAAAATCATACTTTGCATCTTTATCGGCTATAGTGATAAACATAAAGGATACAAGTGTTTTCATCCTTCTAGCAAATTTTTTTTTTTATCTCCTGCCATGTGGTTTTTGATGAGTTATTTTTTTCCCTATAAACGTACTCAGAATCAAAGCATTACTATTCCTACATCACATGTCATTAGCATCTTTGTATTATGGTTACCTCCTATTGACTCCAATCCTATTCTAAAGACTCAGTTGCCAACCCTTACACCGCCATGTTTGAGTCCTTTACCAGCAGTGTCAATATCCCCTCCAAATTCAAAATCCTCTGCATGTTCTCTCTCTCCAACTGAAAATACAAGTCAACATGGGACTCAGCAGCTTAGGTTTGAACCTGAATCCGAGATGCAGTTGATACCCCTTAAGCACAAGTCACTCTAACTCGAGTCTGAGATGCATGAGCAACCCACACATTCTTCACAGCCTGAGTCTGAGCCCTCTCAAACAGTCTCACAGCCCCAAATTAAAATAATTCAACCTCCACAAGCACAAGCACCCCTCTCACATTCCATGGTTACTCGCTCACATAGAAGAATTGTTAAACCCAATCCAAAATATGCCTTGACTTCCACCACATCCTTAACCAATATCCCTCGTGAACGTCGTAATATTCGATCTACCTTAGCTCACCCTGGCTGGAAGGCTGCTATGGATGAGAAACTTGAGGCTCTTCATAAAAATCAGACTCGGCAACTAGTTCCTCGCACTCCTGACATGCATGTTATTGGCTCTAAATGGGTGCTCAAGCCAAAACTCAAACTAGATGGCTCACTAGATCGTCTCAAAGCTCGTGTTGTAGGAAAGGGGTATCATCAAGTTGATGGGTTGGACTATACCGAGACCTTTTCTCCAGTAATAAAACCTGGAACTATCCGCTTGGTCATCACTATAGCACTTATTCAGAAATGGTCCATACGTCAACTTGATGTAAAAAATGCTTTCCTGCATGGTCTACTTTCGGAAGATATTTACACGGAACAACCTCCAGGGATGATTGACCCTCAATATCTAACATATGTTTGCAAGCTTCAAAAGGCTCTCTATGGTCTCAAACAAGCACCTCGTGCTTGGTTTGATCGATTTAGTGCTTTTCTTCTTAAATATCGTTTCTTTTGCAGCCTAGCAGACCCATCCTTATTTATTCTTCATTCTGATTTTGGTTCACTAATTCTTCTTCTTTATGTAGATGATATACTTCTCACAGAATCCTCTACTGCCCTCGTTACAACCTTCATTCAGCTTCTGAGTTCCGAATTTGCGATGAAGGACTTGGGACCAGTTCATCACTTTCTTGGGATCGAGATCTCTCAAACACTTATTGGCCTCTACCTGTCCCAGTCACACTATGCCCTAACCCTCCTTGAACGAGCCAGCATGGTGGATTGTAAGCCCATGAGCACACCACTTGAAGCAAAGACCAAGACCTCATCTAATGACATCTTATTGGAAGATCCAAGTTACTTTCAAGGACTTGTCAGTGCTTTACAGTATCTAACTCTCACACGTCCCGATCTTTCATATAGTGTTAACTATGTATCTCAATTCATGCATGCTCCTACTATCATGTATTTAAAAATGGTTCACCGTATCTTAAGATACGTCAAAGGGACTATTGACATAGGCTTACACTTTACTTCCAATACTACATTTGATATATGTGCTTTCTCAGATGCAGATTGGGCAGGCTGTCCCACCACAATACGCTCCACCACTGGATATTGCACGTTTCTTGGAGGAAATCTCATCTCCTAGTGTGCAAAAAAAAAAAAAAAAAAAAAAAAAAAAAAAAACAGCATACCATATCTCGATCCAGCAACGAAGCGGAATATCGTACCATGGCCAATACTGCAGCTGAACTCACTTGGATGACATTTATTCTAAAAGATCTTCACATTCCACTTGCCTCTCCTTCGATCCTCTACTGCGACAATCTTAGTGCTCTTCATATGACAATTAATCCAGTGTTTCATGCTCGTAGTAAACATACTGAGTTGGATTATCATTTTGTGAGCGAACGAGTTGCACTTGGCTTTCTCATCACTCAACACATCTCCACTAATGATCAAGTAGCAGACCTCTTCACTAAACCAATGTCCAAGGGACGTCTCAGTTACTTTTTAACCAAACTCTGCCTCCAACCCCGACACCGTTTGAGGGAGGGTATTAGCACAACTCAGCAGGACAATATGTTGGATGGCGTCAACAGTGGTGCTTGAAATTTGAAATCCCCTGATTTCTTGCAAGCGTCAACGGTGGTGTTTGAAATTTGAAATTCTCTAATTTCTTGCAATCAGTTTTCATGCAATCAACGGATTGCTTGCAATCAACAGATTTCAAAAATCCCCTAATTTCATGCAATCCAGATGCTGCGCCCAGACTTCATGCATTCAACGCCCAGACTTCATACAATCAAATCCCCTGATTTCATGCAATCCAGATGTTGCGCCCAGACTTCATGCAATCAACACCCTGACTTCTTGCAATTTGAAATTTGAAGAGATGCAGCACTAGATTTCTTGCAATCAACAGATTTCATGAAAATTCTCATTGCTGATTTCATACAGTCTGTTTTTTGTACATTTAAATATCAGGTCTCCTGCCTAGCATCCTCATCTGGGAGCTCTGGATCAGCAGGAACGCCGCCTGATTTGAGGGTATCAAGATGTCTGTCACCAATATCATCTCCCAACTTTCCTGTTAGTTGCGGGAGATTGGCTCCTCCATTGCAATTTCAACCAACCAATCCTTCACTGAGAACGCCCTTCTCAACTCTCTTCACATTTCAAATCCTAATTCTGCTCATGCACCTTCTCCAATTATAGTTCGTTGGTCCAAACCGCCAAGGGGCTAGTTGAAGCTTAACATTGACGGATCTTCAAGAGGTAATCCAGGTGAGAGTGGAGGAGGAGTTTGTAGGGATCACTCAGGTAATCTCATTTTTGCGTTTCATAAATACTACGGCCATACTTCCAACTCGACAGCTGAAGCTCAGGCCATGCTTGATGGATTGAACCTTTGCTCCGATTTGGGCTTGACCAACATTGTGGTGGAATCGGATTCGAAGCTTATTGTTGATGCAACAGAGGATCTTTCATCTTCCTTTCCTTGGAACCTTTGTATACTATTGGTGAAATTCTGTTTAAAAAAACGACCATCAATCTTTCTTTCTCCCACATCTTCCATGAAGGGAACGCCGTGGCAGATGCCCTTGCTAGGCTCGCAAGTGATGGGTGCCCTGATAAAACGTTTAGATGTTGATCCTCCCTCCTAAGGCGCGTGAGAGGGGAGCTGGTTCTGGACAATGTTGGCCTGGGTGAAGTTAGATCCCCATGACCGATTGCCATCCTCTACATCGGTGTGGTAGGTTTTCTTGCTTTTATTCTTGTGTAGTGTCCCCTGTGGCCGCTTTTGGGCTTTTCTGTTCCCTTGTGTGGATACATGATAGGTGTGGTCCCCTATCTTTTTGTAGGGACCCACCCGAAAATCTGTAAATCTTGCTGATCAATGAAATTTCCGGTTTCAAAAAAAAAGAAAGTCAAGATCCCAATATCGGATTGTTTGAAATATATATATATATATATATATATATATATATATATATATATATATATATATATATATATATATATATATATATATATATATTAGTCCTTTGTGATAGAAATTTAATCACTATTGCTTGAATACAATTACCATTGCCGAGTGTTCACTTTTTTAAACATCTCCATTATTTTTCAACTTTTCTTCTAGTGGGAGAGCAGTGATGGACCTTGACATATCTTTTGAGAGAGGTATTCCAAAAGGATAGGGCTCTACCTATCATCTCTCCCTTCAGCCTACGGAATATCATCTACTGCCCACATGACTTGTGGTTCGGGGTTTGGGACACACTACAAGAAAGGCCAACATTGTCGGTGCATTTTTTACTGTGGCCAACATGTACCGCTGCATATATAAGAATCGTTGACCATGTGGCCACCGGTGATGGTAACCTCTTCCGGCGGTAGTAAATAATAACCACCGAAAAAGTGTCCAGAAGAGTAAAAACGTGGGTAAACTCTAATTCAATGCTTTTTTTTTTTTTAAAGAAAAAAGAAAAGAAAAAAAAAAAAAAAAAAAACCAGCAATTCATTCCAAAAAAGGCTGATTACATAGATGTACTTTGGGTTGCCCAAGAATCTCAAAAAAATGACATTGGGCAACCTATCATAAAGCGACTATACATGGATTACCTTCCTAATGGCACCGATGTCAGCCGTATCTAAAACCACCCTACCCCTAATCTCATGTGGAAGATCCTGCAAGGACGTGTATAAATGATTTGTTTGTGCCCTACAACCCTCCTTTGCCAGCCCATTAGACGAGCCATTGCCCTCTCTAAAGATATGAAATAACTGAAAGGAACCTAGTCTGGAGATGCTAGTGATGTGGGTGATCCAATGCGACCATTTCCAGTCCCCCTTGGAAACGCCATTAACGAGCTCCACCACCAGTTTGGAGTCCGATTCAACCACTACCTCCTTGGTCAGCCCATCAGACGGGCCATTGCCCTCTCTAATTCAATGCTCATTTTCACTCACTCTCACCCCCTCGCTCCCTTTGTGGCAACGATTCTCTTCCCTCCCTCTCTCTCCCTCTGGCCTGTGGATCCACTCACTAAAAGGCTCCCTATCGTGCTATTTCAAGAGTATGTAACATTCATACAAGTCATTGATGCCATAAATGTATTCAATTAGTGGAAATTGTGTGTGTTTTAGTTTATAGATATTGAAGAGATCTCATTTATAAAATTTTGATGACTCTGATATAAAGTTAATTTCTTCTTCTCTTCATGCATGTGCAATTTATATTGAGTTAACAGAATTAAAGGCAAGTTTCATTAGAGACATATGAAATTATTATACCACACTTCGTAGTTCGTGATCTATATCGTTAAGAATTGTGGTATTTTGTGATAATGTTTTGTCTCACTTCACCTAGATTAAATGTTGTGAAGACTACCGCTATTCAATACTAATAATCTCAATGGACTAGATTGTACAAACGTTGCCTGCATTATCCAACAATTACATTTGTTAACCATTTGGATATTTTTCAAAATTAAAGCTTGTTTTAAAAATATTTTCAATATTAAACTTTGACATTAACCAATGTAGCCCAAGTGGAAGAATGTAAGAATTCTATATGGTGGGCCTTATTGGCCAATGGTCTGGATCTCCCAAAGGTTTGGATAATTTGATCGAGCATACTAGTGGACTCCACCAATTTTTGATTCATCTAAAATCGTAGAAGGGGTGGTGCGCTACAATTGTTTCACACGCACAATGTTCTAGTTGAATTAGGATCGTCAAATTTGTATAAAGCCTAAGGGAGATGAGTTTTGATGGGTTTCAAACTACTCAACCCTCTAAACTATAAAAGTAGAGTTGGGTCCCCAAGCCTACACATGACTGAAGCTTATATTTGCATCCTGGTTCTTCTCTAAAGGGTGTAAGGTACGGAAGACTACGGCATCAAGCCTACAACTGCGATGTCGTTACCGGGTATGAATTTTAATTTTGGACGTTTGATCCCATCTCTTATGTACTGTTCGGACCTTTAATTCCACAAATAGAATTTATAGTTGGTATCAGATGCAAAAGTGCATCGGGTATGGAGGAGCTGGTCAAAATATTGAATTTGTCCAGGAATCTTAATTAAGGGCCGAATTAGGTTCTAATCATAGTTTAACCGGACTCAGCCTAGGCCATTGTGTGTGTGTGTGTTTCCGTATCCGTTTCAGGCATTCTACGACACCAACGGTGGTATATATATATATATATATGTGTGTGTGTGTGTGTGTGTGTGTGTTTTTCTGTATCCGTTTCAGGCATTCTGCGACACCAACGGTGGCCATTAGATCTCTATGATGGCAACCCAATTCGAGACTGAAATTGGCTATTCTACTTGGTGAAGGTTATGAAAACCCATTTAGTAATGGTTGTATCTCTGCTTTTGAAAGCGTGGATGCTGCCAGTGGATGTGACCGATAGTAACAGCCATTGATCTTACATTTCGGCTTATAGCTGGGGATAAAAATCTTACTCAGCTAGATTCAGGGGGAGAGATAACCATTGGTGTCAACCTAGAAAGGCTTTAAAGACTCATCGGGTTATTATCAATTATGAAAAAAAAAAAAAAAGACGGAAAGATTTCATGCCTGTTGCATCAGGAAAGTTTTTTTTTTTTCTAGCCCTAATTATAGTTGGTGTCGTCTGGAATTCATGTGGATAAGCGACTTCAAGTCACCCGTTCACACTTTAATAGCTTGCGATGCCATCTACGGTTCTCCCCATATCGGATTTCCTGTTCATTCGGCTTGCACTAGCCTCCAGTAGCTGGAATCTTCCATTGACATTGATATGTAGCCATTGGAACTTTGTTCTGACTGGAACGCGTCTCGTTTGCCCACCAACCCATTCAAAATCTTTAATCGTGATGAAATCTACGAAGGGAGGGCTCCCTTCTGGTCAGCGAATTGACGATTACAGCATGTGGCTACCAAAATTTTTGGATGGCATTGGTGGCAGCGTAGGATTAGAGCTGGGTTTTTCCCTTTTCCTGTTTCATTTCAAATGAAAACCCTAGGGGTTGTTTTATTTTGAGCCAGAAAGGGCAACCCTTTGCTTGTTTCAGCTGGTTCGTGGGCCTAATTACCTCATTGCACGAGCTCTTGACTGGGCCCATTTTTTTTCATTTGGTAGGCCACATCGCATGGTAGTTGGATCTAGTAGGGCATTGGTTGCGAGCCCTCAATTAAACCTCTTAACAGGGCCAAACTTGTTCAGGTTGTTATTGGGCGCAGTTATGGGCATGGACCAATTAGACATTTCTTTATGCGCCTTAATTCATTCATTTTTCTGCATGGGCTTTCTTCTAATGCCCAATTTGGGTCATTAAGGCCTTAGATCTAAACCATCAATTGTGTGCAAGATAGGTTTTCCATTTGGACCGTCTGTTCAGTTTACAATGCGTATACCATTTGGTTCATTCACTAGGTGAATGATTAAGTGTATGGACTTTCTATTTTGTCAACCTTGGGTATTAGGTCTGACATTCCATATGAAAAGAGTTCTGATTAGGCATAGTTGTGGACCCATTACCCATCTTTTAGGAGCTGACATGGACTGTTGAAATGGGAAGTGAAAACTAGCCGTTTGTTTTAATAAAGGGATTTCCCCTCTTATAACAGTCAATGCCAACTATCCACTAGGCCAAATTACACTACTTTATTGATAATCCTAAGTCTAAATTCAATGGAAACTCATAGAAATTCTTTGTATAGGATATGATAGTCAGAGCCTATCTTTTGTATTAGGCCTTGTCCAAATGGCCTCTTTTGTATCTACTTGTTCTCTTTGAAATGAAGATATGAACATTTTGAAGAGAAAAAAAAAAACTCTCCCTGTATTGTGTCTCTAATTTGCTATTCTTGTGGGCACTCTCTATTTTCAATATAAGCAACTTATTTGCACAGCATATATATATATTCGACTAACAGTCGGTGAAGATTGTCGTGAGTGCAAACTTGTGATATTGGGATTCTGGAAAGGATTGCATATAGTTGCATTCACATTTCATGCAGACAGTGACAAAAATGCAAATGATCATCATTTTCCAAGGATATGAATGATGTGAAGTGAATGATACTGGTAATGTAAGCCTAAGAGACTTATCTCACGTGTAAGTGTTGAGTGTTTTGGATTTACATGATCGACATCGCTTATCTTCATGTTCAAGAGAGTTACTTGTATGTCATCATTACCTCACACATGAGGAATGATGATGATGTGACCAATTCTCACTAAGATTGATCGGTTAGGCCCATCATCATCATGTATAATTCAGTTGAAAGCCTCAATCAATTGAATTGGTCAATTTTGTCTGATATTCAGTTTTATTCATGAATTGTTTTATATAAACAATCTGCTAATGTAAATATATTTTCTAACCAGTTACAATTTCAACTTAAACGCATCATGTTCCTGCCTTAACTAGGTCTAATTATGTTCAATGGAAAGAGTTCATAGAGATTTTCCTACATTGCTTGCAGTTGGACCTTGCATTGCATAAGCTAGAACCTTTAAAACCATACGAAAATGCTATTAAATCAGAGATTAATCGTTATGAGGTATTATCCAAATCCAATAGTATGTGTTTGAAAATCTTAAAGCACTCAATTTTTAAGACAATGAGAGGTACCATGCCTAATGTGGATAAGGCTAATGTTTTCTTAACTAAAATAGAAAATTGATTCAAGAAATCGGATAAGGCAGAAGTGAGTTTCTTACTAAATAAATTAACTCGCTCATCTTATGATGGAAAAGAAAACATTCATAAGTATATTATTGAGTAGATCAAAGTGGTATCTACGATCCACTCTTTGGGACTGGAAAGTAAAGATGACCAATTAGTTCATTTAGACATGAACAACTTACCTGCTCAATACAATACATTCATGATAAACTGTAATATAGTAAAAGATAAATGGACATTAGGCGAACTGATTTTTCAGTGCATCGAAGAGGAGAAAAGGCTCAAGGAACTAGGCAAGGCACAGGATGTTAATCTTGTAACCCTAGTACATGGACGTGGACATAATTGTGAAAAGGCTCAAGGAACTAGGCAAGGCACAGGATGTTAATCTTGTAACCCTAGTACATGGACGTGAACATAATTGTAAGGGAAAAGGAAACATGATTCTGTTAAGGGATCTTCAGATCCTCCGGTTCTTAATCAACATGGAAACAGATTGAATCATAAGCGGATTAAAAAGATTAATTGCTTCATTTACAAAAAGTCGGGTCATCAGAAGAATGACCGCATAAAGTACAAGCAGTGGCTCGTAAGGAAGGATAATAATTATATCCTCATGTGTGTTGAATCTAATCTAGTTGATGTATTGTTAGATTCTTAGTAGATAGATTCGATAACAATTATTCACATATGCATTTCAATGCAGGACTTGCTAAAGAGCAGGCAACCAACTGATGGGGAACGCTTAGTATACGTAGGTAATAGAATTAAAGTAGACATGGAGGCAGTTGGAGTTGCAAGCTTAGCTTAAAGTCTAGTCACTTGTTGAATTTAATAGATACATTTTATGTACCTTCTTTAAGGAGTAATGTAATTTTTATTTTTTATTTGGAAAAATCAACTTATTCATTTAAATTTGAGAATAAAATGTTGAGTATTTACTTTGATTTAATTATTATCAATATTGGCTCTATAGTAAATTACCTATATCAACTAAACATAAATGCCTCACACATCTATAATGTAAATGTCATTCATGGAAATAAAGTAGAATTTAAGGAAATATTAGACTATGAAAATTCCTCCGTGTTGTAGCATAGGTGATGGGCTATATATCTCGTGAGAGATTAGAAAGGCTAGTGTGGGAAGGGATTCTCCATTCTCTAGACTTCTACGACTTTAAAATATTTATTGATTGTATTAAGGCTAAACAAATCGAAAACAGAAAGAAATATGTAACAAGATGTCTAGGACTCTTAGAGGTGATACACACAAACATTTGTGGGTCATTCACTATAATATCTTCGAGTGGATACAAATACTTTATCGCTTTTACAGATGACTACTTTCGTTTTGGAAACTTTTATCTTATAAATGAAAAATCAGATGCCCTAACGCTTTTAAAATCTATAAAGAAAAAGTTGAAAATCAACTCGATATGAAGAATAAAGTCATCAGGTCTGACTGTGGTGGTGAATACTATGGTAGATATCATGAATCAGATCGCAATCCAGAACGCTTCACTAAACACCTATAAGATTATGGCATTGTCACCCAGTACACCATGTCCAGGACTACAGATCAGAATGGTGTGGCTGAAAAGTATAATCGCACCTTGGTGTATGGTGTGTAGCATGATAAGTAATTTGACATTGACAGAATCTTTGTGAGGTGACGCGATGAAAACAATAGTTCATATCTTTAATATGGTCCCTAAAAATGTTGTAAGTATAACACCTTTTGAGTTGTGGAATAAGAGAAAACCAAGTCTTTCATATCTACATGTTTGGGGATGTTCTATTGAAGCCAAAGTTTATAACCGACATGAAATAAAGTTCCATACTAGAATCATAAGTTGTTTCTTTATATAATACTCAGAAATGTCGAAAAGTTATCGATTCTACTTTCCTTCTCACTCCATCATGATTATTGAGACTAGAAATGCCAGATTCATTGAAGATACTAAAAATAGTTGAAGCACGAACATGTGAAATTTTGTATTCGAGAAATAAAGGACTCTAAATTCCGTCTCGGTAATTCTGTACCACATGGGTATAAATCCTACCGTTAAGCCTATAGTCGCTACATACCACTATAATGAACCTCTTATATAATCCACTAAGTAAGAAAATCAAAATTATACTAAAGAGAGTGAGAGCCATTGAGAAGATCTGAAAGAGAGAGGAGGCTTGTGATACAAGACGATCGTATACTTACAAGAGCACAAGTTTGACATAGGAGTGGAAAGGGATATTGAATCTTTTACACAAGCAAAAAAAAAGTGCTAACCCTTCTTGATGGATTGACGCAATGAACGATGAGTTGAAATCATGAAGCACAATAAAGTATGTGATCCTTTTGAGTTACTCCAATGAGTAAAGTCCATTAGTTATAATGAGTATTTAAAACCAAACCAGACTCTAAAGGTAATGCCAAGAGATATAAAGTCAAACTTGTTACCAAGGATTTTAACCAGAAGGCATGATTTTAAGAAAACTTTCTTATCAATATCTAAGATTTGACAGTCTTAAGTGAGCCGTCGAATGTTAAAATGATCCCAAAAAATTCGACAGGCTTGGACTGTTGTTTGTGGGCTCAAAACGATGACTCTAAGTTGTCAAATTTTATTAATAATCCACTGGCTTCATACTGTTGAGTTGTGTCCCTCTGACATCCTCATTCAACGGCTTCCTCCTGACCGATGAAAATAATTGGTGGCTGGATGACGGTTTCGCGCTGTTGAATTTTGTTTCCGTTGACATCCTCATTTGATGGCACCCTAGGATTGACGAAACTAATTCGATGAATCCAGGCCATCAAATTTAGTATACGACTTTCAAAATTTTGATGGTTGTTTTATTATTATTATTATTATTATTATTATTATTATTATTATTATTTTAATTTTTATTTATTTATTTTTTTATAAATTTTGATGGTTGTTTGTGATGTCCTTGGCTGGCTGTTAATTTCAAAATAAAAAAACTCAAAATCAAAATCGACGGTTTTGGGCTCTGTTTTATTCACTTTTTCACGAGTCATTATTAATAGTAAATTTCCGTGGTGTGATCCATTCGAGCCTGGGTAGTACCTATCTAAAAATGGATGTGCGGTGTGGACAAACCCATGTATCACGGTGAGTCGCCGAGAGCCCCAGCCAATTCCGAGCTCGGCACAGGCGGGGTGTAGTATTCAATCAGCGCCCTAAGCTCAATCTTTCTTTCTTTTTTTTTTTTTTTTTCTTTTTTTTTTTTTTTCCTTTTTTTTTTTTTGACAGTTTCACGTTGAAATGGTCACTCTCTTACGTGAACATGTGGTCCACGCCATGACCTATTCTTAATTTTTTACTTTTTTTTTTCTCATGCAAAAGATATTCTACTGTTTTTTCACGCCAGACCTGATCATCTTCCTACCAGCAATAGGAAATCAAGACAGTGGGGCTCACCCGATGATGGTTTTCAAGTTCAATTGCACTCCAACGTTGAGAGCGGCCATCTAGAAGATTGACGTGTGCATGAGGTGGCCCCAACACCTGTCTTAGAGTCAGTAGCAAAATCTTCAAAGAAAGCTTCAACGGCTAGATTTCACAAGCTCGACTTTTTTTTTCTATTTAAGAGGTCTGATTTCTTGAAGGAATCCATTCACAATACCGTTTCCATTTCTTCTAAACATGGAGTTCTTAAGATTAACCTCTCTATATCTTCTATCTTTCACTCTTCTCCTTCATGGTCTTCATGCCACAGACCCTATTTATCACAGATGTTCAAGCACAGAAAACTACACAACCAATGGCCCATTTAGCAAGAACTTGGACCAAATGCTGAGCTCTCTCCCCGTGAAAGTTCCGCTCACAGGCTTTGCGCTCAGCTCGGTAGGGAAGCGCCCAGACAAAGTAAATGGGCTCGCCCTATGTCGAGGAGATGTTTCAAGATCCGACTGCAATAAGTGCATTGTTGGTGCAATTAGCGAAATTCGTGATCAATGTCCATGCAAGGAAGATGCAATCATATGGTTTGATTACTGTCTCTTGCGCTACTCAAACGTTGATTTCTTTGGGAAAATCGACACCGTTAACAGGTTATATCTGTGGAACACAGAAAGCGTACATGATCCAGCTACGTTTAATCAGAAAACCAAGGACTTACTACACCATCTGTCACATGAAGCTTACCTCAGTCCATTGATGTATGCTAGTGGAGATATGGACATTGGAGAACACGAGAAGCTGTATGGTTCGGCTCAGTGTACTAGGGATCTTTCTGGTGGAGATTGTAAGAAATGCTTGAAGAGTGCCATAAGTCAACTTCCGGCCTGTTGTGACGGGAAGAAAGGTGCAAGAGTTTTTTGGGGTAGTTGTAATATAAGATATGAAATGTCCCCCTTTGTCAATGCCTAGACATGGCATTCATGTTTGTAATTTTTTGTATTATCTGTTCTATTAAAAGCCGATGCTCGTTGTATCCCCTGTTGAAATAAATTATGTTATTAACTTCGATATGTGATTATGTTTGGTTAAATGTAAAGCTAATACATGAGGAAGCCCAAAACCTGACCTCCATGAAAACAAAATCTGGTAGAAAAAATAACATCTATGGTGAAAGTTTCCCAGAGAATCTGAAAGCAGGCATTTTTATCTAAAATGCATACACAGACATAATAATCTCATCCCCGGCAGGTTAGCTAGACTAAAAGCAAAAAATTATTAAATAAATAAATAAACAAGGAAAGCCAGTAGGTGAGCAACCCTCTTACCCCCCAGTATATATGAGTTCAGAACTCAGCTGGATTTAATATAAACCAGGGACTGTATATTTCAGAATGGTTTTAAGGCTTTGGGCTAGATTATTGTCCCAAAGCACGTTTTGTGTAGTTTTTATGTGGTCTATCATATATGTTTCTGAGGGGAGCGTCTTGGGTGTATCCCCGGATGCACCCAGGCAGGTGGGCCCCTGGTAGTAGGGCCCACGGTGATGAATGTTCCTTACATCCATGCCGTCCATCTGTTTTGATGGCTCATTTTAGAGCATGATTCCAAAAATGAAGCAGATTCAAATATTAGATGGACCACACTATAAGAAGCAGTGGTGATTGAATATCCATAATTAAAAACTTCTTCGGGGCCATCAGAATGTGTATTTTCCATCCAACATGTCGATAAGTGTTATGAGATGTCGTTAATTTGTACATGCAATTGCCCACCCTGGTCGATCAATCAAATGAACTCCAAATTATACAGATTGGTATCCAAACAGTTTTGTATAGTCTCGATCGATGTCAGGTCGATCGGTCGACAATATTCAGAAATACTTGTAAACCTTCTTGACATTTTGAGCACGTTCGAGCTCCCCCAGCCTATGCATCGCCAATTTGGCGCAGGATTCTGAAACAGATCCCCCGTTAGGAGTCGGCTTTGCAGCTCTAGATTGGGTCAGGCGATAACAATCTCTGGACTTCAAATTGGAAAGGCCTGGGGCCATTTGTCCAAATTAACGACATCCAGATTCCCTCACAGCTGAGGCATATGAAGATAAATCAAATCCTGGGCCAAGCTAGCCCTCTCCCGCCCTCAGCCGCCTTCAGTTACCTCCCGCAGGGAGTAATCAATTACATTTTTCAAGCGGGTTTCTACCTCTCCAGTGGCCCAGATAAGCCATTTTAGCCATTCACTCCTTCGGGGAAGTTCTCGATTAAGTCAGCATGGGAGATTTGTAGAGCGGAACAGGTGCTAAAGGGCTTGGCTAGATGGGTTCTAGTTTGGAAAATTCTGATGCAAGCTATCCCAGTTGAGGCGGAGATCCAAGCTAAGGGAATTCAGCCGGCGTCCTACTGTGTTTGTTGTGACTGCGGGTTTGCCCAAGGTGGAACCGACCATGACATCAAATCCATCCATAATCTGTTTCTCACTGGAGGCCTAGCGAAAGCAGCCTGGGAGTTTGTGGGAGAAAATTCGGAATTTGCATCTAGAGCTCGTCTTCGGTGGAGCATCGGTTGGCTCAATGGTGGGCAGTTTTGGCGGCAAGTTGTCACCCTTCTAGGGCCCAATTCATGGCCCCCTATGTCCTCCTGTGGGAAACCTGGAAGGCCAGGAATGCAGCTCTCTTCGACGGTAATAGGTCTTCGATCCCCAAGCTCACAAACAGGATCAACTAGTGGTTAGAGTACATCCAGGCAAGGGGTTTAGGTAGCTCGGTTGTCCCTCCTCCCATGGCTGCCCGTTCTGCAGTCCGTCAGCCCGCAGGGCCTCCCCCAGTCAAGCAAACTGCCCCCTCCCTGGTGATCACTCCTCAATCCTGTGGCACGCCCATTGTGCTCCTTCTATAGTTGTAAAATGGATGCAGCCTCCTCCTGGATGGGCTAAAATCAATGTTGACGGATCGACCTTAGGTAACCCTGGCCCATCCGGTGGGGGAGGAATTTGTAGAGATGAAAAAGGGGCTTTCCTATTTGCCTTCACTGAAGGTTATGGGGCTGGTTCTAATGTCCATGCGAAGCTCAGGGCCATCCATGACGGTATGCATCTGTGTTTTTTCAGGGGTCTGAAGAACATTATAGTTGAATCGGACTCTCAGCTCCTCATAGATTTCTCGGTTGGGGCTGCCTCTCCAGGTTGGAAGTGGAAATGTTGGATTTCCAGAATCCGCTAAATGGCGGCTACAGGACAAGTGAAGTTTGCCCATATTCTTAGGGAAGGCAATGCTCCTGCAGATGCAATGGCAAGGTTGGGTAGTTAAGAGAAAACCTCTCATCTACTTATCTCTTACGGCTCCCTTCCCTCATTAATTAGAGACCCTCTTTTCCTGGACAAGGTCGGTCTAGGATCCATCAGACCATAGTTGGGTTTGCGACTCTTTTAGGGTTGTCTGGTGCTTTTTTACGTTTATTTTGTTTCCTTTCTAGGGTCCTTTTATGATAGGTTTCCCAGGTCCTTTTTCACCTGGGAAATCCGAATCATGTAAATTTTGCTGATATATATGGAAATTGTTTGCGTTTTGAAAATAAAATAAAAATCGAACATGTGGTGCTTAATTGATTAATGACTGCACGATTGACGTTGATTGATCGATGCTTATATCGATAGCATGGGCAATTTTGCATAATTGCATGATTAGTTTGCTATTTTGAGTATTATGTTATATATGTGTGTGTGTAATTGTGGGATTTGGGCATTCCAATAAAGTCTTAAATGGTCCTAGGATTTAAAGATGAGAAAATGAATGTTTTCTTAATTGTAAGTTCTTCTATCTCTTGTACTTATCATTTTCAAATTGATCGTTGTCGCTTTGTGCCATGGTTTTTTATCACGAGAGTTTTTCCATATAAAATTTGTATGTACTTGAGCATGCTTTGCTTGGGATGCTTATTGTCATGTAATTCAAATTCGGGGTTTGCTTCCGCAGTCCCCCAACAAGTGGTATCAGAGCTAACTTGGGGATTTGAGTTTGGATCTAAGACATGATGAGTAAGAGATCAAACTGAAATTGTGTGGAAAGATACGACTTATGCGCAGAAGATTGGCGGATATAAGGAATAAATGACTATATTTAAAGGAGGGGGAGTGATTAGGACCAAATAAAATTAATGCATTTTAACATACAATTGTTAACCTAAATTAATTTGCCAGTTTAAACTAAAGCAATTAACTGTAAGGCTTCCAAGCTAATAAAGGGTCCAATCACATAGACTACAATAGATATGTTAAGAAATTAGTTTATAAATGATAGTGTATATGTGTACAGGATGTGCTACCTATTCAAATCCTAACATTCATCTAATTATGAATACATATAATTCACTAATCAATGATATAAGCATAATTAAAAAGTGTTAACATTCCTAAACATGAGCATGTAGTGTGGTTCAGTTTTCCTACTCCCCTCCTAGCGTATGCACTCTCCTTGAGTGTACCGGATTTCACTGTCAGATGTTTTAAATTAGGTTCAACTATAACCTTCATAACCTTACACATGGACCATGGTTCTACACAAGAACCTAGTGTACACTTCCATTGAAAGGTCCTACAAGAGACTTTAGTTTGTTTTCTATAAGCTAACCAGCAATCTCAGTCCTAATCCAAGGATCTACGTTTCCTACTACCAGAGGCTCGCATGGAGACTAACACATACGCACTCGTGTCTGGTTAATTCAATCATATGTACAAGAGCCTAGGTCATGCACAAGAGCCTATCGAGTTTGAGTGAAAAACTATTATCCTCAATCCTACACAAGGAAAGAGAGTATGGACTCACTAATTGAAACTTATTTGTCGAGTCAATTCTTTTTTACACACCTTCTCGGGTTGCTTGATCAATGCTCTCTTGTGCTTTAATCATCTCTCCTTTTGCTCCCATGATCATTAATGTCAATGCTTGTCAATGTTTCAGCTCAAAGATCAAACACATTGCATGAGATACTCCATTGAGGTGACCAAGGTGATGGGAGGTTGGGTGAATCTCTTACAAAACATGAGAATGTTGTAATTTCTAGGGAATTTACCTATATGGGTGTTCTTGAGGATCTAGATGAGGATTTTGATATGGGTTCAAGTCTAATTTCTAAAAGAAAAAAGGTAAAGATCAAGGTCATATTTATCATTGAGTTTGGAATCCTTTTTTAAGTGATGAATCATAAGGAGCATGACTTAGATCTCATATATTTATAAGCTAAGGATATGGGATATGAGTGGGGAATCTCCTAAGTTTTTTTTTTTAAGGATTGATCTTTATTGAAAACCAAACGGAGCTATACAGGTTTTCGAGCGGGGTCCAACAAAATGATACGGAGCCCACCTATCATATACCAGACTGCACATTGAAGAAGACACGGACAGAAACGGAAAATAGCAAGAAGGAAAAATAGACTCAAACATCGAGAGGCCTCAAAATCTGAGAGTCCCCAAACCTGCCTTGTCAAGAAGGAGGGAACCCCTGATGCACCTGGGCAAGTCTGAGGAGAGGCAAAAGAATGAGTTTGGGCAGCTATCACTTGCCTCTCTAGCAAGCGCATCCACCACTGCATTTCCTTCACGGAATATGTGGCTGAAAGAGATGCTAAGGGATCGGCCTAGGCGGTGGATAGCCCCCATCCGGTACCAAATATTCCAAGGACAATGCCCAGAGGGGGCCGCAGCTGCGTCGACTACTGTCTTCGAGTCAGATTCAGCTTCAACGTTGGAGAAGCCCAATTTACTACAAAGAAGGATGCCATCAAGCATCGCCTGCGCTTCTGCCGTTGTGTTCGTCGCAATCCCATAATATCTATGAAAAGCGAAAATAAAATGACCCTGAAAGTCCCTACAGACCCCCCCACCGCCACTCTCACCAGGGTTCCCACGAGATGAGCCATCAACATTCAATTTAACCCATCTGGGGTGAGGTCTTCGACAAATAACTAGCCGAGACCAGGCAGGTGACTTGGCAGGGACTAGGTCGTGCACAGGGGAGGCCGAAGTAGACGTCGTAAAAAGGGGAGAAGAAACGCTGGCTGGTTGAGGGTTACCCAATTCCTTTAACCACAATGAGACTCGGGCGATAATCGTATGAGCGGACATTCTTATGCCTTCGAAGCGGGATGCGTTCCTACTCTGCCATAATTCCAAGCAAATAAGAGCGGGAGTCAAACCAAGAAGAAACTTTCGGCGCGAAGAGAGCGAGGCCCTTGAGGACCAAAAATTGATGCACTGAAGAATGGTGTGGGAGGGGATGAGGGGAACATCGAAGATTCAGTAAAAATAGGCCCAGGTCGTGGAGGCTGCGAATCCCCAGCAGAGCAAGTGGTCCAAGGTCTCCTCTTGAAAATCAGGGAGATTGACAGTTGGGCTAGCGACTGTGATCAGGTAGATCGGTGCAGGGGGAGGGACCAACGACGTGGAGGGATGACGCTGCAACATATGGCTGGAAGAAGGGGGTTGTACAGCATCAGCAACGTTGGGAGGGGCCTGGTCGCCCGGGCTACCCTGACTGGAAGACAGATTCTGAGAGGGGGGAGGGCTTTGATATCCCCGATGGAGAACGAGAGAAGGGAGCTGCTCTGCAAATGAGGAGTGGTGACCGCTGCCCATGGAAGAGTCTGAGTAGCCACTACAACAATCACACCTCGAAACGGTATGCACACCAGACATTTTGATAGCCGTATCGATAGGGACGGCTTTGTGTATAATTTTCCAGATAAACATTCCAATTTTAGGGGGGGAGGAACTTATTCCAGGCCCATGTAGTCCACCGTAGTTTCTGCCGACGATTACGGATTCCATGCTAGGCTGAGCTTACTGAGAACTTTCCGCTGGTGGTGAGATCCCAAGCCAGTGTATCCTCCCTGCTAGATAGTGGGACAGGGCTGTCCCTCAGACTCTGAAAAACAGGAGCAGGAAGGATGTGTCTGAGATCATGCAGATTGTGACGGGAAGGAAGGGAGAAGAAATCCTTGACCGTGGCTTCTCTGAGATGAATAGGGATGGGACCCATCGCAATGCCTGCAAGGAAACCACTCCCATTCCAATTCTACATCCAAAAGTTGATCCTACCCTGCCCTAGAAGCCATTTAGAATGCAAAAGGGTGAAAGGGAGAGTCTTCAACATGTCCTTCCAGACAGTGGAGTTGCCAGCTGAATGCAGACCAGTGGAGTTGATGAATTTATGAATGTATTTTGCTGACATAACCCGCGCCCAGAGGGATCTCCCTTTTAGAAAACTTCTACTCATTTTGGTCCTGAAAGCACACATGATTTCCTCCTTGGTTCGAAACCCCAGCCCCCCTTCTTGTACAGGAAAGCAAAGCTTAGCCCAGTGAACCCAATGCTTCTTCTTCTTTCCCTCCGCAGTCCCCTAGAAGAAGTTGGATAAGCTAGAGTCGAGAAGCCTGCAGGTGGCTTTTGGGATGTTCACTGTTGACAAAACATGGATGGGAATGCTAGACAACACATGCTTTATTAGGACCATTCTAGCCGCGGGATTGAGAATCTGAGCTTTCCAACCTTCAATCGTGCCCAGAATCTTCTGCACCAGAGGGAGCATAGGAGCCGATCTGATTTTCCCTTTCATCAAAGGGATGCCCAGATATGTACACGGAAGGAAGGCCTGCTTGAAGCCCGTCACATCCCAAATTTTGCGAGCTTTGGCCAGAGATGCTTTCTTGGGGAGGATAAAAGAGGACTTGTTAAAATTCACTTTCTGGTCGGACGCTTGTTCGTAGGCAGTTATGAACCGGAGAATGGCACGAACCGTCTTTAGCCTGCCATTCATAAACAGGATAGCATCATCTCCAAAAGATAAATGTGTTAGCAAAGGGCAGTTCGGAGGGAGCTTGAAGGGCTGGCAAGCTCCAGATGTGAAAAGGTTTCGGATTCCCCTGCCGAGAGCCTCCGCCGTAAGGATGAAGAGCGATGGGGAGAAGGGGTCGCCTTATCTTAAACCTCTCGACGAAGGGAAGAAGCCGAAGGGTCTGCCACTGATGAGAATCGAGAACCAAGTGCCCATCCAACACCGTTGAGCTTGGAGAATCCATCTATGATTAAACCCAAATTTCTGGAGAACCTGAGCAAGGAAAGACCACTCCACCCGGTCGTAAGCTTTCTCTATATCAAGCTTGACAATCATGTTGCCACCAAAAACCTTGCGGTTCAATTCGTGGGTCATTTCCCTCGCATTGGAAATGTTTTCCGCGATGGATCAGCCTTTAACAAAAGCCTTTTGCTCCTCCGAAATGATGGAAGGAAGGATAAAAGCTAGCCGAGAAGCCAAAATCTTGGAGAAGATCTTCATGATACCATTGCATAAGCTTATTGGCCGATAGTCGGATAGGGAGTCTGGGTTCCTCTTCTTTGGGATGAGACAAATATGGGTGCATTGGAATGATCTGGGAATGGGCCCGCCAGAGAAAAAATCCTTTGTAGCTTCGAAAATATCAGTGTCAATAATGCTCCAGTAGGAAGAGAAGAAAGCACTGTCAAACCCATCCGGCCCCGGGGCGCTGTCGATAGGAATTGAGAGCGTTGTTGTCTTAACTTCTTCAAACGAGACTGCCGTCATCAAGTCATCATTTATTTGTTGGGAGACTAGCATCGAGATACTTGAGAGGATGAAGTCATGGTCTGGCCTCGGTTGAGAGGAGAAAAGGTCCGTGAAGAAGTCCACGACAACCCTAGCTATGTCTTCGCTTTTCTCCAGAATGTCGCCAGACGATGTTTTAATTCTATCAATAGTCATTCGCCTACGATTGATCATCACCGATTCATGAAAGAACTTCGTGTTCCTGTCTCCTTCTTGGAGCCACTTTATCCTCGACTTTTGTTTCCAAAACAGTTCTTGTTGGAGTTGGGCCAATTGGAGATTCGCTTTAGCAGAGTTCAGAGTTGTGATGCCTTCATCAGTTTGAGAGGTTAGGAGGGAGTTTTTAGCTCGCATTATCTCATCCTCAGCCTTTTGCACATTCCTGTGGACATCGCCAAACGTGGATTTGTTCCACTCCTTCAGGACCTTTTTTAGGTGTTTCATCTTAAGCAAAACTTTAAACATAGGGGCTGCAACAACTTCAGTCTCCCAGACTGTCTTGACGACCCTAAGGAAATTGTTGTGAGTAGTCCACATGCACTGGAATCTGAATGGTCGCGGGAATTCTGAGGCAGCATCCGTGAAGCACATCAGCATAAGAGAATGGTCGGAATCTCCTAAGCTTCTATTGCATCAAAACCCCATCAAGATCCACAAAAATCGAATGCCTTTTTTTATGAAATCGTGTTCCAAATGATATAAAATGGCTAGTTAATGGCTCTGTCAATGGGATCAAGCATACTATTAATCCCATTGAGAAAATTCAGAAATATATCTATTGGGTTGCTAAATTATTTCTTCGATCGGATCGAGTGGTCTTTTGATGCCATCGAAACCCATTAGCAACCTGTCAATATGTAACGCCCCAAACATTTCAATACCTGAGTATTGAAAGTTCTCGAGCGTTACAAAGAAATTTAACGTAATACGAACATGTGTACGATACCAATCTAGCTATCCTTACCTTACATCCATTCTCCAACATGAATCTGACCATTGAGAATGATCTCCGATCATATATCAAGCAATCTAACTGTCGATCTTGAGGCAAGTCCATCCCTCATATGATTTGACGTATGTACCTTCCTTTGACTAGATCGGTGAATAACTCCCTATCATAATGATTTAGATATGCGTTCTTTTCTAAGAATTCTTAGAAACGTTCCTATAACTGTTCACTCCCCAAGTATAGGGTTGTGATGTAGTAATAAACTCGGTAAGACCGAGGTCGAATCCACAGGGACTGAAACATGTACGTAATCTGAAACTAACTAGAACTAGAACTAGGATGAGATGAAATCTAAATCGAGTGTGATTTGAGGAATAATGGTGAAATATTTATCTAAAATTTAAGAGAATTCAGAAGTGGGAAACTAGGGATTCAGAGGATCCACTTGTAGAGATCAGGGAGAACTACTCTTGATTCATGAAATCAACTGAACTGCCATTGATATAGTTTTCAAGAGATGAAGGGTATATGAATTAGAATGGATTCCATCACCACACCATGCCCAAGAGACGATGGTAAATAACAGAATTAAACTAATTACCAACCAATCAACATGATATGAGAGTTAGGAAAGGGTACCGTCATCCAACCATGCCCAGGAGACGATGGTGAACAACAGGGCTTCCTGACATCATAAACATTAAAAGGAAAAGAAATACTCAAAGCCACCGCAGATCTATTGTAATTTCAGTCACAACAAACCATTGAAAACTAAAAGTATTCCCTTAATTAAACTAAAATCAACGTCAGTCAGTCTAAACAATAGGTACAAGCAAAGTCTCTCCCATCATGCTACAAGCTTCACCTCTTAGCCCTAGCTAAGAGGTTTAGCCGCTCATGATTAAGCTAAACATCTTAAAACAATTCAGAAACTAAACAGAGAAAATAAGGTAAATAGATAACTCTATCTCTGCTCCACGTCCAGCTCCAAACCGAGATGCCTCCAAGCTTCCTGCTGCTGCCTCCAAACTCAGCCGTAGATTGCCTCCCCAAGCTCTCTCTCTCCCTTTCTTATATAAGCACCCGGTGGAGATGAGCTCTTTCGCAATTCGTCCGTAACAGAACCGGATTCTACAATACGTAGGCACTCTTACGCTGACTCCTGACGGATTAAGTTTTTGATGCCGAAGAAGAAATCCAAGCCATCCATTGGATGGACGTCGAAAAACCGTCCGGGATAGGGTATTTTTCAAGTGAAATGGGTGTGGACCACTTGATTTCCTGAGCTGCCGTCCGCCTTGCGTTTGGACGACCAAAAACGGATCTCCGATGAATTTTTCAATTCTACCACCTAGGCTATGGTCACACTCTCCTTTTAGAGTGAATGAACGGATCTGATCATCCATATGATCAATGGGTGGGGCCCACAACATCAATCAGCGTCCGGTTTTCGCGGACGCTGCGAAGCAGAATTCCTTCGCCTGCGCTGATGGGTTCGGTGGGCCCCACTTTGATGTTTTTGATAAAATCCACCCCGTTCATCAGATTCCTTCCGAAATTTCAGTCGGAATAGACGTCTTTTGGACATCTTTTGATGCGGTCCACCTGTTTGTTTGCTCTGCCGTCCAACTTGCTTTTGAACGGTTGAAAACCAATCCGTACTTGTATTTTGCAATTCTGCTCTCTAGGTCTTGGTGATATGGACCTTGGGAATCCAATGGACGGTCCGGATCAGACCGTCAAATCATGATGGTGGCCCACAAAAATCGACGTAGGACTCTGTTTCTGCTTTGAGAATGGAAATCGGGTCAGCGGCTGCTGACCGATTCCGTCCATTTGGTGCGTCGCGGGAGTGCACCGCCTGTGCACTCCCACATGTACATGTGGGCTCCAATGTGGTGCGTGTGAGAAATCCGCTCCTTCCATCTTTTTTAGAACCTCATTTCAGGGGTTGAGACTAAATCTGAAGTATATCCAGATTTCAGGTGAGCCCCAAATCAGAGTTTTATGGGCTGTTCTATCCGTTGGGCCATTTTCACACAGATCCAATGGGTGAATTTTGACGTGTACGGTTAATTTATGGTCCTTAGGCCATGTATGAAGTTTCGTGCTGAACGGATGGTGGAAACCTTGTGATCTTGCATTCTGGACCAGTTTCAGGCCACTTGAGCTTCAGTTTCTTGATTTTTGCGGATCTCTGGTGTGTAAATTTCTTGATCTTGGTCCCCTGGAGTCCGTCCCTTACTCTGGTGACTTTAGAACGTTAAATTCATGATTTAAACTCCCTTTTTCAGTTCATGCTTGCAAATACACTCTGCATCACAAACACGAGTGAAGCGGGCCATTAAACAGCAACATGTTCATAAATCCAAGCAGTAACTAGGGTCTGATATGCAATATTTGACCCTCAACACAACCCCCAACCAGCATTTTGCTAGTCCCGAGCAAAATATGCGAAAATTAAGTTGAGAATTACAAAATAATTTCTATGAAACCGAGTGATATTTAAAAAAAAAAAACGATCCAGACACGAGAAATCTAAGATTCATGAATATTGGGCATTCTTTATTCTGGATTCAAGTACATGATAAAACCTCATAATCAAGTCCTAAGCATTAATCCATAAATTAGAAAAAATTCTAAACATCGAGTTCCATGGGTGTATAGTGTTACCTTGCTTATCATCATTAAGATTCACTTCGTTAATTTATGACATCCTTGGTAACCAACAAGAGTACCCAGGACAATCAACTTAAACCAAAACTTGCCTCACAGATCCACTTTTCATTCTTTCAGCTTTCCATTAATAGTAACATCAAGAAGGGGAATTAAATCCTCACCTATAGGGAGCAAACCTATGGTGAAGACCGTACACCTAAACTTTTTTCATATATCATCCATGGGGAATTAAATCCACACCTATAGGGAGCAAACCTATGGTGAAGATTATTCGCCCACCCCTTCCCAAAGGCATTTGTATTTTCTTTTTCTTCAATTCTTCTTTTTCTTTTTTCTTTTTTTATTGATCATGCTGGAAAAATAGTCCAGGATGGTTCCTTTTATGCTTAATGATTACCAAGTCAATCCTTCAATATTGAACTGAACCCTCAATGTATAAACGAGATGTGACATGTGAAATCATGACTCAATCGATGTTTACAACTTCTAATCATGGATTAATAATTCAACCTTAACTGTGAAATCTAACAGATACTGAATCTAAGAGACATGAATTACCAACATCACTTATCTTGTAATTCTAAATCCAAGATG
The DNA here is from genome assembly GCA_021015155.1 of Magnolia officinalis. Lineage (NCBI taxonomy): Eukaryota > Viridiplantae > Streptophyta > Magnoliopsida > Magnoliales > Magnoliaceae > Magnolia > Magnolia officinalis. Next base: position 13,069,067 of record JAJHSJ010000017.1, read on the forward strand.
ACCGTTAAAATCACTTCGAATTCATCAGAAATTCCAGAAAAAATTTAAAATTTTTCACAATTTTTGCTCAAGACTAAGAAAAACACTGATTAGGTTACCTAATCTCCCACCCCCAACCTAAAATCTACATTGTCCTCAATGTAAAAGATGTAAACATGCAATGCACATGGGACAACAACAGTAAAGAAAAAGTGATGGAAAGATAGTACCTGGATAATGAATCGAGAGAGACTTTCCAAGAGACAGAAGCATGGAATCCGGTCAGCACAAGAGAGAAAGTAGAACAAAAATAACAAAAATAAAATCCTACCTATACCACTTTCGCAGGTGCTTTCGATTGCATTTAGCGCATGCAACAAGCCTTTAAACCCCTAGGTTGCCCCTAGTGGACGAGTTGTAGTCTCGTGAGTGTTTACAGTAATGTTACCCACAAACATTGAACTAACTAAGAAAATGAAATAAATTGAAAAGCTGGGTTGCCTCCCAGGAGCGCTAAGTTTATCGTCTTCAGCCAGACTGTAGCAACTACCCTAGTCCTAAGGAAGCGATAAACCTACCTATACCTCCATCAGACTAGGAGATCAGTCCTGGTAGACAGGATCATTCAGAGGTGTGGACATGTCCTCTGAATCAAATTTCTCAACAAATGGTTTTAATCGATGTTCATTTACTTTGAATTCCTTACCATTGTCGGGATCTCTTATCTCAACGGCCCCATGAGAATAAGCAGTAACAACAATGTAAGGGCCGGTCCAACGAGATCGAAGCTTACCCGGAAAGATATGTAATCGAGAATTATACAAAAGGACTTTCTAACCTAGCATGAATGATTTTCGTAGAATATGTTGGTCATGAAACGCCTTCATCCTGTCCTTGTAAATTCTCGAGTTCTCGTACGCGACGTTCCAGATTTCTTCAAGTTCATTTAATTGAAGTTTGCGTAGCGAGCCAGCGCTATTCAGATTGAAATTTAGATTTTTGATCGCCCAGTAGGCTCTATGTTCCAACTCCACAGGTAAGTGGCAAGCCTTCCCATAGACGAGTCTAAAGGGAGACATTCCAATAGGGGTTTTAAAAGCAGTACGGTAAGCCCATAAGGCATCGGTCAATCGGATTGACCAGTCCTTACGGTCAGGGTTAACCGTTTTCTCCAAAATATGTTTGATCTCCCTATTAGAAATCTCAGCTTGCCCACTTGTCTGTGGGTGGTATGGGGTGCTCACCTTATGAGAGATACCGTATTTCTCCATTAAACTTTTGAATGGCCTATTACAAAAGTGTGAGCCCCCATCACTAATGATGGCTCGAGGCGTTCCAAACCGCGACAGGATGTTTTCTTTTAAGAATTTAATGACTGTGCGATGGTCATTAGTTCGACATGGAATCGCTTCGACCCACTTAGTGACATAGTCTACGGCAAGCAAGATATATAAATTCCCAAAAGATTGGGGGAATGGTCCCATGAAATCGATGCCCCAACAATCAAATGCCTCTATGATAAGAATGGGATTCAAGGGCATCATATTTCGACGGGACAATGCTCCCAATTTTTGACAACGCTCACAAGCTTTGCAAAACTCATGAGTGTCCCTGAACATAGTGGGCCAATAGAAGCCACACTGCAGAATCTTGGCCGTGGTCTTTTTTGCAGAAAAGTGACCACCACAGGCCTGTGAGTGACAAAGGAGATGACACTCTGATGCTCATCATCTGGCACACATCTCCTTAAGATCTGGTCTGGGCAATATTTAAACAAATAAGGATCATCCCAGAAAAAGTTGCGCACCTCGGTGAAGAATTTCTTCTTATCTTGCGCAGTCCACTGTGTCGGTATGGAACCTGTAGCAAGATAATTAGCAATATCAGCGAACCAAGGTGAGTGGGAGACTCTGAACAGTTGTTCATCAGGGAACATGTCGTTGATATGGGTCGCCTCAAGGGAATCAGAGGTATTAAGACGAGAAAGGTGATCGGCCACTACGTTCTCTACTCCCTTTTTATCTTTAATTTCCAAATCAAATTCTTGGAGTAGAAGGATCCATCGTATCAAGCGGGGCTTAGAATCATTCTTAGAAAGAAGATACTTCAGTGCCGCATGATCTGTATAGATAATGATCTTGGATCCAATCAGGTAGGACCTAAATTTGTCCAAGGCGAACACTACGGCTAAAAGTTCTTTTTCATAGTCGAGTAGTTCACTTGGGCAGGATTTAAAGTCCTACTCGCGTAATGGATAACGTAGGGCCTCTTATCTTTTCTCTGGCCTAGAACCGCTCCAAGAGCATAATCAGAAGCGTCGCATATAAGCTCAAAAGGAAGGCTCCAGTCAGGTGGCTGCATGATGGGTGCAGTGGTTAACGTGCCTTTAAGCTTGGTGAAAGCTTCCTGGCATTGCTCAGTCCACTCGTATGGAGCATCCTTTTGAAGAAGATTACATAAAGGACGAGAGAGGAGACTAAAGTCCTTTATGAATCGCCTGTAAAATCCTGCGTGTCCTAAGAAGGATCGCACGTCCCTGATGTTCTTGGGTGGAGGTAGGTTAGAGATAAGATCGATTTTTGCCTTATCTACCTCAATTCCCTTGGATGAGATGATATGTCCAAGGACAATCCCCTTATGAACCATGAAATGGCACTTCTCCCAATTAAGTACCAGATTCTTTTCTTCACATCTTTTCAGCACACATTTGAGATTCTCTAAGCACTCGCTGAAAGATGAACCGAAAACAGAGAAATCGTCCATAAAGACCTCTAGATATTTCCCCACCATGTCATAAAAGATACTCAGCATACATCGCTGAAAGGTGGCAGGGGCATTACATAACCCGAATGGCATCCTTCTGTAAGCAAAGGTGTTATAGGGGCAAGTAAATGTGGTCTTTTCCTAGTACTCAGGGGCGATTTCAATTTGGTTATAGCCCGAATACCCGTCAAGGAAACTCTAATAGGACTGATCGGCTAACCTTTTCAGGATCTGATCAATGAATGGTAAAGGAAAGTGGTCTTTCCTCGTGACGGTATTTAATTTCCTGTAGTCAATGCACATTCTCCAACCAGTAGTGACTCTAGTTGGCACAAGTTCATTATTAGCATTGGCTACGATGGTGATTCCGGACTTCTTAGGAACCACCTGAGTTGGACTCACCCATTGACTATCAGATATAGGGTATATGATACCCACATCCAATAGTTTGAGAACCTCGGCCTTAACCACTTCCTTCATGTTTGGATTTAGTCTACGTTGTGGTTGCCGCGCGGTCTTCGCATTATCCTCAAGATATATGCGGTGAGTACAAATCGAGGGGTCGATTCCCTTGAGGTCCGCGATCGTCCATCCAAGGGCTCCCTTATGTTGAATGAGAGTAGCTATGAGCATACTCTCCTGTTCTTTCTCCAGGTGGGCAGAGATCACCACCGGGTATGTCTCATCTTGACCTAAATAGGCATATTTCAAATCAGGGGGCAAAGGTTTTAGGTCAAGCTTCGGTGCATTGAGGTTAGACGGTAGAGGCACTACATCAGTTTGTGGTAATTCTTCAAATTATGGCCTCCACCGGTTAACTTCAAGTACCGGTGCAGTATCCAGCAAGGCACACGTCTCCCTAATCATATCATCATCAAACTCGTGGGAGTGGGCCAGGCACATCTCTAGAAGGTCGGAGGATAAGGTCAGAGGTGTCGTATCTTCCACTAAAGAGTCAATCATGTTAATGTCGTGGATATCGTCATCATCCTCTGAGTTGTTGCCGCGATTGAAAAAGATGTTTGACTCCAATGTCAAATTTCCAAAAGACATAGTCACGACACCATTCCTGCAATTGATAATTGCATTTGACGTGGCAAGGAATGGGCGACCAAGAATGACGGAAATCTGAGTGCTCATGTTTTGATGGGTTCGGTGTCCAGGATGATAAAATCTACCGGGTAGTAAAATCTATCGACTTTGACCAACACATCCTCAATAATCCCTCTTGGTACACAAACAGAGCGATCGGCAAGTTGTAGTGTGGTTAGGGTGGGTTTTAACTCACCCAAACCTAACTGTTTGTATACCGAGTAGGGAATCAGATTGACGCTCGCTCCTAAGTCAAGAAGTGCGTGATCAATTCGATGGTTCCCGATTACACATGATATGGTTGGGCTACCAGGATCCTTGAATTTCTGCGGCACGTCTTGCTTCAAGATGGCACTCACTTTCTCAGTTAAGAAAATCTTCTTTTGAATACTCTGCCGTCGTTTGGTCGTACATAGGTCTTTCAGAAATTTTGCATATGAAGGAATCTGTTTTACGACATCGAGTAGAGGAATGTTGACTTTCACTTGTTTCAACACCTCCAGAATATCCTGAGAGTTAGAAAGACGTTTTGGTGCAACCAACCATTGGGGGAACGGAGCAACTGGCTTCTCTAGAAGTTCCGGTTCTAATTTTTGTGGGGTATCACTAGATCCATCATTATTGTCCTCTTCTGGTTCTTGAGGCTTTTCAGGCCTAACCGGAAGGGTTTTATCAATGATCTTCCCACTCCTAAGAGTGGTGATGGATTTAGCGTGCCCCATTTGATTTGAAGAGCTGGGATCATTTATCTCGTACTGCGGTTTAGGATTGGGGAGAGGTTGTGCAGGAAGCATCCCCTTTTTTATAACCGTCATACGAGAATCTATCTTTTGCATAAAATCTGTAAGTCCTCGCATCGCCTGAGTCAGCTCTTGTATGGGATTCTGAACCGGTTCTTCTTGAGGTTTCCCCTGATTTGGGTTTTGATTGAAAAAACCTTGGGGGGTAGCCGTTTGCTCATTTCTCCAACTAAAGTTTGGATGATTTTTCCAACCAGGATTGTATGTATTGGAGTTGGGTCCAGTAAAAGGTCTTTGATAATTGTTCACGGCATTGGCTTGTTCATTCAACACTCCTCGAAAGGCAGGTATTGTAGGACAGTTTTCAGTTGTGTGAATGTTGCAATCACAGATGCCGCAAACAATTTCATTGACCTGATCCTTCTTTCCTTCCATGGCCTCAAATTTTCTTATGAGATTAGTCACTTTATAATTGAGATCATCCTCTTCTTTCAGGAGATACAATCCACCTTTCTCCTTAGATTGAGTTGGTCTAGACGTGGTGTTTGATTTTGGGTAATAGTCCCAAGATTGTGTTTTTTCAGCTAGACTATTGAGGTAATCCCATACCTCGTCAACATCTTTATTAATGAACTCTCCATTGCACATCGTCTCTACCATTTGGCGCATGGAAGATGTCAGTCCATCGTAGAAAAAATTTGTAATGCGCCACGTTTCAAAGCCGTGTTGTGGGCATGAACTGACCAGATCCTTAAACCTTTCCCAACATTGGAAGAATGTTTCATCTTCCTTTTGGGCAAAGTTCATGATTGCTTTTCTGAGGGTAATTGTTTTATGATGTGGGAAGAATTTCTTTATGAATTCCCTCTGCATATCATTCCATGTGCCAATGGATCGAGGACGCAGTGAATGTAGCCACGTCTTAGCCTTCTCTTTTAAGGAAGAAGGAAAGAGTTTCAGCCTGATTGTATCCTCGGATACATTGGGAAAGTATAAGGTGGCTATAATCTCATCGAACTCTTTCAAATGTAAGTATGGACCTTCTGATTCAAGCCCATGGAATTTAGGAAGGAGTTGGATAACTCCTGGCTTGATGTTCATTGTCCTGTGTTTTCAGGAAAAATCATACATGAGGGCGTACTCACCCTCGCCGGTTGTAAATAATCTCGTAAAGTACAAGGCAGGGGTGCTTGATGCACCTCATTCTCATCATGTACTTCCTCATCCCTATGGTGAGGTAGTGCTTGAGGTTGATTTGCAGCCATAACCTCAATTAACTCAGGGGAATTCGAGCGATGTCTAGTCCTGCGATGGACAGTTAACCCCTCGACTAATCCTCCTTCGGTCAAGAGACGTCGAGTGTTGTCACGAGCCCACTTGGGCATGAAACACTCGCAGTCCTCAGTTAAATTCTAAACCTAATCCTAAGAAAGAAAAAAAAAAAAAAAAAAAAAAAAAAAAAAAACTAGAAAGAAGAGAGGGTTGGAAGGAAGTTACCAAATTGAAGTCCCTAAGTTAAAACCTGTAAAATAAAACAAAACAAGTTAGTTTCTAAAGATAATGGGCCTAAGAGTAGAAAATTCCTAAGAAGAATAATAACAATCAACTAAGTTCTAAATTTAGAAAAGAGAAATCCTAAAAAGGAAAGTAGGAACCTCAAAACAAATTAGGAAAATTCTAAACTAGAAAGTAAGTGAGTAATGAAAGAGATTTGAAAACATAGAAAGTAGAAGTCAGAAAGAGCTTACTGAGTTAGAAAACCTACAAAACAAGAGGGTTAGTTTCTAAATAGAAAATTTTCTAGAAATAATATAGGAAATAAGGTTAGATTCTAGAAGACTTAGAATTAGAAACTACCTAAAAAGGAAGACAAATCCTACTCTATAAATAGAAAGAAAAAAATTAGGAAGGACGTTACCAATTTAGAAGTCTATCAAAGAGTCTACAAAACAAGACAATTAGGTTAGTTCCTAAAAAGAGAACAAAAACTAAGAAAATAGAAAGTTAGTAAAAACCTAATCTTAAAATAATTCTAAAACTAGTTAATTTCAAAAATACGTACCCGTCAGTCCCCGGCAACGGCGCCAAAAACTTGTTCACTCCCCAAGTATAGGGTTGTGATGTAGTAATAAACTCGGTAAGACCGAGGTCGAATCCATAGAGACTGAAACCTGTACGTAATCTGAAACTAACTAGAACTAGAACTAGGATGAGATGAAATCTAAATCGAGTGTGATTTGAGGAATAATGGTGAAATATTTATCTAAAATTTAAGAGAATTCAGAAGTGAGAAACTAGGGATTCAGAGGATCCACTTGTAGAGATCACGGAGAACTACTCTTGATTCATGAAATCAACTGAACTGTCATTGATATAGTTTTCAAGAGATGAAGGGTATATGAATTAGAATGGATTCCATCACCACACCATGCCCAAGAGACGATGGTAAACAACAGAATTAAACTAATTACCAACCAATCAACATGCTATGAGAGTTAGGAAAGGGTACCGTCATCCAACCATGCCCAGGAGACGATGGTGAACAACAGGGCTTCCTGACATCATAAACATCAAAAGGAAAAGAAATACTCAAAGCCACCGCAGATCTATTGTAATTTCAGTCACAACAAACCATTGAAAACTAAAAGTATTCCCTTAATTAAACTAAAATCAACGTCAGTCAGTCTAAACAAAAGGTACAAGCAAAGTCTCTCCCATCATGCTACAAGCTTCACCTCTTAGCCCTAGCTAAGAGGTTTAGCCGCTCATGATTAAGCTAAACATCTTAAAACAATTCAGAAACTAAACAGAGAAAATAAGGTAAATAGATAATACTCTATCTCTGCTCCACGTCCAGCCTCCAAACCGAGATGCCTCCAAGCTTCCTGCTGCTGCCTCCAAACTCAGCCGTAGATTGCCTCCCCAAGCTCTCTCTCTCCCTTTCTTATATAAGCACCCGGTGGAGATGAGCTCTTTCGCAGTTCGTCCGTAACAGAACCGGATTCTACAATACGCAGGCACTCTTACGCTGACTCCTGGCGGATTAAGTTTTTGATGCCGAAGAAGAAATCCAAGCCGTCCATTGGATGGATGTCGAAAAACCGTCCGGGATAGGGTATTTTTCAAGTGAAATGGGTGTGGACCACTTGATTTCCTGAGCTGTCGTCCGCCTTGCGTTTGGACGACCAAAAACGGATCTCCGATGAATTTTTCAATTCTACCACCTAGGCTATGGTCACACTCTCCTTGTAGAGTGAATGAACGGATCTGATCATCCATATGATCAATGGGTGGGGCCCACAACATCAATCAGCGTCTGGTTTTCGCGGACGCTGCGAAGTAGAATTCCTTCGCCTGCGCTGATGGGTTCGGTGGGCCCCACTTTGATGTTTTTGATAAAATCCACCCCGTTCATCAGATTCCTTCCGAAATTTCGGTCGGAATAGACGTCTTTTGGACATCTTTTGATGCGGTCCACCTGTTTGTTTGCTCTGCCGTCCAACTTGCTTTTGAACGGTTGAAAACCAATCCGTACTTGTATTTTGCAATTCTGCTCTCTAGGTCTTGGTGATATGGACCTTGGGAATCCAATGGACGGTCCGGATCGGACCGTCAAATCATGATGGTGGCCCACAAAAATCGACGCAGGACTCTGTTTCTGCTTTGAGAATGGAAATCGGGTCAGCGGCTGCTGACCGATTCCGTCCATTTTGTGCGTCGCGGGAGTGCACCGCCTGTGCACTCCCACATGTACATGTGGGCTCCAATGTGGTGTGTGTGAGAAATCCGCTCCGTCCATCTGTTTTAGAACCTCATTTCAGGGGTTGAGACTAAATCTGAAGTATATCCAGATTTCAAGTGGGCCCCAAATCAGAGTTTTATGGGTTGTTCTATCCGTTGGGCCATTTTCACACAGATCCAATGGGTGAATTTTGACTTGTACGGTTAATTTATGGTCCTTAGGCCATGTATGAAGTTTTGAGCTGAACGGATGGTGGAAACCTTGTGATCTTGCATTCTGGACCAGTTTCAGGCCACTTGAGCTTAAGTTTCTTGATTTTTGCGGATCTCTGGTGTGTAAATTTCTTGATCTTGGTCCCCTGGAGTCCGTCCCTTACTCTGGTGACTTTAGAACGTTAAATCCATGATTTAAACTCCCTTTTTCAGTTCATGCTTGCAAATACACTCTGCATCACAAACACGAGTGAAGCGGGCCATTAAACATCATCATGTTCATAAATCCAAGCAGTAACTAGGGTCTGATATGTAATATTTGACCCTCAACAATAACCATGTAGAGCCATTAGATATTCCAATAACTCATCACAAGTGGCCCCTACTTAATGCTAATGCAAGTCACGACTCTTCAAGCCAGCAACCCTTCAGTAATAAGTTTGTGTTCAAATTCAAAACGAAGTATCTCTGTTTCTTCCTCCTAAAACAAGCACGTCCCAACTAGGATTAGCATCACCAGATCTCACCACTCCATATGGGGTGATCCCTACCATCAGTGGACCCCGCCAACTCAAGAACCGATTTGGAAAAGAAACTGTCCCACACGTTATAGCAACGCCCGTAAAAACCGTCTATGTAACAACCCGTATTTTAGATTTGGGGTGTACCCCATTAGCATGAACCACCTGACTTTTGATCTTGCACCACTCATAGTCAGATAGCCTAACTAGGACCCATGAAGCATGACTGACGGTATGGATCTCATTAATCCTCACCGAGGGCCCCACACTTGTGGTGTGTATACTCCCACAACTCATCGAAACAACACAACACTCAAAGCAGGCGTGTCTCGATACAATTCAACAAAAAAAGTCTCCTTCCTTTCTCTAACTCTCCCACCCGACGAAGTTTAAAGGGGAAGCTTCATTTAAGATGTGTGGTGACCCACCATAATCGTCCATTTGAACAATCACGACCATCCATCATGTGTGGACCCCACCTCTAACCAAAACCACATAGGTTTCATCACCAATCAAAACTTGACGAACAACGGACAGAGAATCACACCAAGATCAGCTAGATGGGTCATCCAGAGCTTGGATTTGCCTCACATTTTAAGATCTTGGACCAAGGCTCCATGGTTAATTTGATGGAAGGATTGGATTTCCCTGATGCCCATGAAAGTGGACCCCATAAGGATCATAAACCGGACGACACTTTTCGCTCGCGACCTGGTTTGCGAACCAACCAATACCTCTCGCTCGCAATGACAAGTTTCCAGGGACCCATAATCGGATAAATTACACCACCACTTCCCAATCTCAGGAAAGATCTAGACTGTTCAGAGCCTTGCAAGAAGAATTCCGACCGCTTCCATGAAGACAGATCGGAAGGATTAGATTGATGGCCACTTCGATCTCAGTCATTACACAAGTCATCTTCTGATCCTTGCTATGCAACAAATAGGACTACGTAAAGGAATGTTTTTGTTTCCTTGTTGCGCAATATTCTGCATAAAGATTTCACAAGAAAGAATCTAGAAAACTCTCCCTGCCACTATAAAAGACGATCTTCAGTGGGAAAGGAAGAAAATACAGCAAAGAGAGGGAGGAAGAGAGAAAGGAGGAGAGAAGTCCAGATGAAAAGAAATTCTGGTCCACCCAGACCAGATGTCCGTCTAGCAAGAAGTGGAGAGAGAGAGAGAGAGAGAGAGAGAGAGAGAGAGAGAGAAGAAGAAGAAGAAGAAGAAGAAGGAGAAAGAAAAGAAAAGAAAGGAAAAGAAGGAAAGAAAGGAAAGGAGGAGGCCAACTCTGAAGTTATCAAGGAAGCACTACGGCCATCGAACCAGCCGGCCTTGATAACAGTAAAGAAGTCATCCTTTGCAATCGTCCACGAGACCTAAGTTCCGTGTTTTGCTTATTCCATTTAAGTTACGTCAAACTTCCTTACTATCATAGTAAAAGTTAGATTTAAACCTTAGTGTAACACTAGATGGAGCCGATCCTATGATATAATTTACAACCTAAGAAACATGTTAATCATGATATTGCAAATCTAACAACATTAGAGTGGGATTGAACTAAGAGGTGAGGGTTTTATCCTTTAAGCTTATAGCAATTGAAGTTGATATATTATTATCTTGCCTTTTATGTGCCTTTTACTTTAATTGAGTTGATGCATTTTATCTCGCCTTTTATGTACCTTTTACCTGTCTTCATATTACCAGGATTTTTCTATCTGTTTTTATTTAATTTATCATCAACAACTATTGGCCCTTTTGGGATTATGACATGATGTTAATTATAAGTGATTTCTCTAAATTTATGTGGGGCCATGGATACAAGCCTTGCCCTTGCCTTATCAAATTTATTGAGTTGGCCCTACCACTCGTCTCTTTATTTGAGTTGGCTCTGCCACTCGTCTCTTTATTGAGTTGGCCATTGCCACTCTCCTTATTATTGAGTTGGTCATTGCCGCTCTTCTATTTGTTGAGTTACCCATTGCTACTCTTCTCTTGTTGAGTTGACCATTGTCACTCCTCTTATTATGTTGGCCATTGCCACTGTTTGAGTTGACCATTGTCACTCTTCTCTTTATTAGATTGGCCTTGTGCTATTTATCTTTAATGCTTGAGCATGTCTTGATATTCTAGAACATCCATGATTCAGTTTATTTCTATATAAGTGCAAGTGATGTGTTAAGAGGTATCACAACTAGTGACTCAATATTTATTATGGACGTAATGAGTTATGGGTAGCGGCCCTCTTGGTCGGCGCGTAATTCCGTGGATTGGTTAGCATGGTGCACAATCGATGTAGGTAAATCGTCATGCGTGCTACATCACCTTTTTAAGATTGGATGTCACAAATAGTCTTTCCATGAACACATCATGTTATATAAATCCCCCGACCACGTGTTGTGTTGCCTTGAGATATTCGCGTAAACCATATTAGCCTTGGCCATGCCGGCAAATATCCGTAGTTATGGGATGCGGGTCGAGTCAGATTTTTTATGAACTATATTCCATATTATGATGATCACTATATATGATGAGCCGCACACACTATGGTAGGCATACATCTCATGTAGGTTATTTACGCATACTAATATCTATATATTAATGGAGTATGAGACGTATCAGAACCCATACATTACTTTTATGAATCTCTTGAATTATTGTTAATCTTAAAGGATAACCATCACTATGAGTAGGGCATTGACCCTATCCCAAACCGTACAGATTATGCAGGTGACGTATAAATTGAAGACCTAGTGAACATTCTCCCTAAGGAAAATTATGTCGAAAGAATAAGAAGACATTTTTATAATTTAGTTTTATTCTTCTGCTGTGAACTCGATAAATGTAATACGAACCTACTGAGAGGGCATTTGATTATTCTTTTTACTCTGATGAAATATAATCAATATAGTTGATTTTCTTCTTGTGAATGTTACCTTTATGAATATATCTGGATGTGATTCAAATGAAAAACAAAAAGGAGTGATTTTCAAAAGCATCCATTTATACATCATTAATACTCAGTTTTCTCGGGCATGAGTACAAACTCTTGCCGTGAAAATTTGAAATGTTACAGTTGGTATCAGAGCATGAGAATGAGATTAACTAGGCTGGAGGGAGTGGACCACCATAAACTTTACATGATTAGGACATATGATGAATTAGATACATACACTCAATTGAATTCCCACAAAAACTAGGGGGTTGTGAAATTAGAAACCCATACTTAGATTTCTCATTGGAAATATTAAGTTAGACATGGAATCTAGAAACTGTGAATCTAGGTCCCCATCAACCTTCCTCTAAAATTTTCAAATCCGCTGTAGTCTAGTTGGTTAGGATACCTGACTTTCACCCAGATGACCTAGGTTAGAATCCTAGTAACGGAACCATAATCAGGAAAGGCATAAGGGGACTAATCCAAATTATCAAATCTTGGGGTCGAGATTTTGTTTAAGGGGGTTAGGCTGTAACGTCCCAATTCATATAGCCAATTATATGCACCTAGACGTACACATACTTACCTCGTGAGTAATACATGGAAAATTTAAGCATAATGAATTAGTAATGATGATAGAAATAATTTCCAGTGTATCAGATCATCAAATAACACAGTGAAAGCTTAATAAGATCACGTAGAATTATCCCTTATAAGAATACAAGATTTCGTGATATTCCCCATGAGTATGAGACGATCAAGATTATGGATTGATGGAACGGTGGTTACGCGAAAGTTGTATGGTTTGACTCAAATTCTAAGTCCTTTCTCAAATGATCCTAATGCCCTGATCAAGCAAAGGGCCAAGATTTATCAGGATTATGAATTGATACCAGTAAGTCCTTTATACAATGCAGGCAAAAGATCTATGTATCAGGCACAAACCCACCACAACCATCTATCCATATTTTTATAAACATAGGGAACCCTCTGAGGCACGGAAAATGGCTTGTATAATAGAAGTACTAAATTTTGGGGGTAAAATTATGTTTAAGGCACTACGCCAAAATCGCAAATTTGCAATGGACCAAAACCATCGTATAACTAAAAAAATGATGGATTTCGTCCGTTGCTTGGTCCATGGCTGTTTTCTGGTTTATTTATTTATTTATTTATTTATTTATTGCGACGGATAAAATCCATCGTAAAACTAAAAAAATCCGTCGCTAAAATTTGAAAAAACCCACCCAAATTATTCGTCATTAAAAATATTGGAAATGGATAAGGTCCGTAGCTAATATGAGGAGATTGATGGACCTCAAATCGGTCATTGATTTTCAACTTGTTCGGAAATTAGCGACGGATATGGTCCGTCGCTAAAATATCTATGAATAAAAAAATATATAGATCATCAGATTTTTTATTTTTTATTTTTAAATCTTACACCTGATAGTCATTAAAAAAATAATTCACACGATTTTTTAATAAGAATCCTATTCACAAAATTGATAGATACAGATTTCTTAGAACTTCCTTTCAATACAATAGTACCCAGTTGCACCTTATATGAAAAAAAAAAAAAAGGAAAAAAAAAAAACAAAACAAAACAAGGGGTGCGCTTATCGACAAGGATCAATGTATATAGAGGATCTTTGGAGGAAACATTCTATGCTCCTTGACACACAATGGATTACTAAAAGCAAATAGTTACATTGGGTTGAAGATAACACTTGACTGTTTACATTGTGATACATATATGCAAAGAAAATGAGAAGTAAGCCTTACTACGTAACTGAGGTAAAGCACTCCACACTACCAAATGAAAGAAATCTAGAAACAGAAAGCATTTTGCTTAAATATTGCTTCTCTATGCTCTAACTTGGGAGTGTCGTTTAATATTCTTCTTAAAATTTTTCACTTCCTTGTAGTAAAACATGTACCCTTCATACATGAAAGCAATGCAGCTATAGCATAGATGCATTACCCTTTAGGACAATATGCATTGCACTTTAAGACATGGCCAACAACCAGAAGAATTTCATTAATGAGATGATCTTGTAATGAATATTGAACAAGAAAACAACACAACACAAAGCCGATCGGGGTAGCACCTTGGGAACACCGGTTCTGTTTTTGGGTAACTTTTGGGAATGGATAGTACATAAAGGAAAAGCACTTGTATAAGAAAGTTCAGTGATTTTATAATAGAAATTATAATAATGGTGCCTCTTGTATACTAACAAGAACCAATTTCACCAAGAGATGAATGATATAGTTCTAGAAAAAGACTAAGTTACCTGAAAAATGTTGAGAAAAGAGATGAGCCCTTGAAATGAGATTAAGCAAGATCTCACTGTTGAATTAGCTCTTTTATTTCTTACAACAAAAGGTCAAGTCATCTATGTTTTTAGGTCATAGCAACTTTGGCTCTTTAAATGCCCAATAATTTTGAATCCAAAAATCAAATATTGGATTTGGGTTTTGAATTTTTGCAATTGAGGCCCTAGGAATTTAAAAACCCAAAATGAAAGTTACCATTTTCTAGCATTGGAGAGCCAAATTCAAAGAAACAAAACAACTAATTGCCATTTCAAAGTCTTCCAGAAAGAAAGGTATTAAAAAAAAATAATTTTGTTTAAAGGAAAAGAAAAGAAAAACCCACTTGAGTTCTTTAGAATCCATACCAAAAAGCTTGAGTTGTGTTTCAAGATCATGGCTCCCACTCGAATCACCTCCACTACTGCCATCGGGCTATTTATCTATCAATCGCCTCCTTTTCTTGGTCATCACTTCTTCAAGACTTCAACTTATCAACTATCAAAATACTATCAAACAGATCCCAAACCAATTTCCATAGAAATGCAACTTTAATTCAATGAAATCATCAATGAAAATAGAGAATTCTGCATGAAAAAACACTAAAAAAAAAATGAACCCTTTTCTATGGCACTCTTTCTTTGCACCAAGGCCATAGCTCTTCCAGTAAGCTTTCACGTCAAATTAATGTGTATGATAACCATCAGTAATTTTTCAGCAATGATCCAGAATAAGAACGAAAGAACAACCAACATATAGAGGTGAAAGAGAAGGAATAAACATACACAAGTGTAAGACATGAAAAGTTGTAGGGTCTCTCCAATTACGGCTAGCAAATGTCTTCTTTTCACACACAACATAATTAGATGATGATATTCAATCAATCACTGTAAGTTTCTCTCCAATTATAGCTACAAGAACATTTGGGTCAAGGTCCCATAAATTGACAATATCTTCTGTAGCAATAGCTAGAACAGAGCCATCGCCAGAAAATACAGCAGTTGTTATTGACTTTTTCTTGCATGGAAATCAAGTTCTCAATCAGAACTTGATTGAGAACTATTGGTCCTTCCTAAGCTTATATCCATGGAACAAGGGGCATTTGTTAAAGGCAGGTCCATCACAGAAAATGTTGCAATGGCGCTTGAGGCGATAAGGAACATAGACCAGAAATCTAGAGGAGGTAATCTCATTATCAAGCTAGATCTGGAAAAAGCCTATGACAGGTTAGACTGGGTCTTCCTCAAGAGGGTTATGAGGCGATTCGGCTTTAGTGACAGATGGATTGCGTTGATGGAAGCGTGCTGGGGGAACTGCTAGTTTTCAGTCCTATTTAATGGGGAGCCTACTGGTTTCTTCAAATCAACTAGAGGGCTTTGCCAGGGGGACCCCATATCTCCAGGGCTATTCATTCTTGCGGCTAACGTCTCCTCCAGGAATTTCAAGTAGCTGGTGGAGAGGGGCTGGTGTAGCCCTTTCAATTTGCCTCGAGATAGTCCTATTCTCTCTCACCTTTTATTTGGTAATGATACTTTGTTAATGGCAGCCTTCGCTCCTTACGCTCGATGAAGGCTTTCCTGGAGGCCTTCCAACAAGAGTCAGGCCAGCGAATCAATTTTCAGAAGAGCAGTTTTCTATGTCCCACTAAGATGAGCACAGGAAGAATTAGACACATGGAAAGAGTCCTCGGTTTCTCCAAAGCTAGCGTGAGGGTGTTATATTTAGGCATCCCTCTTTTCAAGGGAAGAGTGACCATGTCATCCTATCAAGCATTGTTGGAAAAGGTAACAAATAGAATATCAGGTTGGAACACCAGATTCCTGTCGCAGTCAGGTCGTCTGACTCTCATCAAGCATGTTCTAGGCAGTATCCCTCTTCATACCATGGCAGCAAATAAACTCCCATCTAATCTAGTGGCGGAGTTGGAACGCAAATTTGCCCATTTTTTCTGGGGCAGGGCAGAAGGAAAGTGAAAGCTGCAGTGGGTTGCTTGGAACAAGATAACGAGGCCGGTAGGAGAAGGTGGTCTGGACATTAGAAAGCTAAAGGAGGTGCTGAAAGCCCAGAGGAGGAAAATGGCTTGGGAAGTAAAGTATGGGCAAAAGGCTAGCCCTTGGGTGATGTACATGCGGGCTCGGCATCAATTGGATTTGGAAGAGGGTAGATTGCCTGCCTCTTTCTCCCTGGCATCCCCCTATTGGAAGGAGGTTAGAAAGGAGTTCCCAGTGATTGCAAATACTCTCCAATGGAATGTAGGGAATGGAGAGTTGAATGTCTGGACCACCAATTGGACGGGGATGAGGCCTCTTCTTTCATTGGTGCCTTCTCCAATTCCTCCCGACTTGCTATCCCTCCAGGTCAAAGACTTCATTGGTCCAGTGGGACCCGCTCCGCCATCTTTCGTCAACTTGATCTTGCCCCAAGACCTTTTCAACTTTATAGTGCACAACAGTTTTGCAACATCAGCAGACCCCCCCCCGGTTTTGGCCGCTTGATCCAACAGGTCGGTTCACCTCAAGATCGGCATGGTAGATAGGTAGGGAGATAGGACAAGGTAATTGGTGGAGCAAGTGGATCTGGCAATCCAAAATTCCACCGAAGATGTAGCTGTTTTGTTGGCGTCTGCTGAATGATGCAATCCCAGTGGATGACAAGGTGCAAAGCAGAGGCATTCACCTGGCTTCTAGATGCTCCTGCTGCAAGCCTAGCCTTTCCCCTGGACCGCAGGTGGAAACGCTCTCTTATCTTTTCCTGTATGGTCAACTAGCGATTCATATTTGGAGTACTTTCTCAGCGGTTTGTGGCATCACGTACATTGATCACCTGTCTATGGAAGATCGGTTAAGGCAGTGGAGGAGAGAAGATGCTCCAGGCACAACGTCAGCCTCGATCAGGTGTTTGATTCCAATTCTCATCCTGTGGGAGATCTGGGTGAGTAGGAACGGAGCCAGGTTTAATGATTCTCCTATTGTGGGTAATGCTGCTAATGCCCGCATCAAGTGGTGGGTGCTAACTTTGTTGGAGGAGCAAGAAGAAGTGAAGCTGCAATTTTCAGGTGCATCCTCCTTTGCCCTCTCTCCCGCCCGCCCCTCCTCTTTTCAGGCAGTGAAATGGTTGAAACCTGCAACAGGGTGGGTGAAATTAAATGTAGACGGATCAGTCTGTGGTAATCCAGGTCGATCAGGGGGTGGGGGAGTCTGTAGAAATGAGGATGGAAATCTAATTTTTGCTTTCTCTGCTGCCTATGGAGTGGGTACAAACAATAGGGCGGAAGTGAGAGCAATTTATGATGGCATTATTCCATGCCTGGAGCGTCGGTTAAAGAAGATTGTTGTTGAGTCTGACTCCACGGTGGCGGTGGGCCTCTTAACCTCGGCTTTTATCATCCCTTGGCAATGGCGCCCGTGGGTCAGTAGAATCAAGAGGCTGGAGCAGATCGCGTCCCTACATTTTTCGGTAATACCTAGAGAAGGGAATGGCCCGGCTAACGGAATGGCTAGGGAGGGCAGCCAGGCCCAGGCTACTTCTGTTGTTGAGCATATCAGGGACCTCCCTCCTCAGGTTCGCGGTCTTTTATTTCTGGACAGAGTTGCCTCGGATCTATTAGAGCTGCTCCCTTGTAGTTGCTGTCTTCAGGGAGGCAGATTGTCTGGGACGTGGAGGATGTAGCTAGGGGTAGCGGTCCCGTTGCTTGCTGATCTCAGGTTCTCTAGGTTCTTTTGAGGTTTTATTACACGATAGGTGTGGCTCGCCCTTCTGTTTGGGCTGCACCCGAAATATTGTACATTTGCTGTGATTAATGGAATCATGGCAATCGTCCACCTTTGAAAAAAAAAAAAAAAAGTTCTCAATCAGAACATGGACTAGAACTGTAATGGCTAAAAAATTCTTAAACGGGACAAGAAAACCAAAGAACTTTTTTTCTGATTCAAGACAAGAAATGAGAATGTAAATGCAAGACTAGAAAATATAAATTTATACAGTAAACTATGAATTCTGAAATAGTTTAGAAATCAAACTGGTTTATTTGGCACAAAAAAGTATTGCCACACAACTACACTTACCAAAATTGAAGAGTAATTTTTTTAAAAAAGTAGAGCACTCGGTAAGGGAAGCAATGACTCACAAATGGAGCAAGGATTGCATCAGAACAATTCTTGAATCCTGACTCAACCCAATGATAAATTTCTGCACAGACGGTAAAGTATTGAGTGTTAATCTTGAAGCCATATCAAGCCTGAAATTTCCTCAATGGTTATATTTGACAATAAAATAATGCAATCAGATATAAATTCTAAACTAAATAAAATAAAAGCAAAATTAAGAAATGAAAAACAGGATAATATTGGTCTAGATAAACTAAAGCATGTCCTGCATCAATTTAGGGGAAAAAATATAAGGAAAATAGAGAAAATGCTCAGGCGTGTATGGTGGGCTCACATAATCTGGGTTTAATTGAAACTAGTTTTATAGTCAAAACAAGGCCTTGAGAATCTGATGGAGATCCCAATCATCAGTATGATATCTTTTCCGCCTGACTGTAATTTATTAAGGATTTCACTAAGCAAACTGGAAGTTTAAGACATCTTGCCTCCCAAATCAAACCAAGAATTTAGCTTTCCACCTGAACATACCAATCCAGACCTTACCTAGCTCTCATAAAAGTGCTAGTTGGTGGAAATCATCAGCAAATACATAATGAAAAGAAAGTTTAGGGCCAACTGGAAAAATGATTTCTATTTCAAATAATAATAATAATAATAATAAAAAATCTGGTATAGGCAAATTCTGAAGTCACTCTTCTATGATAAGATCACAACACCTGTCGAACACTGGCGCTGAGTTCACGGCGTTGCATGATGGAGTTCTCTTGTGCTTGGAAAGCGGCTTCTCCCAAATCATTGTCGAATCGGACTCTGTGGTAGTGATTAAGGCCTTTATCGATGGGGCTAAGAGTGGCTGGGCATGGAAAGGTTGGAAAACTCTTACGGACTCACTTCAGAATATCGCAACGGTGAATTTCGAGCACATTTTTAGGGAGGGGAATGGCGCGGCTAACGCTCTTGCTCGGATGGGCAGCTTGTCCCAATCTCGGTTAGTTTTCTCCCATTCTCTTGATCTGCCAAGACAGGTGCGGGGTGTCCTTTTCTTCGACAAGGTGGGGCTCAGTGCGTTAAGGGAGAGGAAGATATCCTCGGGTTGATTGTTTTTTGCTGGTGATTGCTTTGGTCCAGCTTTTATGATAGGTCTTTTGTGGTCCTTTTTTCCATGAAAGACCTGAATCCTTGTAATTTTGTCCAGATTCAATACAATCTTCTTTTGAAAAAAAAAAAAAGATCCCGATCTTGAAGACATTGGCAGGTCACCTTTAACAGATTAGTTATCTGCCTCTCATTTAACTGCTTGGAATATCTCTAGCCTTCCATATTCTTACAACCTGTAACAATTTGTAGCAGACCTGTCAAGAAGATTCATACATAGAAAACGAGGGAAGAGAGCCCAACTCATCCAGATGCAAGCATACGTGCTAATATGGCACACGAGTGTGAGATCCAAGCTTTCAATAGGTGGCCACACTGTTTTGACCCTCTGCCATAACAATATCAGGAACAATCCTAGATGGTGCAGGTCGGCACCTGCAACAAGCTTGATAACAACCCTGAATTGCCTCTCACCTACATGACATAATTAGCACGTCAGCGAACATTGTTATGAAAGAGAGATTGATGCATAGATATGCCAAATTATATAATCTATATATGGAAATGCTTGTAAAAGGACCTAGGACCGCATTGATCATCATCCTCATCAACAAGAGTAATCAGAAAAATTATTACTGATTAATGTACTAGAGTGCTAAAAAAACAAGAATAGAAATAGTGGAAGACCGGATACTTACATCATATTGATGAAGGTCCATTTGAGTTCCGAATCAGGATGACATTTAGCTGATGGGGTAGATACAAAGTGCAAGTAAGCCAATTGTTATAAATAATCAAGTTATAAATAAATAAATAATGAAAGATAAGAAAAAATAGAAAGAAAAATGCCTAGAGCAGATCGACAAGTTATATACTACATGGAAAGTGATAGAAAAATTAATTATTATAAAAATAAAACATGCAGAAAACCTCCATTGCCAATTCTTCTAGATGCCTTTTTTTTTTTGTTATAGTGGCAGTGTGTTACTCCAAGAGCTCCCAAATCTTAATTATCTCCAAATAAGATTGGAGACTTCTACAACCCATATATGCAATTGAAGGAGGCCAAAAACAGGTGAATAGGACAAGTAGACATCCAATTTCCACCGATCTGTTTAAGTCAATTGGATGCTGCCACATGGCTCCCTAGATGAATGACCAATAAAGCTTTTTTTTTTAATTATTTTATAAATATTATAGCTGAACAAACTTACATTCGGGCCTACCCAGGAAAAAGGCCGGGTAGGCCCATCGTGAGAAGGACATGAAAAGAAACTACCTACAAAAAGGAGGCTTCACATAGTTCCTCTGATCGACCCAAGTCCAGTTTTATCCAGGAAAATCAGCCCATGCATGTGGGTTGGAAGCTCACCTAGCGAATTGAACCTCCGGGTGATCTGAGATTCGCTTCCTAGCTGAGCAGGAGCGTCAGCAGGAGAATTCGCCTCCATGAAGGTGTGCCCAAACTTTACCTGACCCTGGTCATGGAGGTTTGCGATCCGACGGAGCCAGTAGTCCCACTTCGACCCTGGGCAGGCTATTCCATTAAGGATGTCAACCACCAGTTGAGAGTCAGATTCAACCACCACCAAATCCATGCCCCTGTCTAGGCAGAGAGAAAGCCCATCATACACGGCTCTGATTTCCGCCCCTGTGCTAGTGCCAAAAGTAAACAAAAAATCCCCTCTCTCGTTCCTGCAGATCCCCCCTCCACCAGAGAGACCCGAATTCCCATGTGAGGAACCATCAACGTTGATCTTCACCCACTTGGTAGCCGGTTTGGTCCAATGAATAATAACCGTCTGGTGACCAACTTTCACAGCCGCAGCATGATGCTTGGGAGAAGCATTCGTGAATTGTGTGGGATGGGAATGACTCATGTCGGTGCTTGCGCCGAACAAACTCAGCCACCTAAACACCTTACTGATCACCGTAGGAATGTGAATGTGACTACCGTCGAACGTGACTGCATTACGGGCTTTCCATATCTCCCAGTTGATGCAAGCCAGTGCGAGTTTCTGCACTTCAGTCTTCCTACATGCCAGGGCGCTGCACCATTGATAGAATCTCACTGTAACAGAAGGGGCAGGCATTACATTCACACCGAAAATAGTCCCGACATATCCCCACACAGCCTGCGCAAGAGAGCTCTCCACAAACAGATGAGTCACAATTTCCACTGATCTAGATTCCTTGTTACTGCAACATACACACGCCGATGCCATGTGGATCCCACAAGATTGGACTGCTGCATCAACAAGCACTGCATTTTTAAACGCCATCCAGGAGAGCAAGGAGATCCTAGGAGGAATCTTAGCGTTCCATAACCTTTTACACCACGGGACAGACGGGCTAGGCGTCCTACAAACGTTTCTAACTGAACGAACTGTGAAATTATTGGAAGAGGAGAACGGCCAGAAGAAAGAATCGGAGCCTGTTTCTGTACAAAAACCTACTTGAAAAATAAAATCCAGCACCTCCTATGGCAAGTACCTAAGCACCACCGATGGAGGAAAAGGACCGTTCGGCCCAATAAACTGTCTGACTTCCATGTTTAGTAGCTCCACAGGTATAGTATCTTCCGCCAAGCAGAGAAGGAGGCCTAGCCCTATCCAATTGTCCTTCCAAATGTTACATCTGCCCTCCCCTAACTTCTTTTGTGCCATTGGTACCATCTGATGGGCCTGGGCGTGGATCCTTTTCCATAATGGGGATGCGAAATTGGGAGGAGAATCAGGCCCCATCAGCCCACTGTTTTGATCATATTTAGCCGTCATAAATGAAGACCAAAGGGTTTCTGGTTGGAGAATCGAATGGCCCACGCCATCTTCATGCGAAAGGCCCTCATTACTTCCTCCAATCTCCTGAAGCCTAAACCTCCCTCGTCCGTCGGAACCGCAAGCCTCTTCTAACTGATCCAATTCCTTTTCCTCTTGCCTTGCGACCAACCCCAAAAGAAATTAGCGAACATCGCTTCCAAAGCTCTCAGAACCTGAACGGGGACATGGGTAGCAGCCAGAGAATGTATAGGAATACTAGTTAGCACATGCTTTATTACCGCCGCTCTACCCGCCTGAGAAAGAATCCTAGCATGCCACCCTCTAATCCTGCCTTCGATTCTCTCCATTAGAGGATGGAATGCACTAGATTTTAATCTTCCAGCCGCAATAGGAACCCTTAGATACGTAAAAGGGGAAGAGGCCTTTGAGATACCAATGGTACTTTCAATTGCTCTGACCCTAGACCGTTGAATTTTGTTTGAATAGGCAAACGAGCTTTTGTGGAGATTTATGCATTGACCCGACGCCGCCTGATAAGCATCCAGAAAGTTCTTCATTGCTCGGAGGGTAACCAGACTGCCGTTAAGGAAGAGCAGCGTATCATCAACATACAAGAGGTGGGAGATTGTGGGACATCCCCTGCAGCTCTTAAAAGGCGTGCACCTGGCCTGATCCAACAACTGTTTGAGGCCCCTGCTAAGAACCTCAGCCGAGAGAATGAAGAGAGCAGGAGAGAGGGGGTCTCCCTGCCGCAACCCTCTAGACGATTTGAAGAATCTCCAAGCTTCCCCATTGATCAAAACAGAGAACCAATTGTTCCCCCAACATCTTTCAACCAAATCTACCCAGCATGGCTGAACCCAAAGCGACGGAGGACTTGCTTCAAAAACCCCAATTTACCTTATCATAGGCCTTTTTCCATATCTTGCTTCACCACCAAATTCCACCCCCCCCCCCCCCCCCCCCCCCCCCCCCCCGAACTTTCCTGGAGATATCACGAAATAATTCTTGACCGAGGGCTATATTCTCTGCGATGTAATGACCCGGTACAAAGGAACCTTGCTCACTTGAAATCAGCGAAGGAAGGACCTGATTCAGCCTATAAGCCATGATTTTAACAAATATCTTGTATAGGCAATTGCAGAGACTAATGGGGCGAAAATCAGTAAATTTCTTAGGGGATTGCGCCTTTGGAATAAGACAAATCAGAGACGTAGACATAGCTCTAAGCAGGGTTCCTCCTTGGAAGAAAAACATCACTGCTTTATGTATATCCTGCGCCACCACATCCCAACAGGAAGAAAAAAATGCCGCTGAAAAACCATCAGGCCCCGCGGCCCCGTCAACCAGCATGTATAAAACTACTTTCTTCACTTCAAGCATCGACGGTTGCTTCATTACCATGCTATTATCTCGCCGCGTAACTGAAGAAGGAATGGAATCCAAAATCCTAGAATCAACCGAAATGGATGTAGCTGAGAATTGTTGGCTGAAGAACTCCACCACTGCCTATTGAATGACAGCCGCATCTTCAAGAACCAGCCCCGATTCCAGCTGGATTGAGCGAATAGTACCTTCGCGATGATTTTCAGTGGCTGAGGCATGAAAAAAATCGAGTGTTTCTGTCCCCATCAATTAGACAAATTACTCTGGACTTTTGTTTCTAAAAAGTCTCCTGCATTTGTTCTAACCGTCTAAGCTTATCTGACGCTGAGATTACCTCATTTTGCATCTCCGGCGATGTCCACAAATCCTCTGCCAAACCTTAACATCTGAGCTCCAGATCAGCTAGTTCAGTTTCTACCTGCCTAACCTGCTCGAAAATGATCCCAACCACATTCTTATTCCACTCTTTTAAATCTTGTTTGACTGCCTTAAGCTTTTCTAGAACAGGATGCGGCCTTCTTCCATGCTGAAGCAATCACCTGCTGAAAAGAATCATGTTGGATCCACATCCGCTGGAATCTGAACGGCTTCGGTCCACTGGCAACCGCCGGAGGGCAGTCCAATAGGAAAGGAGTGTGGTCCGAGTTGATCCTGAGAAGATGCTTAACCTGAAATGTAGGGAAGGAGGACCAAGTAGCATTGATGAGCACTCGGTCCAATCTTGCCCACACCCTAGACGAACCTGCTTGGTTATTGGTCCACGTGAACTGATTTCCTGAGAATCCCGCGTCAATCAGCCCCACATTATTTATCGCCTCAGAGAATTCGGAGGAAGCTGCCGCATCAATTCACTACGCCAAAACAATGAAAAAAGGACGGTCCAAAACCGTCTTAAATGACCAAAAAGGATGGTCATGGACCGTCGCATAAGCCGTCAAATTTTGACGTGTCCTATTAATTAAAGGACGGTTGAAAACCGTCATTCTTATTGACGAGAAAAAAAATGGTCATGGACTCTCTTATGAGCCTTAAAAGGACGGCCATGGACCGTCCTTAAAAAGGACTGTCATGGACCGTCCTTTAAACGGACTGTCCAAAAAGGACTGTCATGGACCATTTCTTATGAGCCTTCAAAGGACGGTTATGGGCCATCCTTTAAAAGGACGGTCATGGACCGTCCTTTAAAAAGACTGCTATGGGCCGTCTCTTATGACCCTTGAAGACATTTTCAAATTTGACCTGTTACAATATATTTCATCGTATT
>JAJHSJ010000017.1:13094099-13170740 GCA_021015155.1 Magnolia officinalis
GCAAGACTTATGGATGAGAAAAATAATTAAACTGTGGCAAATCCCATAGTGCATGTGGCATATAAACAAAGTTTTATGCCACATTGCGGATGGAGCATTGCCCAGTTCTCATTGATTGAATTGGCATCGATAACCACATTCTTTCTCATATTTGGACTGATGGCCATCAACTGAAAGGATAGGATTGTAATCTTTTTGTGTCATGTCCAACTATGCCACATGTATAATATATGTGTTCGCAAAAGGAAATTAGTGTTTATTCATATCCATTAATGCTAGCAAGATATAAGGTGTTATTCAGGTATATTCATTGTTATTATTTAGCTCTGGGTGACAATCATCATTTCCCATTCCATTTGGAATTTGGGTTTTTTTTTTTTTTTTTTCGTACCTACTCATGTTTCAATCTGAGAAACTGTTTCTTCGAGAAAAAAATGTCTAGGGTTTGGTCCCCGCGAGAAGGCGACTGGCGAAGGAGTAGGGCGCCGTCCAGGGGTCGGACTCACCTCCAATATGCCAGCATATGCAACCAGAGATCCGGGCGCTCACAGACTCACAGACCATTTCGCCCTGTTGCAAAAGGGGGGTTCAGCACGGCACAGAAAGGAGTCTTCAACCTCTTCGTTGGGAATCTCCCCTTTTCTTGCTCCACTGAAGACCTCTTCAAGATCTTTCAGAGGTACGGAAGGGTTGTAGATGCATTTATCCCCTATTTTCCGGGCACGATTCGCCCTCACGGTTTTGCCTTCATGCGATTTCAATATGACAACGATGCAAGGGCGGCCATTGGAGTCCTCCATGGTCGACGCATTGATGGCAGGGTTGTGACTGTTCAAGCTGCAAAATCGGAACGCCGTCAACCTCAATCTGGTCTGTGTAAGGAGGGACGCTCCCATACACCCCAAACCTCTGTACCGGTATTCAAGCCACAAGCAGTACCCAACCCCCTACGACCTCAACCAGTTCCGCCTCCTAATACACTGACTCCAGCAGTCAAGGTTATACACGCAGATCCCCTGCTTGTGAATCGAAAAAAGGCAAAGCTCCGTAATGGGCTGATTGGAAAATCAGAAGATGCTGCTACATCTATCCTCCAGCTATGTGACGCACTGAGAGCATCGCCATTTAGATCCTTGGCGGTGGATATCTCCCGGATATCCAGGGATGCCTTCCTCATCCTTTTCAAAACAAGAGCTGAACTTGAAGATTTTACTACAGACAATTCATTTGCACCAGCTGATGGGCCTTAAGCAAGTCATCCCCTGGACCCTAGACTC
This sequence comes from Magnolia officinalis, assembly GCA_021015155.1. Lineage (NCBI taxonomy): Eukaryota > Viridiplantae > Streptophyta > Magnoliopsida > Magnoliales > Magnoliaceae > Magnolia > Magnolia officinalis. The sequence goes on from JAJHSJ010000017.1 coordinate 13,095,377, forward strand.
CACCCCTGTTTATGATGGTCATTGGATCTGATACTTCGGTATCCCCCCGCATGCCTGGGGAGATCAGGTGTTCCGAGCTCTCAAAAGCAGGTATGGAGAAGTCACTCAAATTGATTCAAATAGTTCATATGGATGTTTTCAGGCTTTCGCCTGGGTAAAGGTCATTTTGAAATCGAGTGCTGATAGGATTTGGTCTCAGAACCTTATGGTGGATGGAAAGATTTACTGTGTGTCCATGGAGCGGGAGGATTACCGCATTCAACCACCTCCACAAAGGTATAGAGACCCTCCCCTGAACCCAGAATCCACTAAGGATTGGGTGGAGGGGTCTTTTAGGCAATAGCCAGAGGTCACTCAAGCATGCCCACTTACTGTTTGCAGATTCTCCCCTGAGAAGGGCCGCCCCCTAAAGGTTTTTAATATATCCCCTGAGAGGATGCCTGCCTTGACTCAGGAGGAACTGGCAGGAGATTTTCTCCTACTGCCTTATCACTTGCCACATGTGGACAATCCAGTTGACACCAATTGCGCCAACTCGTCACAAGGGAACGGTCTAGATGATACAGATTGCCTACCTGCTATTCCACCTCTGTCGGTGACCCCTTTGGGGCCTCCAAGTAATAAGGAGGGGACCCCATCGCCTATAGTCGCTGAGGAGGAACGCTGCACTCTTCCTTTCCTCGATGAGTTACAGACAGGGGAAGCCTCACGTGTGTTCAACGTAGTACCCCTCCCCTACAGTCTGCTCAGGCGAATCAGTCAGCCTCGGAGGGAAACATAGGTGGTCATTGCCCTCCACAGCTCCCTACCAGAACCCCACCCCCAAATCCCATCCCCGCATTGAGGCCTTTGGAAATATTTTCGAACTGCTAAAACAAGGCTAGATCCGTAGGTTGCTCGCCCTTATCTCCTATGTATGATAGCGAAGCAAACGAGGACAGGCGGATCTGGAAGTTTGCTCCTTTCAATCCCAAAACTGAGGCGCCCCTCCTACCAATGACCCTCTCCCGCTAGGATGCATTGAAAAGGAAATCACCCTGATGGTGGATCTGTCCCCTTTTGATGTCCCTCTTCAGACACCGATCACAATGCCAGATGATGAGCTGATTCATCAGGCCTCTGTCCCTCCCATTGCTCCCACTGCTGAAGGAGTTATGATGCCCAGTGAGGACCTCCACATTACTCAGGAGGCTGCTAGCTCTGACAAGGCTCAAGCTAATTGAGCAGAGAAGCGTGGCGCTAAGAAGGCTAAGACGCGATCCAGAAAAACTCCACCTGAAAGTGCCAGATACGGACGAATGGAAAGGAAGACTTCGAAGGTTGAGGCGTTGGGCCGTCTACTCCGGCTGTATTACTGATGGATAGCGTCCTAGTTTGGAACTCCTGTGGCGTAGGGAATTCCCCTACTTTGAGGACTGCGAAGAGGTTGATTGCTCAGCATAAACTACAAATCATATCAATCTCAAACCTATGTTAAGAGAGGAAAGGCGAGTAGCTACAGGTCTGCGGCTTGGCTTTCATTCCTCCCTCTCCAATGGAGGTTCTTTAACTCTTCTGCTTATCTTACTCTTCATTCTATATCTAATCAATTGTTGTCCATCAGTTTTACTCTTTTGTACTCGCAGACCCCCTGTTTGCTTTCGATTGTATATGCTAAGTGCTCCAAGTTGCTAAGGTGCTGTCTCTGGGATGACCTTCTTTCTATCAGGAGATCCACCAGCGGGCCTTGGGCAGTCGCTGAAGACTTCAATGCAGTTAGCAACCCTTCGGAAAGGCTTAACAGACGATCCAATCCCAGAGCAGGAGATGATGATTTTGTGGCTGCTATAAATAACGCTGGCCTTCTGGACGCTGGGTTTTCTAGTAACAGGTTCACCTGGAGTAATAACCAGGCTAGGAATTCTCGCACTTGGGCTAGGCTGGACAGATCTATGTGCAATGATGAGTGGATTAGGAGCTTTCCCGGATTCAATGTTGTGCACCTCCCCAGGAATGATTCAAATCATGCCCCAATCTTGCTGAATTTTCCTGGCCGAGCTAAAAACATCATCAGACCCTTCAGATTCCAACGTATGTAGTTTCTTCACGACGGTTTCTTGCAAATAGTTAAGGATGCCTGGTCTGGGGAGTATGAAGGCTCGCCAATGCTTGTGTTGTTGCTGAAACTGAGGAAGACCAATCCGGCAGTGAAGATTTGGAACAAGCAAACAGGCGGAATTGGCAGTTGAGCAGGCTGAACTGAGATTGCAAAGCTCACCTGATTCAGCTCCTCCCTTGGATCTGCTGGCCGCCAAGAGCTGCCTGGCACAGTGTGAGTTGGCGGAAGAAATCTTTTGGAAGCAAAAAGCTAGGATCAACTAGCTGACCGAGGGTGACAAGAATACAAAATTCTTCCATTTGACCGCAACAAATCGTGTCCGTCGAGTCGATATTCATGATATCAAAGCCCATTCTGGAGTCCTTCTCACTAATCCAAAGATATCAAGGCAGAAGCAGTTCGTTTCTTTACCCATTTACTCGAAGCTAATCCATATTCCGCCTCCTCCTTTGTGGATGATATCATTCTGTCGCTGCTGTCCGATGAAGATAATGCGAACCTCTTGCCCCCCATCCCTTAAGGAAGTGAAAAGGGCTATGCAATTGATCCCGTCGGACGGTGCTCCAAGCCCTAATGGATTTAGTGGAGCTTTCTACTCAGGTTGCTGGGATACTGTAGGCCCAGACTTGCATAAAGCTGCAGTGTATCTGTTCAACGGGGGAGACCTGTCGAGAGCCTTAACGTCTTCTTTGATATGTCTCATCCCGAAGTCGATGGCGCCAAAATCCTTTGACCAGTTTAGACCTATCAGCCTGTGTAACTGCAGCTATAAGATCTTTTCCTAACTGATAGCAGACAGATTAGCAACAGTGCTTCCCAAGCTCATCTCTCCCGAATAGGGTGCTTTCATTCAAGGGAGAGCAATCGCTGAAAATGTTGCCCTCGCTCACGAGATCTTCCGTGACATCAATAGAAAAGTCCGTGGAGGAAACATAGCCATTAAGCTCGACATGGAAAAAGCCTACGACAGAATCAATTGGACTTTCCTCAAGCAAGTTCTCCGGCGGTATTTGGTTCCAGCTCGTCTTGGGTGGGTTTGGTTGAAAGGTGTTGGAGTAATGCTGGTTTTCCATTTTGGTTAATGGGGAGGCGCAGTGTTCTTCAAATCCTCTCGTGGGTTGAGATAGGGAGATCCCATCTCTCCCAGCCTATTCATTCTTGCTGTAGAAGTTTTCAGCAGGGGCATCTGGTTGTTGTTCAACAGGGGTCTCTGTCAGCCCTTTTTGACCAAGACGCGTTGTCCTATCATTTCCCACCTGCTATACGCAAATGATACGCTGATATTTGCCAACGGTGGCTCCTCCACTCTCACAACCATTAATAGTTTCCTTACAAAATATCAGCTAGTGTCAGGTCAAAAGATCAACCTGCCCAAAAGCTCATTTTTCTGCTCCTCCAAGCTGCCCCTCGGTAGAGTCCGTGCCATTGAGCAGAAGCTTCAAATGCAGATAGCAGGTCCAGGAGCTATTTACCTGGGTGTCCCTATTATCAGAGGTCGGACCTCCAAGGCAACGTTTAAACCGTTAATTGACAAGCTGGCTGCACGTGTAAATGGTTGGAATGCTCGCATTCTTTCTCAGGCAGGTCGGGTCACCTTAATCAAGCATGTCCTAGGAAGCATCCCATTTCACACGATTGCGGCCATGATTATTCCTTCTCAGTCCTTGGCCGATATGGATAGATGCTTCGCCAACTTTTTCTGGGGCTGGACTGATGGAAAAATGAAAATGCATTGGACCAAGTGGAAGAGGATTGTGGCCCCCACGGAGGAAGGTGGCTTAGGTATAAGGAGGTTGGTTGACATGATGGCTGTGTTGAGGCTTAAGATGGCTTGGAACATTTACTTCGGCAGGGCGGATAACATTTGGGCAGGCTTCATGCTTGCCAAATGTGGCGAGATTCTCTCCAGAATAGCCCACCTGGCCCATCGTCTGTCGTTGGCTAACGCTTCCCCTATCTGTAAGAAAATCCACTCCCTTCTCCCGTTCCTCTCTTCCAAGGTGCGCTGGCTTGTGGGTATAGGGGATTGCAAGTTTTGGTCTGATGATTGGACAGGGCTCGGCCCTCTCCAATCTTCTGCAACTATGGTGATTCTGCATGCCTTGTCAGATATTCGAGTTAGAGATGCCATCGGGCGCCAGGGTCCCCTGCCCCCCTCTTCGGTGTTCAACTTTCTTCCTCCCAGACGTCATCCATCACATCTTCCAGGGTGGTTTTTGCACCACTGGTGCTAAGATCAATGCATATGGCCCTTGACTCCTTCTGGTGAGTTCTCTGTCAAATCTGCGTGGGCAGCAGTCAGGAACGGAGCTGAATGTCTGGTTTGGTCTCGATGGGTTTGGCACCAACATGTTCCTCCCAAGATATCAATTTTCCTCTGGCGGCTTATCTCAGGTGCTCTCCCGGTGGATGAAAGGGTGCAACAAAAAGGTGTTCTCCTCGCCTCCTCATGCGTCTGCTGCGACGGTAACCGCCCTTCCTCTGAGTCATTGGATCATGTCTTCTCCTTGGACCACCTTGTTGTCGCTGTTTGGCGCCATTTCTATGGCCTCATGGATTTTTCAGGCGTAGCCAACCAACCCATCCTGGCTAGGTTGCACCAATGGTGGGGTGGCCTGGGCCCGGGGACCCCCAATATGCAGATCACCGGCCTAATTCCAATTTTCCTGCTTTGGAAAATCTGGAAAGCCAGGAACCATGCCATATTTGAAGACAAATCAATCGCTGTTGGGACAATCATCTCTCGAATCAAATGGTGGATAGGTTGGGCCTTCAGGGGAAAACCTCAATCTATCCTAAGTCTTGGCCCAATAGGCTTCTCCTTAGTAGCCTAGGTATCCCTGAATCTCCCCCTCCCATGATGCACCCCACAGTCATCAAATGGGGCATACCAGTGGTTCCCTAGGTTAAACTCAATGTTGATGGGTTGGCGATGAATAACCCAGGGCCCTCTAGTGGTGGCGGCATTTGCAGAAGACAAGATGGTTCAATGTTATTTGCCTTCTCCAGTGGCTACGAGCAGGGTTCCAATAACTCTGCAGAATTCTCGGCCCTTCACGAGGGCCGTTCTATTTGTGTTGGCATGGGTTTGTGCCAGGTTATGCTGGAATCGGACTCCAAGTTGGTGGTGGAGCTCATTAATGGCTTTTCCAACGGAGGCTGGAAATGGCGACATTGGATCGCTTGCATTAATTACCTCCTTAGTCTCGGTTCCTTTCAGTTTTCTCATATCTTTAGAGAGGCCAATGGCCCGGCTGATGGTCTGGCCAAGGAGGGTTGTAGGACCCAAACATGTTGTTTTTACTCATCCTTGAGGGAGCTTCCTCAGGAGGTTAGGGGCAGGGTTGCTTTAGATTCTTCGAGCATTGGTGCCATTAGGAGGGGAGTCCATGTATAGTTGGTTATGATAGGATGCCCTCCGTCACTTTTTGAGATTTTGGGCAACCCGAAGTACATCCTTGTAATCAGAATTATCAATGAAAGATTTTCCTGTTAAAAAAAATAATAAAAAAAATGTTTCAATCTGAGAAAGAAACAAGAAATGAACTGAAATACCAACTTACTAGGTCCCAGCAATTCGATTTGTATTTCCTTGAGTTTGATCCACACCAAAAAGCTTCGCTAAACCAAAATCTGAAATTTTAGGGTTCATGTCTCCATCCAGCAAAATATTGCTAGCTTTCAAATCCCGATGAATAATCCTAAGTCTAGAATCCTCATGAAGATAAAGAAGCCCCCTAGCAATTCCACTGATGATTTTGTACCTTCTGTCCCAGTTCAATATTAACCGTTTGACTGGATCTGCCACATCAAAATAGAACTTATATCAATACGGATTATGATGTAATAATTGTGTTCGAAATAGTTACTTCAAAATAAAAATACATTCCATAAGTAAAAATAAAAGAAGTGAAAGGAGTGCATCGAGGATAAGAACGACTATATAAGAAAATGAAGGACTGTTTATCAAGAGAATTATAGAAGAATGATTAGCTAAATAGGATTTGAATAGCTAAGAAAATCCTAGACAGAAATAATGATGTCCGTGGATTGCCCCAAAAATGTTAGTGGGAAGTTGGCTATGATTCTATCACTTTTTATTTTATTTTTTATTTTTATGTGGAGCATGCTACAACCACACATGGAATATATGAACACCAATCTTGAACTTCCAAACTGTGGGCCCCAATTGTAGGTAGAACAATGCCCTAAATTCACACTGATTAGATGATCTTAACCATCTAATCATTGTCCCTTGATGAATCTGCACTTCTACCAATTTTGGTTCAATCCGTAGATGACCGCGAATTGGGAGGTTATAACAATAAGTGTAATTTTTGTGTATGTTCCATCTTTTTTTCTTTTTTTTTTTTTTAAAGCAAAGCTGAATTTCATTCAACTACAAAAGGATACAGGGACTGTACTTCGGGTGGCCCCAAGACCAACAAAAGTGTATGCTCCATCTACAATGGGGATTATGCCTTTGGTAAAGCAGATTAGCATTCATGTCTCTGGCATTCTCAACGAGGGCCAGATGGTTCGTTTTAAATTTTCATATTTACTAGCAAAATATAGCTAACTATAACAATTTTTTCTCTAAAATCAAGAAATTGGTGGGGCCCGGCAACACGTCAAAATCATGATTATATGGAAATCTTCATTCCATATGCCTTCCCCAACATATCCGTGGTATGATCTTTTTGGATAGGGCCGGGTTAGGTGCCCTCAGGTCCCTCGCCTAGCTCGGCCGTTTATTCCTATTTTTGTTTTTCTTTTTCCTCCTGCTGATAGCTGGTTTTCTCGCCCCCTGCGCCGTTTGCCCCTCTCGCCCTTTTTGTTGTGAGGGGTCTGGCTTGTTTGTGCAGATTGCAGAGCTTTGTATAGCCTTTTCTTGATGGAATGGATATATGCTTTTGAAAAAAAAAAATAAAAAAAAAATGGATGTAGTAGAGGGGCCAAACCAAAGAGGAAGTTGTTGAGGCTGGTGTTAGGAACGTATTCATAGACAAGTATCCTCTCTTCTTCTTCCACACAGCAACCCAACAACTTTACAAGGTTCCTATGCTGAAGCTTTGCAACCAATACAAGCTCGTTTTTCAGCTCTTCGACTCCTTGCCTTGATTTTCTTGCGAGCCTTTTCACAGCTACTTCTTGTCCATTCAATAGCATTCCCTGAAGAAAAATCAAAGGCCATTTGGTAAGCACGGACACCATGAACATGCAATAGCCTAAAGAAACAAAACCTCCATTCATTATATGGGCCAAGGCCATATGTGTGGACTGAATATAGACCATGAGTTCGTTTTCGTTTTTTCATTTTATAACTAATTAACATGTGTGGTTCACCTGATGAATGGACCATCCGGATTTTTGGGCCGGGTAACATCTGCAATATCACTGTGTGCCAGATTCGCACAAGATACAAAATGCCAGACAATTTACCGTGCCAAAAGAAAAATGAAAAACCATCTAGTGGGCCGTTAATAACCTTATATACAGAACCAAATCCACCTTGTCCAAGCTTATTTGCATCAGAGAAGTTGTCTGTGGCAGCTCGGAGAGTAAGCAAATCAAATAACAGTGATTCTGACCTTCTAATGTCCTCTCCATCTCCAATATCTAAACAAGAAAAAAGATTGAGAAACAAGGTTAGGACATATTTTCATTGTGCGCAAAAGTTAACCCAAATGCAGCTGTTGTGGAACGATCAGGACCACTCATCTGCACGGCACTACATGGATGGGACGTGATGCAAAAGATGTGAAAAACATGAAGATCCAAACCATTCGTTCACCCTACTGGATTTGCACTGTCAACAGTAGTGCCCAAGAGAAAGATGGCCTAACATGGGTCCCAACAGCGCACATCATGTAAAATGAACTTGATCTAACTAAGAATCATGTTACCATCTGTTGCTCTCACTGCCTTCTTCTTCATCAATAAACAAAAGCAAATGATGGAGATGAGTAACAATGCCAATGCACTAACGATGGTGATCACAACAATAGACGTTGTTTCCATCTTCTTTTTATTTCCTGCATAGACAGATAATTTCATTTAATATTGATGATAAGGTGCTATTATAATTCTTGGCCCCAGTGATTGTATAGCACACATGGCTTTTAGTATCACAAGTGAGGCTCACTGTTCCCTAGATGACGTGATCCTTTTTTTTTTTTTCTTTTTTTTCTTTTTTTTTTTTTCTTTTTTTTTTCTTTTTTTTTTGGGAAGGTCATCTTGGTAGAATTTCTATCCTCGTTGAAATGGAACCGTTGTTGAGATGCTTTCAAGATTTATTCCACCTGGGAAATTCTTGGTGCGTGGACTACTAAAAATGGGCGAATAACATCAATGGTTTGCATAACTGAGATGGCCCTCACATATACAATCTCTTGAATAGAGCACTGTCCGATTTACCTTTAAGATCAAAATACAATTCCTGCCGTGCTTCTTCCCGACTAAACTAATGTACGGTGAAAGTTCGCTCAGCCTACTGGCATTTGGGTTAGTTCCTATCCACCGGCTTAGGGAAGCACAAATGCCAATATGGCAAACTTGTACAGATCTGAGCATTCCATCAGGTCCTCTGTTTACAGGTTGGGTCTCCTGTTTTATGAAAAGGAGCTCCCTGGTGTATAGGTTTTTTGGGTTGAACAATGAAATACAAAGATACGTTGGCTTTAAAAAAAAATAAAAAATAAATAAAAATAAAAAAAGCATTCCATCAGGTGGGTCCCGAGACAGGCGGCAGTGTAAACAAACGGTAGGAATTATTTGCCGTCGATTTGTTTTTTGTACAATATTTTGAAAAGCAGACTCACACCGGTTCTGCTGACTCAGCCACATTATTATATTATTATTATTATTATTATTATTATTAATAAGTATTTCCATCAAAACAGGGCATAAAGAACCAGTCCAAAACAACTACCACGCAGGGCCTTGACTTTAGGTAAGCGCGTTGCGCTTAATTTGTCTCTTGCCTGGCTTTACGTAGGGCTTGCTTGGATAGTCGTAATTGATTGTATTATAACATAAAAGTGCTATCATTATAATTTTATAGTTGACCTATTAATATAAAATAAAAGTATCATTATTACAATTGTATAGTTGACAGTATTATAACATCAAAATGATTATCATTTTAATTTTATAGTAATTGTTATAACACATAATTTGGAAACCAAGATGATTAAAGGAATTTGTATTCATTGTAAATTTAAAATATAGTTAAGAAAAAGTCTCTTATCCAAACATAGAATTCAGTGTATTTTTTTCTTCTTTTGATTTGATATTTTAGAAATCTAAAAGTATCATTATTGCATTTTACTATGCCTAACAAATCACGGGAATTCTTAATTAAATTACCTGTTGGTTAGAAGATTGGCACTGTAATTTATAATAATTGTACTTTTACAATTTATTATAAATAATTACGACTAGAGCTCTACACGAGCAGAGGAAGCTCGGGTACTCGCTCAACTCGACTCATAAGTACTTGACTCGACTCGACTCGTTAGGTGTTTGAGCTGAATACGAGTGGTTTTTTTCTACTCGTTATGAGTTCGAGTAGAGTACGAACAAAGTAGTGCTCGACTCGGTACTCGACTCGTGTGCTCGACTTGGTGCTCGACTCGATACTCGACTCGTACTCAAGATTCGTACTCGACCAGGGCCATATACCTACAACTAAAGCCCTAATCCCTCCCACTCCCAGTCGCTTTCAGCTTTCGCTCGCCCGCCCAAAATGAAAAAACAAACCCGTCCCTTTCCTTCCCTCCCTCCCAGTGGCCAGCGCCCGTCCCTACCCATTCGGCCATTCCCCCCCCCCCCCCCACTCTCTCTCTCTCTCTCTCTCACTCCCTGCCGCTCGTCCCTGCAGCCTGTCCGGTGCCCCTGTCTGCAGCTCGTCAGTACCTTGCCCTGTCCGCAGCTCATCCCTACCCTGCCCTGCTGCAGCTTGTCCCTGGCCTGCCCGACGCCGCGACGCCCCTGTCCGTCCATCAGGTAAGAATTTCGTTTTGAATCTGTTGCTTTCCAAAGTTGACTCGATTTTTGCTCGTACTCGAACTCGCCTCTAAAACTCAAACTCGACTCGACTCGTTTTCTACTCGTACTCGGCTCATACTCGGGCGAGTAGAGCACGAGCAGCGAATTCATGCTCGATGGCCGAGTAGATCCGAGTACGAGCAGGACTTGGGCATTAACAGCCGAGTACAAGTAGGGCAATACTCGGCTCGGCTCAACTTGTGTACAGCTCTAATTACGACTATCTAAACTGACCATTAATGTAAAGTGCACTTGTGACAGAAATATTCCTTCTTTCTTAAGACTTAAGGGCTTGTTTGGATTAGTGATTATGACAATAATGTGTTATAATATGTGGTAAAAAAATTTTAATGATCATCATTACTATTGTAGTCCAAAGGAAAGCAAAGTAGTGACAGAATACTAGTTTCACATCTCTACTTTTTACATGTAAAGTAATTTTGCTAGTTAGATACACTAGAATATGATTTAATATGTGTTATGTTAATACTATCCATACATTTTACAAAATCATTTTAGAGTGTGTCCTAAAAAATGAGCTTGATCTAACACCTTTATAATCCCCAAGAAGTTTTCAATGGCAGGCATTTAATCCCTATGCTAGGTATAGTGTGGTTCATGTCTTCTTTGGACCTTTGACAATTTTTGTCCCATTTCATTGAATAACCACGCAAGAGGGATGGACGGTAATGGAGCCTACAAAATTATGCCACATCCACACACTTCCTCCAACCTATATCATGAGGTGATTTTAAAGGATTATTGTGATTTGACAACAAGTAATTTCGAATAAAGATAGAAGATTAATTATGTGAGTATTACACTACATTAATTTGATAATTCAATATCCAATCATAGGTGACTTTACGAGGATTCTTCTCCAAACATCTCATGCCATAAAAGGTTTTTGTCCATAGGTGACTTGGGGAGGATTCTCCTCTACATGTCTACACGTGATTGGTTATGTTTGCCTTAAGGAGCTTTCACTTTAGCTTGCACTAAACCGTCAAGTGAGATCATCGTCATGGTTGAGATGTGTTGGGAGCGTTGGACAAAAACCTTAGGATCTCGCCTCCCAAAAATACCAGAATTATGGGATATAATAAAGCAATGAAATAAATCAAAGCATAAACCACACGACACAAGAGATTTTATGTGGAAAACCCTTAAAGAGGTAAAAACCATGAGATTTCGTCCAGAGCAACAATTCACTATGAAGTAGAATGTTACAACCGATCACAAGCATACACCGCTTGGATCAAACCTTCTTCACTCACGCAAGAGTGGATAAACAATAAGAGAATAATAAAAATGGAGAGATCTCACCAATCACGGGATGTATAAGCGCTGAGACGTCGACTGCGAAGTAGATCACCTCTACTAGCATAATCCTCCCTTACACAAGCTTCATCTATCTCTTTTCTCTTTCTCTCACCTTTTGATATCCCTAAAACCCTTTAGAAACCCTTTATATGGCTTTAGGAAACACCCTTGCATTGCCTTAAAATGACCCTAGGACCCCTATTTATAGTTTAGGAAACTTCTTTCCGCACCTATGTGAAAATCACCTCAAATTTACACAGTCCGCACCAAATCCAGACTGAATCTGTATAACCCTCGACTAGTCGAGCCAGACCCTCGACTGGTCGAGCAGACCCTCGACTGGTCTAGCTATGCTCTCGACTAGTCGAGGCAAAAAATTGGTGCTTGCTGGACTCTAAGTTGAGCACTGCTCGACTGGTCAAGCGGCCCACTCTACCGGCCGAGCAGTGCCCTCAACGGTCGAGTAGTGCAGTAATGCCAAGATTTGTGGCATCCGATCTGCACTACATCTCCTCTGAACTGAGGAGGAAAACCGCATAAAATCTCCCCCTTTCCGACTCAGGAGAAATTCACTTTTTTCAAGCCAGCCAGGTTTCTATGAACCTCAAACAAGCTATAACATCCTATGTTGCAAAGTATCCCTGATCCAGTGATACCGAATCTCTATGTGTTTCAACTTGGAGTGTTGACTTGGATTCTTGCTCAAGTGTATAGCACTTTGACTATCGCAATAGACCACGTGTTGTTCCTACTTCTGGCTAAGTTCTTGTAGGAACCTTTTCATTCAAAGCATCTCTTTACATGCCTCTGTGACCACGATGTACTCAGCCTCTATCGTCAACAATGCTACGACCTTGTATACCTTGCTCTACCAAAAGACCGCTCCCCCTACAAACGTGAACATGAACCCCGATATAGCTTCCTGGAGTCTATGTCACTTGCCATATCTGCATCTATATAGCCTTCTAACAAAGGTTTTCTATCACCATAGCATAGGCATGACCCTCTTAGATACCGCAATATCCATTTCACCATATCAAGGGGTGGCTCTTATACAAGGATTCAATCTCCTCTTGCATAGCTTTCAACAACTCCCCCTTATGCTCGTCGGCTAGGGCCTTAGAATAATCTTATAGCTCTCTCCCATCAGTGAGCATAATGTACTGAAGCGGTGAGTACCTCTTGGATGGATGTCTGTCCTTAGATGACCTCCTCACCTTTGACTCAAAAGGTGGATCAAGTGGGGGTTGCTCCCCTGGTCCATCTTCTGTAGGAACTCCCTCGTTCTCTGCACTTTGTTATACTCCCCCGTTATCAGACACCATAGGAGGAGTAACCGGATCCATATCCTCTAGCTTACCTGAACTAGGTTGGGTCTTCTCTGGCTTACAAATGTCTTATATACATTGATCTTCAAAGAAAACTACATCTCTGCTCTTGACGAGCTTCTTCTGGGTCGGATCCCACAATTCGTAGCCGAACTTTTCATCACCGTACCCCAATAACATACATTGCCTGATCTTCATATCGAGCTTAGACCTCTCGTCCTTTAGTACGTGAATGGATGCCCTACATCCAAACACCCTGAGATAACCGTACGATGGATCTTGTCCAGTCCACATCTTCTCCGGTACTTCTCCATTCAACGGGGTTGATGGATACTTATTTATCAAATACACTGTTGTGTGCATTGCTTCTCCCCAAAACATTTTGGGCAACTTTGCATGGGATAACATGCATCTGATTCTCTCTACAGTGGTACGATTCATTCGCTCAGCCACACCATTATGTTGGGGGGTCTTGGGAACCATTTATTCATGTCGTATACCCAGGGACTTACAATACTCATGGAAGTCACTAATGTATTCACCACCATTATCAGTGCGGATGCACTTTAATGATCTACATGTCTCTCTCTCGACCATAGCATGAAATATTTTAAACACACCAAAGACCTCGTCTTTAGATTTTTAAAGTATAAACTCAAACCCTCCTAGATGCATCATCTATAAAAGTGACAAAATATAATGTCCCACCCAAGGTTTTTGTCCTTATAGGGCCACAAACATCAGAATAAACCAAATCTAATGCATGTATCTTATTAACGTGGGAAACAGAATTAACAAATGAAACTATATGATGTTTCCCTGATAAACAGTCAATACAGGTTTTGAGAGGTATACCTGTGACGTCTGGAAGGAGCCGCTTCTTTGCTAGTAGTTGAATCCATTTTTCACTCATGTGGCCTAGACGCCTGTGTCACATGTCAACAGTTGAATCTTCCGCTGCGTTGAACCCACCCTTGTACATACTGACACTTTTCTTGTAAAGAGTGCAACACTTCTTTCTTCTAGCTGTGATCAACGAACCCTTGATGAGCTTCCAACGCCCACCAACAAATCGGCTTTCATAGCCATCATCATCCAACCTTCCCGTCGACATTAAGTTGAGGCGAAGGTCTGAAATGTGCCTCACATCCTTGAGAACTAATGTGCAGCCCACATCGGTCTTCACACAAATATCACCAACCCCTACGATCTTCGATATGCCAAAATTACCCATCTTCACGGTCCCGAACTCACCTGACTTGTAGTTTGTAAAGAAATCCCTGGGTGGAGTCGCATGAAACGAGGCTCCTGAGTCTATCAACCAGTCGGTGTCCTGACTCGTAGCCGTGAGACAAACATTGTGATCTACTGAAAGAATAATTACAACGTCTCCATCTAAAGCGACCGCAGTGGAGTTTGATTCATCTTCCTTCTCCTTTCTTTTTCCTTTCTTGTCATTCTTCTTCTTATGATAATCATGCTTGTAGTGGCCCTTCTTGCCATAATTCCAGCATTCAACATCCTTCCTGATACTTGATATGCCTTTTGATTTATCTCGGGCCTTCCCGCCCTTTCTGTTCTTTCCTTTCCCTCGATCTTGTATCACTAGGGCCCCTTGTTGAGTAGACCCCTGAGACTTCCTCTTTGTCTCCTCATTGTAGAGACAACTGGTTACCTGTTCCATGGACACCTTTCCATCTAGCACGGAATTAGTTAAAGACACACCAATGTCTCCCAACTGTCAAGCAATAAGCTAAGCAATAGCAAAGCCTGTAATTCACTATCTATGACTGTCTTCATAGTGGAGAGCTGGTTCAATATATTGCTGACCTTATTCATGTGCTCAGCCATAGAATCACCATCTTTGAACTTGAGATTCACAAGTCGTCTTATAAGAAAAATCTTATTGCCGGCTGTCTTCCTCTCATACAACCCTTGTAATTTCAGCTATATGCTAGTGGCTGAGATCTCTGTAGACACATGGTGGAATACGGAATCGTCCAGTCATTGTCTAATAAACCCCACCGCCTTCCAGTCTAACTTCTTCTAATTATCGTCTAACATATCCTTAGACTTTGCTGATATGCCTAGAATTGGAGCATACAAGTCCTTGCAATAAAGCAAGTCCTTCATCTTAGCCTTCCATATGGTCCAATTAGAACCATTAAGACTGATCATCCTTGATGAGCCACCGTCTATAATTCAAAACTGATCCCACTTCGTTCAACCAACCTGAACCCTCTGATACCACTTTGTTAGAGGCGTTGCATAAAAACCTTAAGTTCTCGCCTCCCAAAAATACCAGAATTATGGAATGTAATAAAGCAATGAAATAAATCAAAGCATAAACCACACGACATAAGGGATTTTACGTGGAAAACCTTCAAAGAGGTAAAAACCACGGGACTTCATCCAAAACAACAATTCACTATGAAATAGAACGTTACAACCGATCATAAGCACACACCGCTTAGATCAAACCTTCTTTACTCACACAGGAGTGAATGAACAATAAGAGAATAATGAAAACGGAGAGATCTCACTGATCACGAGGACGTAAAAGCGCTGAGACGTCGACTGCGAAGTAGATCATCTCTACGAGCAGAATCCTCCCTTTCACAAGCTTCCTCTCTCTCTCTCTCTCTCTCTTTTTTTTTCTTTTTTTTTTCTCTCTCACCTTTTGATATTCCTAAAATCCTTTAGAAATCCTTTGTATAGCTTTAGGAAACACCCTTGCATTGCTCTAGAATAACCCTCGACCCCTATTTATAGTTTAGGAAACTCCTTTTCACACCTATGCGAAAACCGCCTCAAATTTACGCAGTCCGCACCAAATCCGGACTGAATCTGCTAACCCTTGACTAGTCGAGTCAGGCCCTCGACTCGTCGAACGGAACCTTGACTGGTTAAGCCCAAAAATTGGTGCTTGCTGGACTTTGAGTAGAGCACCGCTCGACTGGTCGAGCGGCTTACTCAACTGGTTGAGCAGTGCCCTCGACTGGTCGAGCAGCGTGGTAATACCAAGATTTGTGACATCCGATCCGCACTACATCTCCTCTAAATTGAGGAAGAAAACCCATCAAGATGGACTTATAAATCATGTCATGGTTACTACGCATGTGTGATCTACTGCGGGGTTGAATCGTTCAACTCGTGGACTGAAACCCTTTTCTTTAGTCGTTCTCAATTTTTAAACGGGATTAAGAAATGACAGATCTTTCGTGATTTGAAAAGCTAAGACCTTGAAAAAATGACTAGTTATTTTGTTTTTTTCTCGTTTTTCATCTTTTTTAACAGGAAAGATTATCGGCCAGCCATGCTATAATTTTTCTGCCTGGTGACCCGAACTGCCCTTTTGATAGGTCCCACACGCTGTTTCTAGGTCTAATGAATATATTGATCAGATTTCTGGGTCCCACACGCATCTCTCCACACACACCTTTTCACACGGACTTGGATTGCCTACTGTAGCACACAGCACCCACCTTAATACTGTGTGCCCCTGGAAAACTTCTGTTAACCCCGCCATGATAGGTGTGTTTTATCCACGCCCTTCGTCCATTTTTCCAGTTCATTTTAGGCCATGAGCCCAAAAATGAGTTAGATCCAAGTCTCAGGTGGACCACACCACAGGTGATGATTGAACATCCACAGTTAAAAACTTCCAACGGCCCATTGTAATATTTATGTTCCATGCAACTTGTTCATAATGCCACACAGACCTTGATTAAGGGATAGCACAAATATCAGCTCAATCCAAAACGTTTCTAGCCTCAGGAAGTTTTTAATCGTGTATGAAAGGTTTGAATCTGCCTATTTTCGCATCGTGTCCTAAAATGAGGTCCCAAAATGGATGGACGGCATGGATAAAACACATACAACATGGTGGGGCCCACAGAGATTTTCCACCACCCACCAGTATGGACATGGTTCTGTGTGTTACCAATACGGAATCCGAGTCCCTTTCCCACAGCTCCACATGCTTACCGTCTGTTGTATCATCGGGTGGGCCCCAGCACGAAGATGACTTCGCTCAACGATCAGGCTTGTGTACTAATCAGGAGGCCATTCATATACGTACGTCAAAAAAAAAAAAAACAAACCGTTCACTTCTAAAAGCTTAGATCATTTTCATACGTGTATGCCACTTGATGTCTTAACCTTATCTACCTGGTGATGCACGGCTCGCATTCCCTACTCAAAGACAAGCATAGGTGGCCCCATAGATGTGTGTGCAAGCAAATCAACACCCTTCATTTAAACTAGGCCCCCATTTGTGACATCGCAGGGGCTCATCGATCCAGTGTGCTGTGAAGTTCTCGTCTCAATAGTCAAATAAACGGCTAGTAGGAGTTGACGAATGGTTCAACTTTGATATACAACTGTGGCCTACCTGATCATCAGATCAGGTTTTTTTTTTTTCTTTAATGGAACTTTCCATCGTGACCCAAAAATCAACACATGGAGGCAATGGATCCAGACCGTCCATATAGGGGTCCTGAACATCACTAATCAAGTTGAATTAGACCATTATCATTTCTACATTTTACCATCCACTCTGTAGTAATCGAATTTATGTCCAGGAGAAGATTTCTTCTATGATCGTGAACATGGTTCATTCATAGAGACCTCTAGATGGATGGTCTTGACCGATAGTGGCTCAAAAAAGCCCTAGTCTCCTCGAGTATTGTATGGGGAAAAAAAAAACTTACCATTTCCATTTGTAGTAGTATTCCTTGTACTATCTGAATCCGGCTGGTGAAAAGGTGGCGGCGGCAGCTGCCGTGAAGCAGGAAGAGGTAGCGGTGGCAGGACAGGAGGAGGTGGTGAAGCTTGAAAGAAGGAATATATCTCATAACGCATGTTACAACTTGATGACAAAACCTGCCTTCCCAATATTCCAATACAACAACTTTGGATTTGCCGGAACACTGATTGCAGGCAAGAATAGCAGTCACCGGCCGATAAATCCCTTGTGCACTGCACCAGACCATAGATGTTGGTAGATCCTGTATAATGGGCCACCCCTGCCGCGAACA
Organism: Magnolia officinalis; assembly: GCA_021015155.1. NCBI lineage: Eukaryota > Viridiplantae > Streptophyta > Magnoliopsida > Magnoliales > Magnoliaceae > Magnolia > Magnolia officinalis. The sequence goes on from JAJHSJ010000017.1 coordinate 13,113,214, forward strand.
TCGTGGAGGCGGTAGCTGCTGTATACGTGAGATTATTCATCAGTGCAACTAGTTGTGTATTGAATAGAACTGGATCCGCAGCCGTCTGAAAATTCAGAAGGGAATATGATATATTATCTGCATGTTGTGAGAAGAAACGACCGGTTGAGTAACGTAGGAGGCAGTCATCGAACCATACAATTGCATCCTTACTGTTCGGACACAATCGGACAATCTGGACGGTTGAAGTGGTCAGGCATGTATGGCAGGATTCGTTGGATGTATCACCTCTGCATTGGACGAGGCCATAGACTCTGTCTGGGTCTGTTCCGAAGGTGGTGTTGTAGAAGCCATTGATAGAGCCATTGGAAACCAGAGAAGGGAGGAGAAGGTTGAGATTGGTTACGAATGGGCTACCGGAAGTGTAATTGGTAGTGTTCGAACAGAAGTGATAGATGGGACTTTGGGCTCTGATGCATGGGTGAAGGAGCAAGAACAGGCAAGTAAATAGGAATAAATGGTTGGGATTTGATAAGAGAAGTTGCACCTTCATGTCTAAGTAAGCGAAAGTACTTTCACAGACACATGAGAAGAAGACTACGAGAGACTATTACACAATGACCTTTAATAAAGTTTTGATCCAGCAATTTCCCTAAGTCAACAATCAAGAGAGGAGAGGGATTGAATGGCATAAAATATTCTAGGTCTTTAAACGATTCTACGGTCTTGATTCAATTGATCCGGACCGGGGACACGTTGAGATACTCTGGCAGAGTACGACTCCCGATACTAAATTTCACTCGTGATGTTTCATTAACTCAATTTAAATCTAGTAAATTGTAAAACATGCGGTCATTTGAGCGACAATCCCAAAATCAGATGTTTCCAAGGATCCTATCTACTGATTCGAGGATGATGGTTTGTTGAAACGGGACGATTTGATATTTTCCAATTCAACTATCGAATAAATGTCCACGGATCTTATTGTGAGATAATAAAATAATTGTAATGCCGCCATCCATTGTCTAAATTATAATAAAATACTTGTTTTTCACATTTTTTTTAGAAGAAAAGCAAAGAAAATTTATTTATTCATATTATTTTATGCATATGGTTACGGTGGAAGCTGATGCTATTATGCTTTCCTTCGAGCATTGCCATTGCCCTTAGTATTGTGGGATAAGGTTTACTTTCCAATCTTTTGAAAGTTTCATCTACTCTCAAATTTGATTCTTATATAGAAATTACATCTCATTAGTTATGACCAAAATTCACTAATCGCCATCTTTTCAAGATTTTGCCTAACGTAGAGGGATCTCTACTCCCTCTAAATAATGGAAAGAAAACATTGTCCATGAACTCATATTAAACCGAGGCTCTATTGATTCTTTTCTCTCTATTCTTATCTATACTTTCCTTGGTATGTTGTTGATAATTCTATTTAGTTTCTTACTCATGCTAATTTTTTTCCCTCAATAACCAGATCAATTAGCTTCACCTACACCAACGATTTTTCAGTCTCCCCATAATTTTCTGACTTCCACGTAGCGTCCTTTTTTTTATCTTCCACATCGATGCCTCGTCAAAGATAATATCTTTGCTAATGAACACCTTCTAAGAGTTGGCATCCGAAAGCTTGTAACCCTTAATTACACATTTTTCATACTTGTTAAAGATACACTTTCTAGATTTGTAATCCAACTTCGACCCTTATTCACTATGTACATGAATATATGTTAGACACTATTCTCATCCTTGATTAATCAATATCCTTGCCTCTCCAGACTTTCTTAACTTTAGATTCTAGCATTTTAAATGGTGACCAATTTACAAGGTAGCATACCATATTCACCACCTCTACGTAAAAGTTTTTAAGCAGCCTCACATGCAACCGTATACTTCTTATCCTCTCGAGTGAAGTTTTGTTCATCTTCTCTGCTACCCTATTCTACCGTAGGGTGCTAGAGTTGAGAAGCTCCTTCTGATGCCTTGTTCTTTACTGAATTTCATAAATTCAACTTCTTTGTAGTCCGTATTGTTATCTGATTTGAGACACTTAACTTGTCTTTCGATTTTCTTCTCTACTTCCGCCTTCCATTCTCTAAACTTAATTGGCGAACATCTCAGACTTGTGTTTTAAGAAGTAGATCCAAACCATTCTCGATTAAATCGTCTATAAAGCTCATGAAGTATCATGCGACTCACCTAGATAGTACTATCACCAACTCTTATACATCATATTAAATATAGTCGAGCAACTCACTACTAGTGTGTATAGTATTCTTAAGCTAATTTACCATGCATTGTGTCCCATAGACACAATACTCATAGAAATTGATCTTGCATGCCTTAACTCCCTTCAACATTTTCCATTTTTAGAATTTTATCACGCCCCTCTTGCTCATGCCCTAACCACATATGCTACAAATTAGTGTCTTTTATGCTTGATTTTACATGTGAGGTGGTAGCGACCTTACATATAACCATGCTCTATATCAACTTGTACATATTTCCCATTTTATGTCCCTTCATTAACACCATTGCGCCTCTGGTGACCTTCATTACACCGCCTGTTGTAGTGAATATGCAACAATTCATATCTAAAACCCTTAAGGATATTAAATTTTTCTTTAAATTTATGACATGTTTGACATCACCTAGAGTCTATATGACTCCATCAAACATCCTTACCTTGATGATTCATATTCCTGTGGCCTTAGATGTTGTGTTATTTTGCATCAGAACACTTCTATTATGATTGAACTTTTAACAATCGAACCAAGTTTTATCCAAGCACATGTGATACAAACTTCCTAAATTTATAATCCATGTGTCTAAAAGATTACTCATTCCTGAAGAGACCAAAAGGATATATATATATATACTTTTGAGCACTCCTCCAATATAGTAGCCGATTCACATGTGTTTCCGTTCTTTTTCTTTTAATGCCATCTTTCTATTTCTGGAAGTCTCTCTTGAAGTGCCCCTTTATGCCGCAATAGATGCATCCGTCCTTTGTCTTCAATTTCAATTTAGACTTTTTCTTCCTGATAGATCGATATCGCGCCATAGATCTCACACATCCCTGATCTCCTTTCACGACTAACCCTTCCACTTGAGAGTCATCACCACTCAACTTTTTCCCATCTCGTTAGAAATGAGAGCCGATATGATCTTTTCTAGCTTCATTGTATTTGTCTCATACAACAAAATAGTGACGAAATAGTCATATGATGTGCAAAACGATGCTAAAAACAACACTACTTTATCTTTTTCCTTAATCATCTCTCAAAATCTTACCAACTCACTACACACCTTTGTAAATGTGTTCATGTGCTCCAAGAGATCCGATCATTCCTTTAATTTCAGCCCATAAAGGTTTTTCTATACAAACAACTTATTTATTAGGGTCTTCGACATGTATAGCTCTTTTAATTTCCTTAATATAAAAAAAGTTGTACATGACCTCGTCCGATAGAATTAGATGGATGGTGCTCATAATCTTCTCCCCGAGATTACACTAGTCATTATCTGACATCTTCTCCAGTTTAGTCTCCAACAACCTTGTTCAACCCTCATAATACTGGAATGTCATTAACTTTCTGCTGCTATGAACAAAATTGCTCATCCCATCAATTTTGATTCAAATATCATAGTTGAATTCCTAAACTTCCTTAGACATAACGCTCTAATACTACTTTGTTCAAATTTAGACCCCTTAATAAACCCAAATCAACTGTAAGTATTAGATATTCGGATCTAATATTGTTGAGGGTTAAATATTGCATATTATCCCCCATTTATATCTTGGTTTTAGGAATATGCTAATGTTTAATGGTTTATTTTATACATATTTGGGTTGCAAGGTGAATCTGAGATCTTTGATTGAAAAGAATGCTAAAAGCATAGATTTAATGCTCAAGAATCTCCAAGCCAAAGATTAGGTCTTAAAAAACTTAAAATAAAGAATTCACATGCTTAAGATATAAGAAAATCAAGTGAGGAATGAAGAGAATCGAAGACTTGAAATGAAGAAAATGAATCTTAAAAATTTGCCTGCTTCGACTGGTCTAAGCCCTCCTTCGACTGTCTAGGCTTTGCCTCGACTAGTTGAAGAACCTTCAGCTTGAACTCTAGCAACATGAACTTTTAATTTCGGACAATTTTCGACTAGTTGAAGGTGACCTTCGAGCAGTCGAAGACCGTCCTCGACTAATCAAGGGTCACGCAGATTCTGCACGGAATGCGTAAATTTGAAGCGGTTTCTAGACTTTTCCGACTCGGTGCGAAAATTGGAATTCCCCAACTATAAATAGGATTTCCTAGGATGTTCCTAAGCATCTTCTAAGGTTTAAGGGGTGGAGTAAAAGGGTGGAGCCGCTGTCCGGAATTTATCTTCTTTTTCTTTAGTTGTTTTTATGCTTTTCTTAAGAAATTTTAGTTGAATCATGTCTTTATTTGGCTAAACCTCTTAACTAGGGCTAAGGCGTGAAACTTGTAACGTGATTGAGATGTTTTCTTTGCTTTGATTCATGTTTTTATTGAACCTCATGGATTCTACTTATTTATTAAGGAATATTTTTAGTTTTTAATGGTTTGTTGTGACAAATTATAATAGATCTGCAATTGCTTTGAATATATTATTTTATTTTTTTTCTAATTCGAGATTGTGAAATTAGTAAGTCCCATTGTTCACCATCGTTCTTTGAGCATGGTAGGGTGATGGAATCCTTACTAATCTTCACAGTTCTCCTATGATTGGTTATGTGATTGGTATATCCTGTTGTTTGTCATTGTCTCCTGGGCATGGTTGGATGATGAAATCACTTGCAATCCCCACAATTCTCATCTGTTGAGTTAGGTTCATGAGAAGTTCAGAGATTTAATTATCTCTCTTTTCCAATTCGATAGGATATGACTTCAATTGTAGTTGGATTTCCTGAATCAAGTAAGGTAGCATCCTGAGAAGCTACAAGTGGATCCTTGGGACCCTAGTTCCTTTTAATTAATAGTTTTCACCTTAATCAAAATTATTCACTTTATTCTATATTTCTCTTCTGCTAGTTTTAATTTTAGTTAAATTCAGAAACGTAAAAGTTCTGTCCCTGTGGATTCGACCTCGGTCTCACCGAGATTATTACTACATTACAACTCTACACTTGAGGTTGTGAACAAATACCACTGTCAATTGATGGGCTTTGTACAAGCACATACAACAAAGATAGAACAATCGTATAAAGTATAATAACCAGATAATAAAGCAAACAACCACAGACACAAGATATTTTATATGAAAAACCCCTGCAGGAAAGGAAAAAAAAAAAAAAAAAAGCATGGCACAAAGGGGCAAAAATCAACTATAATGAAAACCTTAGAGTTTACACTACTCATCTTCTTCGATTATGGATGTACCCAATCTTTTCTTATGATGCGCAATCCCTTGAGAAAACCTCTTTATAAGTGTCGGAAACCATCTCACCTTCCAGGTTCTCTCATATATTCTATAATGCATTCAACAGTTATTTTTCTGAAAAGAAATTTGTTATTAAAAATACGATTATTTCTTTCCCTCCAAATATACCAATTAAGGGTAAATAAGCAAAGCCTGCTTCACCTATTTCTAGCAGAACGAATTGAATCATGAACATGATTAAGGACACAAGACTAAGGAATGTTTAGAAGATGGAAACGCACATATTATATGTAATAAGAAACTCTGGATTGAGCCTTTTTTTTTTTTTTTTTTTTCCAAATCCAAAGGAAATAGCTGCAGTTGAAGAAAAGATGAGCAGTTGTAATTTCTAAGTAATCTCTCAGTGCCTGTGTATCATCCATCAATCCCTGCGAGAGTATCGATTTCCGGTATAAATATGATCATCTTTGCAGGCTGCGTTCGTGGAAATCTAACATTCCGTGTTAGTCACGGGGTGTCAGTCACGGGGTGAAAAGGACATGTTTTGGAGGTAGTGCAAAATCACCTTCTCAAGGGTTGCACGTTAGTTTTTATAAGAAATGAAATACGGTCCACCTAACCCCAAATTACAAAATATTTGTGGGTTGTGCTAATGAATCCCCCTTCATGGACGTTATCAATGTCCTTAGAGCCTTAAAATGACACGCCTGTAACCCACCAGTCATCAATTGCGATGGTTCACTTAATAGTACCATTACCAGCAAGCCATGGTTCAAAAATCACGCCAGCCACATGATCCTAACTTTATGATTAAGGCCAATTTGTTATAACTGTCTATTTTTTTAAGAGCTATAGATTGCATGGTTAGATTAATTAATCATAAAGCAAAGTGCTACTTTGTAATAAGAAGCAATAGTAAGTGGGATCTACATATAGATGGTTCAAGATGATGATTGGACGACTTTATTTAACTCACTCAATTTTGACTGTCCATTTTCCACGTTATTGATGGGACGATGATCTCTTTTTTTTTTTTTTTTTAATCCATGGCTTGTCCTTATTCATGTGAAAGAATCGAAGGTCCAAATTGATTACTGGTCCTCCCATATGCCAATTAAAAACTCTATGTACGTTGCCAAGTCATGAAGCGTGCGGGACGTCAACAAAACCATTACTATATAATCTCCTGAGAAAGCTACTATCATGTATTTTTTAGATGAGATGGGTCTCCAGCTTACCGAGTGATAATTTCCAATCTTTCACGTGTGTATGACTTCCAATCTGTCCATTAGATTGGCCCAATCATGAAAATCACCGTGTGGAAAAATGATCACCCATATCCACTGGTTGAGTTGACCAGATTTAAGTTGTGCTAGATATTGTTTTCCACCGTGTGGCTTACCTAATGAGTTGATTAAGGTAATATCTGCACTTGTCGATCCTCATGGTGTGGCCAACCTATTCCAAGGATTGGATGTCACATGTAGTAAACAGGTCGAAAGTTACTTACCAGGTGAACTGTACCTTGTTGTTCAACCGGTTGGACTCGGGACCTATCAATTTAGATCTGTACGACTCGAAAAAGCTCTACTCACCTCGGCTTGACATTGGATTCAAATTGAATCGAGCTCGTTTTTGGACCTCGAAAAAATTTTGAGCTGAGTTTGAGCTTGCCCGAGCTCTACTTGACTCAGATCGAACCTCAACACGGATCGAATCAGCTCGGTGACTCGATTATTTTGATATTGATGTTGCTTGCCGAGTGTTTGATGAAACGACTCATTGAAGTGTGACTGCCCTCATATTTTGATTTTTATGTTACTCGCCGAGTGTTCGATGAAATACCTATAAAGTATTGTTATTGTTTTGCATTTTGTAAGAAATTGAAGATATATTTTATATGTTTGAGAAAATGTCGCACAGACTTGAACTCAACTCGAATTGGCCCGAGCTGCTGATTGAACCGAGCTAAGCTGGCCAGAAAGGCTTGAGGACCGAGCCAAACCAAGTTCAGGCTTGGGTTAGCCAACAGCTCAGCTCGACTTGGTTCCACTCATATACAGCTCTATCTATCAAATTGATGAGCTTTGCTAAGCGGTCACGCATGTGCATGCAGCTCATGTAAGCCAACACATGTGCTAGCGTAGTACATATGGGTGAGATCCAATCCATCCATCATGTTGGTTGGACTTTGTACGTGTTTTACCAAAAATAAATCTGCTATACTCAGTATGTGGGCCCAAATAGGTAGGGTTAGAAAACTTCAGCCATGCATGTTTTTCAACTGTACATTGATTTGAAAACTTGGCTCACATGACCGTTGGAGCGATTACTAGGTCTCTTGGGATCCCTCCTGGCTTGAATGTCTGAACCAAAGTCAGAAGGTGATCTAGTGTTGTTGTGCAGATTACGCTCCCAATCTCCCCTAATATCCACCCACAGATTAAGTTCTTGGTTGTTAGAAGGTTCAAACAAGGCTTGAGATTCAGATTCTCGATTCTGTATGTATAGGTTGTTATCTTTAGAACAGCAATCATCAGAGGTCGGGGAGTCCCAGCACAGAAAATCAGATTCCCCTGCCCAAGTCAATCTGTCGTTGTACTTTGGGCGATTATTTTGAGTGACCAGAATTTGTGCTTGAACATCTACATGTCGAGAGGGGCAGCCAAAGGTGTGAAGCTGTTGCTTATACTAAGAAAATGGTACTGGGGATTCTCCCCTGAACTTTCCTAACTAGCCTGTAATGCTAGAAGGAGGTTGGTGACTATGTTCCCCTGATCTGCCATCAACCAGCGTGTTAAACCTAGCTGAACACCCTTGATTAGAAGGCTGGATTGATCCCTGACTAAAGATGGTTAGAGTGGGAATATGAGTGTGGGGCAGACAGAGGGGGTTCGAGTCTGAACTGATCGATGGAGGGTCTGTGGACAGCAGTAGTGAGCGAGTAGCATACCTTGACCTAGAGGCGCTCCAAGGCTCCATAGTCATCAATAGGTTGAAGTTGAGATGCTGGACGATAATTGGATCGCTCTTGTCACCACCCTGATGAGGCAAACCTCCAGAGTCAATTCATTGAGCATCACGGATGTGATGAGCTGGTTGTTCCACTGCGGCATTGAGTTGAACATCTAGGATGCAAGAAGCTGGTTGATCCACTGCGGCATTATGTCGAACATCTGGGATGTGTGGAGCTGGCTGTTCCATTGCGGCATTGTGTCGAACATCTGGGAAGCAAGGAGCTGGCTTTACCTCTGTGGCATCTAGTCGAGCATCTGAGGGTTCTCTGGCTGTCTCTGTAACCTTTGAAGCAACATCTGTCTCCCTACAGGTATGAATATCTCCTCCATTAGAACCAGAAGGGACAAAGGCTCTGTCAACCCATTGTTTAGTTCCTTCTCTATATGGAAGGGAGGGCGGAGGAGGTGTGGGAGGAGGAGGGATCGTCGGAAAGGAGCGCTTTCCCGCTTGAATAGAAGAACTTGGTTATAAGAAAGTAAGAATGGGGAAAGACAACCTATCAATCTCAAGGTCCAACACCAAGTTTAAGCCAGTTGCTGGGTGCGGGATGATCTTAACCCCGGCATACACCAGGAATGAACCATCCAAGTTTTGATCATCTATTTCAACTATTTATCCGTAGATTTCTGCAGTTTACCGTGTAATCTGCTGACGCAGGGATAGATGTAATGAGGTTAAGCACCGTATTCTTCAATGATAACTACTCCAAATCAACATAGTGTTTTTGGACTCTTCACAAAGATTTCTCTAATTCATGAGTGAAAGAAATATATAATAATTTTTAATAATTTTAAAAAATAAATTAATTTACGATAAAAATGAATTTACAATCATTTAAATAGTGATACCAAACCTATCAAGGAGTTTCATAATCAAACTCCAACTCAAACTGTTTCATAACCAAACCTATCAAGGAGTTTCATTCCTGGTTTCTTATTCCAAACCTGTTTAAATGAGCCAAATTTGGTTCATCGTCCATCTCTTTAAGCACCCGATGAGGAAGAGGAATCCTTTGAGGTGGGAAGTGGAAAAAAAAAAACACTCAGTGCCAATACATCTTCTTCTTTTTTGGTAAAGATGAAGCAATTTATTAGGCAAAGCCAAAAGCAAACCAAACTACACAGGAAAAGAGAAATGTACAACTAGAAAATGAAAGGGAAAATGAAAGGGAAAAAGAAAAAGAAAAAGAAAAAACTAAAGCTAAAATACAACAAGAACAATAGCCCACGGACTGGAAAACTGCCCAGGAAAAATACCCATAGGGCACCCAATCCCTCGAGTACAACTTAACCCAATCTAACACCCCTGATGAGGAAAGACTCTTGTTATAGAAGTAGCAATTGTTCCTTTCTCCCCAAATAGCCCATAGAGCAGCAAGGACTAATCTTACTTTCTTCCTACCGGTAAGTAATGCAGACAAAAGACTGATAACATTAGATGGAGAAAGAACTCAAGGCATCATAATCAAATAAACAATCTGAACTCATATGATTGAGAAAATCAATGGTGCACCAAAAGGAACAACATAAGGTGATACTTGGTAAAAGACACTTGGGTAAAAAGCCATGCAAACGTGCAGATCATACTTCCTATAAAACTGGGTGATACTTGGTAAAAGACAATTGGGTACTGCTTTCAAGAACCATCTGTTCAACTTGAAAAATGATGGAAATTGAAATTACAAGTGGTCTTGATGATGCATGAGTGATCGACCATTAGTACTCTTGGCATAGAAGATCCTCACCATGAGCAGATTTAGGAAAATGATTTTCCCACCTAACTATTGTCTACTTGGATTTTCATCTAGAAGAAAAACACAAGTTGCAGGCGTGTAGTGTATTGATGATTGTGCCTCCAAATCAGAGAGGGATTCTACTTGTCTAGCAAACCAATCAAATATGCCAATGCTTCCGTAACATCCCGTACTTTCTAGTACTCGGGTGTTACCACGAGAACCTAATTGAGTATAAACGCAAGCTCAATTTATGTGAACATTTACATACTCTTACCTAAACTCAACCGTTAGGGGTAACTTGCATCCATAGATTGAGCCATCCAACCCTCTAAGCATAAGATCAGCGGTTAGATAACTACTTATACAGTCTTTAAGACACCTAGAAGTAGTGACGAGTGAGTCAGAAACACATGCGTTGCTGGATCACAAGATCCAACCATTGGAACTGTAAATTAACTACGAGATTCAAGATCAATCATTGAGTTTAGACTCCATACCGTACGTTGATGGACCTAATCATCAAAAAAATTGTTATTGGATTCATCTAAGGGACTTCTAGACCATTGATGAACGTTCCTGGAATAAATCAATCGTTCAACATGTTCTTAGCAGCCTGATGATCAAACCATATCTAAAACACACAAACTAACAAATCAACACCTAACCAACCATTAAAATCTCTCTAGAATTGATTAGGAATCCATAGGAAACCTTAATTTCAGATAATGATCCAACCTTCCAATCAACAGGAATCCATAATAAAACCCAAAACAGCAAACATTGTGTGACTTATCCATGTAAGATGACATCGAGTTAACATATATAATAGCCCTGATTTACTCACCAGTTGGATGAATGTTTTTTATTGCTGAATTGGACCACAAATAGTCATCATATCGACGATGATGGGCATTATAAGGCCATATGTCAACAGATATAGCCCACCCAAGCCTTGGATCTGCCTTGATTTTGGTCAGAGACCCTGATGCAGACCCCCAAACCGAACAAATGTGTGGATCCATTGATCACCTCGTTGTGGACCCCACATGAGGGTGCATGTACACATAGACTATGTGTGCCCGCACCACTCCAGACCGGGAAAACTGGTCAAACCAGGTCTGACCTGATGGAAATCAAAGCAAAGAGATTTTCCCTCCTCTCTCTCCCACGTGACTGCAGTTTGAAAGGGAAACTGTCGTTTGGGTTCGATTGTGTCCCACCATCACGGCCATTGTGCCAATCTAAACCGTCCATCTGGTCCAGACGAGAGGTCTGACCAAAACCCTCGATGTTTCGACCCAAGTCACTCACACTCAGGCGAACAATTCCGGCCGCGAGTGATGCTGCGCACGCGGAGATTGTTTACGAAAACGGAAATCCATTTTCTATGCTAGCTAGAACAATCCCACCCGTTAATTGCTTATGGAAGCCCCATTAGTGGATCTCGGACATTGAGGTTAGGGCGTCAAGTGATCCTATATAGCAACATCGATATCTCATGTGATATCTTAAGCCGGTGCGAGTTTTCTCAGCCGAAACCAAGGAGAAACACTAAACATGGCCCCTTCCGCATCACAAGATGGGTCCCACAAGCTTTTTAGAACCTATCCAGACCGTCCATAATCAGTAATTAAAGGAAAAGCCCTCCAATCAAAAAATGCCATAACGTGTGTGTTTTTTTCTTCGTTGTTGACAAAAACCCCACCAACCTTATCAGAATCCGATTCATGATCTACAACGATCGCTTAGTGGCCCATGATATGTGCATTACATCACATGAGATCAATCAGTTATATTTGTGTTAGATTAATAACAAATTCAGATTGAACATCAATAGAATCCGGTTTCGTATGAGTTAATACGTAAGCTTGTAACTAACCCTATGATTAGTAAGCAGCCAAACCTCTATAAGAAATTACAGAGACTATAAAAACTCCCTTTCTATTTCGGGTAGCCAGCCCTCACTACCAAAAAATTGAGCAAAGGCTATGGACTTTGACAGTTTTTGGCTACGGATATAAACCGTAGCTATTTTGCTACAGATTTAATCCGTAGCTAAAGTCTACTTGATCTGTAGCTAAAGCCTATGTTCCACTAGGATCTCATTAGAGATTGATGGTGCTTAATGGACTCCATGGGGCCCATTGGAATATATGTGTTTTTATCTAATCCGCCCATAAATTCTGATATATAATTTCAGTGGATGAGCCCAAAAAGTAGATGCCCACACCCAAAAATCAAGCTGGTTTACTCACAATTATGCACCACAATGTTAAACAAGGAGAATTTTTTATTAGTTGTTCATTTGTTTCATATATATTGGGGCTTACACCTTCAGGGTGTGGAGCTGGTGAACTGCCTTCACGCGCTACAACTTTGTGGGGTTTCAAACCCATGTCCTAAAGCATTATGACTACACTTTGTAGGCATACATTTGTTTCAACCATATAATGGTGAGGCATTTTATCTAAAACTGAAAAGGCCTAGCTATATGTCCTAGGGGGGGGGGGGGGGGGGGTTGAATAGGACTATGCCAAATTTAAAATTATACCAGTGGAATTAAACAGTAAGATAGCCTTATAAACAAATAAATGAAAGAAGAAACTTTTAAATAAATCACAATACGGAAATGTAAAGCAACCTCAATATTAAAGTATTGAGAGGCTGATACAAGTGATGTTCTAAGGACAACCTTGCACCATAAAAACCAAGGGTTTATGGCAGGACAACCTTACTAGAACGGTATAAGTATCAATATCTCAAACTGAAGAAGAATAAAGGAAATAGCAAGAATTGAAATTCTAAACTATTACAACATTCTCATAATGCTTGAAATGTAAATATTACAACATTCACATCCACACATACATTCCACATCTTTGAATGATAAAAGATAGAAATTAAATAAACATTCAAACCACAAGACACAAAGAATTATAGTGGTTCGCCTGTGTGTTCACCAACTGTTAAACAACAACCACACAGCTTGCTACTCCACTCTTAATATCCTCACATAGGGGATATCAGCGTTCACTATGAAAATAGGTTTCATAGGTTCACCTAAAACCTTCACAATTGTGTCTTTCAAATGGGCTTACACAATTCAAAAACCCCACTTTCTGAGTTTTATGGTTCTCCTCAGATAACCAACATAATGAGATTTTTCTGGCTCAATCTCAAAAGAAACCAAAAGCAATGGAAATTTACACAAATGTAAAATACATGGATTTCTCCTTTTGTTGCAACCTGGAAGAACCAATTGGAGTAAAAGTTCGAATATAGAAGTTCAATTGTCCAATACTCACTTTGAAATGGTTCTAGGTTCTAATTGATTTTAAATTAAACCAGATGGGCTAGCTCTATTTCATTTTGATTCCAAGAAGAAGGAATACAACAATTCCTCTTTTCAATTCAGATTGGAATACAGAAACAAAATCAAATTGACAAAGCTAACAAAAGAGAATATTAAATATGCACAACGTAGCTTAAAAATTAACACAAACTTATCTCAGAGTGAAGCCTTGATTTTACTTAAATTCGGATTAAGAAACTCTAAAATTCGTGTTGTATTTATAGATGCAGAAATCGCGTCTACGACTGGTCATGTGACCACCACGACTGGTCCTAGGTCGAACTGCATTTTGAAATTTTAAGCGCAATCGGATAAAACCTTCCACGACTGGTTATAGGGTGTCCACGACTGGTCGTGACCAACCCACGACTGGTCGTGAGGAACCCGGAATGTTTGCTGGAGTTTGAGTCGTAGCTGCAAGACTTGTCGTGAATGAGTCGGATTTGTTCCTACGACCAGTCGAGCAGACTCTAGGACTGGTCGAAGCTCAACCAAAAAATTATAAAATTTTGCAACAACTTATGACTGGTCTTAGAATTTCTTGGACTGGTCGAGCCAGTTCTAGGACTAGTCAAACAAAGTCCAGGACTAGTCTTAAAACAGACCAAATACTTATAAAAAGATTCAATTTGAATTATGTATACAAAATGACCTACCCTAAGGTCAATCTAAGGTCTTTCATACCTTGAATGTGAAGTATGGACATTGAGTCTTCATTTCTTTAGAAGATAGTTGACCTTTTGAAGATTATGAAGCTTGAGATCTCTATACTTGATGTAGCATTGAACTTGAGATCTTCTAGAACTTGAATTATACTTCATCTTGAGTTGTACACTAACTTGAGTCGTGAACAAGATCACTTCTTTCGTTGTAGTTTGTACTTGCATTTCTTGAAATGATTTGAAGCAGTTCTTCGTTCTTGACTTGAAGCAGTTCTTCGTTCTTGACTTGAAGCAAAGATGGAGTGTCTTGAACATATGAATCAACATGCTACACAAGACATAGATTGTGTTTTTTGCACCACAAAATTTGACAACCAAAGGAATAGGAAACCTTAGCACTTACAATCTCCCCCTTCGTCAAATTTGTGACAAAACACACTTAACAAAAATATGATCAGTATGAACACAAAGAATCATGCACTAGTTAGAAAAGTAAACCAGTTACAGCATGATTAACGAATCATGCACCAGTTGTCATTCACAAATACTTCATTACTTACTCCCCCTGAATAGCACACATAGATCCACCATAAAAATGATGCTACTCCCCCACAATCCATATTTATCAATTTATCAAACTTAAAATATTCTCCCCATTTTTGTCACAATATGACAAAGGAAGAAAAGAATAAATGGAAGTGGATGTCCAATAAGAGAGTAAATAAAGGAGTAACTAGTTAAGATATGCAAGTAATATAAGCAAAGTCAAAGTTCACATATCATTAACCAACTGAAACAAAAGTCAGTCATACAAACTGAAGTAAAATCAAAGTCCACACACCAACAAAAGTAGTATAAAAGTTATTACAAACCAAAGGATAAAACCATTTAATCAGATCCTAAGGAAGGAGCAGGTATTGTAGGATCAAGTTGATGAAGGCCCTTGTTTAAACGCCTAAGATACTTGCGCTTATATTTAAATTGCAAATCATGGGCAACATTCATATTCTCAACCTTCTCCTCAAGTACACAACGACGAGCATCAAAATCAGATGGCTCATAGTCAGGAGCATTAGTAGAATCTGATTCAATTCCATAAAAAATGTCATCCATATTTATATCATCAGAAGGAATATAGCCACCTTTTTCTTCCTTCCCTGCTTCAGCACCACCACCACCCACATCTCTTTAGCCAGGAGCCAATTCCAGCTTCATCTTGTTTATATTAGAATTGTTAAAAATAAGATGATGAATAAGAGCCTCTTCAACAGGCATAGCAACTAGCATGTGAGAAGCTAACACAGTCATAAGGTAAGCAAATGGAATATCACTGTGTCCTGGATGGAGACGAAACTGAATGATGAAATGACATATTAAAGAAGGCAAACAGACTTTAGTACCAGTGACGATAGAATGTAAAACCCGAACCATAAAGGAAGTCAGTTCTGTTTTGTTACCAGAACGCGGATACAAATTTGAAGTAAAGATTTTGTAGAGAACCCTGTATCTGGGTAACAAATACTTTGAGGAGAGCGCATTCCCTTTATGAGTCCATTGAACATCCATATTGCATAAATCTCTAGTTAACATACGTTTTTCTATTTCAGACGGTTTTTCAACTAGAGTATGAATAGGAATACCCTCATCATTAACAGGTATGTCCATTAGAGTCGAAATCAGATGACGGTCTACCTCAAATGGACCTTCTCTTGTTGCTATATTAAATGTTAAATTCTCAGACGAAAATTTAGAAATACACGTAATCATGGCCTGAGCAATAGATTAATATGCAAGCCCACCCCAATGTAGGATGTTATCCCAGCCTACAGATTGGAGAAGTGGAAGGATATCAAAAGGAGCAATGTGATCAATAAAAACAGGTCTTTCAACAATAACCTTGCGCATACGCAAATCTCTAACATGAGAGGGATCATCTTCGGGTGACCGAAGATGGCGCCGAGTGATAGTCGAAGGACGAGAGGAAGAAGGACCATGGAAAGTTTTCTTTTTCCCTCTAGAATCCATTGGCAATAGAATAATCAAAGATACAAAGAGTTTCAAACTATATGGAGTAGGGTTTGCAAAGATCAGATTTTTAAAAGGAAAACCCCAAAATAGCAATGAAACACAAAATAAATTACTTCAAGAGTGAAAATGAAGTAATATTGACTGGAATTTACAAGAAAAACATAAATGATGCACTAACCTTGAGTAATCAGACAGTTGGGTACGATTAGTCGTGTTACGGGCCGTTGAAGAAGAAATAGGAAATGAGGAAGATGAGTTTTTTTCCAATTTTTAAGAGATTCAGCGCGCTACACGACTGGTCGAGGACCGTTCTTACGACCGGTTGAGCACGACCTCGACTAGTCGTGAACCAACAAAAACATGCATTTTCATCAAAATTTGAAATTTAAACCAATAGATTATCAAATATATATATACTATGATATACGCATGCATGAATAATCATTTTAAATTGCACATACCAAGATCAAATTTCAATTTATTAAACCTACTTTTGTCGAGCGGTTTATTGAAAATGTCAGCAAGTTGAGTCTCGGTCGGAATGTATTCCAATGAAATAATTTTTTGTTCCACTAATTCACGAATGTAATGAAATCTAATGTCAATGTGCTTGGTACGAGAATGCTAAATTGGATTTTTAGAAATATTTATTGCACTGGAATTATCACAATATAAAACCATTGAATCCTGTGCAATTCCATAATCGCTTAACGTGCGTTTCATCCAAACAAGCTGAGTACATGCATTTCCAACTGCGATGTATTCAGCCTCAGCAGTAGAAAGTGATATAGAACTTTATTTCTTACTAAACCAAGAAACTAAACAATTTCCAATATAGAAACAACCACCACTGGTTGACTTTCTATCATTGATATTACCAGCCTAATCAGCATCTGAGTATCCCACCAACTGAACACTAGTATCATATGGATACCAGAGACCCAAATTAATAGAACTTACGACATATCGCATAATCCGCTTAACAGCAGTTAGATGCGACTCTTTATGGTCAGACTGATATCTAGCGCAAATTCTAGCACTCAAAGCAATATCAGGTCTAGTTGCGGTTAAATAAAGCAAACTACCGATCATACTGCGATATAATTTAAGATCTACATTTTTACCTGTAGAGTCTTTTGAGAGTCTTAATGTTGTACTCATAGGAGTATCAAAATTCTTACCATTCTCAAATTTGAACTTTTTAATTAAGTTCAAAGCATATTTGGTTTGAGAAATAAAAATACCATCAGGTTGTTGTTTTACTTGTAACCCTAGGAAATAATTCAATTCCCCAACCATGCTCATTTCGAATTTAAATTTCATTAAATCTGTAAACTCAACATTCATGTTAGTACAGGTAGATCAATAAATAATATCATTAATATAGATTTGCACCATTAAGAGATTATCGTTATGTTTCTTAGCAAACAGAGTCTTATTAACACGTCCCATTAGAAAATTATGACTTAGTAAAAACTTAGTCAATTTTTTGTACCATGCTCTGGGTGCTTGTTTCAAACCGTAGAGAGCCTTTTTAAGGCGATAGACATGATCAGTGTTCTTAGGGTCTTCAAAATTCATTGGTTGTTCAACATAAACTTCTTCATGCATATCACCATTTAAGAAAGGACTCTTTACATCCATTTAATAAAATTTGAATTTTCTGAAGCACGCAATGGATATGAATAGTTTGATTGATTCAAGACAAGCTACTGGGGCAAAGGTTTCATCATAGTCGATGCCTTCAATTTGAGTATACCCTTGTATAACCAGTCTAGCCTTGTTTCGAATTATATTACCAAGTCATCAGACTTATTTTTGGAAATTCACTTAGTTCCTATAATGTGTTTATCTTTAGGTCTAGGAACAAGATACTAAACATCATTTCTCACAAATTGGTTAAGTTCTTCTTACATAGCTACTATCCAGTTTTTGTCAATAAGACCTTCTTTTACATTAGCCAGTTCTATATGGGATGTAAAGTACACGTAATTACATATGTCTTCTAGTTGTCTATGAGAACGCACACCAGTGAGAGGGTTTCCAAGAATATGAGTGGTTGGATGATCTTTGACAGTCCTCAGTTCAGAATTAGTTTGATTTAATGAAGTATATGGTTTGTCAATTAAAAGAACTTCATCATTATCTGAACTTGGGGTAGGTGTATTCAAGTGATCGTCAATGACCACATTGATAGACTCTTGAATCACACCTGTCCTCTTATTCAGTACTTGATATGCACGACTGTTCAAAGAGTACCCTAAAAAGATACCTTCATCACTTTTAGTGTCAAACTTTCTCAGATTTTCACAGTCACGTAAAATATAGCACTTGTTGCCAAAAACTCGAAAGTATTTGACAGTAGGCTTCTTATCAAACCATAGTTCATAAGCAGTTTTATTATTAAATTTACTTGTATAAATCCAGTTGATTATATAACAGACAGTTTTTACGGCTTTAGCTCAAAGATTTTTAGGGAGCTTCATACTATTCAACATTACATTAGCCATTTCTTGAAGCACTCTATTTTTTCTTTTAACAATTTCATTTTGTTGTAGTGTTTTAGGTGCAGTAAATTCATGAGATATTCCCTAATCACAACAGAATTTCTCAAAACTTCTATTTTCAAATTCTGATCCATGATCACTATGGATCTTGCTAACTTGATAACCTTTTTCAATTTGGATCCGTTTGAGAATCTTTTTTACTTCATCAAGGGTTTCTGATTTATCTCTTAAGAAGGTTACCCAAGTAAATCTGGTATAATCATCCACGATCACCAGTATGTATTTTTTGCCACCTCGACTCTCCGTCCTAGTTGGTCCTACAAGATCCCTGTGGAGAAGTTCGAGCGGTTTTGATGTGGCATTGGAGTTCACCTTTTTGTGAGAACTCCTAGTTTGTTTGCCAATCCGGCATTTGCCACATATTTTGTCTACTTTTTAAAGTTTAGATAGACCTCTTATTAGTTCTCTTTTGCTCAATCTATAGAGATTGCGATAGTGTACATGTCCAAGGCGTTTAAGCCATAACTCGGTTTCATCGGTATGGACCATGTAACACAGTTGATTAGATGAGCTAGAATTACTTACGATGTAGCAGTTTTTAAAAGTTCTACGACTAGTTAATATTACAGAACCATTTTTTTTTAAATATTTCACACCCTAGGTTAGAAAATTTAACACTATGATTTTTATCGCATATTTGAGAAATGCTTAACAAGTTATGTTTTAAACCTTCAACGTACAGAACATTCTCAAATAAGGGGAGGTTAGAAAGTTGAACCGTACCTTGGGTAATAATCTTGCAGTTGCTACCATCACCAAATGTGACTGAACCATCAGTCATGTCTTTAAGAGTGGTGAACAAACCTTTGTCACCAGTCATGTGCCTGGAGCATCCACTGCCTAGGTACCATTTTGAATAGCTTGAAGCTTTGAAAACCATGTGGGCAACAAAGTAAGTAACCTTAGGAACCCATTTCATAATTGTTTTGGGTTTAGGAGTATAGTTGGTCTTCTTATGTTTCTAGTTGTTGTAAGAATAACCCACTGAGTTAGATTTTAAGAGCACTTTAAGTAGATCAACTATTTTCTCAGCTAAAAGGGTTTCGGTTCTGATTTTTATAGTTGATATGGTTACTTTTAGTTTTGAAAGATTGAAAACTTTTAGCATTTTTAGAAAACTTTTTATTAGAACTTTTCTCTCTTGAGTTTGAGGACTCTCCTTTTACAAACTTAGGAGGAGTATTCTTCTGTTTTGGAGGAATATTTCTATTATAGCCCATACCGGATCGGTCGCCACATTTTCTTGATCCAGATAAAAGTTTTTCTAATTTTGGATCACCTTGGGCATACCTCCATGTATCCTTTAAACTCAAAAGTGAAGAGATTTCAAGTTTAAGTTTTTCATTTTCAGTTCAATCTGGGAGGTTTTGAACTCTAAATCGCATTTACATTTTTCAAAATAATCTGAAATATGGAATTTTTCTAAAACAAGAGTTTCAAAATTTTCTTAAAGCTTTGAAAACTTTTCTTTCTGAAGTTTAAGGTTAACAACAATTTTACAACTTTCCTTGTATAGGGCATTGTAAGCATCTTGAAGATTTTCTCATTTTCATGATCACTATTTAGATTTTCTTCATTAGTAGAATCATCATGATCTGAAAAAGTGAACTTGGCTAGAGTCATAAGAGCTTTGACTTCATTGCTCGACTCGATTTCAGAATCTTCTGATTTAGAAGAGGCTTCAATGCCAGAAGATTTATCCCAAGTATCCAACATTCCTTTCTTTTTAGGTTTGTACTTTTTAGGACACTTATTTATTAAATGCCCATATTCTTGGCAGTTGTAACATTGACTATCTTTTCAAGATTTCGAAGTTTTAGATTTAGATTTTGATCTTTTCGTATCATTTGATTTCTGAAAGTCAACCCTCTTTTTACTTTTGAAAATCTTGTAAAACTTTTTCGCTAAGAGAGCCATATCATCTTCAGAATTTTCAAAATCAGAATTTTCTTGAGAAATACATTTAGAAAACTTAAAGGCAATAGATTTATCTTTAGGAGCTTTAAGATTTAACTCGTAGGTTTGTAAAGACCCAACTAATTCTTCTACCCTCATATTGTCCGTATCACGAAGTTCCTGGATCGCAATCACCTTTAAGTCGAACCGTTCAGGTAGTGAACGTAGTATTTTTGCACGCACTTTACTTTCTGGGATTTTATCACCAAGACCCCATATAGAGTTTACAATGTCATTCAGTATAGTATAAAAGTCCATAAACATTTCATTTTCTTCCATATGTATTTCTTCAAATTTAGTTGTGAGGATTTGGACTTTAGACTTCTTGACAATTGATGTACCCTCATGTGTCATTTCTAAAATATCTCAAGCTTGCTTTGCAGTATCACAGGATATAATTCTTTTGAACTTATCCGGTGATAGTGCGCAAGTGTTACATTTAGCGCTTTTGCATTGGCACTATCACTTTTCTGAAAAGTGGTCCAAGAAAAATAAGGTGTGACTTTCATTGATTTTAATCCATTGATACCAGTCACTTCAGTGGTAGGAGGGATCCATTCAGTCACTGTGGCTAGCCACATGCTCTCATCCATGGATTTAAGGAAAATCCTCATCCTGGCTTTCCAATAGGCATAATTGAAGCCATCAAATGGTGGAGGACTAGTGACTGAAAGGCTATCCAAATTTGACATCTTATAAATAGCTTAGATTGATTAGCTCAGGAAATAAATCCAAATAATAATAAAAATGAGCTATTAGGCTTTGATACCACTTGAAAAGGCCTAGCTATATGTCCTAGATGGGGTGAGAATAGGACTATGCCAAATTTAAAATTATACCAGCGGAATTAAATAAATAAATGAAAGATAATACTTTTAAATAAATCACAATACGAAAATGTAAAGCAACCTTAATATTCAAGTATTGAGAGGCTGATACAAATGATGTTCTAAGGATAACCTTGCACCATAAAAACCAAGGGTTTATGGCAGGACAACCTTACTAGAACGATATAAGTATCAATATCTCAAATTGAAGAGGAATAAATGAAATAGCAAGAATTAAAGTTCTAAACTATTACAACATTCCCATAATGCTTGAAATGTAAATATTACAACATTCACATCCACACATACATTCCACATCTTTGAATGATAAAAGATAGAAATTAAATAAACATTCAAACTACAAGACACAAAGAATTATAGTGGTTCCCCTATGTGTTCACCAATTGTTAAACAATAGCCACACAGCTTGCTACTCTACTCCTAATATCCTCACACAGGGGATATCAGCGTTCACTATGAAAATAGGTTTATAGGTTCACCAAAAACCTTCACAACTGTGTCTTTCAAATGGGCTTACACAATTCAAAAACTCCACTTTCTGAGTTTTCTGGCTCTCCTCAGATAACCAACACAATGAGATTTTTTTGGCTCAATCTCAAAAGAAACTAAAAGCAATGAAAATTTACACAAATGTAAAATACCTAGATTTCTCCTTTTGTTGCAGCCCAGAAGAACCAATCGGAGTAGAAGTTCGAATATGAAAGTTCAATTGTCCAATACTCACTTTGAAATGGTTCTAGGTTCTAATTGATTTTAAATTAAACCATATGAGCTAGCTCTATTTGATTTTGATTACAAGAAGAAGGAATACAACAATTTCTCTTTTTAATTCAGATTGGAATACAGAAACAAAATCAAATTGACAAAACTAACAAAAGAGAATATTAAATATGCACAACGTACCTTAAAAATTAACACAAACTTATCTCAGAGTGAAGCCTTGATTTTACTTGAATTCGGATTGAGAAACTCTGAAATTCGTGTTCTATTTATAGATGGAGAAATCGCGTATATGACTGGTCGTGTGGCCACCATGAGTGGTCCCAGATCGAACTGCATTTTGAAATTTTAAGCGCGATGGGATAAAACCGTTCCACGACTGGTCGTGAGGCCTCCACGACTGGTCGTGACCAACCCACGACTGGTCGTGAGGAATCAAGAATGGTTGCTAGAGTTTGAGTCGTACCTGCAGGACTAGTCGTGAATGAGTCGGCACTATTCCTACGACCGGTCAAGCAGACTTCAGGACTGGTTGAAGCTCAACCAAAAAATTCAAAAATTTTGCAATAACTTGGGATTGGTCTTGGAATTTCTTAGACTGGTCGAGCCAGTTCTATGACTAGTCGAACAGAGTTCAGGACTAGTCTTAGAACAGACCAAATACTTATTAAAAGATTCTATTTGAATTATGTATACAAAATGACCTACCCTAAGGTCAATCTAAGGTCTTTCATACCTTGAATGTGAAGTATGGACATTGAGTCTTCATTTCTTCAGAAGATAGTTGACCTTTTAAAGATTGTGAAGCTTGAGATCTCTATACTTGATGTAGCATTGAACTTGAGATCTTCTCGAGCTTAAATTACACTTCATCTTGAGTTGTACACTAACTTGAGTCTTGAACAAGATCCCTTCTTTCATTGTAGCTTGTACTTGCATTTCTTGAAATGATTTGAAGTAGTTCTTTGTTCTTGACTTAAAGCAAAGATAGAGTGTCTTGAACATATGAATCAACATACTACACAAGACATGCATAGATTGTGTTTTTGGCACCACAAAATTTGACAACCAAAGGAATAGGAAACCATAGCACTTATACATGGGGGATTTAATATGATCCAATAGGGGATTGAACTCCCCCAACTGAACATTCATAGGGGCCATAGAAACCCTAAAAAGGTTTCGGTGGTTGCCATTTCCATCCTGACTATCCCTCGGGGTGTGGCCCGATTCATGCTCAATGTCGCAAGCATCAGCACAAACACCAAATCTCTGAACCCCCTCAAACCCCCAATCAATCTAATCAATACCCACTTAAACCCCAAATCCAATTCCACAAAAAAAAAAAAAAAAGAAAAAAGAAAAATATGAATATTCAAAAGAGAAAGAAGAAGATAATCCGTCTTACATACCTAAAATGGACGCGGATTATGGCGTGAGAGAGGGGATGCTCAGGGAGAGAAGAGGGCTTCGTGAGAGGGGAGTATTCGTGAGGGAGGGTTCAGGAGAGAGAGAGAGAGAGAGAGAGAGAGAGAGAGAGAGAGAGGGGGGGGGGATGCGCGGGAGATCGAGAGAGGGAAAGCGATGTAGATTTGAGTTTTTTCCCCGGAGTGGAGGGAGAGATGAAATTTTATAAAGTTCGTTTGAGGGGGAAGGAGAAAAAGGGCAGTGTGCAAGCTGAGTTTTTGCATTTTTTCCTGCTACGGTTTTAGACTGTAACTAAAAGCCCTCTAGCTGTAGCTGTTGTGCCATCCTTCACAGCCCCTCTGCGTTCGCACACATCTGACGGGTTCTGGACGGACGGTCCAGTCAGGGGCTTTGTGGGGTCCATCATGATGCATTTGATATATCCACTCCGTCCATTAATTTTGTAAATTTTTTTTTATAGAGAATGACCTAAAAATCTAGGCAAATCGAAGGTCCAATTGAACTGCACCATTGATCAATGGTATGTATATAATCTCCACTATTTCTTACCGTGTGGTCCACTTGAGCCTTTGATCTACTTCCTTTTTTGGGCTCTTGCCTTAAAATGACTTTTAAAATGGATAAATGTATTAGATGAAGCACACACATTTTAATGGACCTCGTAGAGTTCCTTATGGGGCAATCGCATGTCGTAGGTACGTGTGGTGGCAATAGCTTTTAGCTACGATTTTCTTATTTTTCGCTACGGTTTTAAGCCATAACAACAGAGCTACGGTGTATGTTCATAGCTAAAAACTACCATGGTCCATACACTTTGGTCATTTTTTTGGTAGTGTACACATGGCAGATTCCATTTCAATAGTCCAAATGATACAGTTCGTCATTGGATGGTTTTGATTGGTTAAACCATCTATTGGGAAGTAGGTCAGGGATTGAACTATTTGGACAGTTTAGAATGATGTCAGGATACATTAACTAGTTGATAAATGTGAGTACCATGAGATTTGAATGGTCCAGACGGGTAGAGTGTTTGAAATGCTAGACCTCCCACGTTTCACACATTTTTTGCTCCTTTTTTTTTTTTTTTTACTTGCATTATACCCATTTATTTCTTATCTCTTTCGCATGTGTGTCACATGTGTGCAACATGTGAAGGGTGCATGGTGCATGTGGTTTGATTTGGTACGTACATGCATGCATGGATTGGTTGTATTTTATCTAGGTCATTACAATTGCTACTCTGCTAGCCAAGGAACGACGCGAGAGGACCGAGGTAGCGGGCTAAAGAGAAGAATCAAGGTTGCGCTTAACTGAGGTGGAGGCCAAACTGGCAAAGGTCGAGGCTTCGATCCCTGCAGTGCAGGCAGTGGCCGTGGAAGCATACAAGGTTTCTAGGGAGCAAACTGTCGAGTTGGAGGACATCTTCAACCCCATTTTCCAACAAGGCTAGGTTCGCTTCCTGAAACATCGATCAAAAAGGGCCCACCTCTGAAAGTGCCCTAGTTTGTCAAATTACGTGAATATTGAGTCTGTCTTCAAGTGAGTCCCAAGAACAAAGATTTCAAGATGAAGACCTCAACTAGAGAGAGAAGCTTAAGTGCTCCAAATAGGTAATGAAGCCTCACTTCCCTAAAACAAACCCTAAGGTATATGACCCCCATCCAACTTAAAATTTACCTCTAAACTCATTAGAAAACACCTTGGTAAGCTTAAGTAAGAAAGACACTTCGAATGTTAGAGGAATGAAAAATGTATTAGATATTGATTTGTAATCGAAGACATCTTCGATATTATCGAAGATGATCCGATACTATCGATATATAGTCTCATTCTGTCCAGCAACAAAATGATCTATCAACTGAAAATCTCGGTAATATCTAATACAATCCAATAATATTGAAATTCAAACTTCGATACTATCGAACCCTTTTCGATAATATCGACTCAGGGACTTCCTCTAAACAGAAGACGTTCTCAAAAGTGTTCATCGATCTAATTGAGTCACCCTCGATTACATTGAGAGTAAGTTCTCGATAGTATCGTATCAGACTCGATTCCATCAAACTTGAGGAACATTTTGTCCAGCAAGCTTTTAAAGAAAATACATATATTTTCGATCATATCAATATTATTCGATGTAATCGAACTTCAAAATTCGATAGCATTGAATGATGATCGATTGCATCGAACTTCTGGACAAAATCTTTCATCGGCCTAAGGTACATTTCTAAAGAGAATCCAAAAGGGATCAAATTACCCTTGGTAACAACGAAGTGCACATCTATGAAATCAAATGGTATTCGATAAAATCGAGCAGAGTCTGTTTTACACAAAAACGAACATATATGTGTAGAAAATCGATACAATCGAATGAGACTCGATATAATCGAAATTCAAATTTTGATTATATCGAAGACTATTTGATAGTATCAACAACGACGGATTTCTGCCCGTTTTATTACTGTTGGGATTCTTTTTCTATAAATACCTCAGGTTGCTTCTTGTTAAAATGAGCTAAAATTCAAGAGATTTTAAGCCTGTTGTTCCAAGATCTACCTATCCACTTACTACTCTCTCTTTCCCATTAGAGTTCATCATTCAATCATTTGCTTAAGCATCAACTCATAGCTTATATGCTTGGATTGAATTATGAACTCTAGTATTCATAAAGTTTCCAACTAATCATACTATCCTTGGAAATTCTTAATATCTAGCTCATGAGAACCTTCTCTATTGATTTAAATCTTACCATTTAAATAGAGAAGATAAAAAACCCTAAACCTCACAACCTTAAAGTCTTCGCAAAAGCATCATCAACAGGTTGTTGTTTAAGGGAGCTGAAGATTCTTCGTCATCATCGAAGATCTTCACATTGCGCGAGAACAAGACTCACCAACTTACTTTGTAGGTATTTAGAGTCTAAAGTGTCTTAAGCCTTTTCCTTGTGTAGGATTGAAATTCAAAGTTTGAGTGTCAAACTCGCCAAGTCCTAGTTGTTGGCCTTCGACGGGAGAATACGCTGTGTCCTTGTGTAGGACGTGTAACCTTACGTAAGCTGTGCATTATGTAGGCTTGGGTTGCCTTGTGTAGGCTCCTAGTGTTATGTCCTTAAGTAGGACATGTTATCTTGTGTAGGCATCTAGGAACCTTGTGTAGGTGTCCTAGCTTAACCTTGTGTAGGTTGTGAAGGTTCACGGTTAACCTGATTTAAAACCATTGGATAGTGAAATCCGGTACACTCTAGAAAAGAGTGAGTCCATCGGGAGTGGAGTAGGCAAGTAGCCGAACAACTATACATGATTGTGTTTGGGATTGTTTTGAGTACATTTATCTAATTATGCTTATGTTCATCATATGTTTACATTGATGCATGATTTAATTTATGTATAAATATTGATAGAAGTTACATCCCACACACAATACATACTATCTATATAGGCAGAATCGTCGAAATCAGATAGGCTAGACGGAAAGGAACGCATCCCAGACCTCCCCCAAGCCAGCGCAGCCTTTCTCAGAGAATCGAGGAAGCTCATCCTCCTTCATTCGAGACTGTTGTTGCTTCAAAGGGGCGGCCAAGTGCATACAACAATCCTCTGGAGAAGACAGAGGTTACCATCGCGGATCGGAGATCTGTTGAAACTAGGATAAACGCTTTAAAATGGGGAGCTATGATTACGGTTTCCAATACTAAAATCTCGATTCTTCAGATACAAAGCGCCA
The DNA here is from genome assembly GCA_021015155.1 of Magnolia officinalis. Lineage (NCBI taxonomy): Eukaryota > Viridiplantae > Streptophyta > Magnoliopsida > Magnoliales > Magnoliaceae > Magnolia > Magnolia officinalis. Next base: position 13,140,643 of record JAJHSJ010000017.1, read on the forward strand.
TCAAAAACTCCTGTTTTAGTCATTCTATCGGGGAAATAACGAGAGTCTCCCCTCTCAATTTTCTCATGGTATGGAAATCCAAACTGGCTCATGACAAGTTTCTATCGGACAACACTACAAGAAAAGTCACCTTTACCAACGAAAATTTTCGTAGGCAAAAGTCTTATTTTCGTAGGCAAAAACTTTTACCCGCGAAAATTTTCGTTGGCAAATTCCTCGTTAAAAGACTGTGGGGAACACCTTTTACCCACGAAAAAAAATTTTCGTGGGCAAAGGTAAGACTTTTGCCGAGGAAATTTTTCGTAGGCAAAACATTTTACCAACACTAATTTCCGTTGGTAAAAGTATTGACAAAACTTTTTACCTACGAATACTTTTGTAGATAAAAATATTTACAAGACTTTTTAGCTACCAACAATTTCGTAGCTAAAAATATTTACAAGACTTTCTACCTACCAACAATTTCATAGCTAAAAATATTTAAAACACTTTTTACCTACCAACAATTTCGTAGCTAAAAATATTTAAAAGACTTTTTGCCTACGAATATTTTCGTAACTAAAAATATTGAAAACACTTTTTACCTACCAATAGTTTCGTAGCTAAAAGGTATTTACAAGACTTTTACCCACAAATATATTCGTAGGTAACAATACTTAGAAAACTTTCACCTACCACCAATTTCGTAGCTAAAAATTCATTTACCAAACATTTTCCTGCGAATGATATTATAGGTGAAAATACTTACTAAACGTTTAGCTACGAATATTTTCGTAGGTAAAAACTTTGACGAGACTTTTCCCTACGAAAATTGTCGTAGGTAAAAGTTTTTTTTTTTTTTTTTTTTTCTACACAAATTCTTGATATACACCTGATATACAGCTGTTACAATATATTTCTTGATATACACCTGTTATGTAATATATTTCATCATATTCACATTCACATCCATTTAACTCTAAAGTACATAAATAAATTCATCCAAACATAAACTACACAAGACATTAGAAAGCCATTTCCAAAAAAAAAAAAAACAAAGAAAGAAAGTCAAAGAAATAAATAATGGAAACTATATATAGAGTCGAAAATTGAACTTACCTGACACGCATGCCTTCGTCAATATTTGTTGGTGAAACTTTATCGCCCAAACCAACAACAAAGGGTACAGAAAGAATTAGGTCCATCAAAATGTGCCAAGATTCTTAAGTTATACCAACCTGAAATAACAAAACATCGCATAGAAAATATACCTTGGGAATTTGCTTAACATTTATTACATACTTTGCTTCCTTAGAATTCCGGTTTATTATTTTTGTGCATCTTGCAACCTGCTCAAAACATAAATAAACACCACTTGTAATTGCAAAAGCTTTGTGCTTGTTAGAGATAAACATTAACCATGTTGGAGACTGCGCTACTTTGTACTTGTTGTTATTGGAACCAGTTCCAGACCATCATTTAGTTGTGTTTGGCGTGGATGGGCTATGTTGGACAAGTTTAGACCCTGTTTGATAGATGCCTAAAAATGAGTTAATCTCATTTTACTTAGCAGTAATTATGTATTAGAGATCTTAATCTCTGACACATAATTTCTGTTAGCAACATATAAACAACATATCCGGTCCACATGCCTCTACCTGTCTGCAGACAGTGAGTGCATCCCAACATGGTTATTTAAGCAATTGAGTATTTGAGAGAAGCAGCATTGGAGTCCAATTGCAAACACTGAAAGTGACAAAACCACAACAGCATACATAACTTTAAAAGAAGAAAGATATGTGAACCAACAACCGAGTATCGGTAGAAGTAATGAATAAGAAACGATTAATCACCTGCCAAGCTGTTTGGGTTGTCTCCAGACCACTGAATAACAAGGCAACTCTTATTAAAGTGAAACCTGAAGGCAGTGTGATGCAGTTGTCAGTCGTAAGATTCAATTATCTGGTCAGAAGCCTCTACAATTCTGTCTTACTAGCTTTTGTGTTGATACCATGAATCGATTTCCAAATACATAAACAACCACTATATCTAGAAGAAATGTTTCAAATAATTGACCAATGCAGTCTAATGTTGTCACTCTCATAAATCATAATGATATAAAAGCCAGGGAGCCTTCGGTATTTTGTGCTACTATGCTACTAACGATCTACAGTCATCAATCGGCAATAGGTGACCAAACAAGATACAAATGATGATCAGATCCAAAAGCGACGCTTGAAAGATCTCAAAATGTCAATTTATAGGTAAGGACAAGTGACACATTGAAAGACTTTTTTTAAAAAGAAAGCAATGCAACAATTCAATGTTGAATCTAATGGGATATTTAGCCAGTTCTTCTCCATGGGGATGTACAGTTCTTGGTCAACACCAAGTGAAGATTCGTAACCTTTGTAAAGTTAGAATAACAACATGTAATAAATGCACAAGACTCCTTGAAAACAATGTTTCTTAGTACTCGACAGAAATTATCTACCAAACATAGAAAAGACAGTCTGATGAGAATATTGTAACAAAGAATTTCTCACATCTTGACAGAAAACTCCCTTGAACTATTCAAAAAAAAAAAGCATCAAGAAGAAATATACTCCATTCATATAGATTTAGATGGCAGTTCTTGAACAGTTTGTTTTATATATGATGGAATTACCAGCTTTCCATGCCTACCGATATTCGCCATGACTACCAAAAAAGCCATGATGTTGATTAAGTGCATTTTTTTCCACATTACTTACAAAGCTTTGTTGTACATTAGCAAGTATATCTGTCATCAGTTTAGGGAAATGAATTTACACCAATTACATTTTTCTTGTTTCAATTAGAACTGGAAACAAACAAAATAATCTTGTGGACAGAAAAGTATTAACCCGCCCATCTCAGTTTCACTCATCAGTTTAACTTTTTGTGCTCCCCTGACGCTCGTTCAGTTCAAAACAAAGTCACCCAATCAACAGATTCAACCAAAAATCAATTTGGGGTACTTGAAGTTCCAAATGCTGCACTAAAAAATCGAACTGTGCATGCAATCCTCCACACACACACACCTCCACAAGGAGCCACCTAGAACGTGGATGGGATCCAAGCCATGTATCAGGTGGGACCCATCTTATAGATGACCTGGCCAAAAGATCAACACGCTCAACTATCAACATGTCGCACAAATAATAAAAATATAGCTACGAATATTTTCGTAGGTAAATATGTGTTTTACCTACGAAATTTTATTTCGTAGGGAAAGGTTGGGTTTTCTACCTAAAAAAGTCAAAGGACCCTTTACCTACGAAAATTTTCGTAGGTAAAGATGCCTTTTACCTACGAAATTCAGTTTCGTCGGTAAAAGTAGGCTTTTAGCTACAAAAAATATTTTCGTCGGTAAAAGTCATCTTTACCTACGAAAAAAAGTTTCGTAGGTAAAAGTTTCGTAGGTAAAAACCATATTTCTTGTAGTGCAAGTTGCTGCATAACTCCATCAACATTACCAGTGTGGTCAGATGGTCCCCTAAGGTGCTAGTTGGAGGGGAAGGTGTTTAGCTGAGGTTATACAGCATTCCAACTCATGCCTGGATGGAATCCGTCCTCTTGGATTTGGGAAACCAGCTGGGAAAGGTGATCTCCATTGATCCAATTAGCGGATACGGTATTTTCCAGACCTTCGCCCGAATCAAAGTGCTCCTTCGTCTAGGAGCCAACCTGCAGAAGGTCCTGTCCCTATTGGTTTTGGGAAAATTCTTCCCGATTACAGTGGAATTGGAACACAGATTTACATCAACATCCTTTCCTGCGACTCAAGCTTCCAAGGAAAGCACTAAACAATGGGCGGAAAGAAGATTCTTCAACAAAATAGCAGATACAAACTACTCCCCGCTCCCTGTTTGTGGATATGCCAAAGTGGAGGAGCCTTTTGAGACTAATCAGCGTTTCTTGGATAAAAGCAGTACCCAGTTATGTCCTCAACAACAAATTGCTCCAGTTCATCATGCTACAGTTCGCCACCTAGGTGGGGACTCCTCAACTTCTCAAGGGTCAGGTCAAGGCCACGTAAATGGTAATGCTATTGGAATTACTACAACAGGTCAAGGCCAGGTAAATGGTAATGCAATTGGAATTACTACAATAGCTTAGGCATCGAAAGCAGTTCCATCTTTGAATGTCCTCCAAAGTAGGGTGTTTGGGTCTCGAATTGTGCAGGCCCCTCAATCTAGACTACCAGCTGCTTTGGAGGTCAGTCCTTCTCCTGTGCCTGACCTGCTAATCAGTCAAGGATACTGTGTTCCTCCCTCCCGATGTGCAGATGGCACGAGTGCTGCCTCCTCTAGCCTTGTGGCTCCTATTCAACACATGCTTCCTGTCGACAGGGCCGTAGGAAACAAGCCAGTTCAGTGCCAGGAGAATGGAAATGTGACTGAATATAGAAGCACAGCTCAGGTAACAGCTCCTCAAGGCCCAGGGCAGTGCTAGGGAGATGAAAACGTAAATGCAAATCGCCGCTCTCCACAAACTACGGGAACGGTCCTCCTCTCTCATCAGAGCCAGGGTGGTGATGTAGAAGTCATTCAAGATCCTAATGATCGCCAAAGCAGGGAAGAGGATTGTACTATGACCAGAATCGTGCAAGCCTCTGATCTCAACTCAGATAGGGGTGTCGGTAATACTCCTTTGTCTGACCCGTTTTTCAGGCTAGGAATCTGTGTTCCCCCTACCTGCATTGCAGATGACGCAATGGCCGCATCTGCTATGTTAGCAGATCCTATTCATCATCTGCCTCCTGATAGCAGGCCTGCTGGAGCTGAGCCTATTTCATGTCCCAGCCTGTCTATCCAATAATGCCATTCTTTCAGTCCTTTGCATCAGCTCACCCCTCAGCACCAGAGAGAGATGATGGATATATCCAGAGCAATCTTCCTTGTGGACTCTGACCCTTCTGCAGCATCCCATCGAGTCAATCAACAAGGTGTGGAATTGGGGACAAATCACAGTAATAAACAGATGATTAATTATGGATATAGGTGTGATAGATCGGAGGGTAATTCCCCATTTAACCTCGGGGAACACATATTTCTTATGAAGGAAATTGACCTTCCTTCAAACGACGATCTAGGTGCTGAGTTAGATGATGGCATGACTAAGAGTCTAGGAACCCCACATGCATTGCAAGGTGTTTCTCAGCTATCGGAAGGTTTTCACTTGCCACTGAGAAGGGACTGGCTGCTTGACCAGCACTTGGAGATTGATTTATCTCCTTTCTTCTCAGATCATGATAAGCAAAATGAAACAGCAGTTATCAGCTCCAGGAAGGACCTCTACTCAAATCCCATCTCCAAACAAAAGGAGGGTGAACATCTGCAGGAGGAAGCAGAAACTCAGCCCAGTCAGGTAATCCAGAAAAGAAATCTTCAAGGAAAGTTGTCTTCTAATTAGAACAAGACTCTTACAAGAAGATTGCGCGTGCTCTACAGTAAAGGAGACTGGGAATCCAGACTCAGACGTCTCAAACGTCGGGCAGTGAACACGGGATGTGTCACGGATGGATAAAATTCTGGTGTGGAATGCCAGGGGAGTTGGAACCTGCAGAACTATTAGAACTTTGAAATGTCTGATGAGAGCTCATCACCCCAGGATTGTGGTAATCCTGGAACCTATGATCAGCAACGCTAGCCGCATCTGCATTGGTCTTTCCTTCGGTTTCCACCTTTCCTTCTCGAATGTGGAAGAGGGGGGAAAGATCTGGTTCTTCTACAAGAACCCTATTTCCTGTTCAATTATTAAATCAACTAACCAGCTTCTTTCTGTCAATATGTATGTCCAGACCTTATAGATCTCCATCAACCTAACATGTATCTATGCCAGTTGTTCCAGATTTATCAGGAGGCTTCTCTGGGAGGACCTGGCGGATTTGTCCTCCTCGCTCCAAGGTCCTTGGGAGGTCTATGGTGATTTTAATGCTATCACTAAAGCATTAGAAAGATGCAGCAGAGGAATTTTTTATCGGCATAGTGTCAGGGAGTTCTGCGAGGCCATTGACAATGTTAGCCTGATGGATGCAGGCTTCTCGGGTCCTCGTTTCACTTGGTGCAACAATCAGTCCAACTCCGTTAAAATCTGGGCCAGACTCAACAGAACGCTCATCAACTCAGCCTAGGCCTCCTCCTTCCCGTCATTCCAAGTTGAGCATTTACCGAGGACTAATTCAGATCACAACCCTCTTCTTCTTTCCTTTCCCCCTCCTCCGCCGAGCGGACCTAAGCCGTTCAAATCTCAGAGGATGTGGATTAAGGATAAATCCTTTATGCAGGTAGTAAGGCAAGCTTGGAACAGCGTGGATTAGTATCATCCAGTCTTCAACGTGCTTGCCAAACTGAAAAAACGTGAAAGCTCATCTGAAAATCTGGAACAAGGAACAGTTTGGTGATATCTGTGAGAAACTTAAGTTGGCAGAAGTTGAGGTTGCAGAGATTGACAGGCAGCTCCAATAGTCGGACTTAAGCCAGGGTGACTACACTTCCTTGCATAACAGATTCCAGGTAGCTTCGAATCAGCTCAATTAGTGAGAAATCAAACAGGAAATCTTCTGGCAACAGAAATCCAGGTCAAGCTGGCTACAAGAGGGGGATCGTAACACTAAGTATTTTCATGCAACTACCACGGAGCACACAGGCGCGCCAGGATCTCCAACATTCAGCTTCAGTCAGGTGCAGTTGTGACAGATACCGCTGATATCAAAAGAGAAGCCATCAACTATTTTGAGGGGCTTTTTAAGGGTAAAACCAATCCGATAAATTCGCAATTGCTAGATTTGGTGCCTAAGCTGATGACTCAGGATATGAACCATTTCCTTATCTCTCCGCCTTCTTTACAAGAGATTAAAGAGGCCATCCAAGCCATCCCATCTGACAGTGCGCCAGGCCCCGATGGCTTCTCCGGAGTTTTCTATTCAGCTTGTTGGGATATCACTGGCACGGACATTCACAAGGCCATCACTTATTTCTTCCAAGGTGGTAATATTCCTCATGCGATTAATTCCTCTCTGATTTGTTTGATTCCTAAGAGGGAGGCGCCCAGAAAATGGTCTGATTTTAGACCCATAAGTTTATGTAACTGCCTCTACAAAATCTTCTCTAAGATTATTGCAATTCGCCTCAATGGCTTCCTCCCCACCCTCATTTCTCCTGAGCAGTGTGCTTTCATCAAAGGCAGAGCTATCTCAGAAAATATTGCACTTTCTCAAGAATTGTTCATGGAGGTGAATCGGAAGACCAGAGGAGGTAATGTGGTGCTCAAGCTAGATATGGAAAAGGCGTATGATAAAGTCGATTGGAACTATCTTAAGAAAGTTCTGCTGCATTTTAGCTTTTGTGACAGATGGGTCTCCATCGTTGAAAATTGTTGGTCTTCATGCTAGTTCTCCGTTTTCATAAATGATGAAATTTCAGGTTTTTTCAAGTCCTCTCTCAGGCTACGCCAAGGGGACCCGCTATTGCCAAGTATTTTCATTTTGGGGGCTGATGTCCTCAGCCGTAACCTTCATAAGTTGGTGTCAGATGGCGGCTGTGTACCTTTTTCTCAACGAAGGGGTTGTCCGCAGGTTTCTCACCTTCTCTATGCGGATGATACCCTGCTATTTCTTAACGATGGTAGAGCATCTATGCGTAAGATCGTGGCCTTGTTAGAGAAATACCAAACTGCATCGGGGCAACTGATAAACAAAGTCAAAAGCTCCTTCTTCTGCTCTGACAAGTTCCCTACATCCAGAATTCGTGCCCTCTCCTCTCTGCTCGGTATTGCCAAAGCCTCAGGCCCCTTTACCTACCTCGGCATTCCCCTATCGGTTGGTAGGATGAGGTCCTCCGCTTTTCAGCCTCTAGTGGATAAAGTGCGGAGCCGTATCAAGGGTTGGACTTCCAGATTCCTGTCGCAAGCGGGGCGAATGGTCCTCATTCAGCGTGTGTTGTGCAACATTCTCATTCACGCTATGTCATCTTCTTCTATCCTAAAGCGTGTTCTCTTTGATCTTGACAGAAAGTTTGCTTCCTTCTTTTGGGGGTGGACCGAGGGCAAAAGAAAGCTTCATTGGAAGAGTTGGAAGTCTATCACGTCACCAAAGGAAGAAGGTGGCCTCGGTATAAGGAAACTTGTTGGTGTGTTGAATGCCTTTCGTATTAAAATGGCGTGGGTTCTTCGATTTCGCAAAGAATCCAGTCTCTGGGCCTCTTTCATTTCAGCGAAATACAAGTTACCTCACGATCAGATACAACTTGATCTCTTCCGGGGAAGAGCTTCCCCTTTTCATAAGATGATCTTTAGCAAGTTTTCTTTCCTTGAAGAGAAGGTTCAATGGAATGTTGGTGCAGGAGAATGTAATTTCTGGGAATCAAATTGGACTGGCCTTGGCCCCCTGCAGAATTTTCTGTCTTCTCATATTGCAGCCGCAGTTCCACCTCTAAAGGTTAATCAGGTTTTGGGCCCTTGGGGTCCGCTTCCGTCGTCAATTGCCCTGTCCATGCTCCCCAATGAGGTGACCGACTTCATCTTCCACCATGGCTTCTGCGTCTCTTCCGAGCCTCAGTCCCTCTTTTGGCCCTTCACCTCCTTAGGTTCCTTTTCTGTCAAGTCTGCGTGGGACATCAATAGGCTGACTGGGCCTAGGAAAAGCTGGGCTAGGTGGGTTTGGCACGGCTTGCTTCTGCCTAAAATCTCTCTTTTCCTTTGGAGGCTTCTTCACAAAGTTGTCCCTCTTCAGTTAGTAGTTCAAGCAAGAGGGGTGTCACTTGCCTGTAAGTGCTTATGTTGCAGAGATGACTCTGAACCAGGTCTAGCTGTTGAATCGTATTCGCATTTGTTTTTGGATAGATTGCAAAGTCTGTCTGAAATTTTTTTAGTGTGCAGGCGGGGATCTCCATCATGCAAGCATTGTCAGTAGAATCCAGAATCACGCAATGGATGAGTGCCTGTGCTAACAGGAGAATACAAGGGAAGGGTCATATCGTCTCTCCAGTTTTTATTTTGTGGGAACTCTGGCGGGCTCGGAATGCGGCCTTCTTCGACGACAGATCGATGAACCATCGGTCGGTCATTGCAAATGTCTCCAGGTGGTTGGCTTGTGCCAGGGAGAAGGTTGTCAGGAACAGATTCTCTCATCAAAATTTTTGTCCCCTCCAAACGACTCAAACGGTCATCTCATGGCAGAAACCTCCCACAAGCTGGATTAAGGTAAATGTTGACGGATCCTCAAGGGGAAACCCGGGCATGACAGGGGGCAGGGGCGTTTGTAGAAATAACAAGGGGGAGTTTATTTTTGGTTTTGCTTATGGTTATGGTCTTTCGATGACGAACACTGGCGATGAATTCAGGGCGGTTCATGACGGAATCCTTTTGTGCTTGGAAAGAAGTTTCTCCAAAATCATTGTCGAGTCGGATTCAAATCCGGTGATTAAGGTTTTCAATGATGGGGCTAAGACTGCCTGGGTTTGAAAAGGTTGGAGAACCTTTATCGACAGGCTGCGAGGTTTCGCAATGGTGAATTTCGTGCACACCTTTAGGGAGGGGAACGGCACGGCTGATGTTGTTGCTCGGATTGGCAGCTTTTCTCAGTCTCACTTATATTTCTCCTCTTCTGTTGATCTTCCTCGCCAGGTTAGGGGAGTCATTTTCCTGGACAGAGTGGGGCTCAGAGCAATTAGGGAGAGGAAGATCCCCAACAATTTTTTGTAAATTTCTGTTGGCGGTTGGTTGGGTCTTTACGATAGGTCTTCGTTGGTCTTTTTTTCTGAGGAAGACCCGAATCTTTGTACTTTTGTCCATGATATCAATATATCTCTCCTTTAAAAGATAAAAAATAAAATAATAAAAAAAATCTTGTATAAGCCTATGTGAATTGGACCCTCTATTGGCTTGGAAGCCATAAAGTTACTTTACCTGACTTCTTTGTTTTAAAAAGGTAGGAAAGGTTGTTATTAAAAGGTAACAAATTTTGACAAAGTCCTATTCACCCCCCTCAGGGACACTTAGTCATACTTCATACTTCGGTACTAGCGGTTCTACCACAATTTCAACCTCCAAAGGCAGACCTCCAGCAAATGCTAACCGCACTGGAGCAGATATAACTTCCTCTTCCCGAGCTACCATCACCAGAGATGGTTTGCTCGAGGAGGCACCTAACTGGGAATTCATGCTTTCAGTGATGAATTCCCCATGGAAATCCCCTGATACAGACACTTTGTCAGAACCTTCCAACAACATTTAAGGGGGGAAATGAAGGAAAAGAGAGAGAAAAAACCAGAGAGGAAGGTTCACAACAGATAATGCGAAGAAGAAAGCATACAGAAAATCGTCTAATGACTGGATCCAACGAGAAGAAAAGAAGAGAAGGGGAGAAGGAATCGGTGCAAGAGTCACATAAGCTAGCGACTAAAGGAAATGAGGGTGACCCCTCCCTATTTATAGGGCTTCCAGAGAAGAAACATTAAATGTGTGCATTAATTGCCAAAATGTGGAAAGGTGCATCAGCGCACATTCCTGTCCATGAGGCAATAAGGGGTTCGTCCTTGGCATGCATTAATTTTAGGTCAACAGGTGTCAGCTCATAACTCGGTTGAAGAGTATCTAGTGCTCACCACTTGCACGTCTCCTCGTATGAGCACAGTCATGATATCCTCCTCAATTACCGTAACGAGCGCTGTCTCCCTCAAACTCCAGCATTAAATGGAAAACTGAAAAGTCCAAATATGCCTGAAAGGCAAGCTAGCGTCCCTTAAAATTTGAAATATCTCGCCTGCGCATCTATCTAGATCTCATTACTTCCCAAGCTCACAAAAGTCGAACTTGAAAGTAGGGGGCAGTTGTTATGGGTAAAATTGAACTGGCCTAATACCTAGGACATAGCGAGGCCATTGTCACGGGAAGCTCCCTAAGAAGGGTCGGGGCACCAATCCAACCTCAGGTATCGACCCCGACCTCCGAGACCGAGTGACAGCCACAAATCCCAACTTCGACTGCCAACCTTAACCCCATGCGATAGCCTCAACCACCAACCTTGGAGGTCGACCTTAGTCCTCGGCCACTAACCTTGGAGGTCGGCCTCGACCATCGACCTCCGCCTCGGATACCGACCTTGGCCTGGGCACCAACTTTAGAAGTCGGCCTCAGTCCTCAACCACCGACCTTGGAGGTCGGCCTCAACCACCAACCTCGGCTTCAGGTACCGACCTCAGCCTTGGATACTAACCACAACCTTATAATGGAAAACATCTAGAGAGGATCCCCACTATATATGAGCGGGATTGCCTAGCAAGATCTCAACCGATGATCATGCCGATCGAGGTGCAATCGAAGAAATATCCAAAGGCAGACCTCCATCAAATCCACCATAATACGTAATTGACCCAGAGGACTTATAAATTGAACCCCTACTATGGGAACGAGCGAGGTATGGACAACTACCTTGATTCAATTATGAACATTGTAAGTTTGTCCACCAACGTAGGCATCAAAGAGTCCCCGACTATCACTCAGTGTGTCTTCTTTGTTATCTGTTACTTGGCAGGTATGTGAGGGCGAGCAGATACGGAACATGATCGACCATATGCAGAGAGGCCGCGTCCTTATTCCACACCTAGCAAAAGCCGAAAAAGCTGGGGTCGTCTCTTGACCACGACCTTGGAATTCACATGTCCAATGCGCCGTATGCTTTTTTACTTTTTTTTTATTTATTAAAACGGGTCAAAGGCTGCATCCAAGCGTACGATCCTGCGCCATTTTTCTGTGAAGCTGTCTAACAAAAAGGATTTCGCATCCGCAAAAAAATGTGTTATAGATAATGGAGAACACTTAGAAGAAACATTGTGTTGATCCATTTATTACGTGAGCCTGTCTTGTACATTCCGTTATAATGTTATCCGTCCATTTATTTCAATATATATACGACCTCTTTAATAAGCAAATTTAAGGAGTATTGGTTTTCATTATAAACACCACCTTTTGTACCGCTTAAATTTATCAACGTATGACACGTTGGCAGAAAAATGGTGGTCACTACCTTGTTTTCCCTTTTTTTTTTTTTTTTTTTTTTTTTTTTTTTTTTTTTAAAGCTTGTTAGTACACCCACGGTCAGGATCACACTTCACTGTTAGCCACCCCACTAGGGGATCGCTGTCAAGACCTAAGTGTTGAAACTTATTTATTTTTTATACTTATTTATTAAAGAGGTAGAGGCTGCGCACCGTGATGCTCGTCAGAAATTCCGCTGTGGATCTGTTATTCCATCTCATTTCGAGAGATGAGACCGAGAATAAAGCCAGTTTAAAACTCAAGAACGGAAAAAGTGGGAAGGAAAATAACTACTGTTCAAATCTATTTGTGTGCACAAAGATGTATAACTTATCTTATTTTGCTGCAGCTTGATATATATATGCCATCCAAACCATTCATAAGGTCATTTTCATTTGAAATATGATGTAAAGCGGATTGCGGACAATTTCATTTTGGGCTAGGATGAGCTAGCTGGGTTGCCGACACTAAATTTGTGAAATACCATCATATCGATGGTCGAATTTTTATTTTAATTTCATTTTTACTATTTATAATAAGTTTTAGTTTGAGTATAACTCTTTATCCGTAGACTTTAAGACATTAAAAGTGCTTAAAATAAGTCAAATAGGACACTATTTTTAGCCAAAAACTATTCGGACGGTTGGAATCACCATCATCTATAAATAATAAGTTTGCTATTTATAATGCCACTGATTCTAAGAGTTCTAGTTGTAATATTTAAAGGGGTGTAAACTTGTTTATTCAAATATCAATCAAATTATGATTTTTTTAGAATTTATTTATTTATTTATTTATTTTTTTTCCTCATAAATTTGAAAAATCTTCATCAGAAGTCGAGAGAAACTCCGTGCTCAACCTCTACAAGTCCTTCTTGCATCAGATTAACTGAACCCAAAATGGAAAACAATAAGTAAATAAAAAACATAGTATGATAAATAACTTCGTTAGCCATATGACTGTTTCAACGTGGCCGTTTAATCTCCACTTTTTCCTCTCGAATGGCCCACTTGAGATTTGGATCCACGTAACTTTTGGTTTATCTTCTGAAATGAGCTGAAAATCCAGATGGACGTGGTGAATTTCTTGCCGACGACATGTTAGGTCCTGTTGCGAGATGTCTTAAATCTGAGTCCTTTCGCAACTGGGATGCGGAAAGGAGTTTCGCGGATTTTATTGTTGCGAGATGTCTTAAATCTGAGTCCTTTCGCAACTGGGATGCGGAAAGGAGTTTTGCGGATTTTGTGTCGCAAGTCCTTCCGCAACTGGGATGCGAAAGGAGTTTCGCGGATTTTGTGACGCAAGTCCTTTCGCAACTGGGATGCGAAAGGAGTTTCGCAGATTTTGTGTCGCAAGTCCTTTCGCAACTGGGATGCGAAAGGGAAGTTACCAAAACTATAAATTGGGGTCCCTAGGGCTATCCTTTGATTATTCTAAGACTTCCTAAAGGTATTCTAAAGGGTTCTAGGGTTATCAAAGGGTGTAGCAAGGGTGAGATTCGAGGTTGTTCGAATCGGGTAAGTCCTTTCTCTTTGTAATTGATGCTTTCATAGTGGTGATCTGTCGCTTTGTGCCGTGGTTTTTTCCCGTAAGGGTTTTCCACGTTAAATCTGTGTGTTCTCTTTTCTTGTGTGTGCTTGGTGCCATTGGATTACCATCCTAGATCTAGATCTGTGTGATTCCGCAGGCCAAAAATCCCAACAAGTGGTATCAGAGCAATCGGTTGGGACACAGATCTGAATCTGAGGGATTAGTAATAATGGTCAGCGTCAGGTATGAGATTGAGAAGTACTCAGGGAAAAATAATTTTGAGTTATGGAAGATCAAGATGATGAGTTCCTTAATTAAGCAAGGCGAAGATGGTGCTCTTGAGGAGCGGAAGTCCACCATGAAAGATGATGATTGGAATACTCTTGATAAGAAAGCCTTATCATCGATCCGTTTATGTCTCACGGATGAGGTTCTCTACAACGTCATGAGGGAGAAAACTGCGGCTAATTTATGGGCGAAGTTGGAGGATGTTTATGCGAAGAAATCCTTTGAAAATCGTCTGCACTTGAAGCAGCAGTGGTATAACTTCAAGATGGCAGAGGGTGGAGATCTGGAGGCTCACATCAGCAATTTTAATAAATTGGTTTGCAAATTGCTCGATATGGATGAAGTGATGAAAGATGAAGAATAAGCATGTATGTTGCTGAATTCTCTCCCGACGTCCTATGAGTCATTCAAGGATACTATGTGCAGCATGAACAAAACCCTGAGTGTCGACACTGTTATCTCAGCTCTTCAAGGGAAGGCTATGAGACAGCTAGACAGCAACATAGGGACATCTTCTGATGCACTGTTTACAGTGGGTATGAATTCTGAACACAGTACAGGTTTTAGATCCAAATCCAAGGGCAAGGGCAAAGGAAAGATAAAGTGCTGGAATTGTGGGAAGGAAGGACATGTGAAAAGGGATTGTGAAAATCCTAAATCTAAGATGGAAGATTCTGAGGCTTCATGCAGGGAGGCTAACACTGCCACGTCAGATGAATCGAGTGGATGTGATGGTGATATTTTGTCTGTGTCTTCGCTCAGACGGTCATACGATGATCGTAAGGACGAGTGGATGCTAGACACAGGGGCATCTTTTCACATGACTCCTCATCGGAGTTGGTTCACTAGCTATAGGGAGTGCGATGGTGGACAGGTATTTATGGGCAATGACATTGCCTGTAATGTTGTGACTATTGGTACGGTACGCATCAGGATGTTTGATGGGGTGGAGCGTACTTTGACTGATGTCAGGCACGTTCCTGATTTGAAACAAAATCTGATTTCTCTTGGTGTGCTTGAGGCAAAGGGATGCAAGTACACAGGTATTGATGGTGCTCTTAAGGTATTCAAGGGGGCACGGGTAGTCATGAAAGCGCAACGACTCGATCATGTTTACAGGTTGATCGGGAGCACTTCAAAAGGTGGAGCTACAGTGGATGTAGCGAATTCCACCTCTGCACGTGTGTGGCATGATGGGCATGGCCACATGAGCGGGCAGGGCAGGAAGGCTGAGACGTGCGGACAGGGATACAGAGCAGGTGGAGCAGCCACCTGTGAGAAGAACCACATGGCATGATTGTAGGATATCGGCAAGGTACATGGACGACTCCAATATTGCAGGGGATTCATCTTCTATTCTGATGGCTCTAGGTGAGCCTGGTGCTGAAAAGTGGAAGGTGACTATGGGCGATGTGATGAATTCGTTGTACCAGACCGACATATGGGAGCTGGTGGAGCTTCCAGTGGGCCGGTGAGCGGTTGGATGTAGGTGGACCTTCAAGAGGATACAGTATAGATACAAGGCGAGGTTGGTAGCGAGGAGTTATTCTCAGAGAGAAGAGATCGGCTTCTCAGAGATATTCGCGCCGACGGTATAGCAGGTATCTATCAGATCCGTGATTGGCGCCGGTTGGCCAATGTGATCTTGAGCTATGATGTGATGCAGAAATAAGAGAAGAGGTCAAGAAGCTACACGGTTAAAGATTGAAGACATGGTGGAGATTGTTGCGAGATGTCTTAAATCTGAGTCCTTTCGCAACTGGGATGCGGAAAGGAGTTTCGCGGATTTTGTGTCGCAAGTCCTTTCGCAACTGGGATGCGAAAGGAGTTTCGCGGATTTTGTGACGCAAGTCCTTTCGCAACTGGGATGCGAAAGGAGTTTCGCAGATTTTGTGTCGCAAGTCCTTTCGCAACTGGGATGCGAAAGGGAAGTTGCCAAAACTATAAATTGGGGTCCCTAGGGCTATCCTTTGATTATTCTAAGACTTCCTAAAGGTATTCTAAAGGGTTCTAGGGTTATCAAAGGGTGTAGCAAGGGTGAGATTCGAGGTTGTTCGAATCGGGTAAGTCCTTTCTCTTTGTAATTGATGCTTTCATAGTGGTGATCTGTCGCTTTGTGCCGTGGTTTTTTCCCGTAAGGGTTTTCCACGTTAAATCTGTGTTTTCTTTTCTTGTGTGTGCTTGGTGCCATTGGATTACCATCCTAGATCTAGATCTGTGTGATTCCGCAGGCCAAAAATCCCAACAGGCCCCACCTAGCATTCGAGCGAATGAACTTTCCACGACACCCTCTCCAATAGAATCCGCGTCCTGGATGATTCCAGAAGGTGGGTCCCATGCAAAAAGGAAATCTTTGAAAATATGAGTTGTGTATTTACAAAATTATCGTAGTTCAACAAGTGCCCTTCGTATGGCTAAGTCGAACACGTTTCAGAGATCCGGGTGCACGCCACACGTATTAGATTCCTGACCGTTTACCGCGCAAGTGTAAATCGAGCATTCCATGTACAAATGTTCGACCAGTCGAGTCAAACTTACAAGAAGAAATTTTAGTCTGATTTGACATTCCATCGATGTCGTCATCCCCAATTGGCGTGCAATTTCCTTCTGCGCCTTTCGAAGACTAAAACTGTATATCAGATGTACCAGTATCTGTACATCGAAGAGAATTGCTAAAAATGAATAAGATCCAAGGCCCAATTGGACCACATGGTGGGGATTAGATGCCTACCGTTGAAAACTTCTCGAGGATCACTGATGTTTTACATCAAGCTGAGATTTGCGTTTTCCCTTCATCCAGGTCTATATGACCTTATGAACTGGTGGGATGGAAAATAAATATCAGAGTGAGTTATAGGAAGGTATCGACGGTGGTCATCATTGCCAATGCTGGTTCCTGTGGTGTGGTCCACTTGAGTTTGGATCTGCCTGATTTTTTGGATTATAAACTTAAATAATATGGCAAAATGGATGGACAGTGTGGATGAAAGCCGTACAGTGGGATTAAGTGGTTTAGAATTGCATTTGGTCGAATGTACATTGTGTCTCAGGTTTGAAAAAGATAAGAAGGATTAGACTAATCCATGTGTTATATTATCCAACCCCAGCACAAGATAACTTCCTGCTACATTGGAATATTTTTGGTGGAATTTGAAATGTACCACATCTGTGACCCCACAGTGATGCATGTGTTTTAATACGTTCATATAGGCCCTTTCCGCAACCGATCTCACTTGCATACAGGTGACCACCATCTGTGTGAATTTTGGCCCATTAATTACATTGCATGATCCACAATCAAATATAAGCTTTACTTAATATGGGTTTTAATTAAAGAAAGAATTTGATCCTCATATTGGACTGTCAAAATACCATGATATTTTCTGACAAAGCCATTACACAAAAATAATATTAATTTCACCTAATGCAATTCAATACCATTTAATCTTATGTTTCAGACAGGCCCTTTGGAAGCTCTTCAACCAAATCTTCACCACCCAAGGATTCAACACTCCTCATAGAAGGCCATTCACTACCACAGTCGAGCTACTTTAGAAATTTTCATGGTTGATGCATAAATAATCACATAGCCTACCATAAAGAGCACTTATTTCAGCTACAATATTAATTAGTGGCTTAAACAGAGTTGGTGGAATGCAAAAATAATATTACTTTTAACAATTTGCCCGACTCCACTTAGTGACCCCTCCTCTACCCAGCTGGATACTTGTTGGTGGGGAAAAAATTCTGTGAGCCCAACTATGATATATGTGTATTATTTATGTTGCCTATCCATTTTAGGAGCTCATGGTACTGCATGTGTCATGAAATGAGGCAAATCTAAATCCCTAATATGAGACCCACTATGAGAACAGTGATATATGGATGCCAACCATTGATAGGGCTTACTATAATGCTTATTTGCCATCTAACCGGTTGATTAGGTTACACAGACCTTGTTGAAGGCAAAATGCAAATATCAGCTTGATCCAAAAATTTTGTGGCCCTATAAATTTTTTTAATGATGAGTGTTCAATCACTACTGTTTTCAATGGTGTGGTTCACCTGAGATTTGGATTTGCCTCATTTTTTGGATTATGCCGTGATATGGGATTGCATAATGGATATACCGAATGGATAAAATATACTCGTCATGGTGGGTCTCTCCTGGCTTTTTCAAGCACTTGACCATAGGGAGCTCGGTACAGTGAGGGGTCACTACCGAATCTGAGCCCACTCCCTGTAAGAAGGACGTGGATTTCCTGCCAAAGGCTTTGGCAGGAAGTTCCTGTTCAAGGATGCTGAGTGGGGCTTACCGACATGTTAGTAAGAAATTCACCCTGTCCATCCGTTTTTGAGAACTCATTATACTACATGTGACAGGCAGAAAGTTCCTGTTTAAGGATGCTGAGTGGGGCCCACCGACATGTTAGTAAGAAATTCACCCTGTCCATCCGTTTTCGAGAACCTATTACAGTCGTTATATTACATGTGACAAAAAATGAGGTGAATCCGAAAGAAATTTATACCGTTGAAACCTTTTTGGGCTCCAATTGATGTTTATATGCCATCCAAACTGTTTATAAGGTCATTACCATTGGGATGAACTGAAAATACTGAAAAAAATAATAAAAATAATAAATTGCCTTACACAAAAATTTATGGCCACTAGAATGAATATTCAACGATTCACACTCAATCCATACTGTTTTCTCTCGTGTGACCTATTAAGTTTTGGGTACATATAGTTTTTTGTCGCATGTCCTAGAATGATCTCTGAAAACGGATGAACGGGGTGGATTTCTCAGAAACATATCGGTGGGCCCCACCTAGCATCCTTGCGCAGGAACCTCCTACCAAAGGCTTTCGTAGGAAATCCGCGTGCGACCATAAGCGCGTGAGGACTGCAATACACTCCTTTTCTTGGACGTGCCAATAACGGAGAAACCTCAACGCTTCTTATAAGGCTCTTAACAATCCCCACATCTCAATGCACTTCTCTCCAAAATGCATTTTCTTGTATCAAAATCCTTCCATTTACTTCTAATTTTTTCCCTACTACTTCTTTCTCAAGATCCCATCACAGCCGTAGATCCACTGTTCACCGTCTGTCCATCCGATGCTTCAAATTACACTTCCGGGAGCCAATTCGAAGCCAATCTCAACCGTCTACTCCCTTCGTTATCTCCAAATGGGTCCATCAATCTCTCAGGCTACTACAACGCTACCTACGGCGAAGACCCCAACATCGTCTATGGCTACTCTCAATGCATGACCAGTGCAACCGAAGAAGATTGCCGAGCATGCCTAAAAAATTCGACGGTTGAGATCATCCAGCGCTGTCCCAACAAAAGGCAAGCCATCATCCGATACTACAATTGCATCTTACGTTACTCGTATCAGTCCATCCCCTCCGAACGTGACACTACCTTTAGGCTTTTGGTTTACCGTGTTGAGAACACAACCAATGCAACGACTTTTAATCAGCAATTAGGAAGTCTGATGAAAGATCTGACACTCAAGGCCTCTTCGAAGTCGTCCAAATTCGCATCTGGGTCCGTCGATCTGACAGACTTCCAAAACTTATATGGTCTAGCCCAGTGTACCAGAGATTTATCAGAAAGTGATTGCACCGCATGTCTGCAAGTGATGATCAATCAGATTCCTGTCTGTTGTGGTAACAAAACAGGGGGGAATATCTATAGTGTGAGTTGTAACATAAGGTATGATCCATACCCTTTCTTCGATATTTCACCAGAGATCTCTCCGCCACCCCTTCCAGCTTCAACACCTCCTTCAACACCTCCTTCAGAGACAAACAGCAAAACTGATACTCGCAATGGAGATGAAAAGGGTATGTTTCTGTAGAGAATTTTACATATGCAATCACTCTTATATTTTTTGTAGAGAATTTAGATGCGCAGTGGACTCTAGCTGCTGGATATGGGATTCTTTCAATGAGATAAGGCTATGAGAGAAGAAAACTCTCAAATTCGATATTTCAACCCTTTGATCAATACGAAAAGATCATTGCGACCGTCCATGTTCAAAACAACGGACCCAAATTTTGAAGTGTTGAAATAACCAAACTGAAATTTTTTATTTATCTCCATCCACCTTAGAAAGTAAGGGCTTCATTGGTCTGTGGGATTAAATGGTATCGAATTGTATTAGATGGGATTAACACCACTCTAATTTTCAAAGATTACCCATATTCTAAGGCTAAAGTTCCTACGTATGGCATTACAATTTATTGGGATGCATTTTATTAAACTTCCACATTAAAAAAAAAAAAAAAAAAGAAAAAAAAAAAAAAAAAAAAAGAAAAAGAAAAAGAAGAAGCTATGTTTCTTAGCCCACATCGCCATTTTGGGACCGCTGTCATAACATCTAACCGTCCATCATTGCAAATCAAGCCAACCCAAAACTCAGTTGGGCCACACCATACAAAATCAAGCCTCAAAACCTCTAACATCACATGGTATGGCTCACCTGCATTTTGGATTGACACAATTAAAAGGTTTTAATGGTGGGAGTTTTCATTCCAACTGTTTCTGATGATCCGGCCCACCTGAATTTCGGTTCAATCTGATTTTGGATGGTAAATAGAACATGAGGGGGTGCACAAAATGGACGGTTTGGATGTCATGTACACATCACAGTAGCCCTGCAAAATGTGTTGCAGGTCAAGGTTTTGTGGATGATCCAGCTAACAATGGTACATTAATGTTTTAGATTGTTGGTGAGTCATATCAATTTTTGTTGATTTCTTGAGACTGACTCAAGAGAGTCGTGGCCAAATCTAATGAGGTGAAGTCTTTTAAACTGCAAACAAGCCGACTAAATTTGGGGTATGTGGTTTGTTTATTCTAACGGACCCCAGGGCAGATAGGTAATCACAATAAGAAATCTCCTCTGATTTTGGTTAATAATGAAAGAAACAGCTAATTTCAACAAAATGCAAACGAAAGATCATAGGTTTAGAATCTTTTAATCTGAGACTAACGGTATGTTTTCTCTAGATTCACGGTTCAGAGATCCCTGTCCATCCACAGGCAAATACACCTATCCATGTGGAACACATATGTGACATTAATATATCTTTCCATCAAATGGTTTTTTTATTTTTTATTTTTAACACAGGCACACACACCCCCACACACTCACGCCGTAGTGGAATTTCACCACCTATGGATACTTAAACCCTTGACCGGGTGTTGAAACTCCTGATAATCTACCACCGGAGCATGAGTACGGATCCTTCTTAGATCTTTTAAGGTCTAGCGTCAGGCTATTTCGCAACTAAGGTGGGCCATATCATTCAAAACAAATAGACGGTTAGAAGAACTTGTTTTAACCGACAGTTTGCTTTGTTGATGGTGGGCTACCTGAAATTTCTGACTTTTGTTATGTAACCTTCATTTGAATATGGAAAATTGGGATATGTAATAGGTGTTCTATATTGATACGGGTCAACATGACGGTGGAATCGGGCAGAACTCTTTACCATAATGGGAAAAATTAGAATAGCCATTACATGTTTTGTCAAAATGACCTAAAATTGGAAACGGGCAGACGACTCATTTATCTAAATTCAACGTTGATGTCAGATGGATAAGCTCATCTGTTCCGGTCGTTGGACAATGCTCCGCTCACAGCTGGCGGATGCGTTGAACGACAAAAACACTTTCAAAAGTTGATGGTGGCAGATACGTTGAATGAGATTTTAAAAGCCGATGGTGAAGCGCACATGGGGGACGCGGATTTGCTGTAAAAGCCTTTCGCAAGGAAGTTCCTGCATAAGGATGATTGATGGGTGGGGCCTACTTCCATGTCTGTGAGAAATCTACCCCGTTCATCCGTTTTACGAGCTCGTTTTAAGATATTTTACAAAAAAGTTGAAGTGGATCCAGAACTCAAGTGAACCACACGAGAGGAAACAGTGGGTATTAAGTGAGAACCGTTGTACATTCTTGTGACCATAAAAGATTTGCTTAGTCTAAATTTTTTATAGTTTCACTTCATCCCAGTATTAATGACCTTATAAACGGTTTGGATGGCATATAAAATCAAGGTGGATCCCATTAAGGTATCAACGGTACATAATTCTCTCTCCAAGTTTGCCTCGTGTGGCACACTTGAGTTTTTCATCACCTTACTTTTGGTAAAATATTATAAAATGAGCTCAAAGACGAACGAACGAGGTCAATTTCTAGATGGCGGTTGCCTCACCCTAAAGGCTTTAGCTGGAAATCTGCCTTCGGTCATTTTCTAGATGGCGGTTGCCTCACCCTAAAGGCTTTAGCTGGAAATCTGCCTTCGGTCGGTGCTCTGTGGGCCCACCATGATGTATTTGTTTCATCCATGCCGTCTATCTATTTTTTTTTTTAGATAATTTTATTGTATGAGAGAAAAAATGAGATATATCCCAATCTCAAGTGGACCACATTAAAAGAAACAGTGTTGAATGAATTTCAACCCTTAATAAAATTTTGGGCGCCATAAAAGTTTTCAATCAAGCTGATCTTTGGTTTTTTTCCCTTCATAAAATAAACAGTACAGCAGGCCTTAGGAGGATTTTAACGGTGGATATCCCAATCACTGTTGTTTTCGCATGGTGTGGTACAACTAAGATTTATATTCTTATCATATTTTCTATCAAGACCTAAAATGATATGTAAAAATGAATGAACCGATTGGATGAAGAACATACGTCATGGTGGGGCCCACAGAGCACCAAACACTAGCCACGGCTGGTGGCAGGGGAGTAGCACATCCTTTCTGAAACGGATTGAATACTCCCCCTGCAATGGCTGATGGTTGTTGTTATGTGGGCCCCACCATGATGTATTTGTTTCCTCTATTCCGTACATATATTTTTCTAGATCATTTTAGTTTTGGATCAAGCTAATCTTTGTTTTTTCCCTTCATCTGGGTCTTTATGACCTAATCAACGTATTGGATGTCAAATAAAAAGTACAGTAGACCTTAGGAGGATTTTAATGGTATATCCAATTGTTATAGTTTTCTGTGGTGTGGTCCACCTGCGATTTATATCCCTCTAATTTTTGGAAACAAGCCCTAAAATAATCTCTAAAAATGGATGAACGGAATGGATGAAACACATACATCATGGTGGGGCCCATAGAGCACCGACCACCGGCCACCTGGCTGGTGTCAAGGGTAGTAGCCAATCCATTTCCGCTAGGGAAGTGCATGAACAACATATGGGCTCATGCTTTCTTGGGGGAGTAGATTAGGTGAGACCCCAAACACACTTAAGACAGTGCGACGCCCTTACCATGGGGCTCACATTGATGTATGTATTAGCATTATGCCAAAAATCGAACAGATCCAATTACCAGGTGGACCATACCATATGAAACAGTGATGATTGACCATTAATGGGCCACAAAAGTTTTGGATTAAACTGATATTTGGTTTTTCCCTTCATTTAGGCATATGTGACCTTGTCAATGGATTGGATGACAAATAAACATGACAGAAACATTAAGGTGCACCCAAGGAAGTTTTTAATGGTAGGATGTTCAATCACAACGGCTTCCTATAGTATGGTCCATATCATAATTGGATCTCTTTCATTTTTGGGATGATTCCTTAAAATGTCCTAGAAAGGCCGCTGGATGCTGTGGATACATAATACATACATCAAGGTGTGCCCACACAGTAAGGGCCGCGGTCTCACCTAATTATCGGCTCCCCTTTCTCAGATCAGTTAATTTTTTAATAGCACCTAAACTTGGTGACCCAGTAATTCAAACTCTTTCAGGCTCATCCATTAGAATGGGCCATATTCCAAAGGTTCACATTGAGAATTAAGTCAATGCAGTGTTGAATGCTCCTCGTGATAAGATCCCGGGGGTATTAGTTATTTTGACATGATGTTCGTATAATCAATGATTGAACTTCTCCGGGTACTTCTGCAAACACTATTGGCTCTTTTGTTACTAATTCATACACATGCCTGCCTCTTGGTCTTGGGCCTCTTTCAGTCGGAAACGGATTGGCTACTCTCCCTGCCACCAGCCAATGGCAGCTGGTAGGTGCTCTGTGGGACCCACCATGATGTATGTGTTTCATCCATGCAGTCCATCTATTTTTCCAAATCATTTTATCGTATAAAACCAAAAATGAAGTACATCCTAATATCAACTGGACCACATTACAGGAAACAGTGTTGAATGAGTGTCAACCATTAAAAACCTTTTGGGGGCATATGTATTTGTCCAAAGTATATTTTCCAATAGAAAAAGAAGAGAACACTAGCTTGTAAGGCTGAGGACGCTTCTTTATCTTAATATTGAACCTTTCCATGGCCTCTTGTGAGATCACATTCTCACAGCTGTAGTGCGCGATGTAGCGATAGTGGTGGGAGAAGGTCAACTAGATCAGATAACGAGTCTAGCATTTGATGCAATGTTGGTGATTTATTGGTCATATGGAAGCATTTGGCCTCTTTTCATTAACCACCTTGTGAAGAAATTTTATAGCTACTGCTCCGGTCTTCTAATACTGGAACTTCTAGTGCACGTGCCATTTACCACGAGTCCCACCTTGATGTAGAGCGGGTCGCGGACAATTA
This sequence comes from Magnolia officinalis, assembly GCA_021015155.1. NCBI lineage: Eukaryota > Viridiplantae > Streptophyta > Magnoliopsida > Magnoliales > Magnoliaceae > Magnolia > Magnolia officinalis. The sequence continues at coordinate 13,165,103 of JAJHSJ010000017.1, forward strand.
CATGGCAAAGATGGATCAGAAAAGGCTCGGTCGGCGACAGAAGTGATCTGGACCATCAGACCTTAAATCAGGCGTATCTTGCAATCCGGGATGAGTTAGCCGACGAAAAATATATGATTTTGGGGTAGAACGAGCTACTTTAGCCAACCAACCCCGCTACGCCGGGTTGCGACGCTCGGAATTGCGAGAAACCCCTGATTTGATGGTCGTTTCCCTGTTTCAATTTCGTTTTTACTATAAATAGTAAGTTTTAGTTTGCTTATAACTCTTCATCCGTCGGGCTTTAGGAGTTGCGCCCAACGTGAAAAGAGCTTAGAATAATTAGGAGAACGGGTTGGTAAAGCCAAATAGGACACTTACTATTTTTGGCCGAAACCTTGCGCACTAGTAGACATCACGACCGTCTATAAATAGTAAGTTTACTTTTATAGTAAGTCGCGAATTCTAGGAGTCCTAGTTGTAGTTTGATTCTGATTTCTTTTCCATTGCTTAGTACCCTTATTTAAAGGGTTGTGAACTCGTTTTTATGAATTAATTAAGCTATTTCGAATTTATTTAGAATTTATTTCTATTTTCTACTCTCTTTTCTCGTGGATTCGAGAAGTCTCTGTGAGGAGTCCAGAGAAGTTCCGTGGATTCGGAATAGTTATCCTCTTGAGGAAGACGGTGCTCGACCTCACGTCCTCCCCTGCGTCACACCTACTTTGTGTTCCACTCTTGTATAAACTAGAATCAAACAGTAGAAGACAGCCAATTCATTTTGGGTAGGACATTCACCAAACGTGATGGTAAGAGTCGACCTAGGACTATGCAACCCATCATTGATTTAAACGGCGTTGACGCTGTACATGAGTGGGTCCCACTACATTTGGTGCACAAACACCTCATAGTAGCCTGCGGATTGGCATCCTTACACTTTGAAATCATTTATTTTAAGCAAATATGCTAATTAGTGATTTATCTAAGATTGCTTTTAAAGGAAAATAAATTCATGTTGATGCAGGAAGTAAGAAGAATGAATCCGGAACAGTTATAATTATCATTGTCTCTGTTGTAATTTCGTTAGTTATAATCAGCACCATTTGCACTTGTTTATGGATGAGGAGCAAGGCAATGAGAAGAAAACCAGGTAAAATAACCTTCTACTTAAGCATTGCTTTGTTAAAGTAGAATAACAATACATCTCTCTCTCTCTCTCTCTCTCTCTCTCTCTCTCTCTCTCTCTCTCTCTCTCTCTCTCTCTCTCTCTCTCTCTCTCTCTCTCTCTCTATCTATCTATCTCTGTTGGTTCTTCTTCTTCTTGTGGGCTGACCAGTTATTAGATGAACCATTGAATGACCCAGAAAATCAAGATCAGGATATCTCAATTACAGCAGCAGAATCACTATTATTTGATTTGAGTACGCTCAAAGCGGCAACGGGTAACTTTTCAAATGCAAATAAACTCGGACAAGGTGGTTTCGGCCCCGTTTACAAGGTAGATAATCAGTGAAACTGGTTGACCCATTTCTGCTCTAGCCTAAACAGTCTTGATTCTGATAACATAATTTTATACAGGGAAAGCTATATGATGGAAGGGAAATAGCAGTGAAAAGGCTTTCAAGAACATCAGTGCAAGGAATAGAGGAACTGAAAAATGAGGTTGCATTGGTTGCAAAACTCCAGCACAGGAACCTGGTGAGGTTGTGGGGTTGCTGTATGGAACAACAAGAGAAGCTGCTCGTGTATGAATATGTGCCTAACACAAGCCTCGATACCTTTCTATTTGGTATGGGACCTTATTGTAGATATCTGTCTTTCATTATATATCTCCATATTATATAGTTATGATTGGTGATGGGTGGGCACAATCTTTGCACGGCTCCAAACATGTTGTACATTGGTACATGAGACGGGTCTTTATGTTAATCTATACTACAACCAGTTGTAGGTGATGATTACTCGCTTGTGCTTGAGAAACAACCATGCTATAAACCAGCTTCAATAGATTCATATTTCAGTTAATTTGATTACAGTTACATCATTATCTACAATTCATGTGTTTTATTGGACTGGTACAGATCCAATGAAGCGACTGCAACTAGACTGGGTCACACGATACAGGATCATCAGAGGGATTTCTCGAGGTCTTCTATATCTTCACGAAGATTCCCGACTCAGGATAATTCACCGGGATTTGAAAGCCAGCAATATCTTGTTGGATGGAAGCATGAATCCTAAAATCGCAGACTTTGGTATGGCGAAGCTCTTCGGTGCAGACCAAACGGAAGACAATACAGGCCGTATCGCTGGGACATAGTAAGTCTTAAAATCCAATGCCACTCTCATTTTAGATTTCCTAATTCATATAAGGTGGATTCCTCTACAATATTGTAGAATAAGCTCAATGTACATTTCTCTGTGCGGGGCCCACTGTAATGTAGGGCCTAGATCCGCTCTGTCAATAAGGTGTACCCCGTATCCCGGAAATGAAATCGATACAAAACACATGTGGATCATACCACAGCTCAAACACTAAAGATGGGAGCACCATCTTGAAACCTTTCCGATTGTGTGTGGGATCTACCATGCTTGCTACATTCCATCCAATCCATTCAGAAGATGTTCCTCTCTCAGACGGAGTGGACAGCCCAAAAGCCAGGCATGTCTAAACAATAGATGGGCCACATCACATGATTTTAGAATTTTAGGCATGATGTAACATGGTAAGTCTTACCTGGGTTTTGGGCTAACCTGATTTTTGGGCTCCAATGATAACATTTGGGCGTGCAGATGATGTACAAGGTGGATGTCACACACACTTCAAGGTGGGCTCCACACACAACGTTGTAGAATAGTCTTATTCTACAAACGTTTCAGAGGAGGTGGGCTCAATACCCATACACATCCTAAAACTTACAGGGACAGGAAGTGGAAATCTATATAGTCTATATGGTAGGCCTGTTGTGGATGGAACCTAGTCACCAAATCATTTTGATTAACAATACGAACCATTCAATTGGTAGCCATCCAACGTGTGGTTAAACATAGGACTGTAGATGCATGATTTGTAACTGTCCACCTATTTCAAACACCCTGGCCCACCTGATGAGTTCACCATCCTCATTCTAGATCAAGAACATATTGAATGGATTGGATATTGCACCTGTCTGCCACACTGGCAGTGGTTGCATGCAGATGATTTCCCAACAGCACTTTAGAACTTGAAAATGAGCACCTAAACATCCTTCAATTTGTTAATGGCATGCAGCGGATACATGGCACCGGAATATGCTATGCACGGCCTGTATTCGACGAAATCAGACGTATTTAGCTTCGGTGTTTTAGTTCTAGAGATTGTAGCTGGTCGAAAGAACACCCCTTTCCATGATGCTGGACACACAACAAACCTTCTAAGCTATGTAAGTATGAGTTTATAAGATATAATTTCCTATCAATAATGTAATTAAATGTCTTAATCTGAATATTTCCCATGATTGGCCATTGGCAGGCATGGCGATATTGGACTGAAGGAGCAGCACTGGATATGATGGATCAAACACTTGCGGAGCAATGCTCGAGAACTGAGGTGTTTAGATGCATTCATATGGGATTACTATGTGTGCAAGAAGACGCGGCCGAAAGGCCTACTATGTCATCGGTTGTTCTGATGCTCAATAGCCAATCTATGACCCTCTCGGCTCCATCGCCACCGGCATTTTTAATTGGTGGTAGGATGAATTCAGGTTCAATTTCAAGAGATTCTAATTCAACTACAAGCAGGTCGGATCTATAATGGTTATTGACACCGTGTTCTACAAATGCAGTTACAGCTATTTAACTACATGTAGATTAACAGGGAAGATAGACCCAAGTTCTACTCTTGATGGAGTGGAATAGTGGAACAGGAATCGTGCATTCTCATATGCAAGCGTATGTTCGTAAATTAGAAAACGATTTGTTATTTCTTTTCTGTTTAAGAAGGCAGGCAATAATTCAATTTCTCATTGTGAGGGTCAATGCAACCCAGCTAAGTGTAGTTACTTAACATCGTGCAAGTGGCAACTAGAGGTGTACATCGAGTCGAACCGAGTCGAGCTGGCCTCAGCTCGGCTGCTAGCTGACCTCAGCTCGAACTTGGCTCGGCTCGGTCCTCCAGCCTAATTGGCCAGCTTGGCTCTGTTCGGTCAGCAGCTCGAGCCAGCTCAGGCCAAGTTTGAGCCAAGATCGAGCCGAGTTCACCATTGAGGCATTTCCACAAACACTTGGATTGCACCTTCAAAATTCCTCTGTATGTGAAACAAAATCAATGGTTTTACGGGTATTTTATCAAACACCTTCTAAGCAACATAAAAACCAAGAAAAACTAAGAAAAAAAAAAAGGGTATTTGTTTCATGTACATACCTTCCTTGCCACCAGCCACACTTCGTTGCATCATTTTATCAAACACTTAGTGAGCAACATCAATGGCAAAGTAATCGAGTCACTGAACTAGTTTGATTCGAGCTGGATCCGATCCGAGTCGAGTTGAGTTGGGGCCTACTCGAACTCAGCTTTTAAAAAAAAGGAAAGTGGACAATTACCACTAGAATTTCATTAATCACGAGAATGTACAACCATTCAGGCAAGACCCAACAAAAAGGATTTAGGCCCCACCTATCTTATAACCTCGAGCTATACACAAAATGAAGCATCAGAATGACAAAGGGGGACACCACGGCCCCCACCGGGGCACCACTACCACTACCACTTTTTTACTAAGAGGAATCTAACATCTCCTAGACCGGCATTGTCCAGCACTAAGGCGCCTCTGACTTTCTAGGGCAGCTATCTACGGCTTCTAAAAATCTGGGGTGGACACCTGTTGCCATGGGGGATGGCCTAGAATCTTTCAAATAGGAAGACCCTAGCTATCCAAGTCCTTATCCATTTTTTCTATTGTCAATTGCCCATTCGTAGGCCACTGATCAAAGAGTTAGAAACTTCCGATCTGGAATATTTGGGAATAGTCCATCCATGGTGGGCAAGCAGAACAATCTACGGCTCCAAGACGTGGGCCCAGTAATATGGACAACATCAGAGCAGCATACATGTCCTGCTGCTTGAGGGCCCTATAGTTCATAGGACAATAATAACAAGTTAATGTGTGCAAGCAATGGACTGAAGAAGGAGAAGAAGGCCCTATAGTGCCTTGGACAATAACACTAATGAGTGTAAGGAATCAATCTAAGAAGCTATACATGCAAGCCAACCTCTGATAATTCTAGGAACATTGGAAGTTGCACATAAAACTTTCCAGTGTAGCACTTATTTCATAGCCCTAGAGCTTGTTAACTTGACTCAAAACTTGGCCAAGTCAACTTGACTTGGTTGTATACACATTGTCTTGCCAAGTCATTTTAGAGCATGAACCTAAAATAGAAGCAAATCCAAATCGCAGGTGAACTACTAGTGATTTAATGCCCACCATTAAAAACTGAACATGAAGTGAAGGGATTTGACTGTGAAATGCCATGCAATACTGAAGGGAATTGACCGTGAAATGCATGAAATTGACCGTCAAGTGAAGGGAATTGATCGTGAAATGCATGGAATTGACTGTGAAGTGAAGGGAAATGACCGTGAAATGCATCGAATTGACCGTGAAGTGAAGTGAAT
>JAJHSJ010000017.1:13170840-13229212 GCA_021015155.1 Magnolia officinalis
TGTGCTTGAAATCCTCTCCCAATTGATATGAATTTTTATTTGTTTGCCATGCATGATATCCTGAGGAGGATTGCTGGATGGAAGCGTTGTTGTTGTTACCCATAAAATGTCATTTGAGGAGTGAATGAGTTTGGGACATTTGTATATTGATTAGAGAACCAACTGCGTCGCTGATCAAAACTTTGGAGTTGTGAGACCAGCTCAGCATATGAAGGCCTTGGTGGCTTTATGTAACGCCCTGAAAATCGGGGGTCGAGCATAAACTCAACTCCCGAGTTCCAACGCATTACTTATGCAACAAAATGAATGATGATTGAATGTTGTCGGTATTAGAGCATTAAACATGAGTGAGATTAAGCCAAAAGCATATCATACTCCAGAGACAGTTAAATTGCGAGCGGAAGACTGTGATAGATAGATAAAATATATAAACTATGGTGAGTCTCCAGAGTGTGATAAAGTTACCAAGTTAAATAATTACAAGTACAATTTCAAATTATACCAAAGGTGTAGTGTTATCTAGTCAACATCCTTATAATCCCGTCGATCAAGACACGACTCGCATGAAGCCGTCAGCACACAACATATACGAACAAGCATCATTGTCGTCATAAAGGTCCGGCTCTGCCTCAGGAGTACCGTCACCATCTGCAATCAGACAAAGTCTGGTGGGGGTGTTCGGAACACCGTCTCGTAACGTGGGAGTGAGTAGCTAACTCAGTGGAACAATAAAGCATATGTTAACATGTTATCAATTCAGTCAAGCAGTAATGATAAAGCAGTACAATCAAACACTCCTAACTACTCTTATTAATGCAAGTATGAATGTAGTCATGATGTATGCCCTCACCACACACTCTCTCGTGCGACACCATCTTACGTTCGTGGCATGCTTGCATTCCTCAGTGCTCCACATCTTCCAGGCACATGCAATGCATGATGAGCATGATTACCGAGTTGTTATTAGTCCATTTCAAACAGAAGGATTGGGAAACTAAGGTACCTCCCTTGTATCATTCCCAAACATGATCCATTCTAGGGTCGTCAGTCCTAGTTAATCTCAGACGATGATGTGTTTTATAGGTCGCTGCAAAGGCTGTTAGGGCTGTTACGCACAAGGTTACACCATCCCCCATCACCTTTTTAACGATTCATCACTATACAGATACAGGCCTAGTTTCATACTCTATACACTGCGGCAAAACTCGTCGCCTCACCACAATTTAGAGTATGCTCGAGGTTACTACAAAGGGTTACCAGGGCTGTTACTCGCATTCGTTATACCACTCCCCCATCACCTTATCAATGTAGGCCGATAGCATGAATATAGTATCCCATACCACCATAATCGGCTCACGAGTCTGGTTGCTCACTGGTCACTACGGGGAGGCACGTGGCCCCAGTGTAGGCCGACAGGTCGACCACGGTGTCCCATACCACCATGCCGCTCATGAGTCTTAGCGGATCGAGGTACCATGGTTAAAAGGGATTTCACTGGTAAGTTTGGTACCCTAGGTTCAAGCAGTAACGTCCAAACATGGTGAACATACATAAGACAATCGGATTGCTTGACGAGCTCGGCTAGCTCGAACCACAACAAGTTGAATGATATGAAGCGCATAAGCACTTCGTGTGGCCAACCACTATCGCCAACCGAAGTACAACTCGGGTTCGTCGAACACATCTCACGTGGCAAATGAAACTCAGCCACGAATTCGATCCCGTTACCGACTGCCTGGACTATACAATAGCCCCAATCACATTCAATTTCAGATATTTAAAGCAGTAATGGATCAAAATTCAAATCATACAATCAAAGACTGATATTATCCGTTTAGGGCTGCCAGGGCTGTTGCACGCATTCATTGCTCCACTCCCCCATCACCCATGACGGATCATACAACATAAACATGAATTTAAACATATGCATTACATAGATAAAATCATACAATTAGTTGAGCATGTTATGAAGCACAACACAAGCATGAGTTTGTACATATTCAATTCCTAATCACACAGCTATCCAAGGAAATCATACACATAGTTAAAGGAGTTGATAATCATATCTCAACACCCTTATACATTACAATTTACTAACTACTACTCATTCAAACGCTTCAACAAACACTTAGACTACATACATCAACATACATGACGTATGTTGATCACATAGGTATTAGGCCAAATCCTTTCACTAGGGAGTTACCCCAATCATAACACGCATACACCCACGACGGATAGTCATGGCAAGAAGGAATCCAAGTTCCATATTCATTCATTCATTTCCACAAACACTTGGGCCACACATTTTAATACAAGTAGTGTATATTGGTCGTGGTGTGATTTAGGGCAAATCCTTTCATCAAAGGGGTATCGCCAATACAATAATCATAAATCGTCATGGCGAGCACAAATGAGAAGTCTATACTCATTCGGTCATTTTCACAAACACTTAGAATACACTATTTTAACATACATAGTGTATATTAGCAAAATCATGTATTAGGGCGAACCCTTTCGCCAAACAAATATTTTATCCAGATATAATATATTCTTACAACAAATAATCATGGCAAACACATTTTCAAAATTTATACGTAGACGGTATTTTCTACAAATACCTAGAGTATGTAAAATTCCATATTTTTCATCTTTAATCGAAACGGAAAACAGACAGCACTTTGTACATGTGCAATTGCATGCAGATCATGAATCTATCATTATCTGACATTGAAAGTGTTGAAAACCATAACCTATACACCTAAAGTCCGCACCTTTTGTCGTAGAATCGTAACGGAGTCGGTAGATTCGCTAGGCTTTCGTATACAGCAGTTTGGCAACCTATAGAACGAAATAGGTTAGCTATTTCATAACCTACAACCTATACAACCCCAAAAGATTAGGGTTAGGGTTTTTTACCTAGAAACAAAGTCGGAATCGCCGGGAAGCGATAAGAATGGTGCGATTGAGCATGGATAGCAGCAGGGAAGAGTGGCAGGGAGATTCTCCCACTTCTCTCGCACTTCTCTCTCTTTTCTCTCTTCTCTCTCTAGGGTTTCTCTCAAATTCATATGGCTGCAATGAGAGAGGGTTTAAGGTCCTTATATAGCCTAAAAACTCACCGAAATAGACTCCAGGTCAAAGTATACTTAGGTTATAACCAAAGCGGACCTGTTTTAGCTCAACGGAGGACTTCTGGCGGGCCTCCTTGAGCCAAAGGTCGGACTTAAGCTCACCGACACCGGATCTACGTTTAGTTAAGTTTTCATTTCGGTCGAATTTTCAGATCGCACGTGGCGGACCAGTTTCAGTTCAACGGTCAGTGGATCTCGATCGAAGATTCCGAGTACATGGATATGTGTATGAAATTTCTCCTGATCCGAGGGTGTAATTTGGTCTGATTCTGACGGTCTAGTTGCTTAAAAATGATCCGCAAGCGAGAGGTGCCAGATTACTATTTGAGATATTTTATTTTGAATTAATTTCACATTTCTCACACTCTTCACTCCGAGCTCAAGCGAATAGCGCTGAGACACTATCTGGATTTGATTTCTGAGATGGTTGTCAAGCCCAGCAAGGCGGTCCTAATTCCTTAACTTCATGTTAATCGGACTTCCGACGTGCGGTCCAGATCTGATACGGAGTTTCCAGATGCTCCCGAGAGCAGCCGGGTAATGAGATTGATCCTAGATTTTAGGATACTCTAGCGTCAATGATTTTACAAGTTTTGGGTCTTGCAGATCGTATTTAAAGTGATTGGTACTAATTTCATGGGTACTATAGTTTCACACTAGCTAATTCTCGCCTAATTTCTAAAGGATTTAGTCCTGGGTGATTTCGGTCTAAGGTGATACTTAGTCCTTTGTAGCAATGTTTAGTTTAAGTATTGTTCTTCATTACCTAAACTTTAAGATAGCGTCTAATGTGAAAGTACTTAAAAAATTTAAAGAACAAGGTGGTGAAAGGTGAGATTTGCGAAGGAAATGGGTTAAGGAGCGATTTTAGACTGTGGGATTCAGTTCCGATAAGTTAATAAGGTGTTAGGATCGACTCATTGCCTAAGGACGTCTAATCCCAGGTTGGCAAAAATTCGGGATGTTATACTTTAGCATGGTAGTGGTGAAAGTTTCATATTGAGGACCAAGGCTAGTGAGAAGGGAGAAAACTTTTTCTTTGTCTGGGACAAGTTTCCCGATAGCTGCAAGACTATCGCATAAACCCTTGAAGGTGCGAATATGTTCTCTAATGGGTTTGTCATCTTCTTTGCGAAGATATGTTACCTATTGTCTGAGTGTGAATTCACGTTCTTGTGAATCTTCCGCATATGCATTATTGAGTGCATCCCAGACAGCATGGGCTGTGTCTAAGCCAGCAACGAGGCCAAGTGTTTCTTCAGAGAGTATTCCAATTATTCACCCACGAAGAAGACGATCTGCCTTTCGCCAGGCAATGTATACTTTGGTTAATCTTGGTGCAGAACTTTCTGTATCTGTGATGTTATTTGAATCTGGTATGGTGTATTTGGTGGGGGCAGGATCTTTATTGGTAAGGTGGCTGACCAGTTCTTGGCTTTCTGCAAGAGGATAATTTGTATTTGTTCAATGGTGTATTTGTTCACGCCATAAGGGATAATTTGTAGGATTGAGTTTGAGGGTAATGAAGTTACCAACATTGAGAGATAATGAAGTCATGGTTGCAAGGAGCTGTTGGGTTGTGCCGTGTGCTCACACAGGGATTTGATACCAAGAAGAAAAGTTGAAAAACAATGGAGATGTTTAAAAAAGTGAACACTCGGCAATGGTAATTGTATTCAAGCAATAGTGATTAAATTTCTATCACAGAGGACTGATATTTAAATGTACAAAAATGGACTGTATGAAATCAGCAATGAGAATTTTCATGAAATCTGTTGATTGCAAGAAATCTGGCGCTGCATCTCTTCAAATTTTAAATTGCAAGAAGTCAGGGTGTTGATTGCATGAAGTCTGCGCGCAGCATCTGGATTGCATGAATCAGAGGATTTGATTGCATGAAGTCTGGGCGTTGAATGCATGAAGTCTGGGTGCAACATCTGGATTGCATGAAATCAAGGAATTTTTGAAATATGTTGATTGCAAGCAATCCGTTGATTGCATGAAAACTGATTGTAAGAAATCAGGGAATTTCAAATTTCAAACACTACTGTTGACGCTTGCAAGAAATCAAGGGATTTCAAATTTCAAACACCACTGTTGACGCCATCCAACGTATTGTCCTGATGAGTTGTGCTAATACCTCTACCCATCCAACACAAGATCAGGTCACCGACCAGGGTGGGACAGGGGACCTCTGATGTTGATCTTAATCATCCTCTCGCTACATATAGATTTTAGCTTGAGGCAGTCTTTGGAGCCTAACAGAACTGAAGATGCAGATTATCTCTTCCACCACAGTTGAACAGTAGCTAAAGTTTGGAATAATTTCTCCAGGCTTTTCAACATGAATTTTCAGCAGTGCCAATCGATCCAACAGAGGATAAATCTCAGGGTAAGCAGGGCCTCATCTTCTTCAACGTCCTTAACTCGGAGGGGATTGGTCCCTTCTTTCTTAGTATGGGAAATCTGGCTTAATTGCTGTGATAGTAGATTTGAGGCGTAGAGGATAAGTAATACTATTATTGTGAAGGCGAATAGGTGGCTGAAAGAAGTGGGCAGTAAGTTACTAAATAAAGGAAGATTATCCATGTCTGAATCGGTAACATTGCAATCTTTGGATCTGATTGTCAATGGCTAGAACAAGGACCAGAGCTTTTTAATCATTAAATGGAGGAGACTGAGTAATGGATGGCTCAACTTCAGTGTTGACAGGTCGGCCAGAGGGAACCTGAGTATGGGAGGAGAGGGAGGTGTCTGTAGAGATCACTGGGGAAAGGTAGTCTTTGCCTTCTACAAATGTTATGGATAAGTTTCTAACTTTGTAGCAGAAGCACAGGCTTTAGTGGATGGCATGGAGTTATGAGGAGACATGGGCCTAACCAACATATTGATTGAAACGGACTCTAAAGTGATTGTTGAGGCGGCTTCCAATCCGAGAGGGGCTGTTCCATGGAGCGTTTGGTATCGCTTGGGCATAGTTATTCAAAAATGATCCTCCATTGATTTAAAAATCTCCCATATGCTTCGCGAAGGAAATGCAGTGGTGGACACACTAGCAAGGATGGGCAGCGCCGGATAGCCCAACTGGACAATCTTCAGCTCCACGACCTCCCTCACCCCATCAGAGGTCTGCTGGCTATGGACGTCTCTTAGAAATAGGATCACCTTTAATGGGTTTTTATTCCTTCTTGGTTTTTGACACAGTGGGGAGGTATATGATAGGTCTGTCCCGGCCGGCTTTTGGTAGGTCATATCCGAAATTTGCGTAAGAACAGTTATGCTGTTCAATAAATTTTAATTTTGAGTATAAAAACGAAAAAAAAAAAAAAAAAAACGAAAGGAACACAGACGAAGTTAATACCATGCACAATCTACTTCAACGGGGGATATAACAAGCATCCCCCTCTTATTTGTTTAATATAGTAGATAACACAAACAACTACAAACATGAGCGCCATGTCTAGGCATTGACAAAAGGGTACAGTTCATATCTTATATTACAACTCCCCCCAACAACTCTTCCACCTTTCTTCCCGTCACAACAGGTCGGAAGTTCACTTATGGCACTCTCCAAGCACTTCTTACAATCCCCACTAGAAAGATCCCTAGTACACTGAGCCAAACCATACAGCTTCTCATCTTTTCCGATCTCCATATCTCCATTAGCATACATCAATGGATTGAGGTAAGCTTCAAGTGACAGATGGTGCAGTAATTCCCTGGTTTTCTGATTAAACGTAGCTGGGTCATCTACGCTCTGTGTGTTCCACATATAGAACCTGTTAACGGTGTCAATTTTCCCAAAGAAGTTGTTAGTCGAGTAGCGCAAGAGACAGTTATCAAACCATATGACTGCCTCTTCCTTGTACGGGCATAGATCACCAACATCGCTAATGGCGCCTACAAGACATGTCTTGCAATCAGAGCTTGAAACATCGCCTCGACATAGGGCCAGCCCATTTGCTTGATCTGGACGCTTTCCTACAGAGCCGATCCCAAATCCCTTGAGCGAAACTTTGGTGGGGAGAGAGCTCAGCAATTGGTTCAAGTTATTGCTGAATGGATTATTGGCTGTGTAATTTTTTGGGCTTGAACACGTGTGCCAAAGAGGGTCTGCGGCATGGAGGCCATGAAGGAGAAGAGTGAAGGATAGAAGAAATAAAGTGGTTAATCTTAACAAATCCATGTTCAGAAGAAATGGAAACGGTATTGTGAATGGTTTCCTTGAAGAAATGAAACCTCTTTAATAGGCCAAAAACCCAGTTCGTGAAATGTAACTGTTGAAGTTTTCTTTAAAGATTTTGCTACTGTGTCAAAGATCAGATGTTAGTGTCACCTCATGCAATTGTCAACCTTCTAGATGGCCGCACTCCACATTGGACTGCGATTGAAAGCCATCATCCTTTGGGCGCCACTGAGTCAAAGATCATATGTCGGTGTCACCTCATTCGATTGTCAACCTTTTAGCTGGCCGCGCTCCACATTGGACAGCGATTGAAACCCATCATTTAGTGGGCGCCACTGTCTGGATTTCCTGCTGCGAGTAAGAAGATGATCAGGGCACGGGGTGGACCTAAGCAATTGACAGTTTCGATATGCAATCTTCAACACTCTAGAGGATTCGAGCTTACACGTGTCATCCTCCTAAAATATGGAGAGGGCTGATTTGTCTGCGGTGAATCTTCTTGGTGGGTCCACGTGATGAACGGGTAGGATCTTAGTAAACGTGTCACACACGAGTCCGGATCCTCTGTTATCCGGTCAACAGAGAATTCCTAATACCCTTATCCTCATTGGTCCACGTCACCACTCACTAAAAAAGTTCGGATGCCAAACCATTAGGGCAACAGTAATTCCCTGTTGACCAAATAACAGAGGATCCAACTCGTCACACACAAGGAAGCCAGCAGACATGGACGCGGATTGCGTCCTACCCCGCCCGTCTCCAGCTGGGAACGGGTTTGAGTGGCCACAGTGATGTATGGGTCTTATCCACACCATCCATTCATGTTTTTTGGTATCATTTTAGTATATAATCTAAACAATGAGGTAGATCAAAGGCTCAAGTGGACTACACGATCGGGATTAAACTCTTACCGTTGAAAACTTCTTGGGGCCATAGAAGTTTTGGATGGAGCTGATATTTTGTTTCGTCTCTTCATCTAGGTCAATGCAACTTTATGAATAGGTTGGATGGTAAGCAAAACGAAACAAACAAAACTTAGGTGGGCCGCCACACCACGTCAACTTGGTAGTTTGAGGAGGAATTTTATAGTTTCCCCATTGGTTCGGCGATCTACTTCGCTCGAAACAAGGATTCTCCCTATATGAACTGAGTGGATTTACCATGTAAGTGGGGCCACAGACCTTGAGTGTGTTAGGCTACGGCGGAAAACTGGTGTTCTTAGACTATTCCTGCCCATCGTAGAAGGGTTTGAACTGGGGCAGGGATTAGGTGAGGCTTAATGCTGACCTTATCAACGGGTTGGATGGCAAATAAACTTTAAAGTGGGCACTAGGAATTTTTAACGATGGCCATTCAATCACTAATGTTTTCATGTGGTGTGGTCTACCTGAGATTTGGATGTGCCTCAATTTTTCTATCATGCTCTTAAATGATCTGTAATACCTCACGGACGGCTTGGATATATGACACATACATCAAAGTGGGCCCAGGGATGAGGTCCTCACCCACTAAGTTTTTTACCTCTGCCTCACCTAATCTTCACCCTGAATGTGTTTTTGGGTAGTTGTCCGGGAGTTCTGCAGCCGAGAGGTATGTCTGCTGGACGCGGATTGCGTCCTACCCCCGCCCGGACGGTAATCCGTCCGGGCAGGGCTCTGTGGAGCCCACCCTGATGTAACTGTTCTGCACTGATATGACGCCCACCGTTGAAACCTTTCTAAGGGCCCACGTGATGTTTTGTTTACCATAAAACCTATTCATAAGGTCACGTAGACGTGGATGAAGTGAAAACACAAATATCAGCTTGATCCGAAACTTCTTTGGCTCCCAAGAAGCTTCTAATGGTGGACGTTCAATCCCCTCTTTGTGGTCCACTCAAGCCTTGGACCTGCCTCATTCTCTGGTTTACACATTAAAATTTTCTGAAAAAAATGGTTGGACGGCAGGATGAAACAGTTACATCACGGTGTGCTCTACAGAGCCCTGCCCGGACGGTAATCCGTCCGGGCAGGGGTAGGACGCAATCCGCGTCCAGCTCTGCGGCCCCACCCTATTTTATATGGTAAATCCACTCAGTTCATTTAGGGAGAATCCTTGTTCGGAGCGGAGAAAGAAAAAAATTTTAAAAAAAATCAGATCAGCCCACCAATGGAGAAACTAAAAGTTTGCTCCTCAAACTGCCAAGTTAACGTGGTGTGGCGCACCTGATTTTTTTAATTTTTTTAATTTTAATTTTTTATTTATTTTTGCATGCAAGCTTATTTTCGTTTCTTCACTTCATCCTGCTGCGTGACAGCAGATTAACGGGTTTGATGAATGATAAGCACAGTGGCGGCCAGGCTAAAAAAACCTATGATTAGCATGCATTCCCATTGCTCCCTGTCTTGCGCCTCAGCTGTTGTCGTTATAGCTGATTTTTCTCCCCAGTGGCTAGATTTGTGGGATAGGACTTGACATGGACGGACTGCATTCTTCATATACAATACGTTAGACCCACGGTACCCAGTGTTTCATGCGGTTTCTAGAATGGAGTTGGAGGTTTACCTTGTGCCCGGTGCACCGAATTTCCACGTTGAATTCTGTGCATTGATAACAAAAGTTCGGCAGTAATTCATATCTTCTAGAGAAATGCTACGGGGCTCAATGCGGTTACCACGGGCAATACTCGTGGAAATTAGTCAGAGTAATGGGGGCTGTTCATCTGGAAGGCCATCATGTCGAAAAGGCAACATGCGAAAACTGGACTTGGTGGAGAACTGTGATAATCCAGCTGTTTGGATTTTTCTTTATTTTTATTTCCTTTCTTATGGAATGTACACTTATTTCAACCACGTACACATTTTGCAGGCCTTGATTGGATGGCTACCAATCAATTTTCATGATTTTAGTGATGTGTTTCATGACGCTGGACCCATGACATAGAACAGGTAGGTAGCAGATGACATCGATGACAGTCAGGGATGGAAAGAAATCAGCCAAAAGGATCTATCTAGGCCAAAATCAGTCTTAAGGCCCATCATATTATTCCGCAGTGCGGATCCGGTGTTTCCCGGAGTCAGGAAGTCTCCCTGACTCCAGCATTTTTATTGTCCAGCTCCACCCCAGTGCTACGTAGGTAATTTTTTAATATATTAAAAAAAAAAAAAAAAAAAAAACCTATGAAATAATCTAACGGAGACTGACGAAGAGAACACGGATTGCGTCCTACCACCGCCCGGACATTACCGTCCGGGTAGGGCTCTGTGGGGTCCACCGTGATGTAATAGTCTTATCCATACCGTTCATCATTTTCTCGGATCATTTTAAGATATTGTCCAAAAAATGTGGTAGGTCCAAGGATTAAGTGGACCACAAAGTGGGGATTGAACGTCCACCATTAAAAACTTCTTGGGAGCTGGAGAAGTCTCAGATCAAGCTGATATTTGTTCTTTCACTTCATCCATGTCTGCATGACCTTATGAATTAGTTAGATGGTAAAAAAATATCATGATGGCCCTTAGAAAGGTTTCAACGGTGGGTGTCATTATCACTGCAGCTTCCTCTAGTGTGGTCTACTGGAGCTCTGGACCTGCCTCATTTTTAGGATCAAGCCTTAAAATGATCTGAAAACATCGATGAATGGCATGGATAAAACACCTATATCAATGTGGGCCCTGCAGAGACCTGCCCGAACGGATTAGTAGGACGCAATCCGCGTCCGGCGACGACGGGGACTTGATGGGGCGACTCATACTGATGATTCTTCAACCCGAGGATCTACTCAAGTGTGAGAAAGGGAAGCCGAATGATTGTGGCACGACGTGGCTCAAGCTCTGTGGGACCCACCATATTATCAATGCTGTCCATCCGTTTTGTCGTATCATTTTAGTGCTTGATCCCAAAAATGATGCAGATCTAAAGCTCAAGTGTATCACACCACAGAAAACAGTGGGATTGAATGCATACTATTCAAAACTTAGTGGGCCACCGTGTTGTTTTATTTACCATCCAACCTGTTCATAAGCTCACATGGAGCTGGATGAAGGGAAAACACAAATATAATTCCGATCCGAAACTTCCTTGGCACCCAAGAAGTTTTCAACGGTGGGTGTTCAGTCCCCACTATTTACTGGTACGGTCCACTTGAGCGTTCGATATTCATTATTTTTGGGTTCATTCCTTAAAATGAGCTGGAAAAACGGATGGACGACGTGGATATCTCAGCGTTGGGTGCTACAGAGCTTGGCCCACGACGTGCCACATGATATCCCCGCCTTGGGTGTCATAGGCAATCCGCTGGCTCCGGGTCCCAGCCAAGTCGACCCCATGTAAGGGACCCCATGATGTTTGGAATTTTGTAACGTGTCTTGGCTTATTGTGTAACTTGTGAACCGTCTCTCTTTATTGGATAGGCCCCTGGCCTGATTGGTGTGCATCATTTAAACATTATAGTTGACTCTATGAAAGTTTTGTATCTCAGACGTGGACCACAACAAAAGAAATCCCGTCATTTGTGTAGTATAACTTGGTCATTTTGCCCAGTAAAGTAGTCACTTTGTGCAGTGCAGTTTTATTACTTTATCCGAGCACCATGTATCACTTTATATAGTGTAACACAGTCACTTTGTTTGGAAAATACCGTCATTTTGTAAGCTGGTTGCACTAAACAAAGTAACGAGGTTAAACGAGACAAAACGATATGGTTTCATTATACAAAATGACGTGGTTGCTAGATAAAGTGACGGGGTTCACTCCACATAGTAATTTGGTTGTTGGACAAAGTAATGACGCTCTATTGGATAAAGATATGATGTTGTATCATATTATTTGACGGGGTTTTACTAGACAGAGTGACGGGGTTGTTGTATAAAGTGACGAGATTTCACTAGATAAAGTAAAATGGGTGCTAGAAAAAGTAACAAGTTTATTGTAACAAAGTGACGTGATTAATGGATAAAGTGACCGGATTCCATTAGATAAGTGATAGGGTTGTCAAGTAAATTGATAGGGTTTCACTTGACAAAATGATGAGTTTCCTTCAAAAGTAACTTGGTTCTGCTAGACAAAGTGATGGCGTTACTGCACAGTGACAATATTTCACTTGACAAATTTACGGGTACCCATCAGACAGAGTAATGTGTCAATTTTATATAATCATCATGGTGGGTCCTATAAATTTCGAGGGTGGATGTTTCTCTTCCAAATATTTATATTTGTATGGGGCACAACTATTGATTTTATCGGGGCCCATTGTGATGTTTATGTAAGATCCACTATAACCATTAGTTGTTGAGTCCAATATTAGGCCTAGCGATATGCACTAAAGGAAATAATTAAGGAAAGAAACGTTCACCCTTAGTTTTAATTAAGAGTCAAGCATTATACTTAAAAGAAAATCCAATCCTACCATTAGATTGTTGAAAAATGTAACGGGTTGTCGAACAAACTGACCTAGTTCCACTAAACGAATTGACGAGGTTATAGTACAAAGTGATGAGGTAATTCACTAGACAAAGTGACCAGATTGCAGTACAAAGTGACGGTATTCAGTAGACAAAATAATGTGGTTGATGGACAAAGTGACTAGATTGCTAGACAAAGTGACGGGGTTCACTCCACAAAGTAATTGGATTGTTGGACAAAGTGATGACGTTCTACTAGATAAAGAGATGATGTTGTACCTTACTATTTGATGGGGTTTTACTAGACAAAGTGAATGTGTTGTTGGACAAAGTGATGAAATTTCACTAGATAACGTGAAAGGGGTGCTAGACAAAGTGACAAGGTTCTTGTAGATAAAGTGACGGGATTACTGGATAAAGTGATGGGATTCCATTAAATAAAGTGATAGGGTTATCAAGTAAATTGAAAAAAGCATCCAATCAACCTGGCTACAGATAAAAGTCATAGCTAAATATCTATGGCTACAGATTAGATCCGTAGCTATAGAATCAATGGCTACGGATCTAATCTATACTTTCTGCACTACATGCCCTGATATATCAACTCATTTAAGCTAATAAAGAGTAGCAAGTTCTCTCTGATGGCTTATGAAGGTCTTCAAGATGTGATGATATGTGATTTTATTTAGTTTAGCAAGTTGTGATAATCCAACCAGGCATGTTGATTGTCAAGTGTTGTTAGGAAGCTTCTATGTTGCAATCTGGGTTGTAGCATTCTACGTTTCTGCATCATCTTTTTTTTTTTCTTTTTTTTTTTTTTTTTTTGAAAGGAAAGAAAAAATACTCTTATTTCTTCCAAAAGGGCGTGAACCCCAAAATTACATTTGTCTCTGCATGCTAGCCAATTAATATTTGGATATGGGTGAAATAAACACAACAATGCTAGCTAGTTAAAATTGGATCAATTAAATTTTATCATTCAACCATACGTCAAAGAAACAAAAAATACATTTGTCTTTGCATGCTTATAAAAAAATTTACACGAAAATGTTTTTTTAAAAATAAATTAAATAAATCCCTCCATCCAGCCAACATCTGTCTCTACCTACAACCTTCCTAATTGCATCCAACTCATAAAGAAAATTTTGATTGAATTGGCCTTCACTCACAACATCCCTGCAAAAATCCAAATCATGAGCCAAAATACCAAACAGGTTCTCATCCAAGAAATTTTAAAAATAAAAATTAAAAAAAATAATAATCTCATCTAAGAAAAATCATGAGCCAAAATACCAAATAGAAGTAGAACTTATTGATAGTATGTTATCTATATTTATCAGTAGAATGACACACCATTCCAAGTAATTTGACCTTTGGTGTTGCAGAACTTCTTGCAGAAGTTGGATGTTGCGCTGCAAAGGGAAGCCGAATGAGAGCCACAAGAATAGTTTGCATGAGAAAAGTAAAATAGCCTGAGTCGGACTTGGAAGCCTGTCAATCTGTATTGAAACATTGAAATAAGTTGTTCAATCTCCACCCTCAATTTAGCAGAGTCAGCAACAAGCTTACTAGTCTTATAGAGGAATTGTGAGTCAATTAAATTGATCGGAAATAGACAAAACTATGATAAGAGTTTGGAGTTGGTGCATAAGGTGCAACTAAACCTAGTCCAGTAGCAAAGCCAGAAAGTTGATTTTAGCTCAACCGGTGAGTTTTGAACAAATGGCAAACTTTCTTCATGAACATTGAACTCTACAAGACATTATTTCAAAGGGAAATGACAATAGCAAGAAGGACTATACCTCCACAAATTTCAATTTGAAATCGAGGCTTCCAAAACGTTGTGCAAGCTCATACTCATCTCAAAGGTATTCCAATATCTGGGCATAGTTTGCATCGTGCCAAGCAATTTAAGATCTGAACAATGAGAGTAAACAAGCATGAGATGCATCCAATTATGTGCTAGCTTATAATTCTAATTCGATAATTTTGGAAGTCAATTCAAAAAACTGGTATTTTGATTTTGCAGTCCAAGTGAACTGTCAGCAGAATTTTGCTAGGTTGGTAATGTAATAGCTAGGTCAATTTTGGACTCAAGAGGCCAGGCCAATTGAAAGGACCTGGTTGAGCTGCAAGTAGATTAATAGGTTCTCAAGATTTTATATTACTTTGAGCATACACTTCTTAGAAAATGAAATTATGTCAAGGACTCTCACTGTAGATCAATTGTACCTCTAATTTATAATACAATGAAGACTTGAAATTTTGAGACACTTTTTATAACCCCTAGCGGTTGATCAGAAGTAATAGAAGTGACATTTTTTTTTTTTTTTTCTTTTTAATAACCTACAAAAGAAAAGAGAAGAAGCCTATATGCATCATACCATCATGGCTCAGCAGTGCATGTCTGGTATGGGCATCTTCTATTAGTTCAAAGAGTTAAATCCCTCAACAGTTGCATTCCTAGAGCAAATAACTGAAGCAGAAACTATGAAAGCTCACTACTTCATTTGCACATTCTCTAGAAAGAACAATAATATAATAGAAAAGCCCACAATTAATTACAAAAAAAAACCAAGACAAAGTTCTCCATATGACCGGGGCCTGGAGCATCCAATACCGCAGTGGTTGAAATTCATAGAGAAAAAAGAAAATTGTAGCAGAATCACAACTTCAAATGGGAAAGGAAGCAGGAGTGGCATCTTGAGCAGAAAGTTCCTATAGTTAAGCTCATATCACTTAACATGTTGTGCTTAAGACTAAAGAAGTGGGCATAAAATCCCTGAATATTCATCAATTAGCACCCACATACTTCTGCAAAGAATGATCACAAAATGCAAGCCTACAACACAAAATGCAAAGAAGAAGGAGAAGAAGCAGCTAAAAGTTTATGCATGATACGACCTTTGGAAGTCCTGTCCATGATATTTTTAGTTCAGCAACCACTTTTTCTGTTTAACTAAAGGTTGAGCTAACATAGTGAAAGGTAACATGTACCCTTTCAAGTTTCTTACCTTGAAAAGGATTCCATGTCTGTTACTTACATGTCATGCATCCCCACAGATGTTTGTGGAAATGCCTCATAGCCCCAACCCCAACCTATGCCCGCTCCAACGTCCCACTCTCCTTTTCCATCCAATACTACTGATCCTGCCCCCGCAACTTTCCCAAGATCTGCTCCTAATAACCCTCTCCCTTGCCCTACTTTGGAGTGCCAGGTTTCCCCCATTTGCCAGCCGTCTTAAGCCCACCTCCCACAGCCCACTATCCCATGTTCTACCGCGATTCAACCTCAGCCTCCCCCTTTACTAACACGCCAACCCTGCCTTCCCCCACCTCTCTCCACCCTCATGGAATTCTCCCTCCCCACTCGGTCATACATGTTTGTAGATGGCCCAGGAGAAGATCTTCCCCAGCCCCCAACATTTGCGCTCGGGAGTGTGAGGGAACAAGCAGGCCTAACTTCATCTCACTCTCTACTGGGCAACTCTTCTGAGGGAGCTCAGGCTGGGCAGCCTACTCCTGATCCCACAATGCTTATGCCTCCTCTGGACTCTAGATTTAAGCTCCATCAGGATGATGGATATCGACTGAGGATAATGCCTCACCTTTGTATGTCCCCCTATCCACAGCTAGCTACAGTGTCGGAACAACAGGATCCAAACCAGAGTCCTGGTACCATACACAGATTACCTACTAGCCACTAGCAGTCTAATCTCAGAGCGATCAACATTTCCAGCCCCACTGTTGAATCTGCCTTGCAAGACCAGGAAGAGCGTGAAAACCTACAGCTAGATAGCAGAAACAGTAGAGTGGTGTCAGTTGAGAAGGTTACTATCGACTAGACATATGTAGATCCACTACAAGAAAAGGGGGCTTTAGCCTCGGTTCAAAACTGTGGCTAAAAAGGTTCAAAACTAAGGCTAAAGCCTTTAGCCTCAGTTTTGCCTCGGTTATCCAAACCGAGGTTGAAACCTCTGTGGCTAAAGGCTTTAGCCTCAGTTTTAGCAACCGAAGCTAAAATGACTTTTATAGCCTCGGTTCTTCAAGTGAGGCTAAAAACCTTTTTAGCTTCAGTTTTCTCGAAATAAGGCTAAATCAAAATTTTAGCCTCCGTTGTTTTCAACTGAGACTAAATCCAAATTTTAGCCTTAATTGCCTCCAACCGAAGCTACATCTATTTTTAACCTCAGTTCTCAACAACCGAGGCTAAAGCCTTTAGCCACGGGATCAACATACTTCTTGTTGAAACACAGCAGATCAACATACACATGTGTAAAAGAGAGGGCTCTACCACAGCAGACTATCCAACTATGCAGCCATACAGATCAACATACTTCTTGTTGAAACACAAAATCAGGCATTCTAATGAAGCACTTTGAACTGATATATCCATGCTTGTGCCATACACATTACAGGTGTCATCCAAAGTAAAAAAAAAAAAAAAACAACCCAGTTCACATGCAATTGTAAGTGCTGAAGAATCAAGTTTTAAGTTTGTAGCAAGGACAGATGAAGTAAAAGTATCTTCTTCTTGAGAACTTTCAACAAGATCCTCGGTCTGCTTTTCTTCTGCTTCACTAAGTTGGGATTCACGAAGAAGTTCCTGCAGAACACATCCAAATAGCCAAACAATTAGTCCCCCTTTTCTGCAGTTTATAGGAATAGCAAATAAATTCCTATGTGCAGACCTGTGTGTCATTGGTTGTATTTTGAGATGCATCATGAGACTCCTTGGCTGAACCCTGAACATACATACATACAAGAATCAGTTCTTGATGTTTATGGCTAAAGTGAATTTTGATCAGTCATGGTTAACATGATGACATCACAAAAGAAGGAATGAATTGAAGTGTAATATGATGGTTAGCAATAAAACCTAGGATATCTTGTGACAGGCTACAAGTCAATATCTCATGCCAATACAGTATTTGATATCGCAAGTCAAATAACAACATGTAAGCATGCATGTAAAATATGCATTTATGAATTATGTAATGCCAATGAAGTTTTTGCTATAATATAATTCAGGGATAACACATGCATTGAATAGCAAATAAGGTTCTACAAATTGTCAAAAAATCCACTCACTGTATCGGAGAGGGTACTTTCATTAGGAGACAAAAGAGAATCAGGAAAATCCAACCCTTCAACGTCAGCTGATTTTGCATCACAGTCACAGCCCTCAGGACTCATAACATGCATGCCTCCGTCCTAAATACATACAACCACATCCATCCAAATAAATGAGAGAATACAATGAAAACCAAACAATACAAGTTATAACAAATAACAACCATACAGATAATCTCTAACTTAGAAAACCCACCTTTTCTGCAGTCTCACTATCCTCTCTGCTGTCACTATCAACATGAGGTTCAAAATTCTCGTTTAGGACCCTCGAAGAAGTGTGAGTATCAATAAGACAATTAGAACCATCAGAAATTCCAGACCTGCAACAAAGCACAATTTCATGAGTTCAATATTAAAATGGAGAAAGAAAAGAAAGAAACAAAGCCAACTCACAGCCTCAATATATCACTAGATGAGTAGAGAGATAATGATTAAGGGGAAATACTCACTTCTTCAACACCTCCAACTTCCTAACAGGTCTGGAACTAAATCCTCTTCTGATTCATACTGGCCTTCTTCCTCAGGAACTAAATCCTCTGGCCTCAACTCTTTCTCATATATAGCTCCCTTCCTCTTCAATAGGCGATCTATGTGAATCTTGTTCCAGGTCATTCTAGGCTGCATACTCTGCTGGTTCATCCTCATCGGAATCTCCTGTTATGGCAGCTCATGCTCATGTATATATCATACATGCTCTCATCTCCACCTCCTGCGTTCGTGTACAATGCATGCATGCGTTCACACATGCCAAATGACCATGTAAAATGTGTTGTGCCAACAGTTTATCATACACAACTTCTGGCCATTGGATGTTACTGCCATTGCAGAGAAGATAGACCGAAATCAAAAAAGAAGTTTCATCATTACATCTGCAGTCCAACCAAAAAGAACCTGAAAAAAAAAGAAGAAGGAGAATAACAGCTATATATTGGCAATTTGTTGGTCTGATCAGGATTAAAGATTCAACGGCTGCGGAGGCAGAAGCCACTCTTCAGGCCGTCAGGATGGCACTAGAGCTTCAGTTGTTCACAGTGACTGTTGAGTGTTGCTTCAGTTATTCACAGTGACTGGAGGGTGGAGGATTTATTGGAAGAAATAAATGATCCTTGGGAGCACTATACGGTCTCCTTCTCTAAGGTTCCCAGAGAGGCAAACAGAGGTACAGGCTAGGTGGGCACACAAAGAGAGGTGTTGTTAGCCGCGTCTTTCATGTGGAAGTAAGATGTTGCTCTTTCTAATAATATTTTGGCTCATTCATCAAAAACAAAAAACAAAAACAAAAAAGCAAAGAGAAAATGAAAAAGGCATTGATAAGTTGAAACACAAATGCAGAAAATGCAAGTGAGGCTAAAAAGGTCAGTGATTCAACTTCTCAAAATCTAGAGATCCATTGGGTGTATTTATGTTATTTTTCTTTCTATTATTCTTAAAAATTCTCAAATTTCAAGCTACCATTGAAATCTGCAGTACTGCCAAACTGCCAATTCAAGAAAAGGAACCAGCTTGAGGAAATTACATACCTTTTTCCATTATGAGATCATGAGCCACACAACGCTCATCCCCAATTCTATTTTCCAGTTCCCCTTTCTCATGTGCAAGTTCCGTCAGTTCCTGTTTCCCTAAAATGCACCCAAATAAATAACTAAAAATTCCCCTATTAACACTAAGAAGAAACAGTGTCCAGTAGGAAAAAACCATTGGCCAGTGACAATATAAATGCACCTGCGCTCCTTGAACTGACTCCTCGCCTTTACCATGATCTCCTAATTGGTGATGAAGTGCTGCAGCCATATCAAGAGCATGCTCAAAATATAATTGATATCAGAAGTCAACATAATAACCAGCTACAAGCCACTAGCTAATGGAGTTCATTAGCAAACAAAGCATGAAGCAAAAAAGCATGACCCACCTTTTTCCAATCTGCAACCCTCATGTCAAACACATAAATACACATAAATACGAGTTGACCTGAAAAAGAAAGGACCGACTATTCAATGATGGTGAACTACAAAAAACAAAGGGATCACAAAACCCATGATCGTGAACTATAAAAAACTCATGAAATGTAATAAAACATAAATATATATGTAAAAGATCACACATAAATGAATCTCAACAAAAAAACTACCTATTGATTCTTCGGAACCTTCGACTGAGGTCCCTCAGCCTCAGGTCTATCCCTAAGAGTGGATACTGAGTCAGCCTCTACATTTAGTACATTGTCCGAAGCTTGGTCCGTTGCAGCCAATGAGTTCATAGTATCTCTCATTCGTGCCATCATCTGCTCCGTTATTCGCTCTGTCATCCGTTGCTCCATCTGCTCCGTTATTCGCTCTGTCATCCGTTGCTCCATTTGCTCTAGATGCTTAGCCATCTGTTCTTTCATCCGCTCCTCCACCAGTTGCTCTACCCGCTCATTCATGTGTCGTCGCAACTCATCAGTCTCCCTCCTGAGTTCTGCAAATTAAATCGTCTATTATGAATACCACCCTCTTTTTGAAACAAAATAATAGATATGAGCATTCTAAATATTTGAAATATAATATCTACATTTAATTAAATCAAGAACAGAACAAAACTATAAAAGTTACAAGCTTAACTTCACTTCACTTAAATTATATATTTACATACCCAGAGTCAGTGCTGAACTATCTGAACTCTGTCCAACCTGGCTGGTGGTCGGGATCAGGTCAATAAAGCTCGAATGATGATGGTTGGAGATCGACATCTTCATTTCCTTCACAATATGAAAATAATATATGTAATGAGATTGGAGTTAACCAAATAATTGTGAGCATAAAAAAAGAAGCATGCATCACATTTGTGTTAGGCATCAATACCTGATCATCAGATTCTGACCCAGAATCGTATGTGTCGGCACCGACCTCCCACAATTTAAGCAATTCTTCTATCAGCGGTTGTAGATACACGTCGATATTATTGCCAACACCATGCGGGCCTGGTATAAGTAGAGACATCATGATGTAAGGCTGTTTCATGCACATCCATGGTGGTAAATTGTACAGCATCAAAACAACAGGCCATGTGCTATGAGCAATACTCATCGTCCCGAAGGGATTGAATCCGTCAGTTGCTAACCCAAGCCTGACATTACGACTATCACATGAAAAATTTGGGTGTTGCTCGTCAAAAGATTTCCATACAGGAGAATCAGCAGGATGTCTCATGCACTCATCATTGGTTCGTCCCTTGTCATGCCATCTCATGTTTTTAGCTGTTTGTGCTTCCATAAATAACCTTTGTAGCCTTGGTATCAATGGAAAATGCCACAATGTCTTTGCTGGAAGCTTCTTAACTTTGGAGGGAATAGTTGTTACCTCATCGTCATTAGAATTATGTTCCGTCGTTTTCCATCTGGATATACCACACACAGCACATGACTCATCGTTCACATTAGTCTTCCAATACAACTGGCAATCATTGGGGCATGCATCGATCTTGCTATAACTGAGGCCCAGTTCTTTAATAATCTTCTTGGTCTCATAAAAGGAACTCGGCAACGTCTCACCCTCGGGGAGTGCTTCTTTCAACAATTCAAGCAACATGGTGAATGACTTGTTGCTCCATCCATTTAAGCACTTAAGTTGATACATTCGAACAACAAAAGAGAGTTTCGTGAACTTCTTACATCCTGGGTACAAGGCTTGTTCGGCGTCTTGCAACAACCTGAAGAATCTTTCAGCTTCAGGATTCGGTTCCTCTTGTATTGGCTCATGTGATGGAAACTCAGTCGGCATGTCATCCACACATGATATTCCAAACACATCATGCAACAATCCATGCATGTCATCACATGGAGGCATATCATCATGTGTACTAGTTGCAGGGCCAAAAGTCGATGAAGAAGACGCCTCCCCATGGAACACCCAACGGGTGTAATTCGGCATAATTCCCTCACACACAAGATGATCTACCACTTCTTTATGAGCACGCCAAAAGAGGTTGGCGCACTTTACACATGGACATAAGATCTTCCCCTCGCTAGCAGCATTGTTGAATGCAAACTCAATGAATTCCTTCATGCCCTTAACATATTCCAAGCTCACCCTATATTGTCCAAGGAAACAAAGGGAACTCTTAAAACAATGCAACTTTACAAGGAATCCAAATTCAAAGGAGAAAGTATTGCTCAACACATTACCTTGACTTTTGCATCTAGCTCCTATCCATCACTTGTATCCAACTTTGCACAATGCAATACTCTGCCCAAAATGTATAATAATTATTATACATTTTTATGAGGGAATAACGTGCACTAATTGCTAAGTTGTTGGATAATTATTTAGTCCCACAAAGCGCAACCTTAATTGAAGATCTAGAAGCTATGAAGCTTTAGGGGTGAATGGTATGCTGCACGCTGTTCTCTATTTAAAACACCGGTTCAGCCATTCAGGCTGTTGGTCTGATGGGACCCACCATAGAAAGGTGATATCCCAATAATCTCCAAGACTAGAAGATTCTACGCTCCTAGTGCTCAAGGTTCAACATATTTTCTGTTGGATGCAGTTAGTTGCTTTACCTTTTGATTTTTCCTAAACATGTAATTGAGGCTGATGTTTAATTAAAATCTTCGTCTGGGAGATTTTTGGAGCATCCCACATCCATGGTGGTTGACATCAGATCAATAGTCATGGCTAGCTGTGATGCAAGTCCAGGCTAGCTATAGTCATTACTCTATTCTACTTGCTTTGGAGTCAATAATTTTAGTTATGTAATTTTGCCTCTCAACCTTTCTTGTGTGTTTGGCATAGATGATTCCTTATTTTTAACTGATGGATTGCAAAATTGATAGCTTTGCAATCTTAGGTTTGGCATTTAGATTCAAAATCTTAATGAACATTTCATTCCCCTTTTATTGTTACTAACTGAGCTCAGATCCTTCCTATCACAGCGAAATGAGAATGGAAGTGGAAGTTGGGGATCCTTCCCTTTGGATAAGGAACTTGTGGGGTTGCTTTTTGTGCTCAAGCTTAAAGAATACATTTGGATGAATAACATGGGTAGTGACTTCTATATCCCACTTATGAGTGAGGGTAGCTTCTCCACTCAAACCAGCAGGATTCTAGACAAGGACATCTCCTCAGACAAAACTAATCTTGAAGGAGCCGGTTCAAACCAGCAGGATTCTGTGTCACCTGAAGGTTACATGCCAACTGATTTATATAACTTGAATTCCAGGTATTATTTGATACTTTAAATTGCATTTTTTCCCTATGTCATCAATTTGCAGCATTTATAAATCAATCAAATTTGATAAAGGTGAGCTCCTTCAGTACTAGTCTTAAGTAATCCATTTACATGTGTCTGTGGATTTATGGCACCACTAACTAGTGATATCTTTCTACTGAGCTCTACAATTTCCTTTGTTGGTGTGTCAGTTTTAATGTTCTTCTAGAAGATGAAAGTCAACCACCCAGAATACACAACATGCAGTCTGGTATTATGCTGTTCTCTTCTTTGGGATCAGGTGTTGTTGTTGGTAAAGGTCTTATCATGTCAATTCATCTTTTCTGTAGAATGAAAGATATTGGCCAATGGTTGGATATGCACATGGGCATGAGAACCACCCAAAAACAGCCAACAAAATGTGATGACTTGGAAACCAAGATACACTCGATATACATGTTTCCTACATGCATGCATATGCATGTGTGTGTGTGTGTGTGTGTAGTTTGAGATAAGAGACGAGAGAAAAAAAATGTGGTGTGAGCCATTGCTCAGTACTTGGGTTCAACACTAGTCTAGGTAACAACGCTTTGCTTCATATATGCAGTATCTGGTTGCACACCACCTACTACTATGATGACCTGCCTAATCTACATTAGAAGATCTTGTAATATGAAGATGATTTTGTTGCTTATATAAGATTTCTTGGCTTGATGCTTATTTGAGATATCTAAAAATCCAAACAACTGAATCTATATTTGAGATTCTAGGATAACTCGTCAGCTGACTAACCACACTAACCGCATATGATATATCGGGTCTAGCGATAGTCAAGTAGATGAGTCTGCCAAGTGCCAACCAATCTTTTGTACTGCCTTGGATCTTTAAACACATCGCCTCGATCACTAACTTATAGTTTGCATCCATTAGTGTGTTAACTAGTTTAACACCAAGGAAACCCCCTTTTGCAAATAAATCCATAACATACGTCCTTTGAGGAGTACCGAAAATTACAAAAACCAAACCCTAAGTGGAAAATTTTGGAGAAATGAGAGGGGGAAGCTTACCTGATTGAAAGTTAAAACCCTTCCTCTATCCACAAATAATGCCAACTGTAAGTCTGAGTAACTTCTTCAAATGAATAATCAAACTGAGAAAAAAAATCGAAAAGGAAGGCAATATGCATCATCAACTAAAAACCAAAATAAAAAAGCAAAGCTCTAAACAATGAGATCCAAAAGGAAAATAGATCTATCAGCAAGAATCGGATCAAAATCCGACGAAATCTCTCAGAATCGAGAGACATAAGCTAGATTCATATTAAAATAGATTAAGCACTAAAAATTGAGAAAAAAAAAACCATAAGTAGAGAAAAAATGGAAAAAAGCTCACTGTCTTTTGAGGATCTGATGATCAGAGAGAGAGAGAGAGAGAGAGAGAGAGAGAGAGAGAGAGAGAGAGACGGTAGATCTGACGAAGACGAGAAAAATATTGGAGAAGACAGAGAGGAGAGCTAGGGTTCGGTTTGGTGAGGAGCTGCAATCGGTGTATATGCCCCTTATTTTTCTAGCCTGCACGGAAATCGGCAATGGAGGAACAGATTTCGCACCAGAGAACATGGTTTTGCTCTCAGATCGAACACCAAACCCCAATCGCTGATATTGCAATGCAGAAACTGCCCAAATCCAGTAAATGAGCTAAAAACGACAGGATTTTCCACTTCCTGAGCAAGATTTCAGTGAAATCAGCAAAAAAAACCCCTCAGATCGAACCAAAAAATGTGGAAATTGGATTTTGAACGGCCAAATGGGGAAAACGCACGAAAATGAGAGATTTCTGCCCCGATTTCTGATTTTCGAGAGAATTTCAGTTGAGAAATCAGTAGAAAAAAAAAAACAGAGAGAGAGAATGAGTACCTGAAATCGACGAAGAGATTGCTGGTGTGGAGGATAGAATTTCCTTTCGGAGCTGAAGGATTTTGAGAGAGACCTAAGGGAGTATGAAATGACCTGATTTTGAGAGAGAGCTGAGGGAGCTGAGGGATTTTGAGAAAGAGTTGAGGGAATTTTTTTTTATAGCTCTTCTCATGTAAAGCTCGGATCTCGAACACGTGTTACACTGAGAAAAATGCACTCACGCGCGATGGACCAACAACCATGAGGTTCGTAAGCCCACACATATGTGAAGCCTTGCCTGTCTACACGCCAACATGAAACACATTGGAGAGATCCGAGCCTTTCATCAGGTGGGCCAAGCTGTTTAGATGGGATACCTACACGATGATGGTTTGTTTTTCCTTTCATCTTGGTGGGATTCACCTTATGAATGGATTGGATGGCAGTGGGCCCAAGAAGATGTTGATGGTGGGTGGGCATTCCCATCCCCATCAGAAAGACATCGCGGTGGCAGGACCTGATGATTGTACGCTGCACACAAAAGATCGACACGTGATATATCGTACCTGAAATTGATTCGTCCAAATTGTGGGGCCCACTACTGATGGGTGGGATTATTATGGGCCCACTGAGAAAAACAACCCTTGGTTTAAATTCAACAAACAAACATGTGGGCCACCTTCTTCTCTAACAGGTAATAACGGTTGTGATTTCTTAAAGATGAATCTAGAGTGTACTTTTCACCCACCTGTGAATCAAATAGAGCAATGTCCAGATGGAAAATGGCCCATTCATAAAAAATTAGACCTTTCGCCTCGATTCTTATGCAACTGAGGGTAAAAAGTAGACATTTCGCCTCGGTTCCTATGCAACTGAGGCTAAAAAAGTAGACTTTTCGCCTCGGTTCTTAGCAACTGAGGCTAAAAAGTAGACCTTTCACCTTGGTTCCTATGCAAGTGAGGCTAAAAAGTAGACCTTTCGCCTCGGTTCCTAGCAACTGAGGCTAAAAAGTAGACCTTTCGCCTCGGTTCCTATGCAAGTGAGGCTAAAAAGTAGACCTTTCACCTTGGCTCCTATGCAAGTGAGGCTAAAAAGTAGACCTTTCGCCTCAGTCCTAGCAACTGAGGCTAAAAAGTAGACCTTTCGCCTCGGTTCCTATGCAATTGAGGCTAAAAAGTAAGCCTTTTGCCTCGATTCCTATGCAAGTGAGGCTAAAAAGTAGGCTTTTTGCCTCAGTTCCTATGCAAGTGAGGCTAAAAAGTAGACTTTTCGCCTCGGTTCCTATGCAACTGAGACTAAAAAGTAGGTCTTTCGCCTTAGTTCCTATGCAAGTGAGGCTAAAAAGTAGACCTTTTGCCTCGGTTCCTATGCAACTGAGGCTAAAAAGTAGACCTTTCGCCTCGGTTCCTAGCAATTGAGGCTAAAAAGTAGACCTTTCGCCTCGGTTCCTATGTAACTGAGGCTAAAAAGTAGACCTTTCGCCTCGGTTCCTATGCAACTGAGGTTAAAAAGTAGACTTTTCGCCTCGGTTCCTATGCAAGTGAGGGTAAAAAGTATACCTTTCGCCTCGGTTCCTAGCAACTGAGGCTAAAAAGTAGACTTTTCGCCTCGGTTTCTATGGAACTGAAGCTAAAAGTAGACCTTTCGCCTCGGTTCTTATGCGACTGAGGCTAAAAGGTAGACTTTTAGCCTCAGTTATTTAGCAACTGAGGCAAAAAATGAACTTTTAATCTCAGTTTCATAGCAACCGAGGCTAAAAAACACATTTAGCCTCCATTTTTTCAACTGAGGCTAAAGGCCTACTTTCTTGTAGTGAGAACAACATTTAAGGATATGCCCCAACTCCAATCAACAACAAATAGACATAGCTCCCCTCAGGCAAAAGCATCTATCCCGCTTGGTTGGGAGCTCGCCGATTCACCCTCCTGACCTGCCCTTAGAGGGCAGGCAGATCTTTCGTAACAGAGACCTATATCGGTCACTAAAGTAGCAAAATTTTGAAGCCATTCAGGTGAACATAGACAATGAAGATCAGGAAGAGAACAGAGAAGACGTGTAGCCTGTTGGGTTGGAGGTGGATTTTTCTCCCTACCAGATTCAAATAAACTGCAAGCCTACCAGTCAATCGGATCACAACAACTTAGCACAGGAGGATTCAGCCATTCAACAGTCATATGAGACCAACAATGATGACTCTCAGGCTCATCAAGAAGGATGCCAGGGACCGGAAACTAATGGAAATCCTGATTCCCCTCTACAGAAACCCCCACGAAAGAGAGGAAAAAAGAGAAATGTGTTGAGAAAGTTAGCGATATCAAGAGCAGGGTTCATACGAAATCTCAACCCTCCAGGCCCTGAAAATCAACAACCCCAACTCAACTCAGGCATCCAAACCTCTCATTGTCAGATGGACTAAGCCCCCAAACGACTGGTTGAAACTCAATGTCGATGGCTCCTCGAGAGGCAATCCAGGAGAAAGTGGTGGGGGTGGAGTTTGTCGAGATCACACAGGCAAGTTTATTTTCGCTTTCCACAGATACTATGGGGTTGCCTCCAATACGTTTGCAGAAGCTCAGGCCATGCTCGACGGTCTAAATATTTGTTCTTCCCTGGGGCTTTCAAACATTGTTGTTGAATCAGACTCTAAAGTTGTTGTGGAAGCAGTGAAGGACCCGATAGCTTCCAACCCTTGGAAAATGTGGAACATTCTCGGGGACATTCAGCATAAAAGGTGGAACCTTAACCTTTCATTCAGTCACATATTTCGTGAAGGGAATTCGGTAGCAGACGCTCTAGCTAGATTGGCTAGTGAAGGATGCCCAGACACAATGTTCAGAAGTCGTGCCCTCCTCCCGAGGCTAGTTAGAGGAGCTCTTGTGTTGGACAATGCAGGTCTGGGGTCAATTCGATACCCATGATCCCCGTTCCCTTTTCGTGTCTCCCTTGTTTGGAAGGAGTCACATTTATACAAACCCGTCTAGACCCCCTGAGGAGGCCACTCTCTGTCTTAGAGTCTAGTTTTTCAGTCGATATATGATAGGTGTGGTCCCAGAACTTTTTGTACGGACCCACCCGAAAGATTGTATTTTTGACGATCAATGAATTACACCTTAAAAAAAAAAAAAAAAAAAAAAAAAAAAAAAAAAAAAAAAAAAAAGAGCAGGGTTCATACAGGAACAGTGGGCTGCACGCCTGTGAAGACTAAAGAGAAGGGCGATCAATTCAGGAAATGTAACTGATGGATAGTGCGAGCATTTGGAATGCTCGTGGGGTAGCTAACCCTCTGACTCTCAGAACAGCCAATAGATTGGTGAGTATCCATAAACCTCTTTGCCTGGCCATTTTAGAGCCTATGTCTATAGATGAAAGAAGAACGCAAGTGGGGCTTAAGATGGGCTTTCATTTCTCAATCTCAAATGCAGAGGAAGGGGGAAAAGTTTGGTTCTTCTACAACAGCAATCTCAATGTGTTGGTGGTGCAGTGTTCCAACCAGGTGATCAATCTCTAAATAAAGATGTTGAATTCTAGTTTGTTTTTCCACCTTTCTATTGTGTATGCTAAATGTTCCAGAGTCCAAAGGAGAGCCTTTTGGGAGGATTTAACCTCCATGGCCAGGAATATGGCAGGCCCTTGGGCCGTGGGAGGGGATTTCAACACGGTCTTAGCTATCTCTGAAAGACAAGGCAGTAGGCACCATGATACAGGTACCTACACTGAATTTGCTAATGCTTTGGAGTTGGTCGGGCTGATGGATGTGGGCTTCACCTGGAATAGATTTACATGGAGCAATAACCAAACCGAAAGCACTCGCATTTGGGCTCGACTAGACAGAGTGCTTTACAATGGCAGCGGGGTCAATTGTTTTCCTCATTTTAAAGTCAAACATCTCCCCCGTGTAAAGTCTGATCACTATCCACTGCTTCTATTATTCCCTGCAACCATGCAATCCTTCCCGAAACCTTTCCACTTCTAGCGGATGTGGACCCTGCATCAGGAGTATCCTGAGCTGATAAGAAACGCCTAGAAGGATGACTTATCTGACGAGCCCATCATCAACCTCATGCTGAAAATGAGGAAGACCAGAATTCAGCTGAAAGAGTGGAACAAGTTGGTGTTTGGCTTTGGGTGTTGTTCCCCTTTTCATTGAGTTTCTTGTCAGGGAGGATTTTCCGCAGCTACAGGTCTGAAGAAAGAACTACTATTTTATAAGTTTTTTTGAAAATTTTTTTCTTTTCTCTTTGTCGTATGCTTGATGAAGTGTAATTTCGGAAAAATGGGCAGTTTGAGGCAACTTGGGCTCTTACGAATATTGCCTCTGGAACCTCTGAGAACACCAAGGTCGTGATTGATCATGGGGTTGTGCCAATCTTTGTGAAGCTTCTTGCTTCTCCGAGTGATGATGTCCGAGAACAGGTATAGAGACTGAAATGTGAGTGTGTGTGTGTGTGTGTGTGTGTGTGTGTGTGTTAATGAATGGTTGAATTGAGCTGCAATTTTAATTCATTGAAGTGGAGAGTGATTTAATTACAAATTTGAGGGTTGATTCCTCAGTGTGAATGCTAAGATACATTAATTCAATCTAGTAGTATCCTCTTGATTAACCTTTGTCTCTCTGCAATTTAGTTCAGTCATACATGTAAATATAGCATAATTTAATGTGTTTTGTTTAGAAGATCAGTTTTTGAATTGCTGTATGAAATAACAGATGAAGGGAATTCCTGCTTGACTTTTTAGTTGTGTTCTTTTTGGTTGGATTTATGTTAATTAGTAAGCCATGTGAGCTTTTTATGCTGCATTTGGGACATTTGGGTGCAAGGCTGAATGGAATTGTGAAATTAAGCTCAACCTACAGTGATGATTGAATTGCACAAACTCCAGATTGCAGTGATGTGATTGCAATTTGGACTTTGTCCTTACTACATTTAAATAAGATGGTGTATGGGAATGCACTTTTAGGCAGCTGCAGATACACACTCATGAGTATATCTCAAACACAATTAGCTGGATGTTAGTGTTATTGCCCACTAGTGCATAATTCCCTACTTGTCATGTGTGTATAACATCCAACTCATCCAATAGGTTGGCCCCACCATGGAGATCACCTAACACAAAAAATCAAATTGGGCACTCATCAGTTGATCCACTCTTGTACATCCATTGTGTTCTATGGTGTGGCACACATGACGAGCGGATCGGTTTTGTTTTTGCAATAGGTTATCTTCATGGTGGGGCCAACCTTTTGAATGTGTTGGATATCTCACAAACATGACATGTTGACATTTATCTGCCAGTTGGAAGGTAACCCGTTATGACTCAGTATCGTCCATATTATGATGATTTTGGTTTGCAATGAAATGAGTCACCAGTCCACACCGATATGAGTCTACGATGAGTTGTACTGGTGTTGGTCCCCATGTTAATTGCACTCAGAAACTGCTATTTAAATCTATGCTGATAACTCTGTCGTTGAACTAGTTGGGTGAGCCCTCTCTCCTTCTCCCCGTGTCTCTATATATGTGTATATGTAACTTGGAATCAATTGGTCTCCCACTTGTTAGATGAGCTATGAAACAGTGTAGAGTGTGTGAGTGATCCAGGATTCAAACCCTGGTGGTGTTACCTTTCCAAAAAGAAAGAAAGGACCTTGGAATCAATAGATTAGACCAATTCTTTTCTTTACCTTCGGAACATACATATGTGCATGCTTTCACACACACAGCTTTCACCTATTGAAGCTTTTGCATTTTATTTGGCTGTTATTTTTGGATGTGCCCTTTGAATCATAAACAAGATGAATTCTTATTTCTTACTTGACTGCTAGTCATGTTGCCTACTGGGAAGTTTGGGTTTCGATTTGTGCCCTTTTAAAATTCTAGGCAGTGTGGGCACTGGGAAATGTTGCTGGCGACTCTCCTAGATGCCGGGATCTTGTCCTCAGCCATGGGGCCTTGGTTCCACTTTTGGCGCAGTTGAACGAGCATGTTAAGCTTTCAATGCTTAGAAATGCCACCTGGACTCTGTCAAATTTCTGCAGGGGCAAGCCACAGCCACCTTTTGAGCAGGTTTGTGTTGTTGGTTTCAGTGTTTTTGTGCTAATTTCTGTGTTAATATTGTGATGCATTTTTTTATTATTTGGACAGACAAGACCTGCACTTCCAGCACTTGAGCGTCTCATTCATTAGATTTCCTAAACCTAAAACCTTAACCTATTCTCAATTCCCTAACGCTATGAATAATTTTTTGTATTTAATTTATGATGTTAAACTTATATGTATTTATGCATAGATGAATGTCATGTGAATAAGATTGTTTGTGTTTGGATGGATGTAGTTTATGTTTGGATGAATGTAGTTTATGTTTGGATGGATCTACGTAGTTTGGGTTTAGATAAATGTGAATGTGAATATGAATATGATGAAATATGTTATATAACAGGTGTATATCAGGAAGAATATGATTAACTATATTGTAACAGGAGTATATCAGAAATTTTGAGTTGGAATTTTTTTTTTTTTTTAAAAAGACTTCGTAGGTAAAAGTCTCAGAAACGTTTTTACCTACAAAATTTTTCGTAGTCCAATGTTAAATATTATATTTTTACCTATGAACCATTTCATAGGTAAACGTCTAATACAAGTTTTTTACCTACGTAAAAGTTCGTCGGTAAAGGTCTCAATTACGTTTGCAATTTCAGTTAGAGATTATATTTTTACCTACAAACCATTGTCCCATACACGTTGTTTAGCTACGAAATCTTTCGTAGGTAAAAGTCTCGTCTACGTTTGACATTTAAGTTAAATATTATATTTTTACCTACGAAATATTTTGGAGGCAAATGTCTCATATATGTTTCTACCTACGAAAATAGTCGTAGGTAAAAGTCTCATAGACAGTTTTTTTTTTTTTTTTTTTTTTTTTTTTTTTTTTTTTTTTTTTTACCTACGAAACTGTTGGTAAGTAAAAGTAAACTTTTCGATTTTTAGTTTTTTCAAAAATTCAAAACACATTTGCCTATGACAATTTTCGTAGGTAAAGATGGATTTTACCTATCAAATTTGATTTCGTAGGTAAAAGTAAACTTTTGTTTGTTTGTATTTTGAAAAATTGAAAACACACTTTACCTACGAAAATTGTCGTAGGGAAAGATAGCTAATTACAAATTCAAAACACCTTTTACCTACGAAAATATTTGTAGGTAAAGATGACTTTTACCTACGAAATTATAGGTAAAAATAAACTTTACGTTTATTTGTGATGAGGAAATTTGAGAACACCTTTTACCTACGAAAACAGACGTAGGGAAAGATGACTTTTACCTGCGAAAGCTAATTTCGTCGGTAAAGGTAACCTTAGTACACTTTCAAAGCACCTTTTACCTACGAAAATATTCGTAGGTAAAAGATGACTTTTACCGAGTAAACTTTGGAATTTTGGAATTTCGAAGATGGCTTTTAACACGTCTTTACCTACGAATTACAATTTCGCAGGTAAAGATGGGTTTTACCTACGAACCTAAAATTCGTAGGTAAAAGCAAGGTCTTGAATTTTCCAGGAAGGTTTTGGATTTTCTATTTTTAGGAAAAATTTCATAGACCCTTCAATTACGAATAGTTTCGTAGGCAAAGATGGATTTTCCCTACGAAATTTGATTTCGTAGGTAAAAGTAAGGTTTTCAATTTTTTGTTTTTTTAAATGTTCAAAAGACCCTTTAGCTACGAATATTTTCGTAGGTAAATATGGGTTTTCCCTACGAAAAGTTGCGAAGAATTTAAAAGACCATTTAACTACTAATATTTTCATAGGTAAATATGGGTTTTACCTAAGAAATTTAATTTTGTAGGTAAAAGTAAAGTTTTTGATTTATGTTTTGTTGAAAAATTCAAAAGACCCTATAGCTATGAATATTTTCATAGGTAAAGATGGGTTTCACCTACAAAATACAATTTCATAGGTAAAAATCAAGTTGCGATGTTAAAAAAGTCAAAACACCCTTTACCTATGAAAATTTTCGTAGGTAAAGATGGCTTTTACCTACGAAAGTAATTTTAATTGGTAAAAGTCATCATTACCTACGAAAAATATTTTCGTAGGTAAAAACCATATTTCTTGTAGTGTCAGTATCAACCCTTGCCTCATCTCTGTCTATTTGAACATCCACAACTGACTTTTCCACTTCCTTGCGCTCATCCTTACGAAATAAGGACCCCTTGTCGAATTTGATGTCACAACTAAGAATGATTTTTCATGTGACCTTGTCATATAGCCTGTACCCCTTCACACCACCACCATATTTGACAAAGATGTGCAATATCTATATGACAAGGTCACGTGAAAAATCATTCTTAGTTGTGATATCAAATTCGACAAGGGATCCTTGTTTCGTAAGGATGAGCTCAAGGAAGTGGAAAAGTCAGTTGTGGATGTTCAAATACACAGAGATGAGGCAAGGGTTGATATTGAGACGTAGACAAAAGTACAAGAGCAAGTGGAGCATCTACCTATGAGAAAGAATCCACAAAGGGATCGTAGGTTATTGACAAGATACAGTGATGACTCGAATATTTCATTTGTCTTCAATATGGTTGAGGGAGATCCATATACTTTTTAAGAGGCTCTTGACGATGTAAATGCCGAAAAGTGGAAAGTTGCGATGAACGACAAGCAGAAAACTGATCCCTCCCACATTGGCTGTTGTAGTTAGAAATGAAAGTCAGGAAGATTTGCACAGTTCCAGAGAAAATGGGACTCCTTCCACAAGCAATTCTAGCAAAACTGGACGCATGGGAAAGCCAAGAAAGAATGCCTGACTCCGATCTAGGTCATCCAAATGTAAGGAAAGAGAGATCTGATCCCTCCCAAGCTGGCCAAAATGGAAGAATCTGACTTCCAGAAAACAGACCACACCCCCTGCTATTACACACCTCTGTGCAATAAGATTTGCATAAGGAAACGCTTTCGGTCCCCTCGCTGCGCAAGCAGATACGTAAGAAGAGTTTGGATACTCTCCTACCTATAAAATCCGTCCCATCCGACCTTAGGAGAGAAAAAATAGAGAGAGAGAGAGAGAGAGAGAGAGAGAGAGAGAGAGAGAGAGAGAGAGAGAGAGAGAGAGAGAGAGAGAGAGAGAGAGAGAGAGAGCGCTTCGGCCGTCCACCATGCACGTCAATGAGAAAGGAAAGAGGAAGAAAGAAAGAAACAAAGAAACAAAGAGAAACAAAGGAAAGAAAGAGAAAGAGAGAAAATAAAATAAAAGAAAGAGAGGAGAGAAGGAAGGAGGCTGAGTGCGAGCAGCTACTCGCGAAATCACCAAATTGAAATGAGTTGACTTGATTAGAGAAAAAATCGACTAGTCGAGGTAAGACTAAGATTTCTTAAATTTAACAATGGTGAAACACGTCCTACACCTAGTTATTCCTAATCTTATATAAGGTGGATTATACATAGACCTAACCATTCAGATTGTGAAAACACTAGGTTAAAACTTCAATATACTGGTTCACACTCAAAGAAGATACAAACATCCAAGGTGAGGGTTTTATCCTTTAAGCATACTTTGATTTAATTGATGATTATTATTCATGTTCACATATTACTGAGAGTTATCCTTTCAATTGATTTATTACTATAAATTATTTACCCTTTTTGGGAATCACAATTTAGTTTACATTCTCTATCACTGCAAGTGTTGTGTTAAAGGTATCATGACTAATGACTCAATATTTATCGCGGATGTAATGCATTATGGGTAGTGATCCTCTTGGTCGACACGTAATTTCATGGGTTGGTTAACATGGTACACAATCGATGTATGTAAATCGCAATTGCAATGTTACATCACTTTTCAGGATTGGATGTTTCAAATAGTCGCTCTATGAACATATTGTGTTACGTAAATCCCTTAATTGCGTCATTGTGTCTCCTTGAGATGTTCGCATAAAGTCATGTTAACGTTGGACGCATAATGAGAGTGCATGTTGAGATAGATAACTCTAATTATTTTCCATATTGTGATAGTGACCACTACGTATGATGAGCCGCACACACCTTACTAGGCATGCATTTATGTAGATTGTTTGCGCATACTGATATTTCTTGTAGTGATAGAGTATGTGACGTATCAGAACCCGTGCATTACTTTTATGAATCTCTTGACTCATTGTTAATCTTAAATGATAACCATCACTATAAGTATGACATTGACCCTCTCCCAACCGTACAGATTATGCAGATGATATATAGATTAAAGACTTAATGAACAATCTCCCCAATGAAGATTATATTGAAAGAATAAGAAGACAGTTTCATGATTTAGTTTATACATCCGCTGCGAACTCGATAAATACAATAAGATCCCATTAAGAGGGCATTTGATTATTCTTTTTACTCTGATGAAATATAATAAATATAGTTGATTTTGTTCTTGTGAATGTTACATTTATGAATGTATCTGGATGTAATATATAATACGATTTCTAAAGCATCAAATTCATACATTATTAACACCCGGTTTTCTTGGGCACGAGTACAAACTCTAGCTATGAAAATTTGGGATGTTACAGGTACAACCCTATATCCTTTTGGAATACCTCTCTCAAAGATGTGTCAAGGTCCATCACCGCTCTCCCATCTGCCCATCCAGCACAAGATCAGGTCACCGACGAGGGTGGGACAGGGGACCTCTGATGTTGATCTTAACCATCCTCTCCCTACATATAGATTTTAGCTTGAGGCAGTCTTTGGAGCCTAACAGAACTGAAGATGCAGATTACCTCTTCTACCACAGTGGAATAGTAGCTAAAGTTTGGAATAATTTCTCCAGGCTTTTGACATGAATTTTCAGCAGTGCCAATCGATCCAACAGAGAATAAATCTCAGGGTAAGCAGGGCCTCATCTTCTTCAACGTCCTTAACAGTGAGGGGATTGGTCCCTTCTTTCTTAGTATGGGAAATCTGGCTTAGTTGTTGTGATGGTAGATTTGAGGTGAAGAGGATGTAGATGTAATACTATCATTGCGAAGGTGAATAGGTGGCTGAAATAAGTGGGCAGTAAGTAAAGAAAGGAAGATTAACCATGTCTGAATCGGTAACATTGCAAATCTTTGGATCTGATTGTCAATGGCTAGAACAAGGACCAGAGCTTTTTAATCATTAAATGAAGGAGACTGAGTAATGGATGGCTCAACTTCAGTGTTGACAGGTCGGCCAGAGGGAACTTGAGTATGGGAGCAGGGAGGTGTCTCTAGAGATCACCGGGTAAAGGTAATCTTTGCCTTCCACAAATGTTATGGACAAGTTTCTAACTTGGTAGTAGAAGCACAGGCTTTGGTGGATGGCTTGGAGTTATGAGGAGACAGAGGCCTAACCAACATATTGATTGAAACGGACTCTAAAGTGATTGTTGAGGGGTTTCCAATCCAAGAGGGGTTGTTCCATGGAGCGTTAGGTATCGCTTGGGCATAGTTATTAAAAAATGACCCTCCATTAATTTTAAAATCTCCCATATGCTTCGCTAAGGAAATGCAATGGAGGATGCGCTAGTAAGGATGGGCAACGGGGTATATCCCAACAGTACAATCTTCAGCTCCATGGACATCCCTCACCCCATCAGAGGCCTGCTGGCTATGGACGTCTCTTAAGAAATAGGATCACCTTTAATGGGTTTTTATTCCTTCTTGGGTTTTGATACAGTGGGGAGGTATATGATAGGTCCGTCCTGGCCGGCTTTTTGTAGGTCATGTCTGACATTTGCGTA
This sequence comes from Magnolia officinalis, assembly GCA_021015155.1. Lineage (NCBI taxonomy): Eukaryota > Viridiplantae > Streptophyta > Magnoliopsida > Magnoliales > Magnoliaceae > Magnolia > Magnolia officinalis. The sequence continues at coordinate 13,207,509 of JAJHSJ010000017.1, forward strand.
TGAACAATTATGCTGTTCAATAAATTTTAATTTTGAGAAAAATAAAAAAACACGTAAGGAACACAAACGAAGTTAATACCACAATCTACTTCAGTAGGGGATATAACAAGCATCCCCTCTTATTTGCATAATATAGTAGATAACACAAACAACTACAAACATGAGTGCCATGTCTAGGCATTGACGAAAGGGTACAGTTCATATCTTATATTACAACTCCCCCCAACAACTCTTCCACCTTTCTTCCCGTCACAACAGGACGGAAGTTCACCTATGGCACTCTCCAAGCACTTCTTACAATCCCCACTAGAAAGATCCCTAGTACACTGAGCCAAACCATACAGCTTCTTATCTTTTCCGATCTCCATATCTCCATTAGCATACATCAATGGATTGAGGTAAGCTTCAAGTGACAGATGGTGCAGTAATTCCCTGGTTTTCTGATTAAACGTAGCTGGGTCATCTACGCTCTGTGTGTTCCACATATAGAACCTGTTAACGGTGTCAATTTTCCCAAAGAAGTTGTTAGTCGAGTAGCGCAAGAGACAGTTATCAAACCATATGACTGCCTCATCCTTGTACGGGCATAGATCACCAACATCACTAATGGCGCCTACAAGACATGTCTTGCAATCAGAGCTTGAAACATCGCCTCGACATAGGGCCAGCCCATTTGCTTGATCTGGACGCTTTCCTACAGAGCCGATCCCAAATCCCTTGAGCGAAACTTTGGTGGGGAGAGAGCTCAGCAATTGGTTCAAATTATTGCTGAATGGACTATTGGCTGTGTAATTTTTTGGGCTTGAACACATGTGCCAAAGAGGGTCTGCGGCATGGAGGCCATGAAGGAGAAGAGTGAAGGATAGAAGATATAAAGTGGTTGATCTTAACAGCTCCATGTTGAGAAGAAATGGAAATGGAATTGTGAATGGTTTCTTGAAGAAATGAAACCTCTTTAATAGAAAAAAAACCCTGTTCGTGAAATGTAACCGTTGAAGTCTTTCTTTGAAGATTTTGCTACTGTGTCAAAGATCAGATATTAGTGTCACCTCATGCAATTGTCAACCTTCTGGATGGCCGCACTCCACATTAGACTGCGATAGAAAGCCATCATCCTATGGGTGCCACTGAGTCAAAGATCAGATGTCGGTGTCACCTCATTCCCTTGTCAACCCTTTAGTTGGCCGCGCTGCACATTGGACTGCGATTGAAACCCATCATATGGGGACGCTGATTGCGTCCTACGTCCGGGCGGGCAAGGCTCTGTGGGGGCCTCTGTGATGTAATTGTTCTATCCACGCCGATTCAATGCTTTTCTCGGATCATTTTAAGGTATGATCATAAAAATGAGGCAGGTCCACAGCTCCAGTGGACCACACCAAAGGAAGCTGCTCTGATAATGACACCCACAGTTGAAACCTTTCTAATGACCAATGTGATGTTTTTTTTTTTTACCATCCAACTTATTAATAAGGTCATGTAGACGTAGATGAAGTGAAAACACAAATATCAGCTTGATCCCAAACTTCTCCAGCTCTTAAAAAGTTTTTAATGGTGGATGTTCAATCCTCACTTTGTGGTCCACTCAAGCCTTGGACCTGCCTCGTTTTTTGGTATATTTCTTAAAATAATCGGAGAAAAGCGTTGAACGGCGTGGATAAAACACTTACGTTCGCGTCCATCATTTGGTGGGCGCTGGGCTTCCTGCTGCGGGCAACAAGTTGATCAGGGCAAGGGGTGGGCCTAAGCAATTGACAGTTTCAACATGCAATCTTCAACACTCCGGGCATTCGAGCTTACACGTGTCATCCTCCTGAAATATGGATAGGGCTGATTTGTGTGCTGTGAATCTTCTTGTTAGGTCCACGTGATGAATGGGTAGGATCTTAGTAAACGTGTGTCACACATGGAAGCCTGCAGACATGCTTATTAGCTGGAAAATTCCTGGACAAGTGCAGGTCTCCAGCTGGGAACAGGTAAGAGATTTGAGTGGACACCGTGATGTACGGGTCTTATCCACACAGTCCACCCATTGTTTACTATCATTTTAGGGTATAAGCCCAAAAATAAGATAGATCCAAGGCTAAAGTGGACCACAACGCAGGAAGCAGTGGTGATAATGATTCTCACTGTTGAAACTTTTCTAGGGTCTACCATGATGTTTATTTGCCATCCAACCTATTCATAAAGTTGCATAGACCTGGATGAAGAGAAAAAACAAAATATCAGCTCCATCCAAAACTTCTATGGCCCCAAGAAGTTTTCAATGGTAAGAGTTTAATCCCGATCGTGTGGTCCACTTGAGCCTTTGATCTGCCTCAATTTTTTAGATTATACACTAAAATGATACCAAAAAAATGGATGGACGGTGTGGATAAGACCCATACATCACTGTGGCCACTCAAACCCGCTCCCCGCTGGAGACGGGCAAGGTAGGACGCAATCCGCATCCAAAACATAGACGGCGCGGACTAGGTGGGGCAGAGGTAAGAAACTTTGTGGGTGAGCCCTCACACCTAGGGCTAACTTGTATATATGTGTCATATATCCACGCCGTCCATGATGTTTTACAGATCATTTATGGGCATTATAGAAAAAATGAGGCAGATGCAAATCTCATGTAGATCCACACCACATGAAAACAGTGGTGATTGAATGCCCATCGTTAAAAATTCCTGGTGCCCACTTTAACGTTTATTTGCCATCAACCTGTTGATAAGGTCAGTATTAAGCTATTACTCTATTACCCTTGCCTCACCTAATACCCGCCCCAGTTCAAACCCATCTACGATGGACAGGAATAGTCTAAGAACACCAGTTTTCCGCGGTAGCCTAACACACCCAAGCTCTGCGGCCCCACCCTATTTTATACGGTAAATCCACTCAGTTCATTTAGGGAGAATCATTGTTTGGAGCGGAGAAAAAAAAAAAATCAGATCGGCCCACCAATAGGGAAACTAAAAATTTCCTCCTCAAACTGCCAAGTTAACGTGGTGTGGCTCACCTGATTTTAATTTTTTATTTTTGCTTGCAAGGTCATTTTCGTTTCTTCACTTCATCCTGCTGCGTGACAGCAGATTAACGGGTTTGATGAATGATAAGCACAGTGGGAGCTAGGCTAAAAAACCCATTATTGGCATGCATTCCCCATTGTTCCGTCTTGCGCCCCACCTGACTTGTCGTTATAGCTCATTTTTCTCCCCTGTGGCTAGAGTTGAGGTATAGGACTAGATGGACAGACTGCATTTTACATGTACAATACGGTGGACCCACGGTACCCAGTGTTTCATGCAGTTTCTAGAATGGAGTTGGAGGTTTACCTTATGCCCGGTGTACCGAATTTCCACGTTGAATTCTGTGGATTGATAACAAAAGTTCGAGAGTAATTCACATCTTCTAGAGAAATACTCGTGGAAAGTCAGAGTAATGGGGGCTGTTGATCTGGAAAGCCATCATGTGGAAAAGGCAACATGCAAATACTGGACTCGGTGGAGAACTGTGATAATCCCCAGCTGTTTGGATTTTTCTTTATTTTTATTTTCTTTCTTATGGAATGTACACTTACTTCAACCACACATTTTGAAGGCTTGAATAGATGGCTACCAGTCAATTTTCTTGATTTTATTGATGTGTTCAATTCATGAGGATAGACCCATGACATAGAACAGGTAGCCGATGACATCGATGACAGCCAGGGATCGAAAGAAATCAGCCAAAAGGATCTATCTAGGCCAAAAGCAGTCTTAAGGCGCATCATATCATTCCACAGCTATTACTTTATGATTGGTTATCTGTGTTAAGAATATCATACATCTTTGGAAAGCTAGCAATGAGCTCTAAATGATGGTCAGTGGAAAAGAATTCATTGAGACCTAAATGGCTTTGAAAGGTTTAATCTTTTGATGGATCCGATTATGAATTTAAGTTAAAATTTTCTTTTCTCTAAAAAAGTGAGAGCATCCACCTGTATCATTGTTAATCTTGAAATTTTTGTGGAAGAATCATTCAAGTGGGCATCACAAAAATCTGCATCCCTCACCTATCAATACAGCTTCATTTTTACAACACCAAAAAAAGATAAAATAATAATAATTATAATTATAAAAAGATAAAAGAAAGAACAATAACAAGAAAAATAGGGCCACGGAAATTCTCATGCAGTAAGAACCAAAATCACTTCCAAAGTCGTAAGCCCAACTTGAACCTAGCCCAACTAGAATAGCAAGCAGCTTACTTCCACCCAAATTACTTTGACGTCCAACTTGTAGAACGTGTTACAAATACATTCTTAGTAATGTTTGGGCCGAAAAAAGGTGGTCCGTAAATTGACATAACTTTTGATCCGGGTATCATTACGGGATGCACAACCTATTAATCTTTACTAAAACGGGCCATTCGAGGTGAACTGACTCACAAAGTGGGTTGTATCTATCTGTTTTGTCAGAAAACGCGTGCTTTCAACTCAAAAACAAATTTTTAAAGAAATTTGGTTATTTTTAGTAATTTTGAATTTTTTAATATTTTTATTTTTAGAGCATTAGATTTCCTTATTTTTAATAATAACTTGTAATCATGTTAGGACTCTTTTTGCTAAAAAATTTTTTTTTAATTATTTTAGAAATTAGGTTTTAGAAGAGTTTTATTAGAACTAGGACTTTTATTAGAATTAGGATTTTGCCATTTCTGGTAATTACAATTTTTTTTCTATATTAATTGTTTAACAGGGACACATAGAGAACAAACAACTATCGATAAAATTATTTCGAATATTTTAGAATTATTTCTATTTTCTTTTCCTCGTGGATTTAAGGTTTTTATAGGAGTACGGAGAAGTTTCGTGGATTTGGAATAGTTATTACCCTGAGGAAGACAATACTCGACCCCATGCCCTTCTTGCGTCCGTTTGGTATTAGAGTGAGGCTTTTTCCTCGGATCTATGGCTTCAACAACAGGTCGGACAACAATCCCATGGACGGTGCTCCATGGAATCATCTTTTAACAACTTTTGAAGCAGCATTGTAAGAGAATCGACAAGCCATGCAAGGGCTGTAGGCTTTCAATGATCGCATGGTAGATCACATAATAGAGGTTCTAGGGCAACTCTATATTCATAGTGTTTATCCACCCCCAATAGTTGCTGGAATTCGTAATCTCATTGATTGCAGGGCAATGTCGGCAGTGAACCACTGGATCACTCTTAAGGTGGGATCCAACGACATGATTCCACAACATCTTGAAAAAAGCATTAATCAGATATATCAAATAGATCTAGAATTCAATATGAAAGTCGATCTTCCAACCTTCAATGGCCAACCTCACATTGAGGATTTTCTCAGTTGGCTTTCTAAAGTTGAGAAATTCTTCAACTATATGGATATCCCTGAAATGAAGATAATCAAACTTTTAGTCTACAAGTTGAAGGGTAGAGCTTAAGCTTGGTGGGAACAACTTCAACTCGAGTAGATGGGACAGATGAAGGTATCAATGCGCATGTGGTCATGGATGAAGAAGTTATTGTGCATGTAATTCCTCCCTAGCAATTACGATCATGTATTATTCAAATAAAACCAAAATTATTAGTCAGATAGTCGATTAGTAAGGGGTTATGCAAAGAAATCCTATTCTTTTATGGCATGAGATGGCCGTGTCAAAACGGAGTCACGACAGGCCACATGATTCATCAGTGGCGGACATGTGGTCCCTATGGGAACAAAGAACCAACCCAGGACTTCTAAAGTAGAGGGACAATTTTTCATAACCAGACAAGACTTTCGTGAAACAATCTGAGGAGACGGGAGATATAAATGTATTAGTTGAAAAAGAAAAATATGTGGAACTAATTGTGAACATCCTAGAGGATTTGAAACCAGTGTTGCAGGAGTTCAAGGTGATTGTGCTTAATGAACTCCCTAATAAATTACTTCCCATACGAGATATACAAAACCACATTGATCTTGTCTCAGAGGCAAGTCTGCCTAATTGCCGACATTATCAGAAAGAATGTGAGATCTTGAAGGAAGAAGTGAAAGAACTGATCCATACTAGCCAAGTCAAGGAGAGCATAAGTACATGTATTATGTCAGCTCAAAAGCCTAATGCCAAGTACAAGAGAAGGGCTAATAAACATTGACGTCAAAAGTTATTTAAGAATCATGAGCTAAGTCCCTTAAGTAACTCGAGGACAAGTTTTTTTTTTTCAAGTGGAGGAGTCAACACGTCACAGAGACATTCCTAGCATGGTTGGGGTAAAAGAAGGTGGACTGTAAATTGACCATAACATTTGATCTGGGTATCTTTACAGAGCTCATAACCTATTAATCATTACTGAAATGGGTTTGATGTAGAACGTGTCAAAGACACATCTATGCGTTTCGGCAGAAAACGTGCGCTTCCAACTCAAAAAACAAAATTTTAAGGAAAATTTGCTATTTGTAGTAATTCCAAAACTTTTAATATTTTTATTTTTTTATTTTTTGAGTTTTAAATTTTCGTATTTTTAGGAATAACTTGTAATCATGTTAGGACTCTTTTTGTAAAAGTTTATTTTGACTTCTTCTTCTTCTTCTTTATTTTTATTTTAAAAAATTAGGCTTTAAAATAGTTTTATTAGAACTAGGATTTTTATTAGAGTTATGATTTTGCTATTTTTGGTAATTACGAATTTTAGTTTTTTTTTTTTTTCCTATATTAACGGTGTAACAGGGACGCATAGAGATCAATCAATTATCAATAAAAAATTATTTCTAATACTTTAGAATTATTTTTATTCTTTTCCTCGTGGATTTGAGGTTTCTCTACGAGGAGTCCAGTGAAGTTCCATGGATTCTGAATAGTTACACACACACCCAACCACCCCCCCCCCCCCCCCCCCCCCCCCCCCCCCCCCCCCCCCCCCCCGAGGAAGACGGTACTTAACCTCAGTCCTTCCCTACATGGTCTCTTCCTACATCAGAAATATATGTTAGAGACTACAAAGACTAGACAAACAAATGGGCCACATCTTTTACTCGGGCTCACAATTTCCTAGAGGGTACTGACGGTCCAAAAACAAAAAAATAAATAAATAAATTAAATTAAAAATAGAGGGTACGAAGGGGGCTCCAACATCATTCCAAACCTACATCAGCTGGTGAAAGACCAAAAAGGCCACATCAACCTAATTCCAACCTTCAAGTCACACTAAATTCCTTCATCAAAAGACCTTTTAATCAACATGATCAAAACCTAACTGTGTAACGCCCTGAAATTCGGGGGTCGAGTATGAACTCAACTCCCGAGTTCCAACGCATCACTTATGCAACATACACAATGTCGGTTAAATGTTGTCTGAGTTAGCGCAATAAACATGAATGAGATTAAACCAAAACAGTAATTCATACCCAGTTCAATTGCATTTAAAAACAGCGGAAGACTGAAATTTTATATACAAGTATGTAAAGTAACAAAATTTCTGAACTTCAGGTATGAGCACTAGCTGAGCACCAATATACATGTAAAGTTTGTAAATTAAAAACCCAAAATACATCCTCAAAAGAGGCCCCAAAAGTCCCGCGATGCAGCCGGCCTAGGCGTAGCCGTCAGAATACTGCATGAAAGAGAACTCCTCCTGGTCCTCATCAACGTCGGGCTCTGGCTCCTGAACCAAGGCGCCCTCTAATCCTGCAACAGAGTCTGGTTGGTGTGTACAACACCGTCCCGTATCGTGGGAGTGAGTAGCTAACTCAGTGGAACAATAATGCATAAGTTAACATGTTATCAAATCAACCAAGCAGTAATGATAAAGCAGTACAAATCAAGCATTTCTAACTACTCTTGTTAAATGCAAAAATGATATGACATGATGCTGTATGCCCTTGCCAAACCACCCTCAAGCGACATCATCTTACGTTCGCGAATGCTTAACTCCCTCAGTGCGCCACATCTACAAAGCACATGCGGTGCGATGATGCTCGTGATTGCCAAGTTATTATTAGTCCATTTCAATCAGCAGTATTGGGAAACTAAGGAAACTAGGTACCTCCTTGTATCATTCCCAACATGATCCATTCTAGGGTCGTCAATCCTAGTTATTCTCATACGATGTTATGGTTTGAGAAGCTTAGTGATGGCATCGCAAACAGGTTCGTCACCCGTCAGCGCGGATACAGATCTCACCGTATGCGGCTCAATTGCTGGCCGTCAGCTCGAGTACAGGTCTCACCGTACTCGGCTCAATCACTAGCCGTCAGCTCAAGTACAGGTCTCACCATACTCGGCTCAACTCACACTCTAGTTGCTGTGAAAGAAAGACTCGTGGCCAATCACAGACTTGGAGTGTACTCGATGATACCACGGAGGACTCGTCGCCCGTCAGCACGAGCACAGATCTCACCGTACTCGGCTCTCGCCGAAGTATCGACAGCTCGAATACAGTGTCCCATACCACCGTATTCGGCTCACGAGATAGTTGCGCAATGGTCACTACGGGGAGGCACATGGCCCCAGCATAGGCCGACAGCTCGACCACGGTGTCCCATACCACCATGCCCGGCTCATGCGTCTTAGCGGATCTAGGTACCATGGTTAAACAGGAATCACCACTGGTAAGTTTGGTACCCTAGGTTCAAGCAGTAGCGACCAAACAAGGTGAACACACAACTACACTTCGGTTCAAGTGGCGAGCCTGACTAGCTCGAGCGCACCACAAGTTGAGCGATATGGAGCGCAAAAGCACTCCGCGTGGCCAACCACTATCGCCAACCGAAGTACGACTCGGGTTCGCCGGACCCGTCCTTGTGGCGACATGAATCTCAGCCACAATCACAAGTCTGGTACCGAGTGTTTGGACTATAAACATAGTCCCAAACTCAAACAGTTTTCATCGCTAGCATGTGAAGTAAAGCATGGTAAACAAGCAATACAAGCATGTTAGTCGGCATGTTATAAAGCATAAAGTAAGACATGGAGTAAGCATGTTACAAGGCATGTTGAGAAGCATGTTATAAAGCATATTGTAATGCATGTACTACAGCACTATCCCCATAGGGATAGAATTGTGTGTGCACTGCAATTAAGTGGTTGCGGTGAACCACCGCATGGAGGGGATCCTACATGTCTCTAAGGGAGTTGGAGAATCCATATCAGCGCCTATCTAAGGCACTAGTACATGCACATGTACACCTACATGCACATACACAAACACTTAGAATACACATTTCCAACATACATGACGTATGTTAGGGCAAGTTCGTGATTGGGCTGTCCCTAAGCCCCGGGAGTATTTTTCCCGCGTATATCGTATTCATACAACAAATAATCATTACAATTACATATCCAAAATCCGCACGCATGCGGGATTTCTAGAATACGCAATTTCGACATACATGGCATTTACACATGAACATATATTTTTGCGATCTCTTTCGCCAAACTAGTATTTTATCCACACATGATATAATCAAACATTAAATAAACATGTCAAACATTTTCTCAACAAAAATACGTATACGGTATTTCTACGTATATCAAGAGTATGTAAAATTCCATAATCTTTATCGCTAATCGAAACAGAAACGGAAAGCACTTTGTACATGTGCATTTGCATGCAGATCATGAATCTATCATTATCTGACATTGAAAGCGTTGAAAACCGTAACTTATACGCTTAAAGTCCTCACCTCAGCCCTTGGAATTCCAACGAATCAGCAAGAAGGTTGGTGCTTCCGTATACGGGAGTTTCTTAGCCTAAAGATCGCATTCGATTAGTCTTTCCTTAACCTATCACTAATTAGGCTCAAATCAGACCTAGGGTTAGGGTTTCTTACCTTCAAATGGGGTGGAAAACCGCCGGGAAACCTCTTGGAATAGCGCGGTGTAGGCCGTGGGAGAGGTGGAAGCAGCAGGAGGAAGATCGGCTTCGATCTCCACAAGTTCTCTCTCTTTTCTCTCTCTCTCTTAGGGTTTTAACCCAAATTCGTATGGCTGTGAGAGGGGCTGTTCTAAGCCCCTTTTATAGCCACAAACCTTCCCAAACAGACTCAGGTTCAAGGGTAACTGCTTACATAGGCATTTCGCCACTTTCCAAGCTCAAAAGGGGTGTTCTGGTGGCCCTCTTTGAGCCAAACGTCAGACTTAAGCTCACCCACTGCGGATCCACGTGGGATTACGTTTTCGGCTCGATCGGATTCCCAGATCGCACGTGGCGGACCACTTTCAGTTCAACGGTCCGTGGGCCACGATCGGAATTTCTGAGTACATGTAAATGTTCCTGAAATTTTTCTTAATCCGAGGGTGTAATTTGGTCTGATTCCGACGGTCAGGTTGCTTAATACTGACGCGCAACCGAAAGGTGCCAGATCACTATTCCAGATATTTTCTCTTGGATGGAAATAGTGTTTTTCACACTCCCTCGCTCCGGAGTGAAAATAATGGCCGTGGGACATCGGAATCATCTGATTTTTGAGATGATTGTCAAGCCCAGTGGGGCGGTCCTGGTTCCTTAGCTTCGTGTTAATCGGACTCCCGATGTGCGATCTAGACCTCATACGAAGTTTCGTTTCAGTCCCGAGAGCAGACGGGTAATGAGTTTGGCTCTAGACTTTAGGGTAACCTAGAGTCACCAATTCTGCAAGTTTTGGGTCTTGCAGATCGTATTTAAAGCGATCCCAACGGATTTCATGATTTACCGAGTTTAGTACTTAGTTAACTTTGTTAAATTTCTAAAGGATTTAATCCTATGTGATTTCTGGTCGAGGTGGTACTCGGCCCAATGTACGGAAATTTTAGGTCGTTACAATCTACCCCCCTTAAACAAAAAATTTCGTCCTCGAAATTTATACCTTTTCGTAGTCCTCGAGAATCTGAGGGTAGTTCTTTCTGACCTCGGCCTCAGTCTCCCAGGTAGCCTCCTCCTCGGAATGATGTGTCCACAGCACCTTCACAAGTGGGATGACCTTGCTAGTAGTACCTGCTCCTTCCTATCAAGGATACGCGTCGGGCGCAGCTCGTACGTAGCATCCTCGCTCAACTGTACCTGCTCCCATCTGATGATATGCGTAGGATCAGGAACGTACTTCTTCAGCATAGAGACATGAAATACGTTGTGCACAGAAGCAAGCGGCGTAGGCAAGGCGAGACGATACGCCACATCACCCACTCGATCCAGTATCTGAAATGGACCGATAAATCTCGGTGTGAGCTTCCCCTTCTTCCCGAACCGAAGGACTCCCTTCATAGGGGAAACTCGAAGGAAGACATGATCCCCGACATCGAACTCCAGCGGTCGCCGCCTCGTATCGGCGTCGTAACTCTTCTGTCTGCTCTGCGCTGTGCGTAATCGACGCCTGATGATATCAATCTCTCTGTGTAGTCGTGGACCAACTCGGGCCAATCAGGCTGCGCTCGCCAACCTCTGCCCAGCAGTGCGGTGCCCTACAAGGTCGACCATATAAAGCCTCATAAGGCGCCATACCAATAGTCGCCTGGAAGCTGTTATTGTAGGCGAACTCTGCATACGGAAGACAGTCATCCCAGCTGTCCTTGAAGTCCAACACACATGCTCGCAACATATCCTCCAAAATCTGATTCACCCGCTCTGTCTGCCCATCAGTCTGAGGATGATGAAACGCTGTACTGAACTTCAACTTCACACCCATCGCCTCCTGGATACGAGTCCAGAAGATGGATGTGAATCGCGTGTCTCTGTCCGACACGATCTCTAAGGGAACTCCTCCATGCAGACGAACGATCTCTCTGATGTACAGTCTAGCCAGCTCGTCTGCAGAGTTCGTAACTCTGATAGGGAGAAAATGGGCTGATTTGGTCAACGGTCCACAATCACCCAAATAGAATCATGTCCCTTCCTCGTCTTCGGCAGCCCAGATATGAAGTCCATGGAGATGAAGTCCCACTTCCACTCCGCTATAGGCATGGGCTGAAGCAGTCCAGGAGGTCGGCGATGTTCTGCCTTGACCTGCTGGCACGTCAGACACCGAGATACATACTCAGCGATGTGGGCCTTCATGTTGTCCCACCAGTAAGTCCGTCTCATGTCCTGGTACATCTTCGTGCTACCAGGATGCATCGCAAGCTTCGAGTTATGGGCAGACTCGAGAAGCTCGCGTCTCAAGTCAGCCACATCAGGAACACATAGGCGGCCACGGAATCGTAAACCCCCATCAGAACCAACTCTCCACTCGGAATCCACGGCGTCGCTAGCCTGCTCTCGAAGCTCAGACAGCCGTATATCGCCCCTTGGGCCTCAACAATCCTGTCGTCAATAAGTGGCCGCGCCCGAACGTGCGCAACACACTCAAAAGGCTCCTCGACAGTGAGTCTCTGCTCGAAGTCGCGCACAAACTCCATCATGTCCCACTCGGCTATCATCAGCGGTGCCGCAAATGCAATCATCTTCTTGCGGCTCAACGCGTCTGCCACAAGGTTCGCCTTGCCAGGATGGTAGGAAACCTCGAACTTGAAGTCCTTCAAGGTCTCCATCCATCGGCGCTGTCTCATATTCAAGTCTCGCTGCGTGAATATATACTTAAGGCTCTTGTGGTCGCAGAAAAGCTCGAACTCCTCTCCATAGAGGTAATGTCTCCAGAGCTTCAATGCAAAGATGACTGCTGCCAACTCCAGGTCATGTGTAGGGTAATTCTCCTCGTGCTTCCTTAATTGTCTCGAGGCATACGAAATCACCCTATCCTTCTGCATCAGCACACAACCCAAACCAACGCGAGACGCGTCAGTATATACCGTGTACTTCACCCCTTGCTCTGGCAATACTAGCACAGGGGCGGACGTCAACTTGTCCTTCAGCTCCTTAAAAGTTGCCTCCGCCTTCTCATTCCAGGCGAACCTCAGGTCCTTCCTAGTCAACTGCGACAATGGCCTGGCGATCTTCGAGAAATCCGAATGAAACGTCTGTAATACCCAGCCAGACCAAGGAAACTCCTCACCTCAGTAACCGACTCAGGCTGCTGCCAATCCTGAACCGCGGCTACCTTAGCAAGGGTCCACTGCTATCCCATCCTTGGACACCACATGTCCCAGGAACTTGACTTCCTCCTGCCAGAAGTCGCACTTCTTGTATTGCGCAAACAACTGGTTCCTCTCTAACGTACCCAACACTGCTCGCAGGTGCTCCTCGTGCTCCTCCCGACTCGTGGAGTATATCAAAATATCATCGATAAAAACGATGACGAATCGGTAAAGGAAGGGCCGAAATACCCGGTTCATCAGATCCATGAACACGGCTGGTGCGTTCGTCAGACGAACGACATCACCAAAAACTCATAGTGCCCGAAGCACGTCCTGAAGGCTGTCTTCTGTATATCTTCCTCTCTCACGCGCAACTGATGGTACCCTGACTGAAGGTCAATCTTCGAGAAATACTTCGCCCCCCTCAACTGATCAAACAGATCATCTATCCTGGGCAAAGGATACTTGTTCTTCACCGTGACCTGGTTCAACCTACGGTAATCAATACACAACCGTAGCGACCCGTCCTTCTTCTTCACGAACAACACAGGTGCTCCCCAAGGAGACACACTAGGTCGAAATAAAGGCCTTTCTCTACAAGTTCGTCAATTGTTTCCGCAGTTCCTCCATCTCGCATGGAGGCATACGATAGGTCGGCAACGAGATGGGCATCGCACCAGGCGTAAGGTCAATCGTAAAATCAATCTCGCGCCGAGGAGGTAAACCAGGGATAGTCTTAAAGACTCCAACAAACTCCCTAACCACTGGCGTACCCTCCAGTGTCGGACCATCAATCGGCACAAGTAATGCAGCATAACAATCAACTCGACAGGGCCAACTGACCTGTACAGAGAACGTGAACGCTGTGCCGTCAGGTCCATAGGCGGTCACGATCCGAGCATCGCAATCTATCTCCGCCCTCATCTTGGCGAGCCAATCCATGCCAAGTATAACGTCGTAGTGCCATAGCGGAGCAACAATAAGGTCGACGTGCTCCGTGCTGCTACCCAAATCTATCGCGCAACTCTCGCATAAACGCGTGACATCCGAGAAGGTCCCGGTGGCCGTAGTGAGTCTCGTTCCCTTAGTGGGAACAGAATGCAAAGATAGGCGTTTCACACCGCCCCACATGAAATGATAGAGATAGTGGACCCAGTGTCCACCAGTAGAGAAACGGGAGTACCATGGATATGAGCCGTGCCCTCGAAGGCCGTCGGTGCCGATATCGACGTCTCTGTGCCTCAGCAACAAGGGTATGCACACGGCCTGCTGCTGGCGATTCGGCTGAGGAGCCTGGGGTCGCTGTGGCGGTCTGAAGAACGGCACAGGAGGTCGGAATGAAGGATGTGCAGGAGCGGTCTGTAGCGGCGGAGCTGAAATGGTCTGGGGATAAGAGCGACCCAATCTCTGCGGTGGCGCAAATCCGCTAGCCCGCATGCGCGAGAAGCAGCTCTCGGCAGGATGTCCTGGTTTCCCGCAAAACGTGCAGGTCACCAACGGGCGTCTCATGGGAAGCACTGGCGCTGCAGCCCTGGGGGAGAATCGGCTCGAGGCCTCTTGCCTAAAATAGGCCTGCTCTGTGTATCCTGGCGCGGTCTCGCAACCATAGTACCGCGTGATCGGGCCAGACGGTCCACATCCTGCTCGGCCGTCATAGACATGTGGACCAGTGCTGCATAAGTAGGGATAGTGTGGCAGCAAAGCTTCGACCGTATGTCAGGTCGCAAGCCTCCAGTAAATCGTCGCATCCTCATCTGCTCATTGACGAGGATGGTCGGGACAAAGCGGCCCAACTCGGTAAACCGGTGCTCATACTCCGTCACCGTCATGCCTCCCTGCCTGAGGCGCAAAAACTCGTCCTCCCGCTCATGTCGATATGTCTGCGGGTAATACTTCTCGTGGAACCGAGACTCGAAAGCCTCCCAAGTCCACACGAAGTCCACTGCGACCGTGCGCAGCACACTGTCCCACCATAAACTGGCCTCCCTCTCAAACATAAAGGTAGCCAGCTCAACCTGCTCTGCCTCAGAGCAATGTAACATCCGTAGCATCTTGGAGATGCGGTCCAACCAGAACTCTGCCTCCTCGGGTCTGTGAGAACCCGCAAATGAAGGAGGCCTCAAGCGCTGAAATCGCTCGAGTAGCCCTCGCGTACCGACATCTCCAGTAGGAGGTGCAACGGGTGCAGGCAGAGGCGCATCCTCACATCGCGCAGGAGGCTCAGAATACTCCTCAGGATGCGCAGACGTAGTAGGTGGAGCCGCACCACCTCCGTGGGACAAGGCCTCAGCAATAGTGGCCATCAGATCCTGATGCTGCTGCTGCTGTATCTGCTGCTGCATCTGCTGCTGCTGCTGTATCTGCTCATGCTGCTGCTGCTGCTACTCTGCTGCTGCTGCTGCTGCTTCTTCTGCTGCTGCATCATCTGCTGCATCATCATCATCAGCTGCTCAAATCTATCAGGCTGTGGAGCAGCCTGGAATCATGATGTGCAGCAGATGACGGCCGATACTGCTCTCTGACCGGGGGTGTGTAAGGTGGCTGTCCACCACTAGGACCAGCAGAAGGCTGATCAGATCCCAATCCACGGTCAGTAGGACCGCCACTACCAGAAGGAGTCTGGTCCATAGAGCCGGTCAAACGTAGATGTGCCGTGCTCCGCGTATACTGCCGCGGCATGCCCTATACAACATAGGGTAGATCATTCGTGAGATATAGCACAAAACACATCATGAGGCACTTACGCATTCCACACATCATCAATACAAAGAGGCTACATGCTTTTCATTTACTCAAAATTGTCATAATACATGGACACAGAGTTACATGAATCACGACAGAAAATCACATGATAGCCATTACATTCATTACATGAAAACATACAAAGCATGCTACTACCTACTACATCAACAACATAAAACATAAACCGCCTATCGCGGTAACCAACATAAGCAACAACACACAACACATGGATGACTAAGCATCCGAAGTAGGCGGTGGAGGAGGAGCATTCTTATCCTGCGCACAGCACAGGATGGCCTTCAACGTACGGGACATCTTCTTGAAGCTTCTCTTTATATAGGCGTCAGTCTCTTCAAGCTTGGCTCGAACTTGACCAATTTCTTGCTGCAGGGCGGCTTGCCCTTCCTCAAGACGGGCAAATCGCGCGTCAAAAGCATCCCGATCAATACCAGGCTCCTGAGCCACAGGAGGTGAACTCTCCTCGGTGTCCTGAGCCTCAGGTTCTTCTTCCTGTATATCATCATCGCCCTCCTCATCACTCTCCTCTCCTCGCCGGCACTATCCGACTCATCACCAGAGTCGTCGAGTCGGGCTTGCCGCTGTTGAGGGCCGATCTTCATATTCCTGAGTGTCGCTTCACTTATGATTCGGACCGGTGCAAGATCCTCCATGTTCACCTGTAGCCTACATCACGAGCCATCCTGCAGATCAGACGGCCAAATGGAGCGAAAGATCGTTCCTGGTAGAACGAACGGCATGCACTATCTGAGATAGGATGAACGTGGGTAGGCATATATCGTCTCCATGTCCCATCTTGTACAAGAAGTCTACCATCACCCGAGTACATTCCGTGCGGTTACCCATTCGTGGGTACACGTTGTAGGTGAAAATATGATGGAGTAACCGGTAGTCTTCCGCCATTTTTGTCGACGCAATGCTGTTTCCTCTCCTCCAAGTAACCCGGCGACCACAGAGATATCGCGCGCGGCGATCCCTTTCCCGCGCACTTCTGGAAAAGCTACCACTGGGGTGTACCTGACCACGCGGCAGCTTGGTGATCCGAGCCACTTCATCCACTGTAAGTGCGTCTAATGCCCCTCACAGAAACAGTAAACTGAAGAGGCTCAACAGATGCGTCCACGATGTGAGCATAGAAGGCGCGGACCGTGTTCTCACATGCAGGCGACTGGCCATCAAATATAGAATTCCAACCGATGTCCACCAGGTGGTCCATCAGTGGGTGTAGCCCGAACATCCTTTCATCTACATGGGCTTCAAACACAACTTTGCGGCCCGCAAAGCGCCCATATTCCATGCCAATCGGGTAAGCATTTCTGACGGGATGGTCGGGATCCAAGTCTCGCTTTGACCTAAATTCCCGCACGGTGCTTGGGCCGGCCCCGACGTCGGATCTTCTTTGAGAATGGGCTGGCCTACTTGGGCCGGCATCATCAGCCGCGGTTTTCCTCTTTCCCATGAAAGATAGGATGGAGGAAAGAGAGAAAATGGTGGCCACCACACCAAGGAGGGCCATGGAAATTTGCCCAAAATGGGATTTAAGGGCTGATCTCTTTGCTCCACCACAAATAATCAATGCAATGGGTGTGGGAGGAGCCCAAGAGGTAGAAAATGAAGAAGAAACAAGAAGGAAGTGGGATGGGTTTGAATCTTACCCGATTTTGAGCTCCAAAGAGGGATATGAGAGCTCCAACTTGAGAAAATGGGGAAAGGGAAGCTAGGGCTGTTGTGGGAGGTTGGGATGGGTGAGATATGGAAGAAAATGGAAGATTTGGAGGTTGTAGGGATGGGTTTTTGGAGAAAATCGAAAATGGGTGGAGGTGCTTGAAAAGAGGGGTGAAATGGAAAGGGGGTGCTTCCAACCCTATTTATTCTAACCAACCACAAATGGGACGTGCCATGGGTAGGGGGGGTCAAACCGACCCAGCCCACACTTGAAACCCCACCGGAAAACCGACCGGCCGGCGGCGCGCCGCCCGACCCGCGGCGCGCCGCGGCCGGACTTGGCCGGAGCCGCGCTGCCGCGGCCTGGCCCACCTTGGCACGTGCCCAGGGTGCTGAATGCACCCTGGCTTGGTCGAAATTCATAATGGGCTGACGTGGGGGGCCCACGAACTCCGTTCGGCTCCCAAACGGGCAGTTTTCGGAAATTTCAGAATCAATCTGATTTTTCCCGATTTTTAAGGGATTCTTTTTGGTGAAGTGTGACCATGACACGTCAATAGACGGTCAAGGGGTGATTTGGAGTCCACGTGTGCGGTCAGGATCGAGTACAAACTCGATCAACGCGTCTATTTTCAATTTTTCAACGAATTTCACCGAACGGTGAAGTCGGGAGACCCTAGGACTGTTTCTAAACGTTTGCGCACCCTCCTAAGTATAATGCGTCAGCGTACGTAGTGGGGACATAACTCAGGTCCGGTTTTAATCAAAATCATGCTCTGATACCAACTTGTAACGCCCTGAAATTCGGGGGTCGAGTATGAACTCAACTCCCGAGTTCCAACGCATCACTTATGCAACATACACAATGTCGGTTAAATGTTGTCTGAGTTAGCGCAATAAACATGAATGAGATTAAACCAAAACAGTAATTCATACTCCAGTTCAATTGCATTTAAAAACAGCGGAAGACTGAAATTTTATATACAAGTATGTAAAGTAACAAAATTTTCTGAACTTCAGAGTATGAGTACTAGCTGAGCACCAATATACATGTAAAGTTTGTAAATTAAAACCCAAAATACATCCTCAAAAGAGGCCCCAAAAGTCCCGCGATGCAGCCGGCCTAGGCGTAGCCGTCAGAATACTGCATGAAAGAGAACTCCTCCTGGTCCTCATCAACGTCGGGCTCTGGCTCCTGAACCAAGGCGCCCTCTAATCCTGCAACAGAGTCTGGTTGGTGTGTACAACACCGTCCCGTAACGTGGGAGTGAGTAGCTAACTCAGTGGAACAATAATGCATAAGTTAACATGTTATCAAATCAACCAAGCAGTAATGATAAAGCAGTACAAATCAAGCATTTCTAACTACTCTTGTTAAATGCAAAAATGATATGACATGATGCTGTATGCCCTTGCCAAACCACCCTCAAGCGACATCATCTTACGTTCGCGAATGCTTAACTCCCTCAGTGCGCCACATCTACAAAGCACATGCGGTGCGATGATGCTCGTGATTGCCAAGTTATTATTAGTCCATTTCAATCAGCAGTATTGGGAAACTAAGGTACCTCCCTTGTATCATTCCCAACATGATCCATTCTAGGGTCGTCAATCCTAGTTATTCTCATACGATGTTATGGTTTGAGAAGCTTAGTGATGGCATCGCAACAGGTTCGTCACCCGTCAGCGCGGATACAGATCTCACCGTATGCGGCTCAATTGCTGGCCGTCAGCTCGAGTACAGGTCTCACCGTACTCGGCTCAATCACTAGCCGTCAGCTCAAGTACAGGTCTCACCGTACTCGGCTCAACTCACACTCTAGTTACTGTGAAAGGCTCGTGGCCAATCACAGATACTTAAAGTACACTCGATGATACCACGGAGGACTCGTCGCCCGTCAGCACGAGCACAGATCTCACCGTACTCGGCTCTCGCCGAAGTATCGACAGCTCGAATACAGTGTCCCATACCACCGTATTCGGCTCACGAGATAGTTGCGCAATGGTCACTACGGGGAGGCACATGGCCCCAGCATAGGCCGACAGCTCGACCACGGTGTCCCATACCACCATGCCCGGCTCATGCGTCTTAGCGGATCTAGGTACCATGGTTAAACGGAATCACCACTGGTAAGTTTGGTACCCTAGGTTCAAGCAGTAGCGACCAAACAAGGTGAACACACAACTACACTTCGGTTCAAGTGGCGAGCCTGACTAGCTCGAGCGCACCACAAGTTGAGCGATATGGAGCGCAAAAGCACTCCGCGTGGCCAACCACTATCGCCAACCGAAGTACGACTCGGGTTCGCCGGACCCGTCCTTTGTGGCGACATGAATCTCAGCCACAATCACAAGTCTGGTACCGAGTGTTTGGACTATAAACATAGTCCCAAACTCAAACAGTTTTCATCGCTAGCATGTGAAGTAAAGCATGGTAAACAAGCAATACAAGCATGTTAGTCGGCATGTTATAAAGCATAAAGTAAGACATGAGTAAGCATGTTACAAGGCATGTTGAGAAGCATGTTATAAAGCATATTGTAATGCATATGCATACATAAAGCACTATCCCCATAGGGATAGAATGTGTGTGCACTACAATTAAGTGGTTGCGGTGAACCACCGCATGGAGGGGATCCTACATGTCTCTAAGGGAGTTGGAGAATCCATATCAGCGCCTATCTAAGGCACTAGTACATGCACATGTACACCTACATGCACATACACAAACACTTAGAATACACTTTCCAACATACATGACGTATGTTAGGCAAGTTCGTGATTGGGCTGTCCCTAAGCCCCGGGAGTATTTTTCCCGCGTATATCGTATTCATACAACAAATAATCATTACAATTACATATCCAAAATCCGCACGCATGCGGGATTTCTAGAATACGCAATTTCGACATACATGGCATTTACACATGAACATATATTTTTGCGATCTCTTTCGCCAAACTAGTATTTTATCCACACATGATATAATCAAACATTAAATAAACATGTCAAACATTTTCTCAACAAAATACGTATACGGTATTTCTACGTATATCAAGAGTATGTAAAATTCCATAATCTTTATCGCTAATCGAAACAGGAAACGGAAAGCACTTTGTACATGTGCATTTGCATGCAGATCATGAATCTATCATTATCTGACATTGAAAGCGTTGAAAACCGTAACTTATACGCTTAAAGTCCTCACCTCAGCCCTTGGAATTCCAACGAATCAGCAAGAAGGTTGGTGCTTCCGTATACGGGAGTTTCTTAGCCTAAAGATCGCATTCGATTAGTCTTTCCTTAACCTATCACTAATTAGGCTCAAATCAGACCTAGGGTTAGGGTTTCTTACCTTCAAATGGGGTGGAAACCGCCGGGAAACCTCTTGGAATAGCGCGGTGTAGGCCGTGGGAGAGGTGGAAGCAGCAGAGGAAGATCGGCTTCGATCTCCACAAGTTCTCTCTCTTTTCTCTCTTTCTCTCTTAGGGTTTTAACCCAAATTCGTATGGCTGTGAGAGGGGCTGTTCTAAGCCCCTTTTATAGCCACAACCTTCCCAAAATACTCAGGTTCAAGGGTAACTGCTTACATAGGCATTTCGCCACTTTCCAAGCTCAAAAGGGGTGTTCTGGTGGCCCTCTTTGAGCCAAACGTCAGACTTAAGCTCACCCACTGCGGATCCACGTGGGATTACGTTTTCGGCTCGATCGGATTCCCAGATCGCACGTGGCGGACCACTTTCAGTTCAACGGTCCGTGGGCCACGATCGGAATTTCTGAGTACATGTAAATGTTCCTGAAATTTTTCTTAATCCGAGGGTGTAATTTGGTCTGATTCCGACGGTCAGGTTGCTTAATACTGACGCGCAACCGAAAGGTGCCAGATCACTATTCCAGATATTTTCTCTTGGATGGAAATAGTGTTTTTCACACTCCCTCGCTCCGGAGTGAAAATAATGGCCGTGGGACATCGGAATCATCTGATTTTTGAGATGATTGTCAAGCCCAGTGGGGCGGTCCTGGTTCCTTAGCTTCGTGTTAATCGGACTCCCGATGTGCGATCTAGACCTCATACGAAGTTTCGTTTCAGTCCCGAGAGCAGACGGGTAATGAGTTTGGCTCTAGACTTTAGGGTAACCTAGAGTCACCAATTCTGCAAGTTTTGGGTCTTGCAGATCGTATTTAAAGCGATCCCAACGGATTTCATGATTTACCGAGTTTAGTACTTAGTTAACTTTGTTAAATTTCTAAAGGATTTAATCCTATGTGATTTCTGGTCGAGGTGGTACTCGGCCCAATGTACGGAAATTTTCAGGTCGTTACA
>JAJHSJ010000017.1:13229312-13285287 GCA_021015155.1 Magnolia officinalis
TATATATATATATATATATATATATATATACGATATTGTATTATATTATATATTATATTTTATATATTATATATAGTTTATATATTATGTTATACATAATATATACCTGATGGTGGGCCCTTCGTGGGACCCACCTGTTTCATCCATGCCATCCGTCTATATGGGCAACCCACCATGATGCATGTGTTGCATCCAAACCATCCAACCTGTTGGGCAAGCTCATTTTAAGGCTTGAAACGAATAAGACAGATCTATTTATCAAGTGGACCACACGGCAATGTGAGCATTGAAACGTCTACCACTGAAATCCCCTTAGTATCATAAGAATTCTAGATCAACATGAAACCGTGTGACTTTACGATCAGATTGGATGAAAAATAAACGTTATGGTGGGCCTTGGGAGTTTTAATGGTGGAAAATCATTATCACCTCTTATATTGGGTATGGCCCATTTGATATACATGGGGCCCATTGGTGTGGCCCACCTTGATTTATTTGTGCCTTTCTATTGAAGCCCACCTTGATATACATGGGGCCCATTGGTGTGGCCCATGTGATTAGGCCCGATGTAATGGACTTGGGGCCCATTTGATAAGACCTTGATGTGGTAGGTATGAGGCCCATTGTTGAGGCCCACCTTGATATATATAAAGCCCATTTGATAAGGACCGATGTGATGTATTTAGGGCCCATGGGTTGAGGCCCATTGTGATGCATTAGGGCCCGTGGGTCGAGGCCCATTGTGATGTATTCAAGGCCCATGGTTGAGGCCCAGTGCAATGTATATATGGCCGTTAAGTTTTGTATGAATTCCTTGTATGGGCTACTCCTTGGGAGCAATGTTGGTTAAATGGCCACATTGCTAGACAATGATGGTTTAATGTCCACATCGTGACCTTCCTTAGGCCTTGTTAGGCCCACTCTCATCATCCTCTAAGTGGGTTAAACCAAATAAGTGGGCCCCATTCACCATGAACGGATGGCTCCGTGTTACCGGATTTGATATACCCACGGCCGAGGGCCGATCTTTAGATTATGGTTGATCGGTTGTTCATCTATGGACCCCGCCTTGTTTATATCCTGGTTGTCGGTATCGATTGTCATTACCGATCATTGGTTTCGATTGCTATAGCCGAATGCCGATTCCGATTGACGTGACTGATTTACCGATTCTAATGATTGATCAATTCCGATTGTCGTGACCGATTGCCGACTTCGATCGACGTGACCGATTTATCGATTCTGATTATTGATCTATCCCGATGGTTGTGACCGATTTGTCGATTCTGATTATCGATCAATTCCGATTGTCATGACCGATTGTCGACTTCGATCGACGTGACCGATTTGTTGATTCTGATTATTCTATCCCGATGGTTGTGACCGATTTGCCAATTCTGATTATCGATCGATTCCGATTGTCGTGACCGATTGCTAACTTCGATCGACGTGACCGACTTACTGATTTCTGATTATTGATCTATCCCGATGGTTGTGACCGATTTGCCGATTCTGATTATCGATCGATTCCGATTGCCATGGACGAATGTCGATTCGATTGTCAAGGCCGATTTCGATTGCCAAGGCCGATTGTCGTAACCTATATGATGTACATGCGACCCGTAGTTGAGACCCATTATGACACGTAGTAGGCCCATGATGCATGACCCATTTGATGTATTCGAGACCCATGTGTAGGGCCCACATGTCATATATTTGAGGCCCATGAGCAAAGCCCATTGTGATGTGGTCATGGCCCATGGCTAAGGCTCATTATGATGTATTCATATATGGCCTATGGGGCAAGGCCCATTGTGATATGTATTAGGCCCATGAGCAGGGTTCACCTGTTGTGTATATGTGGGCCCTTGAGTAAGGCCCATCATGTTGTATATTAGGCCTTTGTGTGAGGTCGTGGGCCCATTATATGTTTAGCTCTATGTGGCCATTCCTTGGGGGCAATGTTGGTTAAATGTCCACATTGTCGAGGCCGGTGGTTGATGCCAGTTATTGATACCAATTATGAGTATGTGACAGCATAGCATTATAATACATGCCCATACGCATCATCTGTATGTTTGTTATGAGATGTGATTGACCATTGCATTTGCCATAGGGCAAGTTGTTCATAGGGCTCCCTGATAGGCGGACTTGCCCCATATGAGAGCATGACTTGCACAGGATTGATGCATGACTGAATTGTTTAACTCATGCATCTTGCATTGTGTGTTATGATTACTGTACACCCTAGCGACATCAGGGTCATAGCCTCCACAGGTATTTTGTGGATGGCCAGATGGGACATCGAAAATCTGTTCTACATGGGGTGATATAGATATCCATGGGTGAAAGTCCCTAAACCTTCTTGGTTCCAAAGGTTGCTCCAACGTCTAGACCGAGTGGATGCATGAGCGCATGATGGCCACATACCGTTAGGCCGCGTCTCCCACTGTGTCGTGGTCGGTTGGAAGGGGGTACGGCCTTACCTGCCCGAGAGGAGGGGGCAATACTAGGCTGAGTCTGACCAGCTCGAGGAATGAGTCCGCTATCGACGAGTCGGGCCCGATATAGGCAGGCAGATAGTGAGGTCTCTTCCACTCACCTTGTTGCCCGCGATGGGGCGACAATCTGGTTTGGAGTTAATAGACCCCGGTGATGATCCCAGAGAGGAACCATACTGATACGTGGACTTATTGAGCAGGATTTGCATACTCGTACATTCATTTCATTCACTATCCACTGGGCTGGTGGTGCGTAACTAATTGTTGTGTACCTTCGCATGGTAAGGATTTCGGTTGGGCGCGCGACTAACCTGAGATCAAGAGTTTACCACATTGAGTCTGACTATCCAAATTTAGGTATGGGACTGGTTTGGATAGAAGTTTTTTGTGATAGACCCCATAGCTTGTGATACTACGTACTATCATCCTGACTTCACTCCAGCTTGGTCATTTCACTTGCATCGCATATTGCATTACATCCACGACATGTGACATTTTGGGTTGTTATGTTTCAGCACTTATATAGCCCAAACGGACTTAGCATGATTTGCATATTGCCTTGCATCCTCAACCCATAGTATTTGACTTACTGTCTTCGCATTGCATAGCTGATTTATATTGCTTCCTCAGTATATTGGTTATTATATTTTTGCATCGCATAGCCTTGGTACAGCTGATAGCATTCATGGATTTATAGATTGCCAGTATTTTCGCTTACTCTGATATCGTATGATTCATGATCTTGCATGTATTACTGATGTTATATGATTTATGGCATTGTATTGCATTCTTGGTACTTACCTTGTGCACACACTTTCACCACCCACTAAACTTTCTATAAGCTTATGCACGATAGATGCGTGCAGGTGGCGTTAGGTTGCAGTAGTGTTGAGCTTGGAGCGTGCAGCGGTCTTCTGGATCTTGATTTTTGATTTATGTATTTTCCTTTCAGTATTGTACTTAAATGATTGTATTAGTGGATATGAGATGATGATGTTGCCTTTGTGAATTGGGTAATCTTGTGGTTATGTTTATTACAAGTTAAATGTAAAAATAAAAAAATAAAAAATCCTCCTTGTAGGATCTCAGGATCGGAATCTGGCGTATGGATGCTAGGAGCCGAGAATGGGGTACTACGGAGGCTGTCGGCACCGGATTTGGCGATCGGGATTCCTATGAATCCGATCTCCGAGTCTGGGGCGTGACAATCGTGAAGGAAATTGATCGTGAAGTAAAGGGAATTAACCATGAAATGCATATAATTGACCGTGAAGTGAAGGGGAATCATCAGAATTAACCGTGAAATACATGGAATTGACCGTGAAGTGAAGGGAATTGACCGTGAAGTGCATTTAATTGACTGTGAAGTAAAGGGAATTGACCGTGAAATGCATAGAATTGACTGTGAAGTAAATGGAATTGACTGTGAAGTGAAGGGGAATTGCCGGAATTGACCGTGAAATGAATGGAAATGACCGTGAAGTGAAGGGAATTGACCGTGAATTAAATGCATGGAATTGACCGTGAAGTGAAGGGAATTGACCATGAAATGCATTGAATTGACCGTGAAGTAAAGGAAATTGACTGTGAAATGCATGGAATTGACCGTGAAGTGTAGGGGAATCGCCGGAATTGACCGTGAAGTGAAGCTAATTGACCATGAAATGCATTGGAATTGACTGAAGTGAATGAAATGGATTTTCGACCATCGACCTAATGGAATCTTGAAAAATAAGTAGGTTGGTTAGCTAAAGTAGCATCTCCTACCCCAAAATCCTATATGGTATGTCAAGTAACTCATTCTGGTTTGAGAGATATGTTTATTAATGATTAAAGAAAGAAATGAATAAAAAGAGAGAAATTTTTTTTTATATGCTTATATATACATATTTATATAAATATGTATTAGAGAAAAATGTAGGAGAGAAAAAGTTCTCCTTGTAAAAAAATATAAAATAAAATAAAATAAATTACACAGGTGGGACAGTGAGTCTGGGTCAACCGCGTCAGGTGTTTTTTTTTTTTTTTTTCCTGTTGTAATTCCCACCTCTTTTTGTGGGTCTCATTATGATGTATGTGTTATATCCAAACCGTCCATCTATTTGGCGAACTCGTGTTAAGGCTTGAGACAAAAAATATGAAAATACGAAAAATCATATAATATCGTGTTTAAAATCCCATTGTTAAATAATATACCATTTTGCTAATAATTTTTATGCACATATTTAGTTATTATTAACCCTAAGGGTTCCTTAAGGAGTGCTTAGGTATGATCCAAGGGTTGAATATGAACCTAGGCGACTATGATTTTGTGCCTTCAAATGATGAATCATTCAAGGAACGTTGTTTAATCCTGACTAATAGTGGATTCAGACTAGAATGAGTATAGATGTTCACTTAAGTTAGGTCAGTGCGTACTGACTTGGGTTACTCGGTAGCACCCGAGTATGGAAAGGTACGGGATGTTACAGATTGTCAAGGTCGATTTCAATTGTCGAGGCCGATTTCGATTACCGAGGCCAATTGTTGAGACCTATATGATGTATATCGACCCGTAATTGAGGCCCATTGTGATGTGTATTCGGCCTGTGTGATGTATATGCGGCCAGTATTTGAGCCCCATTGTGATGCATTTGAGGGCCAAGCGATGGAGTCCATTGTGATGTATATTAGGCCTATGTGAAAGGCCCATCATGATGTGTATTAAGCTCTTAAGTGAGGCCCATGGTGTTGTATATTAGGCCCTTGTGTGAGGCCATGGGTCCACTATATGTTAGGCTCTATGTGGGCTACTCCTTGAGGGCAATATTGGTTAAATGTCCACATTGTCGAGGCCGATTGTCGGTGCCAGTTATTGATACAAATTATAAGTATGTAATAGGATAGCATCACGATACATGCCCATACACACCATCTGCATGTTTGTTATGAGATATGGTTGACCATTGCATATGTCATTGGGCAAGTTGTTATGAGACTCCCTGATAAGCGGAGGTTATCTCACATGAGCGTACGGTATGCGCAGGATTAATGCATGACTGGATTGTATGATTCATGCATCTTGCATTGTGTGTTTTGATTACTGTACGCCCTAGCGACATCAGGGCCATAGCCTCCATAAGCATATCGTGGATGGCCAAATGGGAATACCAAAATCAGTTCTAACATCGAGCTACCATAGATGACCTTAAGTGAAAATTCTTAAACCCTTTTGGTACTAGAGGACGCCCCAACGTCGAGACCGAGTGGATACATGAGCGCCCGAGTGCCGATACCAGGAGGTCGCATCTCCCATTATGTTGTGGTCGGTTAGGAGGGGGTGTGACCTTACCCGCCCAAGGGTAGGAGGCATAGCTAGGCTGAGTTTGACCAGCTTGTGAATGTGTCTGCTATCGATGTGCCGGGTAGATATTGACTGACTACTGGCCAGGCGGATAGTGAGATCTCTTCCACTTGCATGGTCACGCGTCAGTGGGCGGCGATTTGCATGTAAAGTGTACTAGACCCCAGTGATGATCCCAGAGAGAAACCGTACTGATATGTGGACTTATTGAGTATGAATTACATACTCATTCATTCATTCACTATCTACTCAGGCTAGTGATGTACAATTATTTGTTACATGTACCTTCGCATGACCAGGATTTCGATTAAGAGCGCGACTAACCTGAGATCAGGAGTTTACTACATTGAGTCTGACTATCCAAATTTAAGTATGGGACTGGTTTGGATAGAAGTCCCTTGTGGTGGACCCCATACCCTGCAATACTACATACTATCATCCTGACTTCATACTCTAGCTTGGTCATTTCATTCGCATCGCATATTACATTACATCCGTAGGCATATGGTATTTTGGGTTACTATGTTTCTGCACTTATATGGCCTAAACAGACTTAGCGGGATTTACAAATTGCATCGTATCCTCGACATTTGATATTTGGCTCTTTATGACTCCTCATTTACATAGCTGATTTGTATTGCGTACTCTGATATTGTATGATTCATGATCTTGCCAGTAATTCCGATATCGTATGATTAAGGCATTGTGTTGAATACCTGATACTTATCTTGTACACACACTTACACTACCCTCTAAGCTTTCCATAAGCTTATGCACGATAGATGCGTGCAGGTGACATTAGGTTGCAGCAGCGTCGAGCTTGGAGCGTGCAGCTGACTTTTGAAGCTTTAATTTTGACATACGTATTTCCCTTTCAGCACTGTATTCAACTGTTTATATTAGTGGATATGTGATGATGATGTTGCCTTTGTGATTTGGGTAAACTTGTGGTTATGCTTATTACGAGTTAAAATGTACATTAGAAAATCCTCCTTGTAGGATCTCAGGATCGGAATCTAGTGTATGATGCTGGGAGCCAAGAATGGGGTACTACAGAGGCTGTCGGAACTGGATTCGGCGATCGAAAATTTTGTGATCCCGGTTTCTGGGTTTGGGGCGTGACAATTTATGTTTTTTTTTATCCAGCTAGTCTTGTCCATCCATTTAACGCCCACTATTAAAAACTTATTAAGAGTTGCAGAAGTTTTGTATTGAGTTGATATTTGTGCTTTGACTTCATTCAGGTGTTCACTTCATTGTAGATGGGGGATGCCTAGAATCTTTCAAATAGGAAGACCCTAGCTATCCAAGTCCTTGTCCATTTTTCTATTGTCAATTGCCCATTTGTAAGCCACTAATCAAAGAGTTAGGAACTTCCGATCTGGAATATTTGGGAATAGTCCATTCATGGTGGGCAAACAGAACAGTCTACGGCTTCAAGACATGGGCCCAGTAATATGGACAACATCAGAGCAGTATACATGTCCTGCTGCTTGAGGGCCCTATAGTTCCTTGGACAATAATAACAAGTTAATGTGCGCAAGCAATGGACTGAAGAAGGGGAAGAAGGCCCTATAGTGCCTTGGCCAATAACATTAATGAGTGCAAGCAATCAATCTAAGAAGCTATACATGCAAGCCAACCTCTGATAATTCCAAGAACATTGGAAGTTGCACATAAAACTTTCCAGTGTATCACTTATTTCATAGCCCTAGAGCTTGTTAACTTGACTCAAAACTTGGCCAAGTCAACTTGAATTGGTTGTATACACATTGACGATCCATTTTGTAAAGTCATTTTAGAGCATGAACCCAAAATAGAAGCAAATCCAAATTGCAGGTGAATCACTAGTGATTGAATGCCCACCATTAAAAATTGACCATGAAGTGAAGAGAATTGACCGTGAAATGCATGGAAATGACCGTGAAGTGAAGGGAATTGACCGTGAAATGCATGGAATTGACTGTCAAGTGAAGGGAATTGATCGTGAAATGGATGGAATTGATTGTGAAGTGAAGGGAAATGACTGTGAAATGCATCGAATTGACCATGAAGTGAAGTGAATTGACTTTGAAATGCATTGAATTGACCGTGAAGTGAAGCGAATTGACCGTGAAATGCATCGAATTGACCGTGAAGTGAAGGGAATTGACCGTGAAATGCATTGAATTGACTGTGAAGTAAAGGGATTGATCGTGAAATGCATAAAATTGACCGTGAAGTGAAGGGGAATCGCCGAAACTGACCTTGAAATGAATGGAAATGACTGTGAAGTCAAGGAAATTTACCGTGAAATGCATGGAATTGACAGTGAAGTGAAGGGAATTGACCGTGAAATGCATGGAATTGACAGTGAAGTAAAGGGAATTGATCGTGAAATGCATAGAATTGACCGTGAAGTAAAGGGGAATCATTAGAATTGACAGTGAAATGCATGGAATTGACCGTGAAGTGAAGGGAATTGACTGTGAAATGCATTTAATTGACCATAAAGTAAAGGGAATTGACCGTGAAATGCATTGAATTGACCGTGAAGTGAAGGGAATCGCCGGAATTGACCGTGAAATGAATGGAAATGACCGTGAAGTGAAGTGAATTGACTGTGAAATGCATGGAATTGACGGTGAAGTGAAGGGAATTGACCGTGAAATGCATTGAATTGATTGTGAAGTAAAGGAGATTGACTGTGAAATGCATGGAATTGTCTGTGAAGTGTAGGGGAATCGCCGAAATTGATCGTGAAGTGAAGCTACTTGACCGTCAAATGCGGTGGAATTGATCAAAGTGAATGAAATGCATTTTTTACCATCGACCTCTTGGAATCTTGAAAAATAAGTAGGTTGGTTAGCTAAAGTAGCATCTCTTACCCCAAAATCCTGTATGGTATGTCAAGTAACTCATCCTGGTTTAAGAGATGTTAATTAATGATTAAAGAAAGAAATGAATAAAAAGAAAAAAAAAATCATTTATATGCTTATATATACATATTTATATAAATATGTATTAGAGAAAAATGTAGGAGAGAAAAAGTTAAAAAGTTCTCCTTGTAAAGAATAAATAATTAATAAATAAATAAAATTACATAGGTGGGACAGCGAGTTGGGTCGACCGAGTAAAGCTGTTTTTTTTCCCTGTTGTAATCCCCACTGCTTTTTGTGGGTCCTATTATGATTTATGTGTTATATCCAAACTGTCCATCTATTTGGCGAACTCGTGTTAAGGCTTGAGATGAAAAATGCTAGAGATCTAGCTATAAAGTGGACCACACTATAAAAGATAGTGGAGGATTGAACGTCTACCATTGAAACCCTTTTAGGGATCACAGTAGTTTTATATCAATATGAAATTTGTTTTTCCTCTTCATCCAGGTCTTTGTCACCTTATGAATAGATTGGATGGAAAATATATGTTATGGTGGGCCCTACGAAATTTTTAACAGTGAAAATCAAGTTTCCCGCTGCTATTTGTGGTGTGGTCCAGTTGATCTTTGGATATGATTCTTTTTTCCCACAATGCTCTGAAATGATCTCGAAATATGGATGAGCGGTGTGGATATAATAAATGCAACATTGTGGGGCCATGTCGAGGAGCGTCAGCACTCGTCTTCGCACACCAGCCAATCGACTTCCGGAAGGTATGAATGACGGGAGTAATTTGGTCCTTTGAAAAGTCGCCCGTACACAGGGAAGTATTCCTGAAAGCTTAAAAAGAAGTGGACTTAAAATTAGAGGTGGGCATGTTGGACCCGATCCGGCGGATCCGACCCGATTCGACCCGACTCGGTACCGTTCCGAACAGAACCGACGGCATAGATCGGCCTGATCGAGTCTGTCCATCCAGATCCGATCATTTTTCGGATCAGGTTCGGATAATAGTGTATCCGGACAGAACAGATCCGAAAATCTGGACCGAAAGAGTCCGACCCGACCCGACCCGACCCGACCCAGGGATGTAAATATCCCTGTATATTTTACGTTTCGTTTGGCGCCGAAAAAACCCGCCCAATATGCACTTATCCCCAACTCTCTCTCTATCTCTTTTTATATCTGTCCTTCGGCCGTTAGATTTTTGAAATTTCTCTGTTGGAAAGATATACATGAGATACGACGGATAGCCGTGGACGGAAGAGAGAGAGAAAGAGGCTGATAGTAGAGGCTATCGCTGATAGCTGTGGACGGAAGAAAGGAAGAGAGGTCGGTTTACAGCTATTCAAAGCCAGACCCAAAGATGGAAGGGGCTTGGCTAGTGTAATGCTGGCGAGTTCTGTAGCTCTAATCACGAGGTATGTGTTATATCCAAACCGTCCATTCATTTGGCAATACCATATTAAGGGTTGGGACAAAAATTAAACAAACCTAACCATTAAGTGGACCACACTATGGAAAGCAGCGGGTATTGAACGTCTACCATTAAAACCTTTTTTCGGTTCACAGAAGTTTTGGATCAACATGAAATTTGTTTTGCCACTTCATTCAGGTCTTTGTGACCTTAAGAACAAATTGGATGGAAAAGAAACATTATGGTGGCCCTAAAAATTGTTTAACGATGAAAATCATCATCTCCGCTGCAATTTATGGTGTGGTCCAGATGATCTTTGGATCTGATTATTATTTTTGAATAATGCTCTAAAATGATCAATACAGATAGATGAACGGTGTAGATATAGTAAATAGGTCATGTGGGGCCAGGGGATTTGAGCCGTTCGTACAACTCGGAGCTCGAGGAGCATCAGTGCTCGTCTGCGCACGACATGTGCCCACCTAGCGGACGCGGATTGCGTACTACTCCGCCCGTCCCTAGCTCCGAACGGGTAGTTCTGTGGGCGGGCCCACCCTGACATATCTGTAAATCCAAACCGTCAATCCCTTTTCTCAGATTATTTGAAAGCATGAACACAAAAATGAGGCATATCCAACGCTCAGGTGGACCACACCAAACAATAAGCTTGGTTGCGTTAAAATTTACAAAGCATTAAATGCCAGTTGCATTAAAATGGTGTGGTCCACTTGAGCGTTGGATATTCCTTATTTTTGTATTCATGTCTTAAAATAATATGAGAAAATGGATTAACGGTTTGGATTTACAGATACATCTGGGTGGGCCCACCCACGGAACTACCTGTTCGGAGCTTGGGACGGGCAAGGGTAGTACGCAATCCGTCTCCTCAAAGCTAGCTAGCTAGTGCTAGCTGTACTTGTGCTAGTGTAGGGAGACAGATCGGCTAGTCCCCTATGGCTGATAGTCGGTGCTCTGTGGGCCCCACCATGATGTACGTGTTTCATCCATTCCGTTCATCCATTTTTACAGGTCATTTTAGGGCTTGAAAAAATAAATTATAGGGATATAAAACTTAGGTGGGCCACACCACAGAAAAACAATAATGAATGGATATTCACCATTTAAATCCTCCGAAGGCCCACTGTATTGTTTATTTGAAATCTAATCGGTTGATTTGGTCATAAAGACCCAGATGAAGGGAAACAATAAATATAAGTTTGATCCAAAACTTTTATTGCCCCCAAAACGTTTTTAATGGTCAAAATTTATTGAACACTGTTTCGTATAATGTGGTCCACTAAAGGTTGAGATATACTTCAATTTTTTTCTTATATCATAAAATGATATATAAAAATAGATGGACGGATGACACACATACATCATGGTAGGCCCCATAGAACACCGACCACTAGACCTTGGGAGTTGCGAAGCTTCCTCGAGAAGCTATCCATGTGTGGTGTGAAGCTCTGTGGTGTAAAGCTTCTTCAACAAGCTATCTCTCCTACCGTCCGTTAGTAAGCTATGTGGGGCCCATCTTAAACTTATTTTGGTTTATCCACACCATCCATCAATTTTTTATCCAAACCTTACTTAATCCGATCCGACTCGGATTTTCTGACCGGGTCAGACTCGGATCGATTTAAGCCAGCAAGAGCTCGGATCTGATCGAGTTAAATGACCCAGATCCGGTGCCGAATCTGATCAGATTCGGGTAAGGACCTGCAAATTTCGAATCTGACCGAGTTGGATCAAATCCGATCCGACTCCGTCCGATGCCCAGCTCTACTTAAAATGGCTGGTGGGCCATAAATGGGTCCTGCAGTAGGAAATTTCCCTTTATTAAATAACTATTTCAAAGACGTAAGCGCCCGAGGACTGAAGCTTAGGCTTTTGACGAGAAAAAAAATAAATTAAATTAAAAGGAGTTATTTTTTCAACTAATACCTAATAATAAATGAAAAATAATGCCAACTCGAAGCACAATTTCCAGAATTTGACTAATGTCAGATGAACCCGTCCAAACGCACAACTACACGCAACCGTTTGTGGCTACGCATCCCACCAGCGGATAATCCAAACCATCCATTTTTCCAGAAAAGCATTCGGTGGAGTGGTTTGCGCAACGCAAGCTTTGCAATGATCACCACCGTTTATACGAAGTGCTTCTCCGTGAATGACCGATGCCCGTATATAACAAACATCAAGACTAGAGTATTTTCAGGAATTCCATCCATCCAGAGGGAGTCCTATCATATAAACGGTTCAGATTGTAAAACTAGGATATTCTTTGTTTCCTCCACGGAACACGTTGTTGCATGGTTGGTGATTCTAGACCGTCCATCTGGTGGGGCCTACTTTAGAGGACTAATCATAGAGAAAACACGATCGATACGGAGAAAACTACTTTGGATTTGAATTCTAAATGGAAGGTCAGAATAAGAATTATGAAAGATCCACGTTTAAGACGAAAAAGTCTATTAGTCAGAATTATAAATATTCAATCAGAACTGTCATTGTGACATAGGCCATCTATATCATGCATTTATTAGTTGGACGATCCAGATTCACCGAACCCTAAATGTAGAGCTGCAACAAACCATGACAGGTTCATCGCGGTCAACGATCTGGTAAGCTCCGCGATTGTTATATAAACATCTTAACATTCCGCACCTCTCAAGACTCTTCTCTCCAAAATGCATTTTCTTGTATCGAAATCGATCCATTTACTTCTCTTTTCATCCCTACTACTCCTTTCTCAAGATCCCATCTCAGCCGAAGATCCGGTCTTCACAGTCTGTTCACCGGAAACTTCAAATTACACTTCGGGGAGCCAATTTGAAACCAATCTCAACCGTCTACTCCCTTTATTATCCCCAAATGGGCCCACCAATCTCACCAGCTACTACAACGCTACCTACGGAAACGACCCCAACATCGTCTACGGCTACTCTCAGTGCATGTCTGGCGCAACTGAACTAGAATGCAATGAATGCCTCAAGAATTCAACAGTTGAGATCATCCAACGGTGTTCCAACAGATTGGGAGCTGTCATCCGATACTACAGGTGCATCTTACGATACTCAGACCGTCCGTTCTTCTCCCAAAGCGACAGTAGCATTAAGCAGACGGCTTGGTCAATTCAGGATGCCAACAACATAACGATTTTTAATCAGCAATTAGGAATCCTGATGAGAGGTTTGACATCTGAGGCTGCTTCAAAGCCTTCCAAATTCATGACTGGAAAAACTGATCTGAATGACTTTCAAAACATATATGGTCTGGCCCAGTGCACTAGAGACTTATCAATTGGCGATTGCACCGCATGTCTGCAAGGGATGGTCAGCGATATCCCGAATTGCTGTGCGAACAGAATAGGAGGGAATGTTTATAGTGTGAGTTGTCACATAAGGTATGAGACATATCCTTTTGATAATTCGCCGGAGATGTCTCCGCCACCGCCAATTGCAGCTCCTCCACCTCCTTCACAACCTACCGGACAACCAGATGGTAAGTGTAATTTTCTGCTGGTAATTTGCATCTGCACCCACTTTCATAGTTTTCAGTATCATAGCTTTGTACCATTTCAGTATCATCGTTTAAAATCACTGAAATCTCAACTCGATTTGACTCGTTGAGTCGACTCATTTAGTCCAGTTTTCAAGTTTCTTGGGAAAATTTTATAGGTAATGTTTAATATTTAATATAGTATAGTGGGGAATGATCAGATGGGTTACGACGTATGTGAGAGGAGCGACCCCGATCAACGTAGTGGGTGGGACCCCTTACAGTGGGGTCCACTGTGATATATGTGACTAGATCCGTGCCATCCTTCGGTATTGAAAGCTCATTTTAGGGCACCAGCAAAAAATGAAGCAGATCCAAATCTCAGTTGGACCATAATACAGTAAATAGTGGTAATCAACCATTAAAAACTTCTCGTGGGCCATAAAAGCTATGGATTAAGCTGATATTTGTGTGGTCTCTTCATCCAGGTCTTTTTGACCTTGTCAACAGGTTGGATGGCAAATAAACATTCCGGTGGCCCACATGAATTTTTTAATGGTGGAGATTCAACCACTGCTGTTTCCTATGGTATGGTCCAACTAAGATTTGGATCTGCTCTATTAATGGGATCATACCGTAAAATGAGCTTTGAAAACAGTTGGACGGTGTGGATTTAATGCACATACATCACTGTGAGCCCCCCCTGTCAGAGGTCCCACCTCTCACCTAATCCGCTCGCGTATGGGAGTTCCCTGGATGTACGGTTGTCACCCAAGACAGTGTGGCCCTTACCTTGGGACCCACCATAATGTATGTATTCCATATCCACATTGTCCATCCGTTTTTCTAAATCATTTTAGGGCATTAGAGCCAAAGATCCAATTCTCCGGTGGACCATGCAAAAGGAAACAGTCCTGATTGAATGCCCTACCATTAAAAACTTCTAAGGGCTTATTGTAATGTTTCGATAATGTTTATTTTCCTTTCAACCTGTTGATAGGGTCGCATAAACCCGGATGAATGGAAGAAAACTTATCAGCTTGATCCGAAACTTTTGTTGCTCATTAATGGTCAATCACCGCCTTTTCTTTTGATATGGCCCACCTGAGAACTAGGCCTGCTTTATTTTCTTTGATAATGCCCTAGAATGGTCTGTAAAAATGGATGAACGGTGCGGATATGGAATAGATAGATCTAGAGATCAAGTGGACCATACAATTGAAAACCGTGGGGATTAAACGACCACCGTTGAAAACATCTAGAGGGCGACCGAAGTTTTGGATCGATCTTATATTCGTGTTTTGAACAGGCTGGATGGAAAATAAAACATCAAGTTACCTCAAGAAGTTGTCAACAGTGGACATTCAATCCCGACTGTTCTGTGGTGTGGTCCACTTGAGGTTTGAATCTGTATCAGTTTTGGGCTCATGCCCTAAAATCTGTTGGAAAAGAGATGGACGGTGTGGATAAAACACATAAATATCTGTGGCCCCTGGGCCACGTTGCCAGAGGCATATCGCTGTGGCGCGTGCCACACGCAATCCCCTTCTGTTTTTCACCATCCACCGTTACACATGTGCACCTAAATCCAAGTGGCCTACATCATTACATCAGATCACACTTCCTCGAAGGGACTCAGATTGCGTGGTGAACGAAACACCACGTAGCTAGGTGGTGTAAGGACTCTGTGGGGCCTTCCGTGATGGATGTGTTCTAAATTGTAAACGTCATTAATTATCACCGTTCCCTGTATTTTGGTCCACTTGAGACTGGATATGCATTAATTAAAATGAGCTGTCCAAACGGTTGGATGGCATGGATAAAACGCATTCATCACAGTGGGCCCACAGTCCTTACACCATATAGGTAGTTGGTGTTGGGTTCACCAGTAATCCACGTCCGGTCGGAAGCTCTAAGCACCCATTTAGTTGGACGCGACGAAAAAGGAAGAGTCAACGGTTACAATTCAACAATTGATATAAAATGGATTTGAGAATCAGTTCCGTGATCTGCCGCAAATATTCAATGCAGTCAAACAGACCAGAGGGTGAGGAACGTGCAACGCACGGAGATTGCGTATCGTAGACCTCCTTGCTGTGTATACGTTGGAAAGCTAGGGAAAGTCCCACCATTATATGTGTTCAATCCATGCTGTCCATGCATTTTTCCATATCATTTCATGGTACGAGGAAAGAAAAAAAAAAAAAAAAAAAAAAGATCGAAAGCTCAGGTAAACAACACAGCAGAAAACACTAGGGGTTGAACACCTATCATTAAAAACTTCTTAATGTCGGAACATTTAAATCAATCTGATATTTATGTTTTCCCTTCATCCAGCTCTGCATGATCTTACGAACAGGTTGAATGGCAAACATACGTAATGGCAGACCCTAGGAAGGTTGGTTTGGAAAGTGGACGCCATTGTCCCCACACAAAGTCGTTGTTGAACCTGTCGTGATTCGTTTGAATTATTCTAACTTCAACATATTTTTCCATTAAAATATCAATAAATCTTTAATAAAATCATGAAGATTTAAAACGGGCAAAATATTGAAATTAAGGCAATAATAGTATTCAGGGGACCTTTGTTTGAACGCTATATATTTACGTATGTAAAGCCCTTTTGCATGGGTAGAGGAGCTTTGATGCTGTCGAGAGTGTGGTGGTGGATACGCATGCACTAATACATTGTACATGTGGAATATCGCTAAATCAATGTAGAGAGCCGATATACAGAAATTTATTGTACAGTGAAATAAAGTGTCTAATGGTCCAAATTTAGAAGATTAGTATCTGATAATTAGAGTTGCGAGTACTATCTAATTGATATATTTTGGTATGTGAATTAATCACAAGTTGGATGTTTTTTTTTTTTTTTTTTTTTTTTAATGTATGCCTTGGTTATAAAGGCTGATTATTAACCATCAAACTCACTTTGCTAGAATATCATATGACTTCCAATTATATAAATGGGCCAAGTGATCCAAAGCATTAGCGCGATGGGAACCACAGTGGATGGGTGGATGGATAGTACCCCAAAAATCCCCAGGCTACATACCAATGGGAGCAATTGACCTCATTTCATTGACCACCTTGTTACTTGGAAATTTTATAGCTAGTGTTCCCATTTCAATCCATCAATGGAAGGCCATGTTCTGTTGTTCTATACTAATATAGGGAACTTTTAGTGCAGGCGTCATTTACTATGAGTCCATCCATCACATTTTGGATCGCTATACCAGGGCCACACTTGTATAAACTAGAAGCAAATGTAAACAACGGTCCTTTTTATTTTTATTTTTATTTTTTTAAGGCATTCGCGGAACCCCCAGGAGGGGATCCCAGGCCTTTGCAACTCATCATTGCTTTAGCCCGTGGACTACCATCCTTACACCTTGAAAGTCATTTATTTTAAACAAAGGTAGTAATTAGTGGGTTATCTAAGGCGAGTTTTAAATGAAAGTTAATTCATGTTGATGCAGGAGGTAAGAAGAATGGATCGAAAACAGTTATTATTGTCGTCGTCGTAATTTCATTAGTTATAATCGGCACCATTTGCACTTGTTTATGGATGAGGAGCAAGGCAATGAGAAGAAAACCAGGTAAAATAACCTTCCACTTAAGTATGTTATATACTTAGTACAATACATCCCTCTCTGTTTTGTTTCCCCCTTGTGAGCTGGTCCACCCCCTATATTAAAGAAATGGACATACTTAGAGGTGAAAAGTGGTCTCAGCCAGGCTGGAAGCCCCATCCCTCTAGAGTCTGATCCTCTGCTTGTCACAAACATGATTTTCCTGTTTTCCTGCATTGCTATTGGTCCACATCATCACTAATGTTGTCAGCACTTCTGTATTAAATGCAGTCTGTGATGATGTGGCCGAATCACATTGCGAAAAATAGAAAAATTAGGTCGGTGGCAAGTAGAGGATCCCTATTCGTCCCTTTATTTTTCGGCCTTTAAACGAGCTGAACCTTAGAATTTGAAATATTTAAATTGGATCGATCCATGCTATGTTTGGGCCTAGAAAGAGTTTGTACATCTGGGGTATGGCCTAGTCTTTCATTAGAAAGAATATAAATCAGGCCATGTCTTGTTTTCTTCCTAAAATCAAGGCCCAGGCAAGAAAAGAATGCAAGCTCCTAATCTTTCCTTCCACAGGAAGGAAGGAAACTATAATAGGCCAGCCTGGACTATTTACAATCTCAACAACATGATGACTAGATTTGTAACATATTTTAAATAAAGTGGTATTGTTTAGAAAAGGTTTTTATTTTTATTTTTTTTCTAGTCAGCCTTTTACAAGCGTTATTTCTCAAACAGAAATTCTTTCTAATCTTTTCAAAATATATGTCAGTTTTACAAGTTCAAGATCGGGCGGAGATCTCAATTACTGAAGCAGAGTCGCTATTATTTGATTTGGATACACTCAAGGCCGCAACGGATAATTTTTCAGATGCAAATAAACTTGGACAAGGTGGTTTCGGTGCCGTTTACAAGGTACATAATTAATGAAACTTGCTGCCCCATTTCTGCTCTATCCTAAACAGTCTTGATTCTAATAATGTAAATTTATACAGGGAAAGCTATACGATGGAAGGGAAATAGCAGTGAAAAGGCTATCAAGAACATCAGTGCAAGGAATAGAGGAACTGAAAAATGAGGTTGCACTGGTTGCAAAACTCCAGCACAGGAACCTGGTGAGGTTGTGGGGTTGTTGTATGGAACAGCAAGAGAAGCTGCTCGTGTATGAATATGTGCCTAACACAAGCCTTGATACCTTCCTATTTCGTAAGGGCCCTTATCTCAGATACCAGTCTTTCATTATATATCTCCATTATATAGTTATGGTTGGTGATGGGCCAGGATCATATCTGCCAGCCAGTGCCATGTCGGTCCATTTTCTGAACCAGCATTCGAGCCGGGCCAATGCTATGGATGTTCACTCATCAGTTCTGACATTAGGCCTGAGCCCCACCCATTACTACAGCCTTGGGTCTTGGTTTTTTGGTTAGATAAGATTGAAAACCTGGTCACTAGTTGGCCCATTCATTAATTAGTTCTGAGAAACAGGCCCATAGCGTTCACTGGAAGCCTAATAAGAGCAGGCAGGATTGCCCTTGGGTTTCGTCTCTCTCTCTCTCTCATTTTATTTATTTATTTATTATTAGGTTTCCTTCATTCTACATAGAGATTGGATCTAGGGCGAGGATCTAGGTGTTGGCCTCACCTTGGTAGGTGTACCTTTCGTTTCATTTAATAAGGTCGTGTGCTCCCACCTATCTTGAAATTTTATTTTTATTTTTATTTTTAAAGAACGAAAAACAAAAAAAAATAATAATAATAATAAAATAAAAAACCCAATGGGTTAGGTCGCATGTTACCAGCCCTATTTGTATTCCCATATTTTTCTTACAAAAGTACAATTTTGTTACTAGTACAATGCATGAACCAAGTGAAAAGTTCATTATGGGTCTCAATACATGGCTGAGTAGTATACGTGCTGTGCGTTTCAACACTGAAGTCATGGGTGTGTGTATAAAAATAAAAAAGATTTTATTTATTTTTTTTTTCAAAAAAAGTGAAATTTTCATTATTGTATTGGATCTTGGTTTCAACGGTTTAAGTAGGGATTAATATGACTAAGATGTTCTTAATTTTTTCCTGGGTAGAAATAATAATTTTTAAAAAAAAAGAGGGAAAATTTCAGTATCATTTTTTTTCAGATGATTACATATCAATTTCTTCTTCAAAATTATGGTATTGTTGGAGTGATGATGTTGCTTAACATACAACTAGTCTCACATGCCAACTCTTAAATGTCGAGGACAGTGGAGTCTTGTAGGACGTGGACCCCACAATTACCCCTGAAAAAGAATCATGATGGTTCACTCATAACGCAGGCCCCACAAGTAGACAATTGATATGTCTAAGTACCCATTACTTTCTTTTTTTTGCTGGTCCCACTCTTTTCACGGCTCCGATGTTCTACATGTTGCACATCGTTACATGCGAGATGTCTTTTGTTTTTGTTTTGTTTTGTTTTTGCTTTTTTTTATTTTTTTCTTTTCAATTGGGCTCTAATATTCTTATGTTTTCTCGCTTGTGCGCGAGAAACAACCATGCAAAACCAGCTTCAATATATTCATATTTCTGTTAATTTGATCAAAGTTACATCATTATCTACAATTCATGTGTTTTATTGGACTGGTACAGATCCAATCAAGCGAGTGCAGCTAGACTGGATCACACGATACCAGATCATTAGAGGGACTGCTCGAGGCCTTCTTTATCTTCACGAAGATTCCCGACTGAGGATAATTCACCGGGATTTGAAAGCGGCCAATATCTTGTTGGATGGAAGCATGAATCCTAAAATCGCAGACTTTGGTATGGCAAAGCTTTTCGGTGCAGACCAAACCCAAGGCAATACAAGCCGTATCGCTGGAACATAGTAAGTCTTCAAATCCCAGGCCACTCTCATTTTAGATTTCCAAATTCATATAAGTTGGGTTCCCCTGCACTACTGTAGAATAAGCTCAATGTCAAAAACTGTGTGGGGCCCACCGTTATGTAGCGCCTAGATCTCCTTTGTCAATAAGGTGCTCTCCTTCATGTATATACCACTTCCCAAAAATGAAATCGATACAAAACACATGTGGGTCAAACTACAATTTCAACAGCCGGGATAGGGATGACCATCTTGAAAACTTTCTGATTTTGATCGTGGGATCTTCCCGTGCTTTGTACATCCCATCCAATTCATTCAGAAGACCTTCCCCACCTGGATGAGTGGGCAACCCTAAATGCAGTCCTTTCTAAAACATAGAGGGCGACACTACATGACTTTAGAGTTTTACACACGACGTGACACGGTGAGACCAACATGACTTTTCGGCTGGCCTGATTTTTGGGCTCGAAGGACTTGGCTGAAGTTTTGTAGCTGTCCACCTGTTTCTAATACCATGGCCCAGCTGATGAGTCCACCATCTTCATTTTTCGGTGAGAACATCTTGATGGATTGGATATTGCACCTGCCCACCACGCTGGAAGTTGGGGCATGTAGATGTTATGCCAACAGCACTATAGAACTTCAAAATGAGCACCTAAACATCCTTCAATTTGTTAATGGCATGC
Source organism: Magnolia officinalis (assembly GCA_021015155.1). Classification (NCBI taxonomy): domain Eukaryota; kingdom Viridiplantae; phylum Streptophyta; class Magnoliopsida; order Magnoliales; family Magnoliaceae; genus Magnolia; species Magnolia officinalis. The sequence continues at coordinate 13,250,078 of JAJHSJ010000017.1, forward strand.
AGCGGATACATGGCACCGGAATATGCAATGCACGGCCAGTTTTCAACTAAATCAGACGTCTTTAGCTTTGGTGTTTTAGTTCTAGAGATTGTAACTGGTCGAAAGAACGTCCCTTTCCGTGATGCTGGACAGATGACGGACCTTCTAAGCTATGTAAGTACAAGATTGTAAGATATAATTTCCAATCAATAATGTAATTTACATATCGGATATTTACCACCTTGATGAGCCATTGGCAGGCATGGCAACACTGGATGGACGGAGCAGCACTCGATATGATAGACCAAACACTTGCAGAACAATGCTCGAGAAGTGAGGTGTTTAGATGCATTCATATGGGATTACTATGCTTGCAAGAAGATGCGACCGAAAGGCCCACCATGTCATCGGTTGTTCTGATGCTCAATAGCCAGTCTATGACACTGCCAGCTCCATCACCACCAGCATTTTTAGTTGGGAGTAGGGTGAATTCAGGTTCGGTTTCAAGAGCTTCTAATTCGACTACAAGCGGGTCAGATCAATATAATCGTTATTGACACCATGTTCTACAAATGCGGTTACAGCTATTAGACTGTCTTTGATAGGGATAATAGACTCATGGTCTGACTGAAAGTCTGACCTTTTGGTAAAGTGAAATGGCTGATTAATTTTCATGTATCTGATCCCAGATGATTAGGGATAATAGAGTACTGCTGATATACGAGAGTATGTTTGTACACTAGACAAGGATTTGTTATTATTATTTTATTATTATTATTATTATTATTTTTAACACAAAATATTCATTTCATGTATAAGACTTTACAACTCAGCTAGCATTCGGACTAACCCAGGAAAAAAAAATGGTCCTGAGCGGGGCTTGTCATGACAAAGAACAAAAGACTAAGCCAAGAAGCCCGGCCTGGCTCATTGAGGATCATTGAAAAGCTCATCTAGACGATTGCCTGATGGCACGTAGGCCAACTCTATCAAGTAAAAGGAGCCCTCTAATTTGAGGGAGGTCTGAAAATTGCCGGATGAGGAAGGAGCCTTGACGATCGCTTCCCATATGGGCCATTCCATCTGCCGGTGCATTCCCTTCTCTTAGAACATGCACAAAATTCACAAGCCCGCTAAGTTTTTGTCTATCAATTCTGGAAGACCAGTACTTCTGGCTCCAACCCACGTAGGATGAACCATTCAAAATGGCCACCACTAACTTGGAGTCAGATTCCACTTCTACCTTAGAGAAATCCAAATTCAGACCGCTGTGGACCGCACGAAGCTTCGCTTTGATGTTTGAGCCCACCCAGTAACCCTCAAAGAAAGTGAAGAGGAATTCTCCCTTATATCATCTACATATCCCTCCTCCTCCTGACATAGTTGGGTTTTCTCTAGCTGTCCCATTGATGTTTATCTTAGCCCAACCCATGCTTGACTTCGACCATTTCACAAGCTTAGCTTGCATCCTAGGCGGGTTGTGAGCCTCAATACCCAAGATACTGAGAGTCATACGACTGGCCATAGAAAGGGAAAAGGACCCGAACAAGCATTTACTAAGGGAAACAAGCCACCACTTTACTCGAGCAATCGGGTTACCAGCAGAGGGGAACTTGCCATCAAATTTAGCGTCATTTCTGAATTTCCAGATCTCACAGAGGATTACATGTGGGACCAGCCCCCATAAAACCGCTACACAACCTCCAGGAGAAGGGGAGAGTCACCATTGGCAAAATCTATCCTCTACTGATTGAGCCCTGAAAAGGCCAAGCTATATGTCCTTCGGGGGGGGGGGGGGGGGGGGGGGGGGGGGGGGGGGGGGTGAATAGGACTATGGCAAATTAAAAAAAATAAAAAATAAAAATCGTAGCGGAATTAAAGAATATGATAGCCAAATAAAGGAAAGCAATTCACAATGCAGGAATGAAAAATAGCCTCAATAATCAAGTATTGAGAGGTTGATACAATGTTGTTCTAAGGACAACCTTACACCATAAAAACCAAGGGTTTATGGCAGGACAACCTTACTAGAATGATGAGTATCAAATTCTCAAACTGAAGAGGAAAATAAAAGGAAATGGCAATAATTGAAATCTACACTATTACAACATTCCCACAATGCTTGAAATATAAATATTACAACATTCACATCCACACATACATCCCACAATTTTGAATGATAAAAGATAGGAAAAATAAATCACACATCCACAAAATACAAAGAGTTATAGTGGTTCGCCTGTGTGTACATCAACTGTTAAACAACAGCCACACAGCTTGCTACTCCACTCCTAATATCCTCACACAGTGGATATTAGCGTTCACTAATCAAATAGGTTTTTCTCAGGTTCATCTAAAACCCTCACAATTATGTCTTTCAGTGGGCTTACACAATTTTTTTTTTTAAAAAAAAAAACCCAATTTCTGAGTTTTCTGGCTCCCCTCAGATAACCAATAGATTGAGATTTTTCTGGCTTAATCTCGAATAAAACCAAAAGAAGGAAATTTACAATAATGTAAAATACCTGGATTTCTCCTTTTGTTGCAGCCTGGAAGAACCAAGTCAGAGTTGAAGTTCGAATATAGAAGTTCAATGTCCACACTCACTTTGAAATGGTTTTAAGTTCTAGATTGATTTTAAATTAAACCAGTTGTGCTAGCTCTATTTGATTCTGATTCCAAGAAGAAGGAATACAACAATTCCTCTTTCAAATCAGATTGGAATATAGAAACAAAATCAAATTAACAAAGCTAACAAAAGAGAATATTAAATATGCACAATGTAGCTTAAAAAGAAACTAACTTATCTCTCAGAGTGATGCCTTGATTTTGCTTGAATTGGATTATCAAACTCTGAAAATCGTACTCTATTTATAGTTGCAGAAACCACGTCTACAACTGGTCGTGTGGCCACCACGACTAGTCGTAGGACGAACTGCATTTTGAAATTTTAAGCGCGATCGGATAAAACCGTTCTACGACTGATCGTAAGCACTTCACGACCGGTCGTGAGTCCTCCACGACTGGTCATGAGAAACTAGAATTTATTACTGGAGTTTGAGTCGTAGCTGCTAGACTGGTCGTGAACGAGTCGGCACTGTTCACACGACCGGTCGAGCAGTCTCCAGGACTAGTCGTAGCTCAACCAAAAAAATTCTGAAAATTTGCAACAACTTAGGACTAGTCGTGGAATTTCTTGGACTGGTCGAGCCAGTGCTAGGACTAGTCGAAGAACTGACCAAACACTTATATAGTGATTTAATTTGAAGTATGTATTCAAAATAACCTACCCTAAGGTCAATCTAAGGTCATTCATACCTGAGACATGAAGTATGAACATTGAACATTCATTTCTTCAGATGATTAGTGATCTTTGAAGTTCATGAAGTTTGAAATCTCAACACATGATGAAGCTTGAACTTGAGTTCTTTGGAACCTTGAACTTGTAGTTCTTGAGTTGTACTACAACTTGAGTCTTGAACAAGATCTCATCTTTCAACGTAGTTTTAAACACTCTGAAGCATACAGAAGAGAACAACGTACTTGATTTTGCATTTCTTGAAGTAGATCATTGTACTTGACTTGAAGCATTGTCCTTGTGCATGAGATGCATGCATTGCCTTGAATATATCATCGTGCTACACAAGACACAGATTGAAGTTTTGGCACTACAAAATTTGACAATCAAAGGAGCATGAAACCATAGCACTTACAGGCCCCCACAAGGACAATGCCAAAAACTCCTCCGAAAGGACCCTAGACCGCTGCTGCAAGGTTTCTGATGTAGAGCGGGTCGTGGACACTTTCATGTCCAAGATGGACCGGAGAAGGCTTGATCAGAGGCGGAAGTCATCAAGACCGTTAGAACCTAAAATAGACGTATCTTGCAAACTGAAATGAGTTACTTGACACAAAATATATGATTTTGGGGTAGGACGAGATACTTTAGCCAACCAACCTAGGACATGCTGAATTTGCGAAATTCCATCAAATTGACAGTCGAATTCCCTGTTTATTTTCATTTTTACTATTTTTAGTAAGTTTTAGTTTGATTGTAACTCTTCATCCGTTGGGATTTAGGAGTTGTGTCCAACATGAAAAGTATTTAGAAAAATTAGGAGAATAACGTGGTTAAGCCATATATGGTACTTACTATAAATAGTAAACTTACTATTTATAGTATGTTACGAATTTTAGGGAGTTTTAATTGTAGTTTAATTCCGAAACTTCTTCCAAAACTTGGTATCCCTATTTAAAGGGTTGTAAACTGTTGAGGGTCAAATATTGCATATCAGGCCCTAGTTACTGCTTGGAGTTACGAACATAATACTGTTTAAAGGCCGACTTAATCGTGTTTATGCTGCAGGTTGAATTTAGGAGCTTTGATTGTAAAAGAGCACTAAAAGTGTGGATTTGACGCTTTGAAGCTACCAAGGCAAGTGACGGACTCCAGGGGACCAAGATCGACGAATTTAAACGCCAGAAATCCAAGAAAACTAAGGAACTGAAGCTCAACTGGCCTGAAAGTCAGCCAGAATGCAAGATCACAAGGTTCCCATCATCCATTTGGCTCGAAACTTCATACATAACCTGAGGACCATAAATGAACCGTACACGTCGAATTTTAGCTCCCGGATCCCTGTGGAAGTGGCTAAACTAACATATCAGCCCGCAAAATCTTGATTCGGGGTCTACCTGGAGAATTGGATATGCTTCAAGTTTGGTATCAATGCCTTTAAACGCGTGACACATCAGATAAACGGAACTGGTTTCTCACGAACATTACAGTGGACCCTACTCAGGAGAGTGCATGTGCACAATGTGCACGCACTCGCCGAGCATGAAGAAGGAAGGTCGGTCAGCGCAATGCTGACCGACGGTTTCATGCAAAAAAAAAAAAAAAAAAAAAAAAACAAGGCGTCACAACGTCTTCTCATCCGAGCGTCGGACGGTGCTTGTGGGCCCCACTCATCATATGATTTGAAGATCTGGACCGTCTATTAGGTCTCCAACGGACGTATGATCCAATCCTACGTGGCAAATCTTCAAAAAGAACGTCAAAGATCAGTTTTTAACCATCCAGTGGAGAATGGACGGTGCAATCCAAATATCTGTGGGCCGCACAGAAATTAAGTCGGGCTTGGTTCGTCTAGGTGGTTTTTCGCCATGAAGACAATGGTCGGAGTGGATTTTCCACCCGACGTCGATCTGGGGTTCGCCGACATCACAGCACCGACGCAGAACCTCTGTTTCGCAACAGAGGTTGCGATTTTTTGATAGTGGGCCACCATCGTGCATTCTTGGTCCGATCAGGACTGTCCATCAAAGTCTTACAAGGCCATGGACCAAGGCCTAGGTGGCAGATTTCAAGAAGGCATCGAAAAACGATTTCCAATCGTTCAAACATAGGTCGGACGACAGAGAGAAATAACTGGTGGGCCGCGTGAAAGGAAAGCCAAAACTGACCATATCCAGCTGGTTTTTCGAGTAGAAGTCAATGGACGGACCGGATTTGGCAAGTTACACCAAGCATGGCCTCACCAAGCATGCCAGCATAAATTTTAAGGCAGGGAGTGCATAAAAACGTCCGCACAGACTTCCCCTGCTGCGTAAAACTTTCGCATGGAGTGCGGAAACTCTCGACTGCCTGCCCTGTTTATAAAAGGGGATGAGAGTGAGAGAGAAAGGATCGACGGCTGGGAGGACGGGCTTGAAGATTCAATAGCTGGGGTGGAGACCTGGACGAGGGGCAGTTGGCCCAACAGAGTTTTCTTTCCCTTCTTTTGCTTTTGCTTTATGTTAATTTTTTTTTTAGAGATTAGTCAATCATGTCCATGAGTGGCTAAACCTCTTAGCTAGGGCTAAGAGGTGAAGCTTGTAGTGTGATGGGAGACTCTGTTTTATGTGTTTAATTAATTTTAATTTATGAACTAATGTTGATTGTAGTTAAATTAAGGGAATGCTTTCAGTTTTCAATGGTTTGTTGTGACTGAAATTACAATAGATCTGCGATGGCTTTGAGTATTTCTTTCTCCTTTTATGTTTATGACGTCAGGAAGCCCTGTTGTTCACCATCGTCTCCTGGGCATGGTCGGATGACAGTACCCTTCCTAATCTCTATGGCATGTTGATTGGTTGGTAATTAGATTAATTCTGTTGTTTGCTTTGTCTCCTGGGCATGGTTTGGTGATGGAATCCATTCTAATTCATATACCTTTCATCTCTTGAAAACTATATCAATGTCAGTTCAGTTTAATTTCCATGATTCTTGAAGCAGGCATGAGATCTCCCTGATCTCTATAAGTGGATCCTCTGAATCCCTAGTGTCCCTCCTCTGAATTTCTCCTAAGTTTTAGATAATAATTTCACAATCATTCCTCAAATTACAAATCAATTTAGATTTTATCTCATTCTAGTTCTACATCTAGTTAGTTTTCAGATTAAGTACAGGTTTCAGTCCCTGTAGATTCGACCTCGGTCTTACCGAGTTTATTACTACATCACAACCCTATACTTGGGGAGTGAACAAGTTTTTGGCGCCATTGCCGGGGATTGACGGCTACGATTTTATGAAATTAACTAGTATTAGGATTAGTGTAAGATTAGGACTCTTTTAGTTTTTAGGATTTTTAGTTTTAGAATTTCCAGGCTTTCCTTTTAGAAATTTCCTATTTTTAGTAACTTTCTAATTTCTTTAAGTGTTAGATACTTTTTGTTTCCTTTTTAGAAACTAACCCAATTCTCTTGTTTTGTAGACTCCGATAGACTTCTAAATTGGTAACTTTCTTCTTAATTTTTTTCCTTTTCTATTTATAGAGTAGGATTTGTCTTCCTTTTTAGGTAATTTCTAATTCTAAATATTTTTAGAATCTAACCTTGTCTCCTATTTTATTATTAGAAATTTTCTGTTTAGAAACTAACTTTCTTGCTTTATAGGTTTTTAAGATAGAAATTTCTAATTTGGTAAGCCCTTTCTAACTTTTACTTTCTAATTTTCAAATTTCTTTCATTACTCACTTCCTAGTCTAGGACTTTTCTAATTTGCTTTAGAAACTTCTACTTTCTAATTTAGGAATTCTTCCTTGTTTCTTTTTATTTCTATCTTTCTTTTTCTTAGGATATTACTTTTAGAAACTAATTTGTTTTGGTTTGTTTTGTAGGATTTAACTTAGGGACTCCAATTTGGTAACTTCCTTCCAACCCTCTCTTCCTCTTTCTAGTTTTTATTTTTCTTTCTTAGGATTAGGTTTAGAAATCAATTGAGGGCTGCAAAGTGTTTCATGCCCAAGTGGGCTCGTGACAACACTCGACGTCTCTTGACTGAAGGAGGATTAGTTGAGGGGTTAACGGTCCATCGCAGGACTAGATATCGCTCGAATTCCCCTGAGTTAATTGAGGTTATGGCTACAAATCAACCTCAAGCACTACCTCAACTTAGGGATGAGGAAGTACATGATGAGAATGAGGTGCATCAAGCACCCCCGCCTCGTACTTTATGGGATTATTTACAACCGGCGGGGGTGAGTACGCCCTCATGCATGATTTTTCCTGAAAATACAGGACAAATGGACATCAAGCCAGGGGTTATCCAACTCCTTCCTAAATTCCATGGGCTTAAATCAGAAAGTTCATACTTACACCTGAAAGAGTTCGATGAGATTAAGCCACCTTATACTTTCCTAATGTATCCGAGGATACAATCAGGCTAAAACTCTTTCCTTTTTCCTTGAAAGAGAAGGCTAAGACGTGGTTACATTCACTACATCCTAGATCCATTGGCACATGGAATGATATGCAGAGGGAATTCAGAAAGAAATTTTTCCCACACCATAAAACGATTACCCTCAGGAAAGCAATCATGAACTTCACCCAAAAGGAAGATGAAACATTCTTCCAATGTTGGGAAAGGTTCAAAGATTTGGTCAGTTCATGCCCACAACATGGCTTTGAAAAGTGGCGCATTACAAATTTTTTCTATGATGGACTGACATCTTCTATGCGCCAAATGGTAGAGACGATGTGTAATGGAGTGTTCATTAATAAAGATGTTGACGAGGTATGGAATTACCTTGATAGTCTGGCTGAAAAAACACAATCGTGGGACTATTACCCAAAATCAAACACCACGTCTAGGCCAACTCAATCTAAGGAGAAAGGTGGATTGTATCTCCTGAAAGAAGAGGATGATCTCAATTATAAAGTGACTAATCTCATAAGAAAGTTTGAGGCCATGGAAGGAAAGAAGGATAAGGTTAATGAAATTGTTTGCGGCATCTGTGATTGCAATATTCACACAACTGAAAACTATCCTACAATACCTACCTTTCGAGGAGTGTTGAATGAACAAGCCAATGCTGTAAATAACTATCAAAGACCTTTTACTGGACCTAACTCCAATACGTACAATCCTGGTTGGAAAAATCATCCAAACTTTAGTTGGAGAAATGGACAAACGGCTACCCCTCAAGGTTTTTTCAATCAAAATCCAAATCAGGGGAAACCTCAAGAAGAACCGATTCAAAATTTCATACAAGAGATGGCTCAGGCGATGCGAGGATTTACAAAATTTATGCAAAAGATAGATTCTCGTATGACGGTTATAGAAAAGGGGATGCTTCCTGCACAACCTCTCCCCAATCCTAAACCGCAGTACGAGATAAGTGATCCCAGCTCTTCAAATCAAATGGGGCACACTAAATCCATCACCACTCTTAGGAGTGGGAAGATCATTGATAAAACCCTTCCGGTTAGGCCCGAAAAGCCTAAAAAACCAGAAGAGGACAATAATGATAGATCTAGTGATGCCCCACAAAAATTAGAACCGGAACTTCTAGAGAAGCCAGTTGCTCCGTTCCCCCAACGGTTGGTTGCACCAAAACGTCTTTCTAACTCTCAGAATATTCTGGAGGTGTTAAAACAAGTGAAAGTCAACATTCCTCTACTTAATGTCGTAAAACAGATTCCTTCATATGCAAAATTTCTGAAAGACCTATGCACGACCAAAAGACGGCAGAGTATTCAAAAGAAGATCTTCTTGACTGAGAAAGTGAGTGTCATCTTGAAGCAATACGTGCCGCAGAAATTCAAAGATCCCGGTAGCCCAACCATATCATGTGTAATCGGGAACCATCGAATTGATCACGCACTTCTTGACTTAGGAGCGAGCGTCAATCTGATTCCCTACTCGGTATACAAACAGTTAGGTTTGGGTGAGTTAAAACCCACCCTAACCACACTACAACTTGCCGATCGCTCTGTTCGTATACCAAGAGGGATAATTGAGGATGTGTTAGTCCAAGTCGATAGATTTTACTACCCGGTAGACTTTATCATCCTGGACACTGAACCCATCAATAACATGAGCACTCAGATTCCCGTCATTCTTGGTCACCCATTCCTTGCCACGTCAAATGTAATTATCAATTGCAGGAATGGTGTCTTGACTATATCTTTTGGAAATTTGACATTGGAGTCAAACATCTTTTTCAATAACGGCAGCAACTCAGAGGATGATGACGATGTCCACGACATTAACATGATTGACTCTTTCGTGGAAAATACGACATCTCTGACCTTATCCTCCGATCCTCTAGAGACGTGCCTGGCCCACTCCCATGAGTTTGATGATGATATGATTAGGAAGATGTGTGCCTTGCTTGATACTGCACCGGCACTTGAAGTTAACCGGTGGAGGCCACAATTTGAAGAATTGCCACAAACCGATGTAGTGCCTCTACCGTCTAACCTCAAGCCACCGAAGCTTGACCTAAAACCTTTGCCCTCTGATTTGAAATATGCCTATTTAGGTCAAGATGAGACATATCCGATGGTAATCTCTGCCCACCTGGAGAAAGAACAGGAGAGTATGCTCATATCTACTCTCATTGAGCATAAAGGAGCCCTAGGATGGATGATCGCAGACCTCAAGGGAATCGACCCCTCGATTTGTACTCACCGCATATATCTTGAGGATAATGCGAAGACCGCTCGACAACCACAACGTAGACTAAATTCAAACATGAAGGAAGTGGTTAAGGCCGAAGTTCTCAAACTATTGGATGTGGGTATCATATACACTATATCTGATAGTCAATGGGTGAGTCCAACTCAGGTGGTTCCTAAGAAGTCCGAAATCACCATCGTAGCCAATGCTAATAATGAACTCGTGCCAATTAGAGTCACTACTAGTTGGAGAATGTGCATTGACTACAGGAAGTTAAATACCGTAATGAGGAAAGATCACTTTCCTTTACCATTCATTGATCAGATCCTGGAAAGGTTAGCCGGTCATTCCTATTACAGTTTCCTTGACGGATATTCGGGCTATAACCAAATTGAAATCGCCCCTGAGGACCAGGAAAAGACTACATTTACCTGCCCCTATGGCACCTTTGCTTACAGAAGGATGCCATTCGGGTTATGTAATGCCCCTGCCACATATCAGCAATATATGCTGAGTATCTTTTCTGACATGGTGGGGAAATATCTAGAGGTTTTATGGACGATTTCTCTGTTTTCGGTTCATCTTTCAGAGAGTGCTTAGCGAATCTCAAATGTGTGCTGAAAAGATGTGAAGAAAAGAATCTGGTACTTAATTGGGAGAAGTGTCATTTCATGGTTCATAAGGGGATTGTCCTTGGACATATCATCTCGTTCAAGGGAATTGAGGTAGATAAGGCAAAAATCGATCTTATCTCTAACCTACCTCCACCCAAGAACATCAGGGACGTACGATCCTTCTTAGGACACGCAGGATTTTACAGGCGATTCATAAAGGACTTCAGTCTCCTCTCTTGTCCTTTATGTAATCTTCTTCAAAAAGATGCATCATACGAGTGGACTGAGCAATGCCAAGAAGCTTTCACCAAGCTTAAAGGCACGTTAACCACTGCACCTATCATACAGCCATCCGACTGGAGCCTTCCTTTTGAGCTTATATGCGACGCTTTTGATTATGCTCTTGGAGCGGTTCTAGGCCAGAGAAAAGATAAGAGGCCTTACGTCATCCATTACGTGAGTAAGACTTTAAATCCTACCCAAGTGAACTACTCGACTACGGAAAAGGAACTTTTAGCCGTAGTGTTCGCCTTGGACAAATTTAGGTCCTACCTGATCGGATCCAAGATCATTATCTATACGGATCATGCGGCACTGAAGTATCTTCTTTCTAAGAATGATTCTAAGCCCCGCCTGATACGATGGATCCTTCTACTCCAAGAATTTGATTTGGAAAGAAAAGATAAAAAGGTAGTAGAGAACGTAGTGGCCGATCACCTTTCTCGCCTTAATACCTCTGATTCCCTTGAGGCGACCCATATCAATGACATATTCCCTGATGAACAACTGTTCAGAATCTCCCATTCACCTTGGTTCGCTGACATCGCTAATTATCTTGCCACAGGTTTCATACCGACACATTGGACTGCGCAAGATAAGAAGAAATTTTTCACCGAGGTGCACAACTTCTTCTGGGATGATCCATACTTATTTAAATATTGCCCAGACCAAATCTTGAGGAGATGTGTCCCGGACGATGAGCATCAGAGTGTCATCCCCTTCTGTCACTCACAGGCCTGTGGTTGTCACTTTTCTGTAAAAAAGACCACGACGAAGATTCTGCAGTGTGGCTTCTATTGGCCCACTATGTTCAGGGACACTCATGAGTTTTGCAAAGCTTGTGAGCGTTGTCAGAAATTGGGAGCATTGTCCCATCGAAATATGATGCCCTTGAATCCCATTCTTATCATAGAGGCATTTGATTGCTGGGGCATCGATTTCATGGGGCCATTCCCCCAATCTTGTGGGAATTTATATATTTTGCTTGCCGTAGACTATGTCACTAAATGGGTCGAAGCAATTCCGTGTCGAACTAATGACCATCGCACGGTCATTAAATTCCTGAAAGAAAACATCATTTCCCGATTCGGAACACCTCGAGCCATCATTAGTGATGGGGGCTCACACTTTTGTAATAGGCCATTCGAGAATTAAATGAAGAAATATGGTATCTCTCATAAGGTGAGCACCCCATACCACCCACAGACAAGTGGGCAAGCTGAGATTTTTAATAGGGAGATCAAGCTCATTTTGGAGAAAACGGTTAACCCTGATCGTAAAGACTGGTCAATCCGATTGACCGATGCCTTATGGGCTTACCGTACTGCTTTTAAAACCCCTATTGGAATGTCTCCCTTTAGACTCGTCTATGGGAAGGCTTGCCACTTGCCTGTGGAGTTGGAACATAGAGCCTACTGGGTGATCAAAAATCTGAATTTCAATCTGAACAACGCTGGCTCGCTACGCAAACTTCAATTAAATGAACTTGAAGAAATTTAGAACGATGCGTACGAGAACTCGAGAATTTACAAGGACAAGATGAAGGCGTTTCATGACCAACATATTCTACGAAAATCATTCACGCCAGGCCAGAAAGTCCTCTTGTATAACTCTCGATTACATCTCTTTCCAGGTAAGCTTCGATCTCGTTGGACCGGTCCTTTTACTGTTATCACTGCATATCCTCATGGGGCCGTCGAGATAAGAGACCCCGACAATGGTAAGGAGTTTAAAGTAAATGGACATCGCTTAAAGCCATTTGTCGAGAAATTTGATTCAGAGGACATGTCCATGTCTCTGACTGATCCTGTTTACCAGGAATGATCTCCTAGTCTGATGGAGATATAGGTAGGTTTCCTGTTTGCATAGGACTAGGGTAGTTGCTTTGGTCTGGCTAAAGACGTTAAACTTAACGCTCCTGGGAGGCAACCCAGCTTTTCATTTCATTTCGTTTTTATAATTAGTTAGTTCAATGTTTGTGGGTAACATTGCTGCAAACCCTCGCGAGACTATAACTCATCTACTAGGGGCAACCTAGGGGTTTAAAGGCTTGTTGCATGCGCTAAATGCAATCGAGAGCACCTGCGAAAGTGGTATAGGTAGGATTTTTATTTTTGTTTTGTTTTCTTTCTCGTATTGACCGGCTTTCATGCTACGCTCTCTTGGAAAGTCTCTCTCGATTTATCATCCAGGTACTATCTTCTCATCGCTTCACATTTACTTTCGTTGTCCCATATGCATTGCACGCTCATATCTTTTACATTGAGGACAATGTAGATTTTAGGTTGGGGGTGGGAGATTAGGTTACCTAATCAGTATTTTCTTGGTCTTGAGCAAAACTTGTGGAAAAAAATTTGTGAAAATTTTTAAATTTTTTCGAAATTTCTTGTGAATTCGAAACAATTTTGAGGGATAGTTGTGATTTTAGAATTACAAGATAGGTGATGTTGGTGATTTATGACTCTTGGATTCAGTATCTGTTAAATTTCACAGTTAAGTCCGAATTGTTAATCTATGATTAGAAGTTTTAAACATTGATTGAATCATGATTTCACATGTCACATCTCGATTTCACATTAAGGTTTCAGTTTGATATTGACGGGTTAACTTGGTAATCACTAAGCATGTAAGGAACCAGCTTGGAAATTTGCCCGTCATAGTTAAATTTAAAATAAAATAAAATAAAATAAAATAAAATTAAAAAAAAAAACAGATACTTTTGGAAAGGGTTGGGCGAATAATCTTCACCATAGGTTTGCTCCCTACAGGTGAGGATTTGATTCCCTAATGTTGATGTTCAAAAATTAAAGGTGGCAAATAACCTTCACCATAGGTTTGCTCCCTATAGGTGAGGATTTGATTCCCCGTCTTGGCATTACGGTTAATGAAAATATCAAAAGTTGAAAGACTAATCTGTGAGGCAAGTTTTGTTTATCATGAGTTCTCTTGTTGATCACCAATGATATCTTGAAACAGGGAAGTGAATTGTAATGATGATAAGTCGAGATTAGACTATACACCCATGGAACTCAATGTTTAGAATTGTTCTAATTGATGGATTAATACTTTAAACCTGATTATGGAATTTACCGTGCGTTTGAATTCAGGAGAAAGTAATGCTCAACATTCATGAATCTTAACATTCCAGGATCTAGATTGCTTTTCAAAAAACACTCAAGTTCATAGAAATTATCCTGTAACTCTCAATTTATTTTTTCGCATAATTTGCTCAGGACTAGCAAAATGCTGGTTGGGGGTTGTGTTGAGGGTCAAATATTGTATATCAGACCCTAGTTACTGCTTGTATTTACGAACATAATATTGTTTAAAGGCCGACTTAATCGTGTTTATGCTGCAGGTTGAATTTAGGAGCTTTGATTGTAAAAGAGCACTAAAAGTATGGATTTGACGCTTTGAAGCTACCAAGGCAAGGGACAGACTCAAGGGGACCAAGATCGACGAATTTAAATGCCAGAAATCCAAGAAAACTAAGGAACTGAAGCTCAAGTGGCCTGAAAGTCTGCCAGAATGCAAGATCACAACATTCCCATCATCCATTTGGCTTGAAACTTCATACATAACCTGAGGACCATAAATGAACCGTACACGTCGAATTTCAGCTCCCGGATCCTTGTGGAAGTGGCTAAACTGACATAGCAACCCGCAAAATTATGATTCGGGGCCCACCTGGAGATCTGGATATGTTTCAAGTTTGGTATCAACGCCTTTAAATGCGTGACACATCAGATAGACGGAACTGATTTCTCATGAACATTATAGTGGACCCTACTCAGGAGAGTGCATGTGCACAATGTGCACGCACTCGCCGAGCACTGAAGAAGGAAGGTCGGTCAGCGTAATGCTGACCGACGTTTTCTTGCAAAAAAAAAAAAAAACAAAAAAAAAAAAAAAAACAAGACGTCACAGCGTCTTCTCATCCGAGCGCCGGACGGTGCTTGTGGGCCCCACTCATCATATGATTTGAAGATCTGGACCGTCTATTAGGTCTCCAAGGGACGTATGATCCAATCCTAGGTGGCGAATCTTCAAAAAGAACATCGAAGATCAGTTTTTAACCATCCAGCGGAGAATGGACGGTGCAATCCAAATATCTGTGGGCTGCACAGAAATTAAGTCAGGCTTGGTTCGTCTAGGTGGTTTTTCGCCCTGAAGACAATGGTCGGAGTGGATTTTCCACCCGACGTCAATTTGGGGTTCGCCGACATCACAACACCGATGCAAAACGTCTGTTTCGCAACAGAGGTTGTAATTTTTTTGTAGTGGGCCACCATCGTGCATTCTTGGTCCGATCAGGACTGTCCATCAAAGTCTTACAAGGCCATGGACCAAGGCCTAGGTGGCAGATTTCAAGAAGGCATCGAAGAACGATTTCCAATCGTTCAAACATATGTCGGACGACAGAGAGAAATAACCGGTGGGCCGCATGAAAGGAAAGCCAAAACTGACCATATCCAGCTGGTTTTTCGAGTAGAAGTCAATGGACGGACCGGATTTGGCAAGTTACACCAAGCATGGCCCCACCAAGCATGTCAGCATAAATTTCAAGGCAGGGAGTGCGTAAAAACGTCCGCACGGACTTCCCCTGCTGCGTAAAACTTCCGCATGGAGTGCGGAAACTCTCGACTGCCAGCCCTGTTTATAAAAGGGGATGAGAGTGAGAGAGAAAGGATCGACGGCTCGGAGGACGGGCTTGAAGATTCAATAGCTGGGGTGGAGACCTGGACGTGGGGCAGTTGGCCTAACAGAGTTTTTCTTTCCCTTCTTTTGCTTTTGCTTTATGTTAATTTTTTTTTTAGAGATTAGTCAATCATGTCCGTGAGTGGCTAAACCTCTTAGCTAGGGCTAAGAGGTGAAGCTTATAGCGTGATGGGAGACTCTGTTTTATGTGTTTAATTAATTTTAATTATGAACTGATGTTGATTGTAGTTAAATTAAGGGAATGCTTTCAGTTTTCAATGGTTTTTGTGACTGAAATTACAATAGATCTGCGATGGCTTTGAGTATTTCTTTCTCCTTTTATGTTTATGACGTCAGGAAGCCCTGTTGTTCACCATCGTCTCCTGGGCATGGTCGGATGACGGTACCCTTCCTAACCTCTATGGCATGTTGATTGGTTGGTAATTAGATTAATTCTGTTGTTTGCTTTGTCTCCTGGGCATGGTTTGGTGATGGAATCCATTCTAATTCATATACCTTTCATCTCTTGAAAACTATATGAACGTCAGTTCCGTTTTATTTCCATGATTCTTGAAGCAGGCATAAGATCTCCCTGATCTCTATAAGTGGATCCTCTGAATCCCTAGTGTCCCTCCTCTGAATTTCTCCTAAGTTTTAGATAATAATTTCACAATCATTCCTCAAATTACAAATCAATTTAGATTTCATCTCATTCTAGTTCTACATCTAGTTAGTTTTCAGATTAAGTACAGGTTTCAGTCCCTGTGGATTCGACCTCGTTCTTACCGAGTTTATTACTACATCACAGCCCTATACTTGGAGAGTGAACATAAACTCATTTATTTCATCTACCAAATATTAATAAATTAACTTTAAATTTCTAGAATTATTTCTAGTTTATATTTTTCCTTATGAATTCGAGAAGTCTTTATGAGGAGTCCAAAGAAGCTTTGTTGATTCGAAGTAGTTATCCATGAGGAAAACTGTGATCGACCTCATCACGTTCATCCTGACGTCAATTGGTATCTAAATGAGGATTCCTCTCAGGCGAATGCCAAACAACAAAAGTATGAACCAAAATCTTTTGGACAATGATCCAGGGAGTCGTTATCTTTCGGAAAGAATGTAAGCTTTCCAATGGGAGAGTCAATTGACCATGCAAGGGCTGCAGGCAACCCTCAGTCATTTTGTGGATGCACTGATTCCACCCTGAACCTAAGGCGATGCTCAACCGCCCGTAGTTGTTGTACGACGTAATTTTAATTTCCGTAGAGCACTACCAGTGGTAAATCATAGGGCTACACTAGATAATTCAAGCTAGCTCTAGTGACAAGGACCTTGATGAATGATTTGCCTAATGACCAATCCATGGGAACGATCGTCTAGATCGTCCTAAAAGATACTATCGAGATAAGGCCAAACTTCCTAATTTTAATGGTTTATTATGTATAGAAAATTTTCTCAATTGGCTAGCCGAAGTAGAACGATATTTTAATTACATAGACATGCCAGAGCATAAAAAGGTGAAATTAGTGGCGTTTAAATTAAAATCGAGTACTTCCGCATGGTGGGAGCAATTACAACTCTCATGTGCTTGATAAAACAAAGTGACCATCTCATCATGGCCACGAATGATACGCCTTCTTCCATCACGATTCCTCCCTAGTGATTACGAGTATGTATTATTCCAGCAATATCAAAATTGCCGACAGGGGAATTGAAGCGTCACAAATTACACCGAAAAATTTCAATGGTTGACAACACCAAACGATATGTCAGAAATCGAATCCCAGAAGGTAGTACGATTTATATGCAGGTTATGATCAACGATTCAGGACAGAGTTTAGATGCACCCAATCGGGACCTTGGATGAAATAGTTTAGTTGGCAGGTAGGGCAGAAACATAGCTTGCAAGAGTTCTTATTCAACCTTACCCTTTAACTCGACCCCCCATTACGGGTCCCACGCAAGATTCAGTACTAAGATGAGGAAAAGAACCAGTAGGAGGACATCCTCAACCTTCTACAACTAATGGGAGCGATCCATCTACGCCTCAACTCCCTGCAACCCACTTAACCATTAATAAAGGGTGCATCGAAGGTGAGGCTCCAGAAGAAGACCCTGGCTTTGATGAGAATGAATAAACCACTGAGGAAGGAGCAGGTGGTGATGAATGGACGAGTGAGGATCGTGGTGAATCTCTAATTGTGAGGCAATTACTGTACACCCCACGGAAGAAATTACATCAACAGCAACACAATATATTTCGTACGCAATGCACCGTCAACGACAAAGTTTGTGATGTAATCATAAACAGTAGTAGTAGCCAGAACATTGTCTCAAGAGTGATGGTAAACAAGTTAAAGCTATTAATAACAAAACGTCCTTCCCCGTACTCAATTGGATGGACAAAAAAGGTGAACGATACCAAAGTAACTAAATAATGCACTATTTCATTTTCAATTGACAAAACTTGTAAGGATCAAATACTTTTGGATGTGGTTGATATGGAAGCATGCCATATGTTACTCGGTTGACAATAGAAGTCGGACCGTGAAGCGAACCACTAAGGACGAGACAATGTTTATATCTTCATCAAAGATACTCAAAAGATAATCCTTGCCACTATGGCACCAGAGAAATACCCCGAAGCTTCTAAAGTGGATGGAGCTCCCTCTTAACCATTAAAGATTTCATGGAGGAATCCAAGAAAATTGGCGAGGTATACACTATAGTGGTAAAGGGTGAGGAATCGAAGCCCTTAGACATTTCTCCAAGTTTTAAGCTATTCTTAAATGAATTTAAAGAAGTTTGGCCTAAAGATTTACTCAATGAATTGCCTCTCATGAGGAACATCCAACATCACGTAGGCCTTGTCCCTAGAACTAACTTGCCCAACCACCTTCACTATCGGGTGAATCAGAAAGAATGTGAAATCTTGCAAACACAAGTGAAGGAACTGATCCATACTATTCAAGTCAAGGAGAGCATGAATACTTGGATTGTGTCAGCTCAAGAGCCTAATACAAGACATAGACAAAAAGTTGATACACATTGGTGCTAGAAATTATTTGAGTATCATACGCGAAGTCCCTTAAGTAACTCGAGGATGAATTTTTTTCAAGTGAAGGGGTTTGATGTAAGAGGTGGCATTGATACATTCCTAGCATGGTTGGACTAAAAGAAGGTGAACTGTAAATTGACCATAACTTTTTATCTGGGTGGCACCGATACATCCCAAGTGGAGGGGTCTGATGTAAGAGGTGGCCCTTCTCGAACCATGCTTTGTACAGTCATAAGCTCATTTCCATATGAAATAGAAGCAGCCTATGTTTTTGAAAAAAAAAAACTTCTGATTCGGGTACGTTACGGCGCACCTGACAGGTTATGAAGAACTGGAGCATCATGAGAACTCGAGGACGGGTTTTTTTGAAGTGGAGGAGACTAATGTAGAGCAGGTCGCGGACACTTTCTTGTCCAAGATGGACCAAAGAAGGCTCGATCGGAGGTGAAAGTCATCAAGACCGTCAGAACCTTAAAATAAACATATCTCGTAAACTGGAATGAGTTACTGTAATGCCTCGAATTTCAGGGGCCGAGTAGGAACTCGGCTCTTGAATTCTCAGGTGACACGTATGCCCTAATGGGCCTCAGATTCAATTATATTTAGAGTATCTCTTGGGCAATGAAGAATTAAGCAAGCCATAAAGCATAAGTAAATCATAAAGGAGTGTCAAGTTCTACTAAACATGTAAATATCCAACATAAGTCTCAAAAATATCCAAACAGGGAACTAGTCCCACCCATACATATGTCCCAAAATGACTAGGGCACTGGCCTAATGCCCACGATCGCCCAAACTCTAAATAGAAGGTTCCACCAAAGGTCTGGTGATGTTTTATTTAAACCAACATGATTTAAATGATTTTTAAACTCGCAAGTATATGAATCAGATGTAGATACAATACGTATTACGAGATCGTTCACACGAGGACTGGTCGTCACAATTCAAATCTATGATTCTCCTTAACTAATCCAACAAATAATGGAGCGAATTACTAAGCACAATTCTATGAAAAACAATTGAAAATAGGGAAGAAAATTCAATTAGAGAGAGCACTAGGACTTTCGAATCCACCCATAATTATCATATCCCTTGTTTTATCTGTTGATTCACCCTAATCTAGATTGATACAACTTATACAAAGAAAGCACAATCTGTGTCTTTAGTCGGGCATACAGAATGTCTAATCTCCTAAAGCAATGCACTGAATAATACATCCCATGTCCTTGGTCGAGCACATAGAATGTATAATTCATTAAAGCACCCTGTTTCTTCCTCTATAGGAAACCTGTTCATGTTTAGACACAAGCACCTAGAATAAGCATCCAGACAACATCCACGTATAGACTCTGGTCAAGTTCATAGATGGAAAAGTATAGAATTTAAACCAATTAAGCACACTAGAGAAAGAAACAAACCAATCGAATCAAGGTAAAATCAACATATAACCAGAGTTATTCAAATTAGGGGCTTCATCTCAGCCCTAGCTAATGAATTTAGCCTAGCATAAACATGATTAAGAAAGGAAAAACATAAAAATAAAGGAAATAAAAATAAATTCTCTCTTTTCCAAACTCTCCTCCCTCTCTGGATCATTCTTCCTGGCGTCTTCCCCCGGCTCTGGCCCTTTTCAGCTTTATATAGGCATGTAAGGTCGGTCGGATGGTCGGCTGAAGTCGGTGAAAGGCTCTAGCGCAGCATCAGCCGCGTAACCACTTTACGCAGCCAAATTCGGGACTTCCAAAATCTCATTTTCCTTGCATGTTATCCATGGAATCAACGTCCCCTGGGACGGTTTTGATTGGCCCACACGATGGATGGATTGGATCTTCAATCAGATCAACGTCGAAACCACACAACAGCCCCAAAACCCGGTCGGTTTTGGACGCTGTAACAGAGGCTGCAGATCTCGTCCGCTGTACCGCTGGTGGGCCCACTCCTTCACTTAAATGGGAAATTCACTCCGTCCATTGGATGTATGGTGAGATTTCGGTCAGGAATGCACCATTTTCTCCTTCTTTTGATGGGGCCCACACGTTATCTTTCTCTACCGTTCAACCTGCTTTGGAACGGTTAGATTTTCATAAGCGCGTTCTTTTAAAATTGAACGGTTTGGATTGTCCGTTTGGACAACAGGTGGGGTCCACAACAGCAACCGAAAAAGCAGCGGTGTGAACGCTGTTTCGAAACAGGGACCTTCCATTTTTGCGGAAGACGTCGGTCAAACCGACTTTGACTGAGTGCTCTAGTTAGGTGTAGCGCGGCTACACGTGCGCTCAGTGCACACGCTGATTGGATGGGTTCCACTGCGATATTTTTGTAAAATCCAATCCATCCATTTGTTGTAGCATCTAGTTTAAAGGGTTGACACCAAAGTTGAAGCACTTCCAGATATCAGGTGGGCCCCACTTAATGAATCAAGGGGTTGATATGACCGTTGGGGCACTTCCATAGTGATCTGAGGGCTGAACTTTGATATGTACGGTTAATTTATGGCCCCCATGCCATGTATGAAGTTTCGAGCCAATCGGATGGCGGGAACCTTATGATCTTGCATCTTGGACGACTTTTGGGCCTCTTTAATGTGAATGGCTTGATTTCCTCGGATCCCTGGTGTGTAAATTCTTCAATCTTAGTCCTCTGGAGTCTGTCCCTTTCTTTAGTGACTTCGGAGCCCTAAATCCACGCTTTTAATACATTTTTTCAATCAACGCTCTTTATTTCATCCTGCAACAAAACACAATTAAACTAGGACATTAAGCCTTATCATGTACGTAAAATTCGGCAATAATCGGGGTCTGATATGCAATATTTGACGCTCATCACAACTCCCTACCAGCATTTTGCTAGTCCCGAGCAAAACATGCGAAAAATAATTTTAGAAATAAAAGATAATTCCTGTAAACCCGAGTGACTAGTGAACAAATAGTTGAGATGTGAGAATTCTACGATTCATGAATGGTGAGTAGAATTTTTCTCCTAGAATCAAGCTCACAGTAACCTTCATAATTAAATTCAAAGTACTAATCCATTAATCAGAAAATTCTAAACATTGAATTCCATGAGTGTATAGTGTAATTTCAGCTTACAATCATTAAGAGATCCAATTGTCAATTTCATGATATCATTGATAATTAACAACAGAATTTATGACAACCAAACCTGAAACCAACACTTGCCTTTTAGATCATCTTTTTATTCTATCAGCCTTTGATATTTTTATGAACAGTAACGCCAAGGAGGGGAATCAAATCCTCACCTATAGGGAGCAAACCTATGGTGAAAACTTGTCGCCTAACCTTTTTTTTTTTTTTTTTTTTAAATGTGAACCATGGGGAATCGAATCTACACTTATAGGGAGCAAACCTATGGTGAAGATGATGCAACTTACCCTTTCAGTTCTTCTTTATAAACTGATGCTAGAATTCTGTTTTTCAAGCTGGTTCCTTTCATGCTTAGTGATAACCAAGTTAATAATTCAATATCGAACTGGAACCTTAATGTATAAGCGAGATGTGATATGTGAAATCATGACTCAATCACTGTTTACATCTTCTAATCACAGGTTAACAATTCAAACTTAACTGTGAAATCTAACAGATGGCTGAATCCAATAGTCATAAATTACCAACATCACGTCTCTTTTAATTCTAAATCCAAGATGATCGTCAAAATCACTTCACATTCACAAGAAATTCCAGAAAAAATAAAAAAAATTCACAATTTGTTTTGCTCAAGACCAAGAAAATACTGATTAGGTAACCTAATCTCCCACCCCCAACCTAAAATCTACATTGTCCTCAATGTAAAAGAAATAAGCATGCAATGCACATGGGACAACGAAAATAAAAGAGGAGTGATAGAAGGATAGTACCTGGACGAAAGAATCAAGAAGCTTTCCAAAGATATCAGCGTAAATGTGATTCAGCACAAGAGGGAAATCAACAAAAGTAAAATAAAAATAACAAAAATAAAACTCCTACCTATACCACTTTCGCAGGTTCTCTCGATTGCATTTAGAGTATGCAACAAGCCTTTAAACCCCTAGGTTGCCCCTAGTGGACCAGTTGTAGTCTCGTGAGGGTTTGCAGCAATGTTACCACAAACATTGAATCTAACTAACTAGGAAAATGAAATGGAATGAAAGGCTGGGTTGCCTCCCAGGAGCGCTAAGTTTAATGTCTTCAGCCAGACAAGCAATGAAAGCAATCATGGACCATCGGCCAGTATCGTGGTAAATTTCTCAGAAGGTTTTTTAACAAGATCATCCAAACGCCCGTTTTGCAGTAGGCTTGGATGTCCTGGAGCGTGAATATCCAGGTAAATTGAGGGACCTCAGCATAAAGTATTCTTTTTATCGTCTGAAGTGTCCAAAATATATGATTCACCTGTGGCAGAAAAAATTTCAACGTTAGTATTCCATAGTGAATCAGAGACTACACTTAAATAAAGTTCAGAAAACTTCTTAAAAAGTGATGTAGTCTCAACATATTCCGAAGTTTCACTCTTTGGTCTAATTTTCAGCTCATCTTCCTTTAATGGTAAACATTCAGAGTCTGGGAAAAAAGGGGCTTCAGAATGAGGGTTCTCTTGGTCAGTGATAACTACCAAGGTATTATCTTGTGAGGCATCCACTATTTCTTTTATCATAGGTTCAATTGAATCTACAAAGTGTGTCAGGCAATCATCCAAAGAGTTGGGAAGTTCAGCTGAGCATGACTTATTTTTCATATTGGAGATTGTGATGATCTGCCCAAGGAATTCATCGTCTTTGAAAGTGGATAGAGGTACACTCTCTTGTTCTAACCCTGCGCAAACAATCTGAGGGTCAAGAAACGAAGTATTGATGTGAGGACTCTGTTCATTGATATTACTCAGACGAGGCATTGAATCGCCAAAAGTGTATGACTCGGATGGTGGCCTCAACTGGGTGGTTTCAACTTCCAGAGTCATATCAAGCGGTTTGTTCATTTCCCGAATCATATCATCATCCAATTCAGGGGAGTGGCCCAAACATGTTCCACAAGAGTTAGAAGGGTCGGTTGTAATGGGCTCATCCTCCACTTTTAAATTAGACATGTTAGGTGAGAGGAGTGACTCATTTTGACCGACCACTTCGTAAACTTCTTGATCACTGACCTAGACCTTACTTGAGATTGATTCTAGGGGAATTTGGACTGAACATTTATGATCATCATCCCAATACATATGATCGTCTAATTCCTTGTCGTGCACACCTGGGATGGGATTGCTTTCCTCACATTCTATTCCTGAGTTGGGTTGAGGTTCGAATAAACTGACCTCTTCCTCATCATTGAAATCCTGTGTGTCATGTAAGGAAGGTGTGTCATCATCTTTGTATTCGAAAGATACCCATGTCTCTTCACCATTCCTTTGAACCGTCATCGAGATCGATTCATCTGGAAATTGAACCATATGCTCCTTAACACAATTTAACTCTTCATCCTAAATTCTAGAGTTTGTCAAAAGTGAGTGAGGATCACCTTCCTCGCATTGTATTTCTAGATTGGGTTGTGGTTGAGATGAACTAGCTTCCATTATCTCATCATAAGTATGGAATCCAAAGGAATAATCAACGGGTTGCGGTTGGGATGAATTAGTCTCCATTAGCCTATCAATGCGTGATTCAAGTGCGTCTAATAATTTCCACATGTCAGTAACTGTGTAACTCGGAGATGACTCCTCTTGGATCGTTTCTGGTGGATATTCAAAAATAGGGGAACCAAGAGAATAATCATTATAACATATTGTTGGTTTATTTCTCCAATTTTGATGTTTCCACTGATTATAGTCATACGGATCATAGGTGGGAGAATCTGATGGATGGTAATAGTCCTCACGCTTATAGTTATGATAATCCCAACACTCATGTACTGTCTTATTAATCTGTGGGGTGTAATTGTTCTCCAGCATATGATCACGTTAGGACTTCTTAACCGGTGGATCTTTATACTCTTGTCGGTTCTCGATGATTTTTTCAGAAAAATTATGAGACATAGGTTGATTTCTATCAACATCATCATACATCCCTTCACACTTTTTCGCATTTTCAAAAGTTATCTCAGCATATTGACATTCTCACTCGTGCATATACATGGTGAAACCCTAACTCTGAATCTAATCCTAAGAAAAAGAAAAGGAAAAATTCTGCAGCACTTTGGGAAGTAAGAGGAGAAGTTAGAAAGAAGTTACCAGACTTGGAGTTCTATGTTAAGGTCCTGCACAAGAAAATAAAAGAAATCAGTTTCTAAAAGTCTAAAGTTAGAAAGTTCCTAAAATAGAAATAGAAAGTTAGTTTCTAAAAAGGAAAGTTTCCTAAACCTAAAATTAGAAAGTTTCTAAAATAGAAAACCTAAACCTAAAATTAGAAAGTAATGTTAGTTTCTAAAATGGGAAAATTTTCTAAAATTAGAAAATAGAAAATTTCTAAAAAAAAAACCTAGAATTAGAAAATTTCTAAAACGGAAACCCTAATTCTAAAAATAAAAAAGTAGAAAATTAGAAAGAAATTACCGAATTAGAAGTGTATGTCAGGATCCTACAAAACAAGAAAACAGGTTAGTTTCTAAAAATCAAAGAAAAAAAATTCTAATCTAAAATTAGAAAAATCCTAAGGCTATGAATTATGATAAGAAAGAATCCTAAATTCAATTTGTCCCGAAACAATCCCCGGCAACGACGCCAAAAACTTAATGTTTTATTTAAACCAACATGATTTAAATGATTTTTAAACTCGCAAGTATACGAATCAGATGTAGATATAGTACGTATTATGAGATCGTTCCCACGACGACTAGTCATCATAATTCAAATCTATGATTCTCCTTAACTAATCCAACAAATAATGGAGCGAATTACTAAGCACAATTCTATGAAAAACAATTGAAAACGGGGAAGAAAATTCAATCAGAGAGAGCACTAGGACTTTCGAATCCACCCCTAATTATCCTATCCCCTGTTTTATCTGTTGATTCACCCTAATCTAGATTGATACAACTTATATAAAGAAAGCACAATCTGTGTCCTTAGTCGAGCATACAGAATGTCTAATCTCCTAAAGCAATGCACTGAATAACACATCCCATGTCCTTGGTCGGGCACATAGAATGTATAATTTATTAAAGCACCCTGTTTCTTCCTCTATAGGAAACCTATTCATGTTCAGACACAAGCACCTAGAATAAGCATCCAGACAACATCCATGTATAGACTCTGGTCAAGTTCATAGATGGAGAAATATAGAATTTAAACCAATCAAGCACACTAGAGAAAGAAACAAACCAATCGAATCAAGGTAAAATCAACATATAACTAGAGTTATTCAAATTAGGGGCTTCATCTCAGCCCTAGCTAATGAATTTAGCCTAGCATAAACATGATTAAGCAAGGAAAAACATAAAAATAAAGGAAATAAAAATAAACTCTCTCTCTTCCAAACTCTCCTCCCTCTCTGGATCTTTCTTCCTGGCGTCTTCCCCGGCTCTGGCCCTTTTTAGCTTTATATAGGCATGTAAGGTCAGTCGGATGGTAGGCTGAAGTCGGCGAAAGGCTCTAGCACAGCATCAGCCGCGTAACCACTTTACATAGCCAAATTCGGGACTTCCAAAATCTCATTTTCCTTGCATGTTGTCCATGGAATCAACGTCCACTGGGACAGTTTTGATTGGCCCACACGATTGATGGATTGGATCTTCAATCAGATCAACGTCGAAACCACACCACAGCCCCAAAACCCGGTCAGTTTCGGACGCTGTAACAGAGGCTGCGGATCTCGTCTGCTGTACCACCGGTGGGGCCCATTCCTTCACTTAAATGGGAAATCCACTCCGTCCATTGGATGTATGGTGAGATTTTGGTCAGGAATGCACCATTTTCTCCTTCTTTTGATGGGGCCCACACGTTATCTTTCTCTACCGTTCAACCTGCTTTTGAACGGTTAGATTTCCATAAGCACGTTCTTTTAAAATTCGATCACCTACACCTTAGTAACATCGACCTTAGATAGAAAATGGACGGTTTGGGTTGTCCGTTTGGACAATAGGTGGGGTCCACAACAGCAACCGAAAAAGCAGCGGTGTGAACGCTGTTTCGAAACAGGGACCTTCCATTTTTGCAGAAGACGTCGGTCAAACCGACTTTGACTGAGTGCTCTGGTTGGGTGTAGCGCGGCTACACGTGCGCTCAGTGTACACGCTGATTGGATGGGGTCCACTGCGATATTTTTGTAAAATCCAATCCATCCATTTGCTGTAGCATCTAGTTTAAAGGGTTGACACCAAAGTTGAAGCACTTCCAGATATCAGGTGGGCCCCACTTAATGAATCAAGGGGCTGATATGACCATTGGGGCACTTCCATAGTGATCCGAGGGCTGAACTTTGATATGTACGGTTAATTTATGGCCCCCAGGCCATGTATGAAGTTTCGAGCCAATCGGATGGCGGGAACCTTATGATCTTGCATCTTGGTCGACTTTTGGGCCTCTTTAATGTGAATAGCTTGATTTCCTCGGATCCCTGGTGTGTAAATTCTTCAATCTTAGTCCTCTGGAGTCCGTCCCTTTCTTTGGTGACTTCGGAGCCCTAAATCCACGCTCTTAATACGCTTTTTCAATCAACGCTCTTTATTTCATCCTGCAGCAAAACACAATTAAACTAGGACATTAAGCCTTATCATGTACGTAAAATTCGGCAATAATCGGGGTCTGATTTGCAATATTTGACCCTCATCATCTGGTAGTACGCTTGCTCCTCCGTATAATCCATGTTGGCATCCTCCACCGCATCTAGCTCCATTATCCCTGCATCTATAATAGATTATGGCTGGCATTTTAAAACACCGCCTCAGAGTGGGAGTGATTAGCTAACTCAGTGATACCATTAACAATAAGTTACATAAGTTATCATGCACAAGAGCAAATTTAGTGAAAAACATCCATTCACAAAATCGTATATACTTTATTTAAAGAAAATGCATGATTCAATGATATGATGCATGTTTCTCACCACAACACTCCGTTGTGCAACATCTAACGATGGCGAACCAACACTCCCTCAATGCGACCACGACTATCAAATCACTAAAGTAGCTAATGCAATATCATGTACATGTTAGCTAAGTGGATTAATTACGTCCTTTCATCCAGTAATATTAGGGAAGCTGAATCACCTCATTTAATCAATGGCCTTATCCAGATCACTTGGCTCAGGGCGGCCGTAGCGGTTCTAAGCCTACGATCCATGATACAAATTTAGGTATCATCCATCTGTCTCCTAAATCAATAATTTCAAAGGTAAGGCATGATAACTAAAGGTATCGGTATGGGTCGTCACCTAAATACCAAGTATGATCACTCAGTTCTGAGGTGCGGGCTTGTTACATAACCAAATCACTACAAGGAATGGCTCATCGTCCAATTTCATTCATGCCCGGGTCATTCGAACGATAATCTGGCAAGGAACCATCGGCCGGGTAATTTGACGAGGATTATTTAAACAAGGACCTAACACCTCCTATACTCGCTAGTCACTATGGGGAGGCTTGTCACCCCAGCGTAGGCTGACGACACGAGATACAATGTCCCATCTCACCATGTCCAGCTCATGAGTCTTGGGGATCATATCATTAACAGTTAATAGTGCCCTTTTAAAGGTATGAGGTGCTTCAGATTCAGGCAGGCGTGTACAAACAGGGTTAACGTACAAGGATGGCCAACCAGTGGACCAATCTGTCCGTACGATATGAACCACGGACTGTACAACCTGAAAACAATGTATCGTGTAGTCCAATTACAGTCAACAACTCGCGGTTTGGCTAGTCGGGCCAAACTTGCCCGTGGGTTGACCCAACGGAAAGATTGCCCAAAAAGCTGGTCGATTCGCGAAAGGGGTAATATGTAAATGTAATCCACGTTCGAAATCAATGTATAAGGCATGACTATATCTAAGTTTGGGGAAATCCTAATGGTACAAGTACGTGGATCTACGTTTCAAGGGATTTCCGTGTAGGAATGGACACCGCAACTAGCGATAGGAGGCATTCACCTTCCATGGTGAGGTGTGGGTAGTAATTTCCCCATGTCGGGTCTACTAGAGGCATGTGCTCAAGTGTGTAGTGTACATTAACAAATTCAAGGACAATTTCCGTTAGAGATTAGCATATTCCAGAATTTCAACAATGTGGATAACAATACACGCAATTCACACACATCAATTGCATGTGATGAAATCAACAACATTGGGAAATCAGGTTCAACATATTTTAGAAATTCAACAACATGGGCAGCAATACACTCAATCCACACACATCAATTGCATGCGACAGAATCTAACTTACAAAATCAACAACATTAGGGAATTACACATGTAATTCCATGAATTGACCAATAGTTCAGTAGTTTACACATCAGGGAACCTCGGGATTTGAATCCCTTTCCCAATTATTGGGAAATTCTAAGCATGGATTCTAAATCAACAACATGCACACAGGGTTTCCACACAAAATAACTATGATTTACGCTAGGCACAATAATCGGCCACCTAGAGGTAATGGTCCCATGCACCTATTGTCGACCGAGAGCTCTTGTAATCGTTCTAGCGGAACATGGCATGTCGGGGCCCTGTGTCACATAAACTTCGTGTTAAAGCGCATGCATGCCACCCTAGATTAATAAAAATAGAGGAGAGCTGAAATTTGTTACCTTAGATCAACTACACCTCGCCTTTAGGGCTGTAGGGTCGTGGTTTCCGGCGATTGATGGAGGTAGGAGTGGAAATTCCAATTTTCTAGCTCCCCTAGCACTCACACCCTCTCTCTCTCTCTCTCTCTCTCTCTCTCCCTCTGTTGGAAATTGCTATGGGAGGGAGGGAGAGAGGGGTTTAAAGGCTTTATATAAGTTGGACTTTTGTCCAATTGGCCCTGGGTGCCAATAACTTCCTTAAGTGACCCTTTGGGAGCCCACTTATGGTTTTCAGGGTAGCCCTGGTGGCCCCCCGGCCAATCTGAATTATGGGATAGGTGCTCTATGGTCTGATGAGGGGCTGTCCAAAATTTAGTGGCAAACGGATGTGGGGATTGATCGCAAGGGTTCGATTTGCGATCAATGATCACCGTCATTCGATCAAGGGTCAGATTTGGTGGATGAGCCAGTGTAAGTTTGGGTGAAATTTAACGGTCGGAATGTTATAGTTTGTTGTCATAAGTGGCAGGGCTAATTGAAAATATCATCCAAACATCTCATACCATTCATAAATGAACTTGCATTAGTGACCATTCACTATGTCACATCCATTTGCCTCACACATGCCAAGTAACTTCTACTACAAAAGAAAGACCGCAAATTAGATCTCTAGTTAAAACTTAAAAACAATATTCTACTATTTATACTAAAACAAGTCATGAGCCTGTTACAATCCGGCCCGACTGGTGATATTCTAGACTATAGCTCCGATGGGTCTCAATTTGGACAGAGAATGTCCCCAGATAGGAAGTTCCTAATCCTTCGATCAATGGCCTACGAGTAAACAGTTAAGGAGAAAAATACAGTAACAAGCCTAAGAAAAAGGACAAAGATTGTATGGTTAGGAACTTTTTCTTGGATCTGATTGGGCCCTGATAGAACAAGAGCTTGTAACAATTAAGAACAATCACTAACGGAAAATTAATTTTTAGTGCAGATAGGTAATTACCATTCTCACTTCAACTCAAGAACCTATGACATTGATAAGATTGAAGTTTAACATAGAACAAAGTCAATAGGATGATGAAACAGCCAGATATTTCATAAATAAGAACATATTGAATAGTATCCAAGTTTGCTCTGATTAATAATTGAATTTGAATTTGAATAGTATGTAGAATGATAATTGAATGATATGCAATGCTAAACTCATTCAAATTAGAATAATGATACCTGATTCAATTAGATTGTTTTTTTTTTTTTTTTTTTTTTTTTTTTCCATTTTTCTTTGTTTCCTTTAGTTCAATTCAACTGAGCATGCCTTGCATCCAAACACGCCTTACATTTAATATAACAACGTCCAGAAATCTCGACATGGTTTGCAAAGTAGATATGATTTTCAGCTAAACCACCTGCAACCAACAAACCAAGCAAATGTATTTCTTTTTACAATGCAACAAAAAGGAGAGGGAGTTACCATTATTGATCGAACTTCATATACAACAAACCACAACCTGCCAAGAAAAAATCACAACCAGTTAAACTAGCAATCAAGTAAGCAACTAAAAGAATTCTTTAATATGAGTAGGGACACTGCATTGCATTTGAGAAGTTTGAAGGCACTTACCACCTCATCAGTTAGCTTGTATACAGCTTGCCATACAGTTCCAAGGTACCATCCCCAACTTCCTCAATTACCTTGTACCTATGACATCCAAATCATCTTAAATTAAATGGATAGGATGGTAACCTACATTACATTGTAAGAAATCTTATCATTACTTCAGATTCACAACTTACACCAACACAATTCATACCTTTTTGATGAATGGACTTCAAAGCGTTATTCAGTAATGACTCTTCAAACAAAGCTTCAACACTGCTGTGCATTTGCAGGCCATATGACGAATGTACCATACACCAAACTTCTTGAAAGAAATATAAATACCAAAAAGTGAAGTTAGTGTTATTTCAAGCATTGATGCTACAATAACAATCAAGATCAGACTCAAAGTAAAAGAAAAAAGCACATAGAAAATGGAACAAGCTAGTAGTTAATATCATTAAACCCACCAACACATGAAGCACAATCCCCAGCACCAAGAGAACCAAGTGGACTGTCAAAATGCCATTAACTAAAACTGATGGATCAGTATCCTTTGACTCTGTTGATGAGATCCAACTCACGAACACCAGCAATGGTAGTTCTTGTAGGTGATGCAACATCATCTTTGAGTTGTCTGGGTGCTTTCTTGAATTGATAGCCATAGCAGCTGCTCCCAGAACTGTTTGGGAAGCTATCTTCAATGCAAGATCTCGTGGAAGACCAACAGCAACTCCTCCATCAGCCATAGCCTCCATTGCTATAGAAATATGTATGTTGGTCCACTGCCAGTCAAGCCTGTGACTACGTCAAAGAATTTTTCGTCGGCTCTCCATATCTTGCCAATTTCTCCAAAAATACACTCTACAAGTTTTTCAACTTCTTTTGTTGCCATTTCTCGTGAGCTCATAACTGTTGCTGCCTCACTAATAGTTGGAGTATTTGGCATTACCCTGATTATTCAACCATGGCCAGCCCATTCCTGCAAATCTTTTAATTTTGTTCCTGTAGCAATGGACACAAGAAGTTTCTTCCTTGAAAGCAGTGGCTTCAACTCCAAAACCACCTCCTTTACATCTTGAGGTTTTACAGAGAGAATGATCATTTTTTCCTTATTCAGTCCACTTCCATTGATACCACACAATGCCAAGACAGTCTCCTTTACCTCTAACCCAACAAAAACATGCGCAGTCCAAAGAACGAGCAAGAAAAGTAGGGCCATGGAGGGGCAGCTTCTAGGCAAACAACTATGCACAAAGCACCCACAAACATGAAAGGTAATGCTCAAGTAGTTGGCTGCACAAAATAGAAAAGGAACCCACTATACATGATTACTAACATGACTCACATGCTAACAAGGTCAACACCTTAATATAACTGTGAGGATCTAGAGGATTCTCATGGAAACATAATAAAAACCATGGAAAAAGTTTACCATGAGGATTCGAAAAAAGTGATCCATGAGATCATCCCCTTTAAGCAACCCACTTTGTTGTAACTGTGAGATATAATGGGTATAAACTACATCAATATAATTAGTTTCACAATGCATAACATCAACTTGAAAGGAAATCATTAGTACAAAACAGTAGTTTTTCAAGAAGTTATGGACACTAAAATTTCGGCTGTCTAAAATGGCTGTACAAAACAGTAGTTTTCCAAGAACATATTATTTGGCAAATCAACCAAACCCCTTCTAAACTCTAACTTTTGATCATTGAGGAAATCAATTGAATTACAGAGCCAATCTATAAAGTCTTTCCCTCAAGGATTCTAGAATTCTTCTCCATAGCCCCCACATTATACCATAAGGAAGAATTTGCCAAATAATTGAGACTTCAGATTGGAAAGGATTGCGTGTCCATACAACAAAATGACATGGAAAAAGAACCAATTTAAGATCCACAAAACCTTTACATGGACAACCCCAACCCCATTTAAGAATCTCTCCATGGATTTGGCAAATTCCCAACTCAACAAATCCATGGATTCAAAGCCAAAAATTTTCCTCCAGGAAAAAAAGAAGAAGAAGCTCATTGCACTAATTCTCCATATGCAATTGAATCCCAAGTACTGAATGCCAACACCATGGATAACCCCCTTAACTCCATCTTTTGAACAACCCACTAAAAGATCATAGATTTTTTTAAAAGGTAAATGCACTTTTATTGAAGAAGTGCCAAAGGCGGAACATTACCACAAACGCCCAACCATCTCAAAACCAAACACTATAGTTGGACGGACGACATTAATGTAAGCTACATCAGTCAGGGGATCTAGGGAAGCCGCACCCCTTTTTCTAGCCCTGAAGAGGATTTTACTTTCTAATGGTGGGCATTCAGTTACCACTCTTTCCTGTCGTGTGGTCCACACACGATTTGGATCAGATTTCCATTTTGGGTTCATACCCCATATTCATATGAAAAATAAATAAAATTTTAAAAAATGGATGCACGTTGTAGATATAACATGAACATAATGGGGACAGTATGTGATTGCAAATAGAAATCAGCAAAGAAACACCTCAGTAGGCATTACCCTCAACTATACATTCCTGCTTCAGGTATTGTACACAAGTCCATGGAAGATAACTAATCAAAATCAATTTATGGAGAATTACTACTGAATTAAGAAAAATGTTCTTCTCAATATTACCTATAATCAGGTTCTTTATACACATGAGGATCATTACTCTGACTCATCAACATCCATCCCATTCAAATCCTTGAGTAGATTGTTATTTTGGCATATTAAAACATCTATATCATTCATAAGAGAAAAAAAAAATCCTAAAATAAAATAAAAATAAAATATAAAAAAAACCCATCCAATTCCAAAAAAAAAAAAAAGACAACAATATGAATATTCAAAAGAGAAAAAGAAGAAGAAGAAGAAGAAAAAAATCATTCTCTTGCATACCTAAAATGGACGAGGATTATGGCGTCAGAGAGGGAAGTCTTCGTGAGATCAAGAGAGAGGGGATGGTTAGGGAGAGAAGAGGGGTTTGTGAGAGGGGAGATCGAGAGAGAGAAAAGGGGCGTGGGAGAGAGAGAGAGAGAGAGAGAAGAGAGAGAGAGAAGAGAGAGAGAGATGGACGCCGAATGGGTTTGGAGTGGAGGAAATCAAAGGTTGAGAATAGAGAGAGAGAGAGAGAGAGAGAGAGAGAGAGAGAGAGAGACGCGGAATGGGTTTGGAGTGGAGGGAAATGAAAGGTTTCGTGAGATGGACGCAGAATGGGTTTGGAGTGGAGGGAGATGAAAGATTTCGTGCAAGGGGGGAAAAGAAAAAGGGCAGCGCGGTAAGAGTTTTCGCATTTTTACCTGCTACGACTTGGCTACGGTTTTAATCCGTAGCTAAAAGCCATGGACCGTAGCCGACTATCGCATACAATTTTGATGATCATGGACGCACGACCCTCTCAAGGGCAGCTTTGTGAGATCCATCATGATACATTTCAAATATCCACTCCGTCCATTAATTTTTAAATTTTTTTAATAAGGATTGACCCCAAAATATAGGAAATTCGAAGTTCAACTTAAACCACACCATTGATCAATGGTAAGTATTTAATCTCCACTGTTTCCTACAGTGTGGTCCACTTGAGCCTTCGAACTACTTCCTTTTTTGGGCTTTTGCCCAAAAATGCTCTTTTAAAATGAATAAACGTATTAGATGGAGCACACATATTTTAATGTGTATCGTAGAGTCCCTTACGGGGCCGTCTCGGGTGGTAGGTACGAGTGGTGGTGATAGCTTTTAGCTATGGTTTGATTATTTTTAGTTACGATTTAAGCCGTAGCAATATAGCTACGGTCTATATCCGTAGCCAAAAACTATAATAGTCCGTAGCCTTTGGTCATTTTTTTGGTAGTCTCTATAGTCTATACTCTATCTTGCACTAGTTGTTCACCATAAAAAGAGAATGGAACTTTTGATCATACTTCTTCCTAGGATGTGTTCTTAGCCATTGTTGTTCTTTTTTCCAGGTCTAACAGAGAAGATTTCTTCAGGGGGTTTCTTGAAGCATACATTGTTTAACATCGCATATGCATAGTAAGTTCTGCAACTTGTATTCCTAATAGAAAGAACATGTGGAAGCTTTTCTACGGGTGGTGGCATGTGCTCATTTCCAATATATTAACTGTAAGTTGCAGCTATCTTTGTGTTATCTACTAAAAATTTTTAGCAAAATAAGTCAATCCATTGGTCATAGGAAATCAACTAGGACAAGTAAACTTTCTAGTTTCTCCCAATTTTAAGTGATTCTTTTTATTGGCCAACAAGGAGTTTGAGACGGTTTCCTATGGGATTGCCACCAATTGTGTTGTAGTG
>JAJHSJ010000017.1:13285387-13386117 GCA_021015155.1 Magnolia officinalis
CTCGCTGGTTGCCCTTCGAAGAGAACAGATCTTCACATTGTCTTGTAATTATGGTCGTGGTTGTCATGTTTTATGGGTCGTGGATATCATGAACTATGGGTCGTGGTGTTTCAATGGTCATTCAACGTTCCGGTCCTTCTTAGGTCAACGAGTTGATCACACGGATGGCCGAGGATGGAGCACCATGAATAACACACCAAGGTCACTCTCTCTCTCCCTACGGAGCGAGAGAGTTTTCTTCCCGCCGCCATGTCTATAGAGGGGAGGTGTGGCTGAGTAATGATGTTATGAGACATGAGTGTATGGAAATCTTCCCATCCACAGTTTGATCTGTTGTCGTTGAGAATGATGGAAATCTGTCCATCAAAGTTACGACATGGCATACGTAGATATCGAATATCCCACGTTATGGATCGTGGTGAACATCAATAAAGGTGACCCATGTAACATGACAACCACGACCATATTACATCGGAATAACCCCGACCAATGCTACATGACAACCACGACCCATGACAAATGCACTCTCACTTTAAATGTGAACTTATTGTTGTCGTGCGAATAGAGTTTGAGAGATCTCCAAACAGAACACGGAATTAAGCAGGAGATAGTGTGGGATGGTGAAGTTTTCTTGAAAACGCCAACAACAACTGTAAGCCACGACTATGAAGAACAGTTCTCTTCGAAGGAAACCCCGGGAGCCGAATACATATATTGAGAAGGAGTCGTTGATATGCCACGGGCACCGAACAGTCTGCGGAATTCCAGCAACGTTCCTCAACAAAGGGATGGGATCACCCATGAAGAAAGACCGAGAGATGGATTTGTGGTTCGGATTGGCTTCAACAAGATGTTACCCAAGTACCGGTTTTATAGGCTGTTGAAGAAGTGGTTAATGTGGGGGTGGGGATTCTTTCAAAGGGTGGGTGGGTATCGTCATTAATGCGTTTTACTGCATTTGAATGTGGCGCTGATTCCGAATAGAAGGGTCGTGGATATATATAAAGAACGTTGGGTCATGGATGTGAACCACAACTCAACGCAGCTAACAACAACGATCTCTATAGCATGACAATCACGTTCGTGGGTGACAGCAAGAAACTCGTGGATCAGATGGTGGATGGTCTTGATATTCGACTTCGACCTAGCATAGACGACAACAACGAACCGTGTGGCATGACAGCCACGTCCCTTTGGAACTGGTGGTTGCCTCGAGCCTTTGCAGGCAAAGGCTCGTGATCAAATATGTAGTACAATCACGACCATGTTATATTTTGCAAGAAGTACTTGCATGCGTAGGTGTCTAATATCCCATGTATACATATGCGAGGCAGTTATGTACATGTGGAGAACATGTTCGTCGGTGAATTTATTGTTGCCGTGAGAGTAGTTTCTGAGATATTTGCAAAAGGAACGACTGGATCATTGGTCATGTCAGTATATGTCATTGTGTGACAACATTTTCGTGGTTAAAATATGTAATAGATCGTGGTTGTCATCCATGCTTGATCGTGGTTGTCACCAACGGCCTTAGGAGAAACACGATCCATACGTCATGGAAGACACGATCTACACGTAAGGCAACAACGATCCCCATGTGACAGAAACCACGACTGGTTAAAGTGGTTACAACGGCCGCGTCTTCAAACCCACTGTAATGGATAGTGTAAGAAACTTGCGGAGTCCTGTCCATCAATGAGCTTCTCGTCTGACAGTTACTGTGTTATATGTGTCGTGATTGCAATGTTATAAGGGTCGATGTTTTCATTCTACATTGTCTTAATTGTAATGTTATATGGGTTGTAATTGCCATGATATACAGATCATGGTTATCATAATGACTGGATCGTTGTTGTGCTGTACAAGATTCTGCACGTTGAATTGGTCGTGGTTCTCAGTATATATGGATCGTGGTTTCCATGTTGTATGGGCCATGTTCCTCCTAAATTCGTTGCTGTCGAATACGACCCAACATGGACTAGGACCACGATCCGTTACAGAGGTGAACAACGACCAATTTAATATGAGAACATGATCCATACCAACTACGACCCGTTGGTCATGACAATCACGACCCATATAACGCGGCGATAACGACCCATATATCCCACCGTTAATGGTCTATGTATCATGACAACCACGTTCCGTATAACATGTCAGCCTTATCATGACAACCACGAACCATATAACACGAAAACTATGTTTTTTCTTAGGCGACAACCACGACCCATTCCTCACTACATTCATGATTCATAATTCATAGCAACTACGACCTAAACGAAATTATTACCACGACCCAACATGCAAACTACTCTTCTAGCCCGAGCTCAGACTTAGAGAGTAAATGCCTGGCGATATGGATGATCGGACTAGGATTCCGTCCTACCATACCGTCCTGGCAGACAGGGATCTGTGGCTCCACCTTGATGTAAACGTTCTTTATACGTCGTTCATCGTTTTTATAGGATCATTTTAAGACATAAGACATAAATTATTCGCTGAGTCCGAAGATGAGGCTGGTAACCCAACAAAAAAACAGGATGCGAAGAAGTGTAGACCGGCGAAGAGGGTCAAATATTGATTAGTAAATGCTGAATTTTATTCTACGCTCTTCTATTATGGTTGAGTTAACGAGAGGGGTCGTGTATATGATGAACAATGTATCGTGCTTAGCATCCACAATGCTATGTGGGTCGTGGTTGTGCTTTTTTTTGTGAGATGGTTCTATGGTATGACATAGTTGACCCATATAGCATAACAACCGCGATTCATATAACATAACGAGTGCAGCCGCAACAATGCAACAGCCACAACCGCCAGTCTTTGCAGGAAATCGCGTTCATGTCGCTTCCTCGACGCATTCCGTCGAGAACCAGCGACCGTCCAGAATCATGCGCGACCCTTCGGAATGTGCAATAATGAAGCCTCCTCCACGCAATCCGTTGGGAAACGAGCGTGACTCTTTAGAATTCCTGCGACCGTTCAGAACTATGTGGGCCGCACATCATACTCGTCAAACTTACTTTTTCCATTACACGGTCATTACAGTACGATGGTCGGTTTAGATGGCATATATATCACTGTGGCCTCCATACATCTTAGTTCGTACCGAATACGACTCATGTACACATTTTTGCGTGCTAAAAAGGCGGAATTTCGCTTACGGTTCCAAACGCAGAATACCAATCGTCGATCACCTGGCTCTAGTCTATGGGCCCATCATAAATCGAATCCAATCCGTTGTAATTGTTCATGGACGATGGATTTCTTCGAAAAATTCTATAGTGACACGTATCGAGCCATCAGTGGCCCACACTGCGTAAAGATGACAAATCATTTTAATTAATTTATTTGACAGAAACTATTGGCTTTACTGTTGTGGTCCATTGGATTTGAATATTTTGACCATTGATTGGGTTTCTCGATGTTACAAATTAAATGGACGGTGCGAATCAGAGCATATCTGCAGTTCGATGTGACGTACGGAACACCGCCTATTTCGACGCTTTTACGCACGCTTACGTGTCCCCATGCGAATCACCGACTATATATTGGAACTTCTTCTCCGACCACTTTCACTTTTCCCCTTCACTTACGGACTAATCCTTTTTTTTTTGTCTTTTACTGGTTTTAAATCTTCTTCCCTGGGCCCCTCCATCACCAGTCAACGAGCACATCTACAAGTTCAGTGCATCTCAGTGCAAAGCAAGGTAATGGAAGACAGGGTCAGTGTATACTGGTTATTATGTTATGTGGGTCGTGTGCGTCAACCACGATCCAATGGATATGACTATAACGAAATGTATAGCATGACAATCAAGGCCCAATGGATCGTGGTTGACACGGTCAATGTATGGTGGCAAACATGTTATGTGCGTCGTGGCCGTGAATCACGCCTTAATGTATATGACATGAAAACCACGATGCATGTTAACCAATATCCGGTGTGGAGAATACCCAGGAATTCTTGTGCTTCTCTCTAAACCACGATCCATAGTGGGAACGGTGAACGTTACCTACCGTGGCACTCTAATAATATATATATATATATAATATTATTATATATATATATATATATATATATATATATATTATATATATATATATATATATATATACCTATTGATTCATGAACCGTGGTGCATGTCTACGACGATCCACAGATTCTTGACCATTTGAACCACGACCCATAGAGGTCTTGACGAGATTAACAAAGGGTCGTGGCACTCTTGACAGGTGGACAGTGGTTGTCATGTTGTATGGGTCGTGTTTCTCACTATGTCGTGCTTGTTCGCGACGATCCAACCTGGACGGCAAGCACGAACCATAAAAACTGTGGACCACGGCCTATTTACCGTGACAACCATAATCACGATCCTTTATGCATCTGGGTCACTAACAGAAAAGTCAGTGCAAGGAAATAAGGTCTCACCAAATGACAACTACGATCAATGCTTCACATCAACCACGAACCGCATAACACTGCAACCACGATCGGTATAACATGACAACCACGAACCATAAGGCTCAGTGACGCGCAAGACTCTGCTAGTGTCTTCCACTTAAGTATACGACATAGCAAGAAAATGTGTCGGGGTTGAAATGACATGGGGATCGTAGTTGCCATGAAGTATAGATCGTGGCTTCCATGACGTCTGGATCGTGTCTCTCTTATTCCCGTGGTTGTCAACGACGATCAAACATGGATGACAACCACGAACTATTACATATATGAACCACGAAACGATTAACACGACAACGACCAATATTAACACGACCAACGATCCAACCGTTCTATTTACAGATCTCTCAGAGATTACACACACACACACACACATACACACACACGGGATTTTCGAGATCAACCCATGTCCTAACCTTTTTCCGATGACTGTGTGCCCGTTGAAATTGCCAAGTTGGCGGAGATCCTCGCGTTGTCTTCGAAATTTTCAGTCGAGGCTGTTGAGCTTCACGGACATCGTGAACGTCCATAGGGAAAGAGAAGGTGTTAGGAAGATGGGAATAACGCGATGGGGGCGATTGTGTTTCTTCGAATATGCAGATGGTTTTGAATGAAAGAGCAAACAAATGCATAAAGTGGTTCCATTGTGTTTCTTCGAATATGCAGATGGTTTCAAATGAAAGAGCAAACAAATGCATAAAGTGGCTCGTGGAAGTATCAACAAGGTACCACTCTTGTAGGCTGGCCATTCAATGGTCAAGGTGTCGATTCCGAAAGGTTGCGCTGATTCGGTATGGTCGTACGGACAACGAAGGGTCGCGTACATTGCCCAATGTATTACGGGGAAATAGCGACTTTAGTGTGATAGCGTGAAGAAGAAGAATGTGGAGCTCTTTCCGGAGGGGTGTGGATGGAATGAAAATGGGCAACGTAGTTGCCTTCCACGATGGATCGTGGTTGGCAATCACAACCCAATGTGTATGGCAACCCCGATCGTTCCGTGTTTCCGATCGTATCTTGCACAGTGGTTCATGGCTGTGTTGGATGGATCGTGATTGTAAGTATAAAACCTGGAATTAATCAGAAGATACTGAAGAAACATGTTTATATAGGATCCGTTCCATCCATCTGCCAAGGAATCATATTTTAACCATGTATTATAAATTTCAATGAGAAATACGGAGTTGTCCTCCACGAACATAATTACAGTATTGAATGGGTCGTAGTGTACGTGTAACAACAGCGACCAATATTACATTACAACAACCACACATACTACGTGACAACCACGACCATATAACATGACAAGTACGACCCATGGAAACAACGACCCATAAAACAGTCACACCTAGGTGAGAAGCTAACGTTGCAATATCACTTCATTAACTGCCAGAATAAAGGCTAGAACCGCTGATAAACACGACCATATAACGTAACAATCACGAACCATGTAACATGAAAACAACAACCCATGCAAACCACGACCCATCCAGCTCCCTTACTGCAGGAGAGAAGCTAATGCTGCACTCTAACGTCTGTCATTGATAGAAGAGAAGCTAAACTGCTGACAAACACGACCATAGTTATAATACGGTATGAAAAACAGTTCCCTTCAAAGGGCACCCAACAAGCTGAAACACTCATTTTAGAAGGTGAATTCAGCATTTCCTGTGGAGGCCGTTGATCTTCAGGAAGATCGTCAAGACACATGAGGAAAGGGAAGGGATCACCTGTAAAGGAAGAATGGGAGAAGAAATCAATGGCTCCTTCGAGTATCTCCACCAGTATTTTGATTGGCAGAGCAAAGAAATCCATGAATGCGTAAGGTGTTGCAATAGGATCCAAGCTCGGATGAGCCTTTGAAAATAATTTCAAACCCAATTACTCCTTTTATAGGCTGATCGAACATTCCGAAGGGATGTGCGATTTCATAAAACACGAGTGTGTCGCTGAGTCCGAAGGGTAAAGATTCTGAATGAAACGGTCGTAGATAGGAGGACCCATATAAGACGACCCAGTCTGTATGACAACCACGACCCTGTCGCGTGATCATGGTTAACATGCAAAGTGGATCGTAGGTTTTATCCACGTTGGATCGTGACTTAAACCATTGGAAAAAATGACCCATGTGAAACTAACACCACGACCCATACAACTTGAGAACCACGACCCACATGACACCAGAACCACGCGATCCATATACCTGTGATAACACCATAGATAACAATCTCCTTGTTAAATTTGTCGTGGCTCTCAGTTGTCGTGGATCGTGGTTCTCGTCCATGTTGGATCGTATTCGACAACCACGACCATATGAGGAACACGACACATACATCATGGAGACCACTCCAGGTGTCATGGGAACCATGACCCATGCAACTTGCAGGGTCGTGAGCACATCAAACACGATGAAGGCAACATGACAACTACGACC
This sequence comes from Magnolia officinalis, assembly GCA_021015155.1. NCBI lineage: Eukaryota > Viridiplantae > Streptophyta > Magnoliopsida > Magnoliales > Magnoliaceae > Magnolia > Magnolia officinalis. Next base: position 13,292,284 of record JAJHSJ010000017.1, read on the forward strand.
CCTAAAACATGGCGGTTACAACCCATATAGCATTACAATCACAACAAACACGATGAAGGCAACACTACAACGACGACCCATATAACAAAATAAATGCGAAAAGAGAAGCTCAGTGATGCGCGAGACTCTGATAGTGTCTTCCATTTAAGTTTACAATATAACAGAAAACGCGGCACTTACAGCAAATTTAACTAGTCGTGATTGCAATGACATGGGGGTCGTAGTTGTCATGACTTATAGATCGTGGTTTACATGACATATGGATCGTGTTTCTCTCATTACCGTGGTTGTCAACGACGATCCAAGGTAGATGACAACCACGAACTATTACGTATTTGAACCATGGAGATATTGACATGACAGCAACGACCAAGCGATCAATCAATCCAGATGTTCTTTTTTCTAATCTCTCATACAACCAATACACACACACACACACACACACACGGGATTTTCGGTATCTACGTATTCCATGTCCTAACTTTGACAGGGAGATTTCCATACACATCAACGGGAACAGATCACAATATATGGATGGGCAGATTTCCATACACTTGTGATATAATTTCTCAACCACACCTCTCTATAAATGCGATGGCGGATAGAAAACTCTCCACGGACAACTACGACCCATCTCACTCTCCAACCCATTATAGATGATGATAACAAGTAGAAACATCAGATACACCTATCCATCATCATTCAACATCAATTCAGTGTTTGGCTTTCTTCGCTGGTCTACGTGATGCCTCGTCTCCTTGTTTTTGTGGGAACGAAGTATCTTCTGCTCTTGACTGCTTCAGACAGTCATATGCGATCGTCTTTCAAAATTTAGGAATTTCCTCCTACAGAATCGGAACAAACTAATATTAAAACAAAGTACAAATCAATAAAGATTGAATGTAGGCAATTAAATATATCTTACATGCGTAAAGTCAATTGCGCTCATACTGCAAAGGAAGTCTATATATTTCAGCATGTAAACGCCACAATCGTCCGAGTTTGGTTGCGTAGGCCTGTCGACGGATGGCTTCACAATCCATGGATTCTCCCACCTAACTGATCCGTCATCAAGAACATGGAATAACCACCTCAGTCCATAGTTACCTGCGCGATGACCAGCTCATTTTTCCCTTCTAATTCGGTACTCAGGCTGTCGTACAAAGTGACCTCTCTCTTCATCGGATAAACGGCAGCCATCAGCCAGTGCTGATTTCTTGCATTAAGAGGGATGTACACCTATGACGCACAACAGATACAACAACAGTTACAGCATTGCCCTTCAATAAATGCATCTAGTCATTGAACTTCACGTACGTGTGCAAGAAACTAAGATCTAACCACATTATACTTCAATAGAGGTTTCGGTTTACAGTCGACTATTTCTATAAGTACTTCAAACAACCTTTCAGACTTCATGCTACCACGATCATTATGGTTCCCAGCGCCATAAGTTCGCAGCGGGTCAAGTTGTTGTCCCATGCATTACTATTGATATATTGAATATTGTTAGAAACAGAGGTGAGTTAGAAACGGAAGTGATTAACGACATTTTGAAGATAACTATGGTCCTCAAATTCACCTTACCATAAATAGCGACGAGACAAACTCGCAGTCCTGTCTACCTCTCCCTCGTTCGTCCTGGCGCGCTGATAGGTATCTTAGGTATCGGTCTATGGGCTACGTAACGATAAAAATGTGTGATGTAACTATAATATTCATACATTGATACGATGCAGTGAAGAGAAATGATAGAAACTTACCTCAGAGTCGACCCATGAATTTAGGTCATAGACACTTTTCAACCAGACATCTGAACCTGACTCTCTGACAACTCTCAACTCGTCCTCTTCGGCATCGGTAAGAGCTCGATGGAGTTCACTAAGCCCCTGACGAGGCTCACTCATAGTTAGAGCTCTGTCGGGATCCTCTGTATCGTGACGTGGTCTCCCTTCATCACGGAGTTGCGGGGTAACGATGTTGATCTGTAATAAAATGACACATTATCTATGGAGTTCATAATATAATGTCCGATTTAAACCACGATCCAAATGTAATTTCACGTACAATTGTCTTATTCACTTCATCCTTTAGCAGGTTCATATCCTCCTTCATTTGCGCCCGTAGCGCAGCATTCTCATCTTTAAGATGGGTCATCCCAGCTTCAAAACTAGAGAGCTGCCTAATCCCAGCCTCGAAATTGGAGACCTGTTAAAAAGTCGTATTTTACAAGACATTACATATAGAATGACTCGTTAGCTATTAAACCAGAGACAAATCACGTACATGTTTTGCATGCATGTCCTATCTCATCCGCTTTGGGTCGTGGGTCAACTAGACCAGTGGTGGATGATAACCACAACCAATCACACATGATAACAACGATCCATCATTGACATTAACCATGGTCCAAGGTGGAACACAACGACGACCAAATTTCCATCCCATACACATTTATTGCTTCTACCTCCTCTGTAAGCTGCATCATCTCCTCATTCAAGTAGGCACTCTCATGACGGAGGACTCGTTGAATGGCCAAGGGCATATAACATCGACCCTCACTGGATCATAACCACGACCAAAAAAGGAACACTACAGTGGCCAAATACGACGAGGGAAAAATTCTATTCTATATACCTTTATTCCTTGAATTTCCTCCCCAACACTGTCCTGTAATGAAATCGTATATCAGAAATAGCTAAAACATCGCCACTGGAGCCTGGTTGTCATCCATTAGTGGGTCGTCGTTCACATCCATGGAGGTTCGTGGATGTCAACAACGATCCACTATGTATGACAATCGCAATCGACATTGGATGGAAAGAGCGATCGAGACGGATGATGATGCAATCCACACTGAACGATAATCACGATCCACATTTCTTATAAACTACGTCCAGTGTCTACATGAAGACTATCATTTTATATCGATCGCAACTCATCCAAGATCCACTGTGCATGTCAACCAGGACCCTAGGTGTATGATAACAACGATTCAAGATAGATTTAACTTCATATACCTTCATAGCCTGGATCTCCTCTCTCAGTTGCTTCATCTGCGCCTGTAGTGAAGAATTGATATCCTCTCTGATTTGCTTCACATTCTCCTGGAGTGAACCATTGATATCCTTTTAGATTTGCTTCACCTGCTCCCGAAGTGAAGCACTGATCTCCTCCATGAGTTGCTCCATCTGATCCCGCAGTGAAGCATTGATCTTCTCTCTATATTGCCTCACCATCTCCTGCAGTAAAGCATTGATCTCCTCTCCATGTTGCTTCACCTGCTCACGTAGTAAAGAATTTTCTGCACTGAGAGGGCTGATTGAAGAGACAATGTCCCATAATAAATAAAATAACTATTATTATGTATTTCAATATGTCTTTCTACAAGGAACACAACCATGATATCATGTATGTGAACCACGACACACTGTGGATGACAACAACAATGAACTAAGTGTCATGGTTATTACAAAGAGTGGATCATATTTCTCAACTGTATCGGGTCATGGTTGACAGATATGTTGGTGACAGCTACGATCAAGGATAGGGTCGTGGTTATTACGACCAATGGGGCGTGGTTGACGTCCATGTTAGGTCATGGTTCAACCACACGAACCATCGTGGATGAAAACCACGATCCATTGGTCTACGGTAAAAACGATCCATACTTGATCTAAACCACGAACCACGTTACACGACCCTAGACCATCAATGTTGTGTCGTGGACCCTCGGCACATGAAAAAGACGACCCGTCCTGTATGCAAGTAACGAACCTCAAGCTTATGACAAGCACGATCCATTTTTCATTTTCCTTTACATGAGCTATTAACAAATAGGTTACATGAAGCAAGGAGATTTCACGTATGTCTTTTGTATTAATATCATCTCTCTTCAACACCACTTCTCGTAAAGATGCATAATCCTCAATGAGGTGCTTTATTTTTACTCCAGACTCGTTAGTCTGCTTCAATTCACCCTTCATTCCTTGCACTTCAGTGGCGAGGAAATGAATCTGCTTACTCAATTTCCTTATTGCGGATCTTGTAGTCTTATTATCTTTCAGTTCATTCCCAAAATGGGCAGATTTTCCATCAAGCTGAGTTGTATTTTTCAGTTCCAAGAGGGAGGTTGTAAGATCAGCCTCATCTTTATTTCTTACGTCATCCTCCATTGTCTCTGCCGTGGGTGCTGACCGCCGAGCCTTATTCTTCGTTTGAATGTCGTCGTCGTCGGTTATAATCCTGACAATCTCGCTCTCCGCTTCTTCAACCGTTGGTTGAAGATCTTGAGCTAGCACCACCTGCAGGAGCAAAATTGATTAATTAATTAATTACAAACATACTGCATGATTCAAATTACAATATTAATTGAATAAATCTTACCGTCACAGCTGTGAAGATGACAGATATTGAGTCATATCTGCCTGATTTCCTGTGACACCAGTTTAGTATTCACAGAATCCTTGTAGGCAGTCTTCTAACGGACCACCTACGGTCACCAGTGAGTTGAGGGACCCGTTCATAGGCCCAAATTTGTATAAGAACAATTACCATGCATTACATCTTGGTTGACATGTATGGAGGGAAAAGGAAAAAATACGAACTCAAGGTATGAATCAGGACAAGACTGACATACTTGTAGGGCAAATGCGCATCCGCATATGTTGTATGATTTGGGGTACTGGCCAGTCGCCCTTTCCCCCAGAATAGTGTCAGACGCAGCGTTAACCGCTTTCTTCAGATAATCATACCCCACACTACCCCAGGGGTAGTTATTAAAATAATCTACGTCATCAACCATGTCGATAAACGTATCAATACAGTTATTCTTCTGCGGAGATCCAACCAATAGGCTCTTAACGCAAATTATTAGCATCAGCTTCACCGCGTCCATATGTTCGTCTTGATCGGCGAGTGACAAATAGGCTTCTTTCAGTTCTTGTTTACTAACACCCCCTGTGCTCAAGTAGGTCTCCCTAATGCCTTTTCCTGACTCTGCTCCTCCAGCCTCGGCACGACCGCCACCATCTATCCTAAGTGGACCAAACTTAAGACCCATTATTAGAACAAAATCGAGTTTTGTAAATCTTATCTTGGTGCCTTGAACATCAAATTTCAAATCACCAACATGCCTTTTGCATCAGGCAATGCATGATCTGAGACTATCCCGTCCACTCGGCCACTGGAAAGTCCAGCAGAAATCCAAAACAGGTGTCTCTAAATAGTTTCTTTCTATCAGGAACTTCACCATATCTTCAACCAAGACTTTCAAAAAAGTGACGGAGCACTTGGGAGAGACCTGTGCCTTTTTTAAGTCTAGGCATGTGGTCATGGTTGGCTTTTTTCGACCTGCATTCCAGTATGGTCGTGGATTTTTAAGTAAAAATTATATGATGGTCTTGCAGAATCTAACATCGGTCGTAATTGTACTACACAGTGGATGGGGATTGAAATCCACGAAGGGTGGTGTTTATAACGAGTTTTAAAGGAATGTGGTTATCATGCGACACGGTTCGTTGTTGTCACGTACGCTGGATCGTGGTTGTCATCTGTGCTGGGTCGTGCTTGACAGTAGTGCTACAGGGTTCGTTGATGTCATCCATGTGGCCGTCACCAACGATCCATTAGGCATTATAGCATACAGATCGTTGTTGTCGTCTACATTGAATCGTGGTTCACAGGTACGACCGAGACAGGATGTGATCCACGATCCAGATCAACTGTCAACTACGACCAATTGTGCGACAAGCCATGATCACGACACTGATCGCGGTTGTCATGCCATACATATCGTTGACGTCATCTGCATTGGGTCGTGGTTCACAGCAACGACCCTGTGAATCACGATCCATTCTGCTTATCAACGCCGATCATAACAACGATCGTGATTGTCATGTTATACATCTCGTTATAGTCATATACTTTGAGTCGTGGTTCACAGCCCAGACCCACATAACACAATGGTCACCATATACCGTCCATGTCAACCATTACCATACCTTGCTTCGCCATTTATATTGACTGAGCTGCACTAAACTTGTAGATGTACTCGCTGAGTGGCGATGGAGGGGCCCAGTGAATAAGATTCAAAACCAGTAGAAATGGGTTAGGGATAGAAAAAGTGAAGAGGTCCCAGAGAAGAAGCAGCAATATATAGTCGGTGTTCCGTATGGGGATAAGCGGATGAAGTTTTACTCTTTCGAAAGAAGCGTCCGTAAAAGCGTCCGTTGATGTTCTGCGTAGTTGTCATGGAATCGTAAGCGTCCGTAAGAGCGTCCGTTGATGTTCTGCGTTTGTCATGGAATCGTATGCGGCTGTAAGAGCGTCCGTTGATGTTCTGAGTTTGGGATGGAATCGTAACCGTCCATAACAACGTCGGTTCATGTTCTGCATTTAGGATGTAATCGTGTGCGTCCGGAAAAGCATCCGTAAGTCGGTGTTCTGAAAGTCACATCGAAGTGCCTTATCTCTGATCCGCACCGTCCATCTTATTTGTAACATCAAGAAACCTAAAGAATGGTCAAGATATTGGAATCCAATAGACCACAACAGTTCAACCAATTGATTCCCACCATTAGAACGCCATTTTTCGTGTATGTACATGTGACATATTACTTCCATACAAACAAAGATATATGGTGTCCACATAGTTCTCGACACCTTCTAGCCGTTAATTTCGGTGTGATCAGTTCCGCATAGATGTATACAAGTGAGATACCCTATTCTCGTTTCCAGGCAAACGAAGTCGATAGTATGAAACATGACAATGGCAACCCATATAACAGGAAAACAACGATCCATATAACATGAAAACAATGATACATCAAACATGAAAACAACGATCCATACAATCCGACATCAGCGACCGATGGTTGTTGTGTTGCATGAATCGTGATTGACAATTCGCATGCGTCGTGGTTGTCATATTCGCATGGATCGTGGTTGTCATCCGTACCGGATCGTTGTCAACAACCACGTCACTGAGTACAGCACGACCGATTATCATGACAACCACGATCCTGAAAAGACAAAACCATGACCTATGTTATGTACACTATTCCGGTCTTTGAGTACGTAGTTCATATTCATAAAAGCTTTTTATTATCGTCCACATTGGGTACTGTTTATCATGATACATGGGTCCCCACTGTCGTTGTATATGGGTAAGGGTTGTGAGGTTGTATATGTTGTGGTTGTCACGATACATGGACCCTGACTGGAATGATACGTGGCTTGTTGTTGTCGTCTTACATGGGTCGTGGTATACGTGAAACATTGGTCGTAGGTGATATGGGACGTGGCTGTAATGTTAAATGGGGCGTGGTCCCAGTTGTAATGGATCATGGTTTGTGGTGCTTGTTGATCCGGCGCTAACAACCACGACCTAATGAGAAAGACAACACATATAACATTTCAATCACGATCGTATCATCACGACAACCACGACTCGTTGTTGAGTTCACGTTTTCCTATATTGGTTGTGGTTAAAAGGCACAAAGGATCTTGGTTAGCATACACATTGGAAAGTAAATAACATGCAACAAAGTTGATGAATCAATAAATCAATAAAATAAGTACATATATTACAGTTCACATTACATTATCACAAGCAACAAAAAATACAAAATGTCATCACCAGCCTCGGCCTCATCCTCAGCCAGCAGGGACGAAGGTGGATCGACGCCGATTGTGACCTATTCGTTTGCATCTCGAGCATCTGGGTGTTGGCCCATCTTCTCGCTGGGATGTAATTCGAACCTTCACCTCGTCCGAAATGTCCCGTCCCGTGTAAACTGACCGCCCGTACACTTCATTTCCCTTAGATTCACTACATCGGTCATTCCCGGTGCGGTGATGCACTTCCGAGCTGCATCACCGTACACAACTTTAATTATCAAATCGAATTCAACCGACGCAGTCTTCATAATCTTAAGGTAATGAAGCACTCTAGGTCGTAATCTTATGGTAATGAAGCACGGTAGATCGAGGTTATCCTACACGTTGGGTCGTGGCAATTAATCACAAGGGGTCGGAGTTGTATCCAGTGTCATATCCCTGACGAGCACGACCCATAACAGCTGACAACCGCGTTCGTGACAGGTGGCAGCCACGATCCAAATACCGTCACAAACATGATGTCGTGGTTGTCTACCATACAATTGTGGAGGTTTGATCGAGGTGTGGCCTACGTTACACTCCCTTTCACGTGACCACCAAAGTACCTCGGCTTCCCGACTTTGTCCTTCCTTTACCCTGGCAGGTGCCTACCAACAGTTGAAACAGAATAGAATACAAACCTTATAGTGGAAGAGGCTTTCAGACGAGCGAAGCGAGGGGGAGAAACAACGTCGTCCTCTGGCTGTTGGCCCCTGGATGTTGGCTTCTCTAGGAAAGCAAAAGAAAGGGAAGGAGAGGGCCTCTCAAATGTGCATTAGTGCGACATCTGCCCCATCCGAGGCTCGTGGTGCAGGTGATGGGTGGTCTGTGGGGCCCAGCAAGATGTATGTGCTTCGTCCAGGCCGTTCGTCCGGTTTAAAATATCATTTTACGGCATGAAATGAAAAGCGAGAGTGATACAACTCTCGGGTGGACCACACTGCAGGAAAATAATCGTTATTGGATATCCACCACTATGATCCCCTTAGGTCCCACCATGATTGGATCATAGTCGTTTTTTGTCTCCTACCATACAATGATCTTTAGAAATTATATGGATGGCATGAATGAAACACGTAGTTGGTGGTGGGACCCACAGAGCGCCGAGTGCCAGCCATTGGATGATGTCCCGGGGAGTAGCCGAACCATCCATTTCTCCAGGGTTAAGACAGCGGGTGACTTCTGCTTCACGCCAGGACCGTACAATTCTTGAACCAGGGTCAGGGGCATTTTTCATCCAAAAAAAGGTCCAAAGGTTGTCAGAAGGCCCTTTAGGGGAATATATGGAGTGTGGTAGCGATCGAGGTAAATTTTGCAAACTTCGAGGCTGGTACGGTCAATTTCCCTTTTACTATTTAATTACGAGTCAATATCTCAAGAATTTCGTGATAATATTGCGATATTTTGTAAAATCTTGATAATATTGTTTAGTGTTTTGTTGCGATATCATAGCGATTTTTTCAAATGCTGGATTATATCTGTCACACAAACTGTCCTAAAGTAAACAACTCTCTCTCTCTCTCTCTCTCTCTCTCTCTCTCTCTCTCTCTCTCTCCTCTCTCTCTCTCCTCTCCTCTCTCTCTCCTCTCTCTCTCTCTCTCTCTCTCTCTCTCTCTCTCTCATATTTTGAGAATGAATCTTCTTCCATCAAAACCTATCCATCTATTCCTATACAGTTGCATGTTCTTGCTCTTTCAAAGCACCGTTAGAGCCCAACCAACTCCCATCCTCAACTTATGCGACTCTGAAGGCAATTACACCAATGGTAGCCCATATGGAAACAATCTCTATTCCCTCCTCTCATCTCTAACCAGAAACGCTCCATCACTCAACGGCTACTACAACACCTCCTTTGGCGAAGACCCCAACCAGGCCTTTGGCATAGCCCAATGCCGAGGCGATATTTCACCCAGTGACTGCGGAGAATGCTCAGACACTTCAATGGTTGAGATCATCCGACGCTGTCCTCAGAAGAAGCAAGCAGCCATAAGATTCGCCAGCTGCCTCCTGAGTTACTCCGACCAACTCTTCTTCTCCCGTCTTGAAACTGGTGTCTTGGTTTATTTATCTAGTGTGCAAAACGCATCAGACCCAGATCTTTTTATGGAACGGTTGAGACTGTTGATGAAAAATCTGTCCTCTACAGCCACAAATGGGTTGTCTGCGTCCCACTTCGCAACGAATTCCACTGATCTTTCCGACTTCTCAAACATATATGGCTTGGTTCAGTGCAATAGAGATCTATCGAGCCGCGATTGCTACTCATGTTTGCAATCAATGATCGGCTGGATTCCGACGTATTGTGCTGGAAAAGTAGGAGGGCAGGTTTTGTCTGTGAGTTGTAATATAAGGTTTGAGATATATCCCTTCTATGGATCGTCAGTTGCAGCTCCTCCTCCTGTTCTTGCTCCACCGCCGCCCCATGAGGATTCAAATTCCACTAATACAACCAATCCTGATGGTAAGATTTATTTTCTTCTGTTCCATCCAATCGCTTTTCTGGGTAATTTCCATCTTATTATATGTGTGCAATAATCAGACCATTCAAAATGTTCCCCGCTCCGTGATGATCATCTCGTGCAGAAATTAGTTTGACTCGCTCGTAAAATGGGCTTCGCTATCATTTCCCTCTCTGAGAGGGCCTTCATTTCTTCTTCTCCTCTGAAACCAGGGCTGTCAAGAGACGGGCCCGGGGTTGGTTTCGGCCTGGATTTTGAACCTATTCAGGCTAGGACTATTCAAAACCCCACAGATAGCTTCTCCGTATCTTTGCACATCAGGCATAGGCTTTTAATTTTGACAAATGATCAAGACCCATGGGACTATAATCTGAACCAATGATCTCTAGTGTTCTACTGCAGGTGGACCATGTTTAAAAATAGTGTCCTTTACCAAATTTTGGATACAGATGGATGATTAATGAGATAAGTAATACTGTTTATTGTAAATCAACAGTAGAACGTTAGTGAATATATGATTCTCTAATATGTGTTTTTTTCTGAAACAAAAGCTATCCATGATAGGCCCCATTAGATTTCTTAGTCAGTATATTAAAACGGTGGGACACCAGATGAGTGACTACACATGTTTGCCGCATTGTCAGATGTGAGTGTGCCGAAGCTCCTATCGGCATTTCTATTTCCTAATCATATAATGCTACTAATCTATGATTGCATCATGGTCATTCACAACAGTGGTTACATGGCACCGGAGTATGCAATGGGGGGGTTATTCTCTGTTAAATCCGATGTATGCAGCTTCAGAGTTCTACTACTAGAGATTGTGAGCGGAAAAAGGAACCACGGTCTCCATCTCCCCCGACATGCTCACAGCCTCTTAGCTTACGTAAGATTCTCCTTATTATTCAAATTAAATCCACCTTACTCTTAGATTCTTAGATGAAATGTGATATTACAGGCATGGGGATTATGGTGTGAAGGGAAAGCTTTGGAGTTGATCGATCCTTTATTAGCAAGGTCATGCCCAGCAAGTGAAGTGTTCAGATGGATCCACATTGGACTGTTATGTGTTCAAGAAGATGCAGCGGATCGGCCCACCATGTCATCTGTCATTCTTATGCTCGGAAGTGAATCTATGGCACTTCCCCAACCTACACAGCCAGGTTTTTTTGTTGCAAGGGCTGTCGCTGAATCAAATAGATCTTCTGCAAGTGCTAAAATCTGTTCTAACAATGAGCTATCTCTACTCTTGAACCCCGGTGATTGGGCCAAGCCAAGGAGTCACCCTCATGCTTTGATGGGGGTCAAATGCAAAGGAATACTGTGGCCATGGTTCAACCTCATCTTGTCAAATTATATATATATATATATATATATATATATATATATATATATATATATATATATATATATATATATATATATATATATATATATATATATATATAAAAAGAAAAGAAAAGATTTTGTTGTGTTCTCCATTTTATAATCACGTACCTTTCTACTTTGCAACTGTACCTTATGAGTTGATGGACTTGAACCACTTGGGGGTAAGTTGCTTGAAGGTAGGGATATCAACAGGTACCTAAATCTTCCATACCTAAGTTAACTGACCTGATTTCAGTGGATCTAGATTCATTTTGGACCCATTTAGAATTTGGGTCGGGTTCGGATTTGGCATTTCAGATAGGTTTAGAAATTGGGTCATGTGGTACCTAAACGGTTACATGTTGACGCATGAATCAACGTGATGAGGTCGATCACCGTCTTCCTCGAGGGGATAACTAAGTTGAATCCTTCTCTAGACTCCTCACAGAGATACCTCAAATCCATGAGAAAATAAGAAAATAAAAATAAATTCTAAAAATTCAAATTTTGATTGATTGATGATAAAAAGGAATTTACAATACTTTAAACAATGATACCAAACCTTGGAATAAGTTTCAAAATCAAACTCAAACTCCCTAAAATTCATGACTTACTATATATAGTAAATCTACTATTTGTAGTAAGTGTCTATTTGTCTTAACCATGTTATTCTCCTAATTTTTCTAAGCACTTTTCGTGTTGGACACAACTCCTAAAGCTCAAAGGTTGAAGAGTTATAATCAAACTAAAACTTATTATAAATAGTAAAAACGTAAATAAAATAGTTTTTTCAACCGTCGATCTGATGGAATCTCGCAAATTCGGCATGGTCAACCCAGATTAGTAGGTTGGCTGGCTAAAGTAGCTTCTCTTATCTCAAAATTATAAATGGTACGTCAAATAACTCATTCCGATTTGCAAGATACGCCTGTTTTAAGATTCTAACAGTCTGGATCACTTCCACCTCTGATTGAACCTTCTTTCGGCCATCTTAGACATGAAAGTGCCCGCAACCCACTCTACATTAGTCTCCTCCGCTTCAAAAGAACTCATCCTCGAGTTCTCGTCCTGCTTCGATTCATGATATTCAGTCAGGTCCGCGACATTGAAAGTATGAGATCTCCATGTCATCTGAAAGATCAACAATATAAGCATTATCATTAATCATTCAGATGATTGATACCGGTTCAATCTTCTTATTCTTCAACTTGTTGCAAGTCCCGGTAGGAAATCTTTCCTTTCATAGATAGATCATAACATGGTTGTCTACCTCGAAAAGATTTTGTCACCGATGCTTGTTGGGTCGCTTCTTGGACTTGTCGTTCGAGACATGCAACTTGGCTTGCACATCTGCATGAATGGCTACGATTCAGTCCACTGTGTTTTCTGCTGCAATGCTCATTCGTGGAAGCTTGGGCAAAGAGATTAAGTATGTGACAAGGCACTTAACCATAAATAATCTCGAATGGAGACTTCCCCGCCGAATAGTTCACTATGTTGTTAAATCCACTACGCCAAAATCGTGAATTTGTAATGGACCAGATCCGTCGCAAAACCACATAAACGACGGATTTGTCAATCGCTTTGGTCTATGGCTATTTTCTGGGTCGCAAATTTGTTGCGACAGATAAAATCTGTCGGTAATAACAGATTTTATCTCACAAAAAATAAAAAAAAATCCGTCGCTAAAATTCGAAAAAACCCATCCGAATTATTCGTCATTAAAAATATTGGCGACGGATACAGGCCGTCGCTAATATTAGGAGCGAACAAAAATTTAGCGACGGATTTGGTCCGTCGCTAAACTATCTGCGAATAAAAATTTCTTAGAAAACTTTGAATTGGTGTTTTTTTTAAAAAAAATAATATTATTAATATTAATATTACACGATTGTTTTAAAAAATAATTCACATGATTATTTAATAAGAATCGCATTAACAAAATTCAAAAGATTGGGCTGAATATGAAACTGGACTAAATATGATTTGTGTTTGGATGCTCATTAGGACTAAATATTATTTAATAAGAATCATATTAACAAAATTCAAAAGATTGGGCTGAATATGAAACTGCACTAAATATCATTTGGGTTTGGATGCTTAATAGGACCGACAGGGAATCTAGTCATGAGATTGTTCTACATCAATACATGTCCAAAAGATAGTCTATTTAGGGGTGTACATCGAGTCGAACAGAGTCGAGCTGGCCTCAGCTCGACTCGGCTCGGCCACTAGCTGACCTCAGCTCGAACTCGGCTCGGTCCGGTCCTCGAGCCAGACTTGCCAGCTCGGCTCGATTTGGTCAGCAACTCTGGCCAGCTCGGGCCCGAGATCGAGCCAAGTTCATCATTGAGGCATTTTCACAAACACCTGGACTGTACCTTCAAAATCTCACTGTATTTGAGATAGCAGCAATGGTTTTATTGGTATTTTATCAAACACCTTCTAAGCAACATAAAAATCAAGAAAAAAAAGGGTGTTGGTTTCATATACATACCTTCCTTGCCACCAGCCACACTTCTATGAGTCATTTCATCAAACACTTAGTGCAACATCAATATCAAAGTAACCAAGTCACCGAACTGGTTTGATCCGAGTCGAGTCGAGCTGGGGCCAGCTCGAACTCGGCTCGAACTCATTTTCGAGCTCAAAAAATCAACTCTACTCAGCTCAAACTCAGCTTCGAACCAAGTCGAATCGAGCTTTTTCGAGTCAAGTCGAGTCGAGCGAGCTAACCGAGCTAGCTCGGTTCGTGTACACCCCCAAGTCTATTATATAAAAGATTGCATATCATGTAACAAATTATATCCGGTTTCTAAAATATAGTGCAGATTGTGTATGTATGAGGTGCAAGCATTTCTTAGAGAAGTGTGCCTCTCTTCCGACTGTCTGGGAATTTTCTTCTCGTATGCTGTTGCATGAAAAGCATGTCTTCTTGTTGCACAAGCTAAATGATTCTTGAGAGTTGCAGCAAATACCAGGAGGTTGAATGGAATCTGCTGTTTCACCTGATATTAAATGTAACAGGAAAGCTTATTCTGAAACATAGTTGAAAAAACCAAAGAGTAATAACTTGCCTGCTAATGGTGGCCAGCAAGTCAAATTGCCATCCCAGCTCAACTGACAAGGCTTTGCAGACTGCAAAACATTAGAGAGGTGATTGCCAAATTAAAATAAACATCTCAATTGAAAGCACCAAAAAATACTTAACAAAAGAACATTGAGAAGACACATAAATACACATATACATACATACATACATGTAGGAAAACACTCACATGATACCAGTATCACCACTGATAGTGGTGGTACCCAGCTGTTGTGGGTCCACATGGAGTCTGTATGACATCCAATCTGTCTAAAAGATATGGCCCATCATGATTTGTACCTAGAAAAAAAGAAGCCAGGAAAACACAATCATTAGATAGGCCACATCATAGAAAACAATATACAACTGCCCCAAAAGATCCACCCATGTGGTATGCATATGGCATCCAACTTATCGAAATGGTATGGCCCACCTAACAACAACAAAACATTTAAAATCACTCTCATCATCTAAGCCTTATACCAACATTTAAAGTCACTATCATCATCTAAGCCTTATCCAAATCTTCTTCACATAATACAATAGCAATTAGAAAAGGAAAAAAGAAAAAAGAGAGGCAGTGTAAGTGAGCTGTTTAGGAAAGCAGAGATTTTCACAGATGCAGCTGGCTGATGAGATACCACAGATTGAGAAATCTATTGAGGTAAGAGTTAGTGAGCTGTTTGGGAAAGCAGAGATTTTCATATGCAATTATATATATAATCAATTGTTTAGATTCAAGCTTCAGAGTTAGTTTTCAGGTTTGTTTCTAAATTCTTTTATAAAGAGATGTCGTGTGCTTGTTGCTTCCATAAGGCCATATAGGGTGGTGATTGAATTACATACCTGTTTGGATTGGTGGAAATAAAACAGTAATTGAGAAAATGAAACCAAACTCAGATGTGATGGTTTCCTTCATTTGCAAAAGATGGGAGGAATGAAGAAATCAACTTCCTTTTCCTCATATTCCCTCTATGAAGGGCTATTTCCTTTTCCAATCTCAGATCTAAAGAAAATGAAACCATTCCCTTTTCCACAGTTTTCATCAGATCGGACATTGTCTTTTCCTTACCTTTTTGGTTTCCCATCAATCCAAACAGGCTTAGGAAAAGAACATATGTTTTTAGAAAGAAGTTAAGCTATTACCAAGGTAGAATGGACGATGCCAATGGAGTATTCCGGATCGATCAAGGGTTGCGGATCGCAGAGACTAGAAGTCAAGCTCTACAAAAGAATATAAATGAAGCAATAAAAATATAAATTAGGCAAGACTGTAAGCAGGCATACAATTATACTTGATTCATCATCCAACTAACTATTAACAACATTTATAAAAATAAAAGATATCCAACCAACTTTATATAACAACTCGCAATTTAATCTACTGGGAACCATCATGCACCGTAATATCTTACGGCAGAATGGGTTCTAAGGAGTTACAAGTTGGATTTCTACAAAATTATATAAATGAAGCAATAAAAATATAAATTAAGCAAGACTATAGGCAAGCACACAATTATACCTGATTCAACGGGTTCTTATCTGCAGCAGAAGAAGTAGACTTCTAACAAATAGGATTATATTCCTGAAACAAAACAAAAACGACATGATAAATTGATTATGAAATTGTTCATTAAGCTAAGGGGAAAAACCCAATAAGTCAACTTTTAAATTGTTCATTTAGTTCAGGGATATCTTGCTAAAGATTTAAAAACTCGGATCTCAAACCATATGGGGATTTCTTATCCATGAAAAAGGAAACAATCTGAATATCATGATTTGGATTGAAGAACCACAAAAGCAAGCCGAAAAAGGTTATACTAGAAAAAAGCAGCAGCAAATGGCTCATGGACATGAGTATAATATCGAAATTTTGAAACCCAGATCATAAAACAGTTGGTAGGACCCACTTGCACATCCAAAATCCATTTCTCATTTCTTATTCTTATACCATCCTTGATACGAGGATATGGGCAATCTTTGGCTCTATTTCATTTAAAATGTACCACACATGTCACCATCAACAGAAACTTCTTTTTTCCTTTCCACCAGTTCCTTTTCATTTCCTTTCCATAGGAAACAAAATTCCACTTCATTTCTTTCCTTTGAATACAAATAGCCCCTAGGAGAGCTGTGGAGGCAGTTGCAAATTATAAGTTGTGGGGTCCTTTTGTTATCATTAAGGATGTAGGATATGTGTTTCTGTTGGACAATTAAATCACCTGGAAAGGTCCATTAGAAGTAGTTCACTTTGTTCACTGTCTTGCACAAATTAGTTGGCCCGAATCACACTAAACGCTACCTGAAGTTCTTGCGTGTGATCTTAATCAGTTCGCCCGCATCTCATGTAGAATGTTCCGGATGTATGGCTCATGAAATGGCATATTCCTTTTCAATGATGACTTTAACTAAAAAAAATCCAAACATGAAATGGTCCAGATGTATGGCTCATGAAATGGCATATTCCTTTTTTTTTCAATGAGGGATATTCCTTTTCAATGATAACTTTAACTAAAAATAAAAAATAAAAATCCAAACATTAGTGATCGAAGGCCTAAAATCTGGAGAAATGGAAAATAGAACGAGTCCACAATTAGCTTTTTCACCAACCCAAAAAGATGCTAGTAATGCATATGGAAATGGAAGTTCATATCATATAAATAAACAAGCGAAGTACAATAATGTAGAAGTGCTTACAACAATATACCCAAAGAAATTAAATTCAAAGAAAAAAAAAAAATCTTCTTTCGTTAAATCACATAATCTAGTTCATATGCAGGACCTACTAGCCTATTCATAGGTTGAGGCATGTAGGCTTCCAAATGAAACTTAAACCATTCCTAATTGGTGAAAACACCTCATCATAAACACTCTAATCATATCCAACTACTAATAACAGAGTTTTCTCGAAGAAAATATAAAACCAATTGATATTTGATACTATGACTCCAAAATAAACTAGGACACCAAAATAAACTAGGACACAATAAAAGCCCTGCTGATGTCACTATAGGATCCTGTAGAGTTATTGTAGCACACAAATGTATCAACTCTGCATAACACTACTGTATCTGCAGTTGTAACAGGGTACTTAGCCAATGTCCTTCATGCACAAACAATGTTAGAATGGATGTATCAAACTGATAAATAGCTGGTATTTAAACTTACCCTTGAAGCATTTAACCATCTTTCCTTGTTAAAACCAGTGTACAACGAAATGCAAAAACGTCCCCTACCGTTCCCGTTATAATATAGATGCATCAAAATTTTAGCATGTAAAAGGTATCTATCTTCTTATTCCCAACGAAAACTCTCTCTCTCTCTCTCTCTCTCTCTCTCTCTCTCTCTCTCTCTCTCTCTCTCTCTCTCTCTCTCTCTCTCCCTAATATTCTCCTGAGGAAAGCACAATGTTTCCGTCCATTAGTTTGCTCAGCCAACAAACTTTATACATGGGGCTCACCCTTTTGGTGAGATCCAAATATCATTCATATATTGGGCCCCATCAAGAAATGGGAGATGGCATAAAAATGTCACTCATTGGATGCTACTGGATTTCCAGTCGTCAAATTCGTAGCATTGGATATGATTGGCCATGTTCATTCCATCAAATTGGACAGCCCTGATCATTTGACTGGGGAAATAAGGAGGCGTGGCCCATTCCATGATGAGGGCACCTGCAAAACAGGTGAATGACTTGGACGGCCAAAAGGGGGGCCGGCAGGGCCCTGCAGTATGATTGTTGGTCAAAAGCAGAAACTGGTGATTACTACAATTAAATCCAAACATCCTAAACAGTTCAACAGTTAAAGATCTACCTTAAAAAAAAAAAAAAAAAAAAAAAAAAAAAAAAAAAAAAAAAAAAAAAACAAACAAACAAACAAACAAGGAAAATGCTGTAATGAATCAGATGCAAGCCATGGTAAACTGCCCCGACTTCAGCCCTGAATTTTTCACCCTGTCCGACCATGAAGCCATGGTAAGCTGTTTATATAATGGGCCTGTTTGTAGCTGTGGGATATTTAAATTAAAAATTTAAAAAAAAAAAAAAAAATCATTTACAATGGGATTTTTAACTTGTTAATCATTTAAATCATTTTGTTTTGGTTATGGACTCCAACATTTTGAATCATACATGATACTACTTTTATAAAAACATAAATGGACAATCAACCCTAAAATCCCAAAAACCCTAACTCGGCATTGAGAGAGAGAGAGAGAGAGAGAGAGAGAGAGAGAGAGAGATACCTCAATGTTCGTGGAGTTTTTAGCCTTCAACCACAGATTCAGAGAGAGTGAGAGGGCGTGCGTGGGTAGGGCGGTCGGCAACAAAATCTTGGGTGGGGATAGAGAGAGTGGGAAGAGAGATCGAGCTAGGAAGAGAGAGAGAGGAGGGAGAGCTATGTAGGAAGAGAGAGAGAGAGAGAGAGAGAGAGAGAGAGAGAGAGAGGAGCGTGTGGAAGAGAGAAACAGAGAGAGATAGAGGAGAGCAGTTAGGGCCGGCGCTCGCCCTAACCCTCATCGGACGCGGATTGCGTACTAGTGTACTACCCCCGCCTGGACCGTAATCCGTCCGGGCAGGGCTCTGTGGGGCCCACCATGTTGTAATTGTTTTATCCACGCTGTTCACCAATTTTCTCATATCATTATAATACATAGTTCTAAAAATGAGGCAGGTCCACAGCTCTAGTGGACCACACCAAAGGAAGCTTCGATAATAAGACAGCTCCAGTGATGTTATTTTACCATCCAACTTATTCGTTAGGTCATGTAGACGTGGATGAAGTGAAAACACAAATATCAGCTTGATCCGAAACTTATCCAGCTCCCAAGAAGTTTTTAACGGTGAACGTTCAATCCACATTTTGTGGCCCACTTAAGCCTTGGACCAGCCTCATTTTTTTACAACAACTTAAAATGATCTGAAAAAAGCGTTGAACATCACGGTGGGCCCTACAGAGCCCCGCCCGGACGAAACGCAATCCGCGTCCACTCTCGTCCACGGACGCGGATTTCCTACGGCAGCCCTTCGCAGGAGTTCGGGGCTGGGATGCTAGGTGGGTCCCACCGTAATGTTTGTGAGAAATCTATACTGTCCATACGTTTCGGGAGATTATTTTAGGACATTATACCAAAAAAGAGGTGTATCCAAAACTCAAGTAGGCTGTAAAGAGAGGAAACAGGGTAGATTTAGTGACCACCATTTGAAACATTCGTATGGCCACAAAGTTTGATATTAGGCAAATTTTTGTTTTTTTTTAAACTTTATCAGAGTAGTAATGACCTTATAAACGGTTTGGATGGCATATAAATATCAAGGTAGAACCCAAGAGAAGGTTTTAACGGTAAAAAACTCTTTCCCCGGTTTCCCTCTAGTCAGGCCCACTTGAATTTTGGATCCAGCTCATTTTTGATAGATTATCCTAAAATAATCTCCCAAAACGGATGGAAGGTGTGGATTTCTCAAAAGCATGACGGTTGGACCCACCTAGCATCCCAGTGCAGGAACTTCCTTTGGCAGGAAATCCGCCCCCCCTCATCAACGGGCCGGGGTTCCGAAATCGGGATTGCGTACGGACGCGGATGGTGTCCTACCCCCGCCCGGACGGTAATCCGTCCGGGCAGGGCTCTTTGGGGCCCACCGTGATGCAAGTGTTTTATCCACGCCGTTCAACACTTTTTTCAGATAATTTTAGTATGCGAACCAGAAAATGAGGCAGGTCCAAAGCTTAAGTGGACCACACCAAAGGAACCTACACTGATAATGACACCCACCGTTGAAACCTTTCTAAGGGCCAACGTGATACTTTTTACCATACAACCTATTCATAAGGTCATGTAGACGTGGATGAAGTGAAAACATAAATATCAGATTCATCCGAAACTTCTCCGCTCCCAAGAAGTTTTTAATGGAGGACGTTCAATCCCCACTTTGTGGTCCACTTATGCTTTGGACCTGCCTCATTTTTTGGTTCACATACTAAAATTATCTGAAAAAAGCGTTAAACGGCGTGGATAAAACAGTTACATTACAGTGGCCCCCACATAGCCCTGCCTGAATGGATTACCGTCCAGCGGGGGTAGGATGCAATCCTCGTCCATTGCATACCGAGTAAACTCAGTTGGCCCACCGTGAATGTATCCACCCCGTCCATCTATTTTTCTAAATAATTTAAGGGGTTGAGCCCAAAATCAAAGCATATCCAAAGATCAAGGGGATCATACCACGAGAAATAGTGGGAATGATGATTTCCACCGTTGAAACCTTGTTATGCCCCCACAGTGATGTTTATTTGTCATCCAGTCTGCTCATAAGATCATACATGGATGAATATAAAACATAAATTAAGCTTGATCCAAAACTTACGTGGCCCCTAAGAATTTTTCAATGGTAGATGTTCAATTCACACTGTTTCCTGTTGTGTGGTCCATTTGAGTGTCAGATATGCTTCATTTTTGGGCTCAAGCCCTAAACTTATCTAATAAAATGGATGGACGTAGTGGACCAAATACATAAATCACGGTGAACCTCATAGAGTTTACTCCGAGTTACTTAGTACGCAATCAACTTCCGACTGGCGCACGTACGATAGGATAATTACATATAGCATACTAACTACGTCAGTTCTATGGTGGGGTAAACTTGAACTTTGGATCTACCCCCATTAGTCAAATGCACCATTCCATGGTGGGCCACAAGCTTAAAAATAAAGTCAACCAATGGCTTAGGTGGGCCACACCACATATTATAGTTGAGAGGGATTTCTCACGCCTTAAAACATTCATAATCATATATTGGGCCCACCTAGATGTGATTCACAGATCCAGCCCATTCATTATATGTGTCCCACTTGGATGAGGGGCCAGATGCATCCAAAAGTCATGTGGGGGCCCACCAAGTGTTTTTATATATTTTAGGATGTCTTCACATAGTTTTAGATCGATGGTATGGCCCGCCTGAGTTTCCTACACAGATGATTTTTGAGATATCTCATAACCTAAAGGGAACACATCAAATGCATAATGTTGATGTTAGACACACATCATGATGGGCCAACAGAACTTACTAACGTCAATTCTTACGATTTCATTAGGTCAAGTTGGGTCACAATTTTGACCTGAATATTTGGCCCATTTTAGATACATGATCCATTCACTTTATTTTACTAATTAATACCTTCGATTTGACTAATTACTCGCCCCGATCAAGCTACATATGAGAAAGATATTAGGCATACAAGATTGATCAACAATGTGATGGGACATATCTTATGATCCAATGGTCAGATTTGAGTGAAATTTAATTTAAACATATGAAGTTATTTACTCTTCAATTTGGATTGATCAAATTATTCAAAATCTGATTAAGATCTTGACAAGCTGTTCGTTCCATTAAAAAAGTGTTTTGGACTAATTTGATTTGTTGGAAGTCATAATGGGTTGAATTTTGTAGTATATCCTAATTAGCACGTTACGAATACATTTGACCATTCCGTTCAGATCAACTTTGGGATGACTTGATCATAGAATTAGATTAATCTCGTCATTATAAGTTATTCTTGCCATTACAATTCATTATAAGTTATTCTTGCAAATTCTCAATTTTCACTGAACCTTTCAATTATCTTCAAATTACAAATTTACAATTTTATATAAAAATTTCAATATTTTTTTTTTTCAAAATCACTTCATTTTTTTTATCTTATTATTATTATTGCTTTTCAAAATCTTAGATTTTCTCAAACATTGTCAAATTTTCTTTAAAACTTTGAACTTCTTTTCAATAATCACAATTTTATTTTGAGAAAATTGTCATTGTAGATCCCACCTTTTATCCAGCATCTTTTATGACCAGTGCAAAACTTACCTTCCCAACTTAGACCTTGTACGCACAGATGCTCCGTTCATGCAAGGTCTAAGTTGGAAAGGTAAGTTTTGGACTCTTCATAAAAGACGCTGGATAAAAGGTAGCATTCATAGTGGTAATTTTCTCTTTTATTTTTAAAACTTTCCAATTTTCATTTTCAAAATGTCAATTTTTTGCCGAAAATTTCAGTCTTTTTAAATCTCACTTTCTTTTTCAAAATCTGAATCTTTCACCATCATTGTTTTCAAACTTCTCAAAAGTTTTATTTTCAAAATAACAATTTTTTTTCAAAACCTCATTTTCCTTAATAAAACTTTATAATTTATTTCAAAATACAAAATCTCAATTTCTATATAAATTTCTCAAAAATTTTCAAACTTATTAATTTTATTGAAACTTCTCAATTTTTTTGAAAATGCAAATTTTTTATATTCATACTTTGATTTAACTAGTCACTCGCTATAATCGGGTTTCAGATGAGAAAGATATTAGGTGGACAAGATTCATTAATAATACGTTGGCCCATATCCTGCGATCCAATGGTCAGATTTGAGTTTAAGATCAATTCAAATTTTCCAAAATTAGCCTAGATCTAGACAAATTGATCATGCCCATTTAAAGAGGTGAATGAATCTGAGTTGTTTCAAGTCATATTGAGCCGATTTTTATTCTCTATCCTAATTAACACGTATGTTTCGAACATACTTGACCATTCAGATCAACCTTAGCACATACCAATTATACTTCATTATGCTTGGGCTATCATTTTTTCACAAGTGAATCTTTGTGTGCATAAATGGTTAAAGGTTCAATTACTGGATACGCCTAAGAATTTAGTAAAAAAAACTTCTTTTTTTCGCAGATAAATCTCAATTTCCTTTTAAAAATCACATTTTTTTTTTCAAAATGTATATTTTTTAAATATTAATTTTTCGTTCAAAACTTTTAACAAAATCTCATTTTTATTATCAAACTTTTCAGAATTTTTTTAAAATACAAATTTTGAATTTTAATTTTCAAAATCTCAAAAATTTTCCCTAAATCTATTTTTTTTGCTCAAAAATTTAAAGATGCCGATTTTTATTTTTTTTTCTTCAAAAGCATCATTTTGTTTTCAACTTTTCAATTTTCATTTTCAAAATGATATTTTTCTTTATCAAAATCTCAGTGTTTTTCTAAATCATTTTTTTTTTTTTCTAATTTCAATTTTTCTTGAACGTTTTCAATTATTTTTCAATATCACGAATTTTTTAAACATCTTTATTTTCCTTTTCAAAATGTCAGTTTTTTGTAAAGTATCGATTTTTAATGTCGTTTTATTTTCCAAATTTCAATTCATTCGAACTTCTCCATTTTCTTTTTAAAAATATATTTTTTTTTTTCGAACTCGTCAATTCTTATCGAACTTCTCAATTTTTTAAAATCAAATTACAAACTCTCATTTTCTTTTTCAAAATATTTTCATTTTTCAAAGTTGACAAACTTTTCACATTTTTTTATCTTTTTAATTTTGTTTTTCAAGATACCATTTTTTCTCGAAATGAAATTCTTCTTTTCAAAATTATCAACTTTATTCAATATATATTTTTTTTTTCAAAATCTAGATTTTTATTAAATCACGGTTTTTCTTTTTCAACATCTCATTTTTTTTCTAAAACATTGTTAATTATTATTATTTTTTATTTGTTAATGATTTTTTTTATATATAATCATAAATTTTTTAATTTTTTTTTTAACTTCCAAATATTATTTTTCATGTGATATTACAAAGCATTTAAATATAAGTTTTAAAGAAAAAATTTTAATAACAATTTCCACTCATTTGATATAAAACAAAAAAAAAAAAAAAAATCATTGCATTCAATCAATTGATACAAAAATAATCTTAAATACAAATAAAGTACAATTACACTGAAATTTTATTAAAAAACAAATTTGAGACTACGATAAAACATAATTTTCCACGATAAAAAAAAAAAAAAAAAAAAACAAATGTTTAAGGCAAAAGTCATTTTACGAGGGACCATGATTCGTTGGAAAAGCAACTAAAATCCATCGTTAACTATTATTTTGAGCAGTAAATTGAGAGTTGCAAAATCTCATTTTGTGACGGATTAAATCCGTTGCAAATTTGCGACGTACCAAAATCCGTCGTAAATTTGATTTTAGCGACGAATTTTGGTCCGTCGCTACATTCCATGACTTCCAACTGAAATTTCGAAAAAACGTTGCTAGCGACGAATTAAATCCGTCGTTAAACGAAGCCTTTTTTGCGACAGATCAAATCCGTCATAATTTCGTGATTTTGGCGTAGTGATCCAAACTCTGCTTGAGAAAAAGCTAAATCCCACTGCTTTAGTTTGTCACCTGAAATGCACTGAAGGATGTGTCCCAACTTGTGATTCACAAATTCAGTTTGACCATCGATCTGTGAGCGGTAGGCGCTGCTGAACTGAAACGACTCCACAGTCTGCCAAAATTGGCAAATGAACTTCATGTCACAGTCAGAAGTAATGGTTTTGGGAACTTTATGTAGCTGCATGACCATTATGAAAAATAGGTTCGCCACGTGTATTGCATCGAGAATATTCGTGCATGAGATAAAGTACGTCATCTTTGAAAAACGATCTACCACCACGAACACCGAATCCATGCTGTGTTGTGTTTGTGGGAGACGAAGCACGAAATCTATAAATAAATCCTCCCAAGAGCCATCAGGCACAGGTAACGAAGTGCAAAGGTGGCGTCCCCCTCCAAATTATTTCCCTTGTATAGCTCACTTGAATTACATATTAGCTTAATTTTTTAGCTCTTGGGCTATCATGGGATTATACATGTAATGATCGAAGTGGATCATGCATACATATCAATATATATCCCACAAAAAATCAAGGGTAAGTGTACATCCGACATCCGCAAGTTGATCCCTAAATTCCCCTAAAAGTGATACCTTTCCAAGAGAAATAGCTATTTAGTTTTATCGGTTGGGCTATAAGACACTATTTACTGTTTTATAACTTTTGAAGTATTAAGCGGGTATAAAATCCAACCCTTCCGACAGTTTAGCCCCAACATGAGTGTCATTAATTACAATAATTATTAGTATTTACTTACCAAGTGGTCCACACTATATAAAACAATAAGTATATGTTGGTAAATGATAACCATACAATTGGATATTAAAGAGTTATGAAAAAAGGTGATTCTTATGATGTTCAACCTTTCACAGGGTTTTGATGTCATATAAACATGAAAGTTTGGAATTTAATAGTGGTTGGACCTTGATATATAGTCCAAAACGTTGGACATGAAACTTTATAAAAAAAAGTTTGTCCAGTGAGGACTCGGATTCGGTATTGTCCTTTAATACCGAAGTCAGCACTAGAGGTGCTATGCACATCATAATGCATGTGTTCGCGGTCCATCCATTTTTCCACATCATAGTGGGACATGATCCTAAAAATGAAGGAGATCCAAACTCCAAGTGGACCACACCATAAGAAATAGTCATTGATTGAATGCTCACCATTGAGAACTTTATGAGGCCCGATACCATGTTTATTTTCCATCCAACCTGCTGATTAGCTATCACAAACCTAGATGAAATGAAACACGAGCATCGGCTTGATTTTAGAAGATAAATAAAAAAGAGGATAAGGCCCATCCATCAGGGTGATCCACCATTGCATTAGATTTGCCTCATTTGGATTCATGCCCTACAATAATATAACAAAATGGATGGTCGGCTTGGATAAAATCCAAAGATCATGGTGGGGCCCACATAGCACTCTCCATGATAAAGACTTGATTTGTTTCCAAAAGCATAGGGGAGAGCATTAAACAACTAAAAAAAATCATCAAATGAAGAGATGAGAGAAATTACGAGGAGGAATGTTTACGAAGAAAATGTGATGATTAAAGAAGTTGTACACATGTGATATATTCGGATGATGCACCACATATCTTGAAAACCTGATCCGTTAATTAGGTAGGTCCCTTATAAGCACGTGAAGGATAAAGTATTAATATTTTTTTGTGATCAATAGCATGATATCTTATACAAGAAAAGTGAGTTGTTAGAAACTTATTCCAACAGTCTAGATTTAACTCACATATGTGACTCTAGTAGTGATGACCATTGGCTAATTTTTAGTACATAAAATTTCATTAGTGAACCATATTTGATGAACATGTTGGATCTATGACACATAATTACTATCGTATTTATGTAAGAGTCAATGTCACGTATCTTCACACAGGTGCCTCACGTGTAGATGAAAAGAGGAATATTTGATATTTAATGCGCAACTAATTGGACCAATTAAATGGTTCAACTAACTGTGTGTAAGCATCTGGTATATATAATCTTTAAAGAGTTTGCCCCTGCCCCGGTGATGCCACACCTGAGATTTGAATCTGCCTCGTTTAATGAGCCAGAAAAACGTACCGATGAATGGCATTGATAAAACAGATACATCATGGGTCCCACTGAGATTTGACATCAGCTAGCTGGTTGGTGTTGGGTCACTAGCCAAACTGCGTCCCTGACCCGGAGCCTATTGGTCCAGTCAAGATTACGAATCAACGGTCAATTAAGCCAGATTTTCAAATTCTGGGATATATTTGTCACAGGCATTGTCCTCAATTAAACGATATTATCCCCTCTCTCCCTGGAGATGAGAATGCATCTTCTTCCCAAAAAAACCATCATTCTATTCCTGTGCAGTTTCATGTTCTTGCTCTCTCAAAACTCCATTAAAGCCCAACAAAATCCCATCTTGAACTTCTGTGACTCTCCAGGCAATTACACCAATGGTAGCCCATATAAAACCAATCTCAAATTCCTCCTCTCATCTCTAATCACCAATGCTCCATCACCCAACGGCTACTACAACACCTTCTCTGGTGATGATCCCAACCGGGTCTATGGAATAGCCCAATGCGGGGGTCGCGTTTCATCCGATACCTGCGGAGAATGCTTAAACACTTCAATGGTCGAGATTGTCCGACGCTGTCCAAACAAGAAGCAAGCAGTCATAAGATACTACGACTGCCAGCTAAGTTACTCCGATCAACCCTTCTTCTCCCAACTTCAAAATGATCGCAGGGTTTTTATTTCGAATTTGCAAAACGCATCGGACCCAGTTCTTTTTGATCAACGGTTGGGAGTGTTAATGGAAAATCTGGCTTCTAGAGCTGCAAACGGGCCATCTGCATTTAAGTTTGCAAACGGTTCCATTCATTATGCCAATTCCTCGATCATATACGGCTTGACTGAGTGCAACAGAGATCTATCGAGTCGCGATTGCTACTCATGTTTGGAATCTGCGATCAAATCGTTTGAAGAGTGCTGCAGTGGAAAAGTAGGAGGGCAAGTTTTGACTGTGAGTTGTAGCGCAAGGTATGCACTGAACAATCGCTTCTTTGAACTTTCAATGCCACCATCTCTACCGCCGGTAGCAGCTCCTCCTCCTGTTCTTGGTCCTGTGCAGCCAGACGAGGATTCAAATTCCAATACTACAACGAATCCTGATGGTAAGTTTTAGTTTCTTCTATTCCATCTAATCGCTTTTCTCCATTCAACCATCGGTAATTTCCATCTTGTCATGTGTGCAACATTCAACACATTCAAAAGGTTCGCCACTCCGGGGAATCTCCTTGTGAAAAAACAAAAATAAAATAAAATTAGATTGACCTACTCTTAAAATGGGCCACCCTAGCTATCATTTCCCTATCTGAGAGGGCCTTGATTTCTTCTTCCCCTCTGAAACCCTAAGGAATTATAAGGTATATGGTGGTCCTGTATCCAGGGCTATCAACAGGCCAGGCCTGGGGTTGGCTTTGACCTGGCCACCTGGGTTTTAAACTACATGAGGTAGGCCTATTCAAAATTTTGATATTGCCCAACCCACGGGTATCCTACTGCATATGTTTTAAAATTTGAGAAATGAGACCCATGGTAGAAAAAAAAAAAAAAAAAAGAAAAAAAAAAAAAGAGAGATCAGGTGGCCCACCTGAATTTTACTGACAAAAGGAAGTATACCACCATGTACTTCGGGTGGACTCGACAAATAACAAAGGGCCTCACATATTACATACAACCAGTTGGTGGGAAACCCAGATGGAAAAGGTGAAAAAAAGAGCATGGCAGGTAGTCTGAAACACCGGTCTCCATAACAGTCCACGTTCAACGAAAGAAGATCCTTACTAGTCTAAATAACAAATTTGCCACTGAACCTTTATTCTTTTAGGGTTATACCTCGATGTATATGACTTATATCCACGCCATTCAGCCGTTTTGAAAACCCATTTTAGGATATCATTAAAAAAATGAAGTATACTCAAATCTGAGGTGTACCATAGTACATGAAACAGCAGTAATCAACCGTTAAAAACTTCTTGTGGGAAGAAAATTTGGATGAAACTGATATTTGTGTGGTCTCTTCATCCAGATCATAGTGACCTTGGTTGAATCGAAAATAAACATGTAAATAGCCCCCCATCAAGTTTTTAACGGTGGGGATTTAATAACAACTGTTTCTTGTGGTGTGGTCAGCATAAGATTTGGATCCGCTTCATTTTTGGAATCATGCCCTAAAATGAGCTGTTAAAATGGATGGACGGTGTAGATGTAAGGCACATACATCACACCTACATGCAGGGACGCCCCAAAACCGCGCTCCGGATTGTGAGAGGCAGATTTCCTGCCAAAGCATTTCGCATGGACTTCCTGCGGAGGGATGCTAGCTAGGTGAGTCGACCGTGATGTTTGTGGGAAATTCACCCCGGCCCGTTCATCCGTTTTATGAGCTAATTTTATGATACACGACCGAAAATGAGGTGGATCTAAAACTCAGGTGGGCTACAACGGAAGAAATATTGAAGAAAGAAATTCCTACCAGTGAAACCTTCCTAGGCTCCACCTATGTTTTCATGCCATACAAATAGCTTAGAAGATCATTCCCACTAAGATCAACCAAAAACACAAAAAATTTAGCCTGGTACAAACTTCTTTGGGCATACAAATGTTTCTGGTATGGTCATTGAATCCCCACTATTTCCTGGTGAGGCCTACTCGAGTTTTGTAGCCACTTCATTTTTGTTTCGTGTTCTCCCACGAATGTCACAGTAGCCCCACCTAGCTTTGCGGGAATTCCTGCCAAGGCCTTTAGCAAGAAATCTGTCTCCCGTTACAAGGGTTGTACATCGAACCGAGCCGAGTTGATGTGGGTCAAGCTTGACTTGGCTCGTCCGTGCTCTCCTCGAGTTCGAGCTCAGCCTCGAGCTTATCATTGTAGATTGGCTTGTTTGTCAAACCTTTCGAGTTGAGCTCGAGGCGAGCTAGTGGATTGAGTCGAAGCGAGCTTACCTCGAGTTGAGTCAAATCTGCTCCTAACCCGACCCAACCCACACCTGATTCAACCCAGTAACTCAACCGAACTGACCCAACCCCAAATCAAATATTCAATTAATAATGTGTGTGTGTGTGTGTGTGTGTGTGTGTGTGTGTGTGTGTGTGTGTGTGTGTGTATAGAGCCATAAAGGGTACTCGAACCCTTGACCCGGTGTTGAAACTCCAGGGAGTCTATCACCCGGGTAAGAGTAAGGACTCAGTCAAGCTCTACTACATTCAAACTTGACTTGTTTTCAAAAAGAGTTAGATTATATGAAGCTTGGCTCACCTCGAGTTATCATTCGAGTCAAGTCAAGTTGAGCTAGATCGAGCCAAGCCAAGCAAAGCGAGCTTTTCGAGCTAGCTTGGCTCGTGTGCAGTCCTTCCGCTTGGTATGGGCCCGGATTATGTACTATCCCCTCCTATTCAGTTTGGTACAAGCAGAGGCTCTGAGGGCCACCGAGGGGTCACCGTGATGTATGGATTTTATCCACACCATCTGTTCAGTTTTTTCATATTATTTTAGAATACTGGAACAAAAATAGGGCATATCCAAGTCTTTAGTGGACCACATAATGAGGATTAAATTTCTACCATTGAAAAATTCTTAGAGTCCACTGAAGTTTTGGATCAAAATGATATTTGTTTCACTTCATCCAGGTGTATATGACCATATCAAAAGGTTTGATGGAAAATAAACGTGGATACGGTGGATCCTAAGAAGGTTTCAATGGTGGACGTCTTTAGAAACGTTTCTTCCAATGGTGTGGTCCAATGGAGCCTTGGATCGGCCTTATTTTCCAAATTTCTAAAATGATATGTAAAAATGAATGGACGGTGTATATAAAATCCATACATCACGGTGACCCCTCAGTGACCCTCGGAGCCTCGGCCTGTCCGGACCTCCGACCGGGCGGGGGCAGTAACTAATCCGCAGCCACAGCGTCTGACGCTGCCAGTGGTGCAGGAGATTGCATGGTGTGGCGCACAGCACCTACTTGTCGTCGTCACTAAATTATGTGGGCCCACCGAGATATATGTGTATATCAAAACCGTCCATTCATTTTTTTTAAGGTCATTTAAGTAGATCGATGAGACCAAAAAATATATATAAAAAAAAAAAAGAAAAAAGCATATACAAAACTCAAGTGGACCACACTACAAAATGTAGTGAGGAGTGAACGCCTACCCTTGAAAACCTCCTGTGGGTACAAAAGTCTTGGATGAAACTGGTATTTTTTTGGTCCATTCATCCAGGGCCTTTTGACCTTATAAATAGGTTGGATGGCAAATAAACATATTGGTGGGCCTAGGAACGTTTCAACGGTAGTCATCATTGTCCCCACGGCTTTCTATAGTGCGGTCCACTTGAGGTTTGTATGGGCCTCATTTTTATGGGTGTCCAAAATTGATCTAGCAAAATGAATGGATGGTGTGGATATAACGTACACACTAAGGTGTGCCCACCTAACTTGTTGACGGCAACACACTGCGGAGGTAAGTGGTGCGTGGTACACTTGCTTCCTCGTAGCCACTTCTTTGGTGGAAACGGATTGGCTACTTCCCATGCATGCCACCAGCCAATGGCTGGTGGTCGGTGCTCTGTGGACCCCACCATGAGGTATGTGTTTCATTCATGCCGTTAATCTATTTTGCTAGATCATTTTATTGCATGAGATCGAGAAAAATTGAGGTATATCCTAATCTCAAGTGGACCACATTGCAGGAAACAGTGTTGAATGAATTTCGACCATTAAAAACTTTTTGGGGGCCATAAAAGTTTTGGATCAGAGCTGATCTCTGTTTTTTTCCTTCATCCGGGTCTGTATGACCTAATCAATATACTGGATGTCAAATAAACAGTACAGTGGGCCTTAGGAGGATTTTAATGGTGGATATCCAATCACTATTGTTTCTGTATGGTGTTGTCCACCTGAGATTTACATTCTTATAATTTTTTGTATCAAGTGATAAAATGATTTATAAAAATGAAGGAACGGAATGGATGAAGCACATACGTCATGGTGGGCCCACAGAGCACTGACCACCAGCCACGGGGTTGGTGGCAGGGGAGTAGCCAATCCGTTCCCATCTTTGGTGGGCAGTAATCTGTGGGTCCACAATGATGTATACTTTTATTGAGGAAACGGATTGGATACTCCCCCGCCACTAGCCCGGTGGCTTGTGATCGGTGATATGTGGGCCCCACCATGATGTATGTGTTTCATCCATTCTATTCATTCATTTTTACAAATCATTTTAGGGCTTGATACATAAAATTAGAGGAATATAAATCTCAGGTGGACCACACTGTAGGAAAACAATAGTGATTGGATATCCAGCATTAAAATCCTCATAAGGCCCACTGTACTTTTTATTTGACATCCAATCTGTTGATTAGGTCATATGGGCCCAGATGAAGGGAAAAAACAAAAATCAGCTTGATCCAAAACTTTTATGGCCTCCAAAGTTTTTTTAATGGCCAACGCTCATTCAACACTGTTTCCTGTAATGTGGTACACTTGAGATTGGGATATATATACCTCGTTTTTGGTTTTATATCATAAAATGATCTGGAAACATAGATGGACGGCATGGATGAAACGGTCTCCTTTTTGGTATAGCTTGCAGTAGCCATTTGATCGCTGATGTCCCCCAATTTCTTTGTACCCTTATATAATAACCAAAAATTTAGGGCAATAGAAGAGGGTCTGGGAGCTCCGCAACTCATTACTCTGGATGGGGGTATGTTCGTATGCTTTTCGAGGTAAGACATCAATGAATTTCCACCACTCCTTAAGGAGTGGCATCTGACCACAACATGCGCCGCCGGGCGCTTTTCGACCCTGAGGGAGGGGAATGATGGCACCTCCTCACATCAAGTTGCCCATATATCATGGTGGGGTCCACAGAGCACCGACCACCAGCCATTGGCGGGTGGCAGGGGGAGTAGCCAATCCATTTCGTTTTATTGACACCATCCATCCATTTTCCAATATCAGTTTTGGGCGTGAGCACAACAGTAAGTGGTGCGTGGTATACATGAAGGAGGCTAGTTTTGTTATTTTTAAAAATACAGTTCAAACGTTTATAACCCTACCTATACGTCACAGCATGACTACGGGTGCAAACCTTTGATGTGGATTGTCCATTATGTGGGGCCCACCTTGATGTGGGCCATCCATCATGTGGACCCACCATAAAAAATGTCTATCATGAGGGGCCCACCATCAACGTCCACCACCCTAGATGTGGAGCCCACCTTTGATGTGGATTGCCCATGGTGTGGGCCCCAATTTTGATGTGGACCATCCATCATGCATGGCCACCTTGGATGTTGTCCATTCATCATTATATGGGGCCCGCCTTGATGTGTGTCATCCATCTCATGAGGCCCACCTTCAATGCTAATGTTCATCATGCAGGGTCACCTTCAATATCCACCACCTCTCATGTGGAGCCTACCTTTGACATGGACTGTCAATTGTGTGGACCCCACCTTCAATATGGGTTTTCCATTATGCCAACCTACTTTGGATGTGGGTCATTCATCATTAGGTGCCTACTATTGATTTGGACAATCCATTATATGGGCTCACCTTAACATGGGTCATCCACATGTGAGGCCCACTTTTGATGTGGACCGTCCATCATGTGTGGCCTCACGTTTGATGTGCATTTCCCATCATGCGAGGCCTCCTTTGATACGGAACATACATCACGTGGGGCCTCCTTTGATACGGACCATCCATCGCATGAAGAGATAGAGACAGGAGTTGAAAAGCAAAAACTAAAAACCTTTAAGGATAAGTAACTTTGATCAAAACTAACTAATTAACTTAAGTTATAAAAGAAAGTAACTGATAGGGTGGTATCCAAAGGGGCCCTGAAAATTTCAAAATGCACGGATCAAATCATTCTAAAGGTTTGACAGATTGTCATAAAAAGTAGCATTGTAACGCTTGTGGATACGATTGTTTACCATGTGTGTTTTCTGAAACCAAAGCAGTATTAGAACGCTTGTGATTGTCTACGGTGTGTGTTTTCTGAAATCTAAACAGCATTAGAACATTCGTGGATATGATTGTCTACTATGTGTGTTTTTTTAAACCTAAGTTTATTAATCTATATTGTGGAATTGACGGATCGTCTATTCATCAATAAAGAAGATTCAACACAATAATTATAAGGTGTACCTAATTGGGAAGACATCCGGATACCTCGATGTTACTGATAAGAATCTTAATCTTCCGCACCTCACACCCTTAGGAGAACCTTCGATGAGACTAGAGTTAGAAGCTTACCCATCATGCTTCTACCTCTAGGGTATATACAACATAGGTTTCCATATCTGGCTTAATAATCGTGTATAGGGAACATAGTTCAAGCGTCCCACCCTAAATTTATTTACAATGATTATAGTTGTAGTGGAATCTACTGAATCGCTCAATCTGAATAATCCAACAGTTAGATTTGAACCGATAATCCTATGTGGCCCACTTGATAGGAGTCTTACAAAGCTATCCATGATAAGCCCCACTAGAGGGACAATCCACATTGAGCTCTCACCTTGTAATTCTATATTTGAGCC
Source organism: Magnolia officinalis (assembly GCA_021015155.1). Taxonomy (NCBI): domain Eukaryota; kingdom Viridiplantae; phylum Streptophyta; class Magnoliopsida; order Magnoliales; family Magnoliaceae; genus Magnolia; species Magnolia officinalis. The sequence goes on from JAJHSJ010000017.1 coordinate 13,326,706, forward strand.
TTCGGGCTCTCTAACTCCTCCGGATCTACATCTCCACTTTCTTGAACTCCAATAAGTGTGACGTGTTGTGCAGCACGCCAACAACGCAGTGAGCCGAGATCTAATCTCAGGCCTCACCCACAAACGATAAACAAGAAGAAATATAAACTAGAAATAGATTAAAACAATCCAAACAAACCACAAGACAAGATATACGTGGAAAAACTCCAATAAGGGTAAAAAAACCATGGATGCAAACTTCCATTATGAAGAACAAAGATTACAAGACAATATACTAACCTCTCCCTTGGAAGAACATAGAAAAACCCTTTGCCCACACCTTAGAATTATTTTTTTCAATATTCCAATACACCTAAAAAAGCCCTAGGAACACCTATATATAGTTTAGGCAACTTTCCTTCCGCATCCTTGCAAAAGGCGACACCAAAATCCGCAGATCCGCATCGGATTCGGAAACGAATCTGCATAACCACGACCGGTCGAACGACCCCTACGATCGGTTGTGCATGGGCCATGATCGATCGAGCATCTCGGGACCAAAAAATTATGCTCGCTGGACTTTGAGTCGAATCGGTTCACGACCAGTCGAGCGGGCCCTTACGACCGGTCGAGCATAGCTCACGACCGGTCGAAGACGGCCCCAGATGTGGCTCCATATCTTAACAATCTCTCTCTTGGAGACACATTGCCTTAAACCTTCGTCTTCTTCATCCGGAGTGCACCACCTCCAAGTCTTCTAGCCTGAAGACCAATTAAAGCTGAATAGAGCTTCAGCTTATCTCGTGTGACCGCCTTGGTCAACATATCCGCAGGATTCTCACTTGTATGAATTTTCTCCAGAGCAAACGATCCATCTTCCAGTAATGAACGTATGAAGTGATATCTGATGGCAATATGCTTGGTCCTTTAATGAAAGGCTGAATTCTTAACCAAGTGTATTGCACTCTGACTGTCACTGTATAGCTTGCAATCTACTTGCTTCTTACCCAACTCTTCCATGAAACCTTGCATCCATACCATCTCCTTACATGCTTCTGTAGCCGCAACATATTCTGCTTCTGTCGTATTGATAAATATTATCTTTTGTAACTGAGAGACCCAACTAACTGCAGCACTACCTAGAGTAAAGACATAACCTGTAGTGCTTCTTCTGCTGTCGATGTCTCTTGCCAAATCTGAATCCACGTAGCCTTGTAGCCTGATTTTCGATCCACCATAACACAACTTTACATCCTTAGTACCTACCAAGTATCTAAGGATCCACTTCATAGCTTCTTAATGTTCCTTCTCGGGGTTGTTCATGAACTTGCTAACAACTCCTACTGCTTGAGCAATGTCCGGTCTCGTGCTCACCATAACATGCATGAGACTCCCAATGGCTGACGCGTATAGGACTTTAGCCATGTAGTTCCGTTCCTCTAGCGTCTTTGCACCTTGCTCCTTAGATAGCTTGAAGTGGTTGGCTAATGGAGTACTAACCGGCTTAGCACCTCCCATATTGAATCGATCAAGTACCTTAGCTATGTACTCTGCCTGTGACAAAATCAGTTTCTTGTTTTCCCTGTCACACTTTATCCTCATGTCTAGGATTTGTTTTGCAGCTCCTAAATCCTTCATAGCAAATTCTCTAGACAGTTGTCTTTTGAGATCTGAGATGTCCTTCATGCTTGAACTAGCCATAAGCATGTCATCAACGTACAAAAGAAGGATGATGTACGACGTATCAAACTTCTTCAAATAACAACAGTGGTCTGCATAACATCTCTTAAAATCGTTTCTCGACATGAAACTATCGAACTTCTTGTACCACTGCCTCGTGGCCTGCTTCAGGCCATACAGACTCTTCTTCAGTCTGCAAACCTTGTTCTCCTTTCCTGATGCTATGTATCTTGTCGGCTGATGCATATATATTTCTTCTTTAAGGTACCCATGAAGAAAGGCTGTCTTAACATCTAGCTGCTCTAGATGTAAGTCCTCTATAGCCACTATACTCAAGACCATACGAATCGTAGACATTTTCACCACAGGTGAAAATATTTCAGTGAAATCGATACCTGCCTTTTGTTGAAACCATTTTACAACCAATCTACCCTTGTATCGTTTCGAACCATCGTGCTTCTCCTTCAGTCTGTAAACCCACTTGTTATGAAGAGCTTTCTTACCCTTAGGTAGAGTGACTAGGTCCACGATTAGACTCAAGAGAGTCCATCTCATCATCCATGGCCTACTCCCACTTAACCTGTGTATCTGACTGTAACGCCTCTTCAAAACATTTTGGTTCATCATTATCTGTCATCAGTAAATAATGTAAGGAGGGTGAGTATCGGACTGTGGATCTCCTCTCCCGAGTAGACCTCCTCACAACCGGTGTATGCGGCTCTGCCTCATAATGCTATTGTGCATGATCATCCTGTGGCGCTATAACACCCGTGTCCGGTAACTCTTCCAACTCTACGAATTCTTTTTCCTCGGCCTTATTTTCCTACGCACTGTCCTTGTGCATCACTTTTTCATTGAAGACTATGTTCTTACTTCTGATGATTTTCCTGTTTTCTACATCTCAAAACTTATATCTAAAATCATGCTGCCCGTAGCCTATAAACGTGCACCTCCTGGACTTCGTATCCAGCTTGTTTCTGTGCTCTGCATCAATGTGAACATATGAAGTGCAACTGAATACTTTGAGATGTGCAAGGTTCACTTCTTTTCCAGTCCACGCTTCTTTTGGTAGCCCACCATCCAATGGTGTTGAGGGACTTCTATTGATAAGATATGCGGCAGTATTCACAGCATCTGCCCAAAAAATCTTGGGCAACCCTGCATGTAGCCTCGTGCTCCTGGCGCGCTCAAGGATGGTCCTGTTAATGCGCTCAGCCACACCATTCTGCTGCGGTGTCCCTGGAATCATTTTTTGATGTTTGATTCCACTTGTTGCACAATACTCCTCAAACCTCTTATCACAATATTCTCCTCCATAATCAGATCTGAGACACTTTACTGTTTTACCTGTCTCGTTTTCTACCATAACTTTTCACTTATTAAATACATCAAATACATCAGATTTATGTTTTAAGAAATAGACCTACAGTTTTCTACTAACATTATCAATAAAGGAAACAAAATAACGTGAACCACCAAGAGATAATACGTATGCCGGACCCCACACATCAGTGTGTACAAGCTCCAACAGATGTGTCTTTGGAGCGTGTCCCGTCTTCTTGAAGCTTACCCTCTTCTACTTGCCATACACGCAGTCCTCATAGAATTCAAAGTCAATAGACTTCAGCCCCGGTAGCTTCCCTTTTGACAATAACACTTTCATTCCTTTCTCACTCATATATCTGTCTCTGATGCCATAACTGCCCATTCACTCTAGTTGATGCGACTGTGAGTGAACTATACGATCATGAAGTCACGTACAAAGTACCTTCCTTCTTGCCTCGAGATATTACCAAGGCACCTTTTGTGATCTTCTAGGAATCACTAGTGAATGTCGTCATATAATCGGTATCGGTCAACTGCCCCACTGATATCAGATTCCTTCTCAAACTTGGTACATGTCTGACATCCTTCAATTTCAACGTCGTTCCGTCTTTCTGATTTATATGAACGTCTCTCTTTCCAACAATACTGGAGGGCTCATCATCACCCAGGTAGACTCTCCCAAAGTCGCCTGACACATAATCACGCAGAACTTCCTTACATGAAGTGACATGAAATGAAGCAACATAGTCTATAACCCAAGACTCATTCCTCGCATCAAGAGACAAGATCAACGCCTCTGTGTCGCTCTCCTCAGACAGATTCACAGAAATCTTCCCGCCTTGAAAGCTTCCTTCTTGTTTCTTGAGCGCCCTGCAATCACGTTTTATGTGCCCCTTCTTGCCGCAATGCTAACACCCGTCTTTGTCTTTCGGTCCCTTGGACTTCTTCCTCGACTTAGAACACCCGTGTTTATTGCCTCCTTTGTTTAGCGATCTTCCTCTTCCTTCAACATTTAACGCATTCCCTGAGTCCCTTGAAACTCCTGATGCCTTCCTTTTAGATTCTTCGCTGAGAATTAGATCGGCCACATCATCAAATTTCAGCTTTGTCGACCCTGAAGAATTGCTCACAGCAATCACCCAACCATCCCAACTGTCTGGTAGACTGGACAAGATCAATAACACCCTGACCTCATCCTAAAAAATAATGCCAACGGATTCCAACTGGCTCGTGACTGTATTGAACTCGTTTAGATGTTCAGTCACGCTCCCACCATCTAACATCATCATGTTGAATAACTGTTTCATAAGATGAACCTTGTTGGATGCTGAGGGTTTTTCATACATGGTTGCTAGGGCTTCTATTAATTCTTTTGTAGTTTTCACCTTGGATATATTGAAGGTGACGCTCTTAGACAAAGAGAGTCGGATCATTCCTAAAGCCTTCCTATCCAATAAAAACCATTCATTATCTGTCATCTTTTCTGATTTCTTCTCTTTTCCTCCTAAAGGAACATAGACGTCATTCTGATACAGATAATCCTCCATCTGCATCTTCCAAAAGGCAAAGTTTGAACCATCAAATTTCTCAATTCTAGTTTTCCCTTCTTCTATCATCGCTCCCAATATAACTAAACCAAAAGCTTTGATACCAGTTGTTGCGCACCACGCCAACAACGCAGTGAGCTGAGATCTAATCTCATGCCTCACCCACAAACGATAAACAAGAAGAAATATAAACTAGAAACAGATTAAAGCAATCCAAACAAACCACAAGACAAGATATACGTGGAAAAACCCCAATAAGGGTAAAAAAAAAAAACCACCGATGCAAACTTCCAATATAAAGAACAAAGATTACAAGACAATATACTAACCTCTCCCTTGGAAGAACATAGAAAAACCCTTTGCCTACACCTTATAATTATTTTCCCAATATTCCAATACACCTAGAAAAGCCCTACGAACACCTATATATAGTTTAGGAAACTTCCCTTCCGCATCCTTGCGAAAGGCGACACCAAAATCCGCAGTCCGTATCGGATTCGGAAACGAATCTGTATAACTACGACCGGTCGAGCGACCCCTACGACCGGTCGTGCATGGGCCACCACCGGTCGAGCATCTCGGGATAAAAAAACGATGCTCACTGGACTTTGAGTTGAATCGGTCCACGATCGGTCGAGCGGGCCCGTACGACCGGTCGAGCATAGCTCACGACCGGTCGGAGACGGCCCCAGATGTGGCTCCATATCTCAACATGACGGAGTTCATTCCACCCATGACTTGACTCTCAGTAGTGTTCCTGTATTTGGCCCACATGCTAATATGGCCTTCTGATTGGAATTGTCCCTATTTCTAGATGCTACTATACACAAGCCACCTTAAGAAACTTGAAGTATGGTCGCTATGTATTGATGAACGCAGAACACCACAAAATATTCCATTTGTGCACATTCAACTCCAAAAATCAATGGACAGGATCATTTTTGAGATGCCGGTATTATACAATGGTTCATTTATTGTGGCCTACATTGTTAAGCCTAACATACACTGCATTGTATTGGATTTGCCATAATCTGCACATATCCCTTCTTTATACTCTTTTTTATTGGCATTTAAAAGATTGATGGAATTACAATATTAACATTTCTGGTAACATATTTTTAACATATTGCCTTTCTCTTTCCTACCTGTGATCAAAACTCACCCTTGACTACGCACGTTTTTAACTAAAATGACAAGTGGTTTGATTTACAGCAAATGGAGGGAACAAATCAAGGGTTATAATCTTCAGTAGTGTAGCAACGGCTTTAGGATTGGCTCTCTTTGGTTCCTGTATCTACTGCTATCTACGAGGAAGAAAGAGACCACGCAAAGGTAAAAAAATAAAACAATAATCTTAAAGCCATTGGCTATGTCTGCCAACCGGCCAGGCCAACCCGAGCTCGGCCAGTTGACAGCCCTAGCAATAGCAGCCTATGGGCTAAGACTGGTGAAAGATTAGATTTTGTTTCCATGGTGCTTGCAGTCATTTACATTTGGCCTATCCATGAAGAGGCCCCACCTGCTGAAAGATTCGATAATCAAAACAGTCAATATGATGGGACCTACCATTGATGCGCACCTGTATAGAAAGCATATGATGGGACCTGAAAACAGACAGGCATAAGAATGATCTAGATCGTCTGAGTATATAGCCATGGGGCCATGCATAGACTAAACAAGGAACCTCACACCATTTTATCAGGACTAGTATTACAGTCTCACATTTTTCTTTTCAACCAGAGAAAAAAGGACATCAAGCATTATTCCATCATTTGGGGCCGCCAGTGGGTCCAGAACTAATGGACGCAATTATGGATTGCGAGCAAACTCGAGAATTGCCGTTGATCGACTTAGCTATAATACAAGCCGCTACGAGTAACTTCTCTGATGAAAATAAGCTTGGAGAAGGTGGATTTGGCCCTGTGTATAAGGTAATAGCACTTCTCTAATAGACCATCTAATTAGAAATAATTAGTCTATAAATATTCGAAGCAATAAAGTTTAATTTCTTTTCATATGTATCAACGATCTGTATTTCAAATTGCAATTACGTTAATGTAATTGCAAGTTATGTATTACTACCTCATTATGAATGGTCGGAAAATTCATTTAGTTAATTTGTTCTGACATCTTGAATAAACTGATTTTTGCAATTCAATTTGCTTGGCCATCCAAAAAAAGCCTTACTAGGATTAGTTGACTAAGCCTTAATCAGAAGAGGTTGCATTTTATTTTTCCAATTTAAGTAATCATTGCATGGAAAATCTTTTTCAGGGAATATTACCTAATGGGAAGAAAATAGCAGTTAAAAGGTTATCAAGGAGTTCAGGGCAAGGTTTGGAGGAATTCAAGAATGAAGTAACGCTGATTGCCAAACTCCAACACAGAAACCTTGTGAGGCTCTTGTATTGCTGTATGGAGAGAGGAGAGAAACTGCTCATATATGAATACATGCCAAATACCAGCCTTGATGTCTTCATCTTTGGTTTGGACTCTCTCTCTTCTTCAATTTTTGAATTTCACCACAGACACAAATACACATGCACAGACACAACATGTGTTATGGAAAATGTTTTGGTTAAAAATATTTTTAAATATAAATAAATTATATATAAATATATAAGTGTTTGTGAAAAAGTTGGTTTTTTACCTTCGGGAATAGTCCCATATCAGAAAGGATAAAAAAGAATAAAAAATCATCTTGACAAGTAGGGTATTGAGTAGCTTAATATTTGATTGGCGCGATAAAGGTGTACCAAGACTTCGCACTGGAACACACGCACTCGCACGAGCACGGTCACGGTCTTGGTGTGAGGGCATGAGCATGTGAGGCAGTGTGGTTGTAGAGGCTCTGGCGGCGCACTTCGCACATGCGCATCATGCCGCGGATGAGTCGCTTCCTCACGACCTTACGCGAACCAGCTTGAGTCATGTGCGGGTCGCAGTGCGATAGTGGCCAAAAGCGATAGGTTATGTGGCTGGGTTCGTTGTTGAGGAGTGTTGTGGGTAAGTCTAAGATAGAACTCTCAGCCTTATATAGGAGCTGTGTAGTCGTTTAAGAGGCCTGATGTAACTGCTCATGCAGTAATTAACCAGACCATGCAGAAATTGTTGTATGTGGCTAGCCTAATAGTCAGAGACAACTAGCCACTATGTCTCAACGGCTAGCATGCAGCTAGTCTCCCACATGTGAAACGGTCAAAAATTACTAAAAAATGGCTAGTTTATCAACAATAGTTAGAAACAATATAGTGTGTTTATGACCCTGGACCAAAATGTCCAACTACCCTTGGCTACATAAATAGAGTTTGGATAGTTCATTCTATCATCTCAAGCAAACCAATTCATTCTCTCATCCGAATCGGCAATCTCTACCTGTTCTCTGATCGAGCCAGCAGGTTCAATGCGAACCTGAGACTGCCAGCACCAACAAGTGCACACGAACTAGACCAATGAAGTGTTTTAATCCAACAAAGCTACTCTTCAATTCTCTCTTTTTTCATTTGGGAATTTTCTTTTAATTTTCATCTGTCAGCAAAACTGTTTCTACAAAGTTTCGCTAGTGGTTCCTTCGTGCTCTCAGAACCACACATAGGCTCGTCGTATCCTGCAAGCTATCTGCCTACAACCTCTTAGTAGTATCAATTACTTTGAGAAGGGGCAAATAATGCTTTAAGACAGCGTGATCACATATGCTTCAATCTGTCATTATAATTTTTGGTTTTTATTTTCCTTCTATTTTATAGTAATTATTGATCTGTAATTTGAGATTTACAAATATCAGCAACATACACATATAAAACAAACATTCATATGAGTGTGCCATTGTATCCGTGCATGCAAACACCATAAATAAAGTGAATTCACTTTGCATTGTAAGAGACATGGCCTAAACATAATTTGAATTTCTCTCAACTTGCGTTCCCTGAACTCAATTGGCATATCATTTCAGACCAAAACAAGCGTTCTCTGTTAAGCTGGGAAAAACACCAAAATATTGTATGTGGAATTGCAAAGGGCCTTGTTTATCTTCATGAAGACTCACGACTCAGAATCATTCATCGAGATATGAAAGCTAGCAATGTTTTGTTGGACCATGAGATGAACCCAAAGATTTCCGACTTCGGCATGGCCAGGTTTTTGGGTGGAAATCAAAGTCAAATCAATACCAACAAAGTTGTTGGAACATAGTAAGTTGGCATGCAATTTTCTACTTTGGCAAATACATATATTTCCCCTCAATCCCTGCCTTACAAGACTCGTCACTCATATGAAAATGTGGCACACTTGGTTTTGAATTTGAAGACGCTCATCAAAGTAGCCATCCATCCCAAGATCAAAACAATCCAACAACCAGGGTGACCTGTGTCTACTAAAGAAATGGAAAGTTAAAAATGTGGTCCATTACTCCAGATTCAACATAAACGGATGGCACAACAGGTGATCCAACCCATTAGATTTCCTGGTCAATGTATTGAAATGGTGAGACTCACCGATGAGTGACTACACATGTTTGCCACATAGTCGGATGTGAGTGGGCCAAAGCTCCTGTTGGCATTTCTACTTTCCTAGTCTTGTAATGCTGCTAATCCATGTTTGCATCTTGGTCATTCACAACAGTGGTTACATGGCCCAGAGTATGCAATGGGTGGGTTATTCTCTGTGAAATCTGATGTATACAGCTTTGGAGTTCTACTACTAGAGATCGTAAGTGGAAAAAGGAACAACAGTCTCCATCTCCCCGACATGCTCACAGCCTCCTAATTTACGTAAGAGCCTCCTTATTAGTCAAATTAAATCCACCTTCTCACTATTATATTCTTACATGAAATTTGATATCATAGGCATGGGGATTATGGTGTGAAGGGAAAGCTTTGGAGTTGATTGATCCTTTGTTAGCAGAGTCATGCCCGATAAGTGAATTGTTTAGATGGATCCATATTGGGCTCCTGTGTGTTCAAGAAGATGCAGCGGATCGGCCCACCATATCCTCTGTCATTGTCATGCTTGGAAGCGAATCTATGACACTTTCGCAACCAACACAGCCAGGATTTTTCGTTGCAAGGGCTGTCACTGAATCGGTTAAATCCTCTGTAAGTGCTAAAATCTGTTCTAACAATGAGCTAACTATCTCTACTCTTGAACCCCGGTGAGTGGGCCCACTTGGGGGGTTGGCCTCATGCTTTGATGGGGGTTGAATGCAAATGAATGTTATGGCCTTGGTTCCACCCCAGTTTGTCAAAAATCGATATTGTGTGTAGATGTGGGGGTTGATGGACTTGAAATTTTTGGGGCTATGCTTCTTGAAGTTAGGGCTGTCAACAGGTACCAAAATCAGCCCTACCCAAGTTAACCGACCTGATTTAAATGGATCTAGATTCATTTTGGACCCATTTTGAGTTTGGGTCAGGTTCAGATCTAGCATCAGATAGGTTTAGAAATCAGGTTATGTTGTGCCTAATCAGGTAGTACTTGTCATGTACTTTATTAATGTTCAATAGTAACATCATTTCCATCAATAAAAGATAATAGGGATGCTCTTTCTAAGTCATACTGTCAATTTTAATTCAGCATCGGCCGATGTCTCGTGAGTGGAAACATGATGGACGATAATCTCAACTCAACAACCTATTCCCTAAAACAATGGTCTTTGTTCCTTGTTTTTTTTTTTTTTTTCTTCTTTGGGAGAAAGGTGGTAGCAAACACCTGTAACTTTGTTAATTTTGCAAAGCTATACATGAATTCAGGAGGGCTCCACAAAAAGTAAATGGGCCTCACCCATCGTATACTCAGGTAAAAAGCACAAAATATACAATTACATTTGGAAGACTGATAAGAAAAAAAATAGAGCCATTCAAGCTCCATATATCAGACCACAGACAGAGCCTTCAAACATTAAAAATCAACACAGGCCTTTGAAGATAGAGCACAGAAGAGAGCATGACAGTCCCTACAATCCGTGGTTCACAGAGGCTCCAAAAAAATTGCATGCAGCAATGCCTTTTCTGACCTCTCGCTTTGGGGAAAATTAGCATCTTGAACTTGCATTCTGCCATATCCATCCACTAAGAACCTGGATTTTGCCTGAACTTGCAACCTAGCCCAGCTACAACACACCTTAAAGCAATGTGCCTTCAACTTTTAGCATTTCCTTCCAAGGTAACTAGGACCACAGTCATTCCTCTTCGAGATGATTCCCCCAAATTCAGCAGCATGAAAGATCATCCATCTTCATGGCCTATGGATAAAGAGAAGAGTCCACACCTGCTAAAACAGCTGCAAAATTCCTGAAAACTGGGCGACTCTGAGCCCATGAACCATCTGAAATAGTACCACCATAACCAATGTAAAAGATAAAGACTATCAACAACCCTACTTGCAGCCGAGCAACCACTAAACTGGGACCAAACATCCCAACATCAACACTGAAGATAACCCAACTCCCATCAAACAGGGACAAATGGGCACCACGAACTGAATCAGAGTTGAGGCACAAAACGGTGGGAAACAACAGATTCAGATGCCCCAGCACGAAGATTGAATTGTTTTTTTTTTTTTTTTTTTTTTTTTTGCACCTCCAAACAACAATGTGCATCCAGACACACCTTCATGCGCAAGCTGCCACCATTCACACAAATACAGTCAGGCCACCAAACATTTCCAAATCACAGAGAATACAACATACCTGGGAGAAAAGATGCGATGATTGACCAAGCCGTAACTACTGCCACTGCATCTAACTCAATGGTATCTCATCTCAATGTTCTTTAACCTCATGTAAAAATTTGAATCCTTAATTAACAATCATAGTGTTGAATTAGTACATTGACATGAGCACGCAGGATTCATTTGACACAAATCAATTGCCATCCACGTGATGGAGGTGTCGCACAACTAAAACCTCAGGGGAAAGTGCAGTTCGTAAGACGTTTCAAGCCAAAAATGAATTGAGTCAAATTAAATGTGAATGGGCTGCCTAGAGGAAACAGCAAGGAGAGGTGGCAGTACTATATGTAGGGAACACAAGATGGCCATGGAGATGCTAGCTCATTGCATTTCAATGCAGTTACACTACAAGAAAATAGGCCTTTAGCCACAATCTTTTAGCCTCAGTTGAAAAAATAGAGGTTAAATGTGTTTTTTAACCTCAGTTGCTAAGGACCTGATGTTAAAAGTTCGTTTTTCGCTCAGTTGCAAAGGAACTGAGGTTAAAAGTCCATTATTTTACCTCGGTTGTTGCAAAACAGTGGTTAAAAGTTTACTATTTTGCCTCGGTCGTTGAGAAACCGAGGTTAAAAATTTATCATTTCATCTCAGTTGGTGAAAAATTGAGGCTAAAAGTCCATCATTTTGCCTCGGTTGATAAGAAATTGGGATTAAAAGTACAATATTTTGCCTCATTTAATAAGAAACCAATGTTAAAGTCCACTTTTTAACCTCGGTTGTTAGGAAATCAAGGCTAATAATTTGGTTTTTTGCATTAGTTGTAAATGAACTGATACTAAAAGTCTACTATTTCGCCTCAGTTGGTAGAAAATCGATGCTAAAAGTTTACCATTTCACTTCAGTTGGTAGAAAACCAAGGCTAAAAGCTTTTTATTTTGCCTTAATTGATAAAAAACTGCAGTTAAAAGTTTACAATTTTGCCTCAATTAGTAAGAAACTAAGGTTAAAAGTTGATGTAGAGCGAGTCGCGGACAGTTTCACAGCCAAGATGGATCAAAAAAAGCCAGGTCGGCGACAGAAGTGATCCAGACCATCGGACCTGAAATCGGGCGTATCTCACAATCCGAAATGAGTTACCTGACGTAAAATATATGATTTTGGGATAGAACGAGCTACTTTAGCCAACCAACCCAGCTATGCAGGGTTGCGACGCCCGGAATTGCGAAAAACCCCTGGATCGACATTTGTTTCCCTGTTTTAATTTCATTTTTAATTTACTATAAATAGTAAGTTTTAGTTTGATTATAACTCTTCATCCGTCGAGCTTTAGGAGTTGCGCCCAACGTGAAAAGAGCATAGAATAATTAGGAGAACGGTTTGGTGAAGCTAAATAGGACACTTACTATTTTTGGCCGAAAACCTTGCGCACTAGTAGACATCACGACCGTCTATAAATAGTAAGTTTACTATTTATAGTAAGTCGCGATTTCTAGGAGTTTTAGTTATAGTTTGATTCTGATTTCTTTCTCATTGCTTGGTACCCCTATTTAAAAGGTTGTGAACTCGTTTTTATTCATTCATTAATCAATTTTGAATTTATTAGAATTTATTTCTATTTTATGTTTTCTTTCCTCGTGGATTCGAGAAGTCTCTGTGAGGAGTCCAGAGAAGTTCCGTGGATTTGGAATATTTATCCTCTTGAAGAAGACGGTGCTCGACCTCATGTCCTCCCCTGCATAGCTAGGTTGGTTGGCTAAAGTAGCTCGTTCTACCCCAAAATCATATATTTTACGTCAGGTAACTCATTCCGGATTGTGAGATATGCCCGATTTAAGGTCCGATGGTCTGGATCACTTCTGTCGTCGACCGGGCCTTTTCTGATCCATCTTGGTCATGAAACTGTCTGCGACTCGCTCTACATCAAAAGTTCACTTTTTAACATCAGTTGATAGGAAAGTGAAGTTAAAAGTCAACTTTTTAGCCTCAGTTGCATGGGAACCGAGGCTAAAAGTTAACTATTTTGCTTCAATTAGTAATAAATGCAGGTTAAAAGTTCAATTTTTAGCTTCAGTTGCTGAGAAAGTGAAGCTATAAGTCAACTTTTTAGCCTCAGTTGCATAGGAACCGACGCTAAAAGCTTACTATTTTGCCTCGGTTCGTAAGAAATAGAGGTTAAAAGTTTACTCTTACCTAGGTAGTAGACTCCCAAGAGTTTCAACACCGGGTCAAGGGTTCAAGTACCCACCAATGGTGAAATCCCACGACGTGTGTGTGTGGGGTGTGTGTGCGTGTGTAAGCGTATGTGTGTGGGGTGTGTCTGCGTGTGTAAAAAAAAAAAGTTTGCTTTTTAACCTTAGTTGCTAGGAAAGTGAAGCTATAAGTTAACTTTTTAGGCTCAGTTGCAAAGGAATCGAGGCTAAAAGTCTACTATTTTGTCTCAGTTAGTAGGGAATAAAGGTTAAAAGTTTACTTTTTAGCCTCAGTTGCTAGGAAAGTGAAGCTATAAATCAACTTTTTAGCCTCAACTACATAGAACCCAAAGCAAAAAGTCTACTATTTTTGCCTCACGAGGAAATAGAGGTTAAAAGTTTTGTTTTTTACCTTAGTTATTAAGAAAGTGAAGCTATAAGTCAACTTTTTAGCCTCGATTACATAAGAACTGAGGCTAAAACTCTACCATCTATACCATAGTTATCAACTACACCATCTTAGTACACATGTCATGTGTATGATATCTAGACCATTCATCTATTTAGACCTACCGTGGATGGGCCCATTAACGAATCTGATTTAGTTAGGCTGATCCCAACCACCAGTTAAAATATTTGGCCATCACCCTCCCCAATGTCCACTATAGTTCCCTTTGATGTGGTCCACCTGAATTATGCATCACATCCAAATTTGTCAATCCGGGCCAAAATGAGGGGCTCATATAATGGATATGGCACTGGCTGCATGCTGAGGTGCATACAGGAGTAGCAAACGCGCATTATCAAAGTAATCTATGAATCACTCAATGGAAGTGCAGGCGGGATGAGTTTGGTTGGGTGAGTGCCTCTCCCAACCGTTTCTTGTCATATGGCCCACCTGACCTTCCAATAGGGATGAATTTTGACCACATGGCATAACACTGAATGGCCCACCTGATGGACGGAACGGATGTCATGCAATGATCACGGTGGGCCCCACATAGGTCGACTCTACTGAGAATCACTCCCCTTTCAGGAATCCGGTCCGGATGTTTTTCATTCTTCAAAAATCAGTACCAGACTACTAACGCATATATCTTTCATTGTTCTAAAGCAGCTGCTCTTCTACAAAGAAAACCAAAATCCGAACACAGCTTCTCTTCTAGATCTGCAAATCGTCGAAATTTCAGCGTTAATTCTGTTCGACTCAGTTGTGGAAATCGATTATAAGGTTAGTGAAGGTTCAGATCTCGTTTTATTAATCACGATTCAATCTCAACTCTCTGAATCGTAGCTCATTTGATGATCTTCAGGTCTTCATAAGCCCTAGATCTGCAAATCCACAGATTATCAGAGGATGTAATACTGGAATTTCGTTCTGTTTCATGTAAATCTGTAACCGGAAAAGGATTTTAGGTGAAATAGGTTCAGATCTTAGTACTGGAACAAGATCTGTTGTTTTTTTTTTTCCCCAAAATTTTGAGTCTCTCTGTGATCTAGTTCTGTAGATAAACGGATTAGGGCTTTCCTAAAAAATCTCACATTGTAAAGAGCTCAAGGATTGAAAAATCTGCTCCGGCACCATCATATCTTTAGCTCTGATTGTTGTCATTCTAAGCTTTTAGATCAGATCTGTAAATTGCCGCTCGTCTTTTACTCGTCCGACAATGTGGAGATTCAAGCAGTTCATGCCCAAAGAACAAACTGGCCTGGAAGGCCGCACAATCGATATCGGTAATCTAAAGGTTCATGTCCGGAATGCGATTGCCGAAGGAGGTTTCTCTTGTGTTTATCTTGCACGTGATGTGGGTCCTTCATCGAAGCAGTATGCTTTGAAGCACATGATATGTATCGATGATGAATCATTGGATCTGGTGAAGAAGGAGGTTTCAGTGATGAAGTTGCTTAAAGGGCATCCCAATTTTGTTAGAGCTGAAGAAATATAGGGTGGAAAATATCAGCTACCTTTTTTTGATACTTATAGCCCTTTTTTTGACACATTCACCCCTTCTGTAAATAATCTAATCCAAGAAGTAGGAAGTCACAAAAGGAGAAAAGGGTGTGTATAAATAAATATAGGGTGGAAAATATCAGCTACCTTTTCTTCTATCCTATGTTAGGACTGTTGTTGAATTTTCACTTTCTTTCTTTCTTTCATTTGTTTTTTATGGTTGTTTTCTTTCTCATTGCAGTTTCATCATTGTTTTGATTGATACAGGTAACTAACTGCTTCTTTCTTTCTGCCTTTCATGTGATGTTTTCCTTTTGAAAAAAACATTATTTTGGAGATTTAAATTCAATAATTGGTATCTTCTTTTTTTTTTTTTTTTCTGGTCTTTTTTGTATTTCAAATTGCTACTGTTGAGTGTTGATTTTCAGGCCTTCAGGTGAAGAAGAGACTGCATTAAGGATTTCGGGCCTCAATTATTTCCTTTAGTGTTTCTTGTGATTTTTTGTGGATGGGGGATCATTTCGTGTTGTTGGTTGATTGGTTGCTCACTGAATCCACACTGGAAGCTGCAATCCAGAGCAGAAAACAGGTTCAAAATGGGCATGCTTGAGCATCAGAGGTAGAAACCGAGAACAAGCTCTCTTTGCAGAAGAGGGATTTTGGCGATGGGCTGTGGAAAATGGAGTGTCGAATCACTGAAGACAGAGAGGGAGAAGAAGAGAGAAATGTACTTCCCGTGGAGGAAATTGCAAGATCACTGTTGTAGGTGAGCCTACCTTTTATTTATATTTATTATTATTATTATTATTATTTTTTTCTGGTTAGAGAAATTTAGTGTAGGAGCCTTTGAAGCTTAAGATATTTTAGTCCAGTTAAATATTTCAGTTATTTGGGTTTCTCTTCGTGGTTGTATCTTCCAATCATGAGCTGCGATATGATTTCAAAAAAGATATCAATGTGAGATTTCCAGTAAACATGACATTCGGATCTATGTGTGGACATTGTAGAGACTGAGCAGATCAAGCATATGACATGGGAAAAGGAAAGAATTTATGAAGACATGAAAAAAGAAGAAGACTTATTAAGCATTGCGAAAAGCAGTTTTGACTATAAAAAGCAAGAGTTTTTAAGTTTCTTGGCAGGATTTCATCGTACATAACTCAGGTACTGCAACTGATGTATCTTTGTTAATCACAGTCATTGCATGTTACTCTGCAATTTTTCAGCATGCCCTGATGCTTCCTTAACCTGCAAGTTGCCTTTTAGTCAGTTTATTTATTTATTTTTTAAATCTATAAATTAAAAACAGTGCCGTGAACCACTATCTATCACTGATTTTTAGATTTATTAAATGGGCAGAACTAAGCACATGCTGCATGAGATGGAAAAGTCCCAAACTGAGTTGTGGGTGAGATTGGTGTCTTACAAACCCAATGTTAATTCGGGTGAGCTTCAAACACTATCCATTAGTTCTACTACAATTTGATCTTCATATGGAAATGGCTCTATCCACTTCTTCAGATACTGGTAAGTTGAATTAGGGAATGTTTGTAATCTTTTGTGCATAGTAGTGGAAGAAGAATGGGTTGGACCTAATGGATGGTCCAAGTAAGTGACATGCTCATGAGGACAAATGTTACTGTGTATGGGAAGGTTTCTATACACTTTGCCCACTAAATCATTTCTCTTTAAAATTATGAAAGAGGAATATGGCATGTAAAGACCAAGGTATTAAAAAGTAGTTATGTAATGGCTGCTACGTTGTTACATAACAACCCTTTCTTTTAGACGGTTGCTCTACTCTCTTTATTAAACTGTTTTGGTTTGTACTTGAAAAGCAAGCTGCTATTATTCTTGTATGAATGATTTGTTTGGATGCACACAGTTGTACTATCTTGATGTACGTTGTTAATCCAAAATCTTAAATCTTTCTATTTGTAGTACATTGCAGATAACAATCTTGAGAACAACCCATGGCATGGATTTGATGAGTGGTCACTCAAGATAAAAACCAATGCGCTTGAATGAAGTTCTGAAATTGTTGTTGGTTTTTCTTCTGCAGTTATTCTTGAAAGTTATATTGGTTGCTTTCAAAAGATAAGCAACAAGGCCCTCAGTATTCAAATAAAATCTTAGTTGTTGCATGGTTTCTTTCACAAGTTCTGGTATATTGCCTCAAGAAGTTGCTACTCCCACACCTGCGTGAAGCCTTTCCCATCCACATGCAGGCACACATGCCAATGTGGCACACATGTACAAGATATGAGATTTCCATTAGGTATGTGACACAGTTTAGATATTCTAGCCAAAATAAGGCCATTTCACTCAGATGAGCAATAGTTAACAAAAGAAATGCTTGGCTAAAACAATTTTTTTTCTAGCCATCCATTTGTTTTGTACACTTTGGCCGACCTGAGTGGAACAACCGGGTTTTGATCTAAACAAGTGCAGCCCACCTGATGGATAGCTTGGATCTTGCACAAGTGTGCCATATTGGCACGTGTTCTTTTATGTGGATGGGCAACAGTTCACTTGTGTGTGGGGTCAGCAAACCTGTTGTCTCAGTTCTTAGTCTCCTTTAGTAGTTAGTCTTATAAAATACCAAATTTCTTCTCATTTTGAGGATGAAGTGAACAAGTTTATCAGTACAACCCTGGGTGAAAGGGAGAGAGATGTAATATGCCTTTACTATGGTCTAGATAAAGAATCCCATACATGGGAAGACACCAGCAGACAATAAGTAGCTGAAGTTTTTCTCTCATTTTCTTTTTTCATTTTTTAATGAAAAACGAAAGAGTGATGCTTATCAAGCCACGAGCTGCTAGAACCTCCTATGCTATGATGTGCAAAAAGGTAATAATGGGATTGGCACTTTCACTTGGGTTGAGTTGTTTAGTTATTAATGGATGCGTGGAATTTTGGTGTTGGGTGTTTTGAGCATATGGGCTTGGATTTTGCTATTAAGTTTTTTACGTGTTTGGATGCTCAGTTCAATTGCATATCAATTTATTAGGATTGTTGTGTAATTTGGAGTTAAGTCTTCCAAAGTGAGGGGAAGTTGGGCTAGCCTCAAATTCATTTAGTACTTGTTTGCTTGGATGGGCTTGATGAAAATGGATAGGATAGGCCATCCATTTTGTTTCTAGCTTTGATGAAAGACAGTAGATTGGAAATGGGTGCGTTTTTAATGTTTACTTGCTTTCAAACAGAACATTTTGATAGACCAAACACCTGATTCTTTTAATGATGAGTTCAATCACAACTGCTTTCAATCTAATGTTTATATATCCTCATCATGGATGTAGAGCTGAAGGCGAGTGGTGACCTCACCAAGGATGTAGAGCTAAAGGGCGTGTTCTTAGCCATTGGTTAGAGTGAGAGGCTACAGAGGCTATCGATATCTATTGGTTGAAATTGAAGTTTGTTCAGGTAAGCTGATTTTCGAGCATGGATTTTCTCAGACTTGAGTCTATTTCTATGATAAGGGTACTCGTCTATACATAAATGTGGCAATGCCTATTAGTTGGAATGGGTTTTATATGTGGCCATAGGCATTGCTTAATATAGTTGATGTGGGCATTTCATTAGCATGGTTAAAAAGTGAGCTTTAGACAGGGACTACGTTGGATATGTGTATTTGGCATGGTCACTTTTATATGTTGTGTTTTTTTTTTTTTTTTTTAAATAAAAAAATCTTTTCACATGTATTTACTGTATGGTTTATATATGTGTATTTGGATGGTATCCTCATTGTTGCATGTTTGATGTTTGCTCTGGTAGTTGGAATGCTGATGGTTAAAGAATCAACAGAGGCTTCTATTGTGGTTCTCAGATGTCGAAGATCATCAAAGCATGCCTGCCCTATTATCGCCGACTGGTCTCATTTCTGTTTTATGGCTGTGATTTGCTGAGGAGATGTTGCAGCTACTTTCAGTCCCAACTGATGTATGGTTTTGCCTGTTTGGCTATATCATGTTATGTGGCTGCATGTAAAGTTGTATTGCTATAAACATTTGTAGCATGAAAAATGGACATTCATGTGCATTTGTAGTCTGAAAACATTAAATTGACTGTTAATTGTTTTATTGGTATTGTGCTGATCATTTTGTCATGATGAATGTTAAATGGGTGAAACATGCACGCACATGTTTAAATCATTGATTGATTATGATATTATTCAAAAGCAAAAAATTAAATTTAGCCTCGGAACTGAGGTTAAAAACTGGATTTAGCCTCGGTCAATGCCAATAGAGGCAAAATCCATCTTTAGCTTCAGTTTTGCCTTAATTACCCAAATTGAGGCTGCAACCTCCATAGCTAAAGGCTTTAAATAACCGAGGTTAAAAATATATTTAGCTTCGGTTGGAGGCAACTGAGGCTAAAAACATGATTTACCCTCATTTCAAGGCAACCGAAGTTAAAAGGGTTCTTTTAGCTTCAATCGAAGAACCGAGGCTATAAAAGCCTTTTTAGCCTCTATTGCTAAAATCGAGGCTATAGCTTTTAGCCACAAGAGTTACAGCGTCGATTTGAATAATTGAGACAAAATCGAGGCTAAAGGCTTTAATCTAGGTTTTCAACATTTTTAGCCTTGGTTTTGAACCATGCTAGATGGTTTGTAAACCTGTGAGGAAATATTGAGAATGGTTTGAAGACCCAAATAGTCTCCTCCTTGGAGCACGTGGTATGTGGGTTTTTTTTGTTTTTTTTCTTCGAGTGCAACTTCGTAGCAATTTACCTCGTGAAACTTGGAATGGTGTGTTGGCAACTACACCTTTCGGGCCATGGAGGAGTTCCTCAGAGAGGTCAAAGAGAGGATGGTTGTGGATTGAGCACGTATTGGCAACATTCGCATGTTGTAATCAATCCGGATACTGTTTGAATGTTGTAATTAGGACCGAACCTGTGAGAAGTTATGGATAAGTAAAATTTTATATACCACTGTATTAAAGAATATTCCAACCCATATATAATTTATTTGGTCGACAAACTACCGGAATGTATTTTTTTTCCATAAGGTGGGAGCAGACCACCTGAATTTCATAAACACAGAAAACAAAGTGTACATCTATCTAGGGTAGGGCACGAGGTTTAACCTCCACGGCATGATATACGACAGCCTTTGTTAAGAGGGGAATAAAGAAAAAGAAAAACACTGCACGCTCAATACATATACAAACTCGAGTATATGAGACTGGTTGCACTAACAAATACCTACTTGCCCCAACGTAATTCGACTGATCTTGAAGATTGTACCCATCTTGAAGATAACGAACTGTTTAGACCAATGTTGGAGATCAATTGGCTGACTAAAAAGATCTCCAAGATAAATATTTTTATTGGATTGATCTTGAAGATAAACGGTCTGTTTAGACCAATCTTGAAGATCAGTGGTCAGATTGGACAGATTTCAAAGAAAAATGGTTTGATTGGACTGGTCTCAAAGGTCAAATATTTGATTGAACAAATCTCAAAGAAAAAGCAATGTTGGGATTGATCTCCAAGATAAATGATCCGATTAGTTAGATATCAATGACGAATGGTCTAATTAGACTGATCATGCAGATAAACCGTCTGCTTGGGCGGATCTTGAAGATCAATGGTCGGAATGGACAAATTTGAAAGATGAACAGTCTGATCAGGCTAATGTCAAACATCAATGGTCAAATTGTTCAAATCTAAAGGATGAACAGCTTGATTGAACCAATCTATTTTGACAGATATGAAATATCAATTGTCAGATCGTACAAACCTCAAAAAGTAGGAGTCTGATTGGGGCGATCTCCATGGTCTAGGAATTGATTGGAAAGATCTTCTTGATGAAGCAATATTGGACTAATCTTAACGAGTGGTCTGATTAGATTGACCTATGGTCAAACCGTTTTAATAGACCGATCTCATAGATCAACAGACTGTTTGGACTGATGTCATGCTAAGTTCACTACTGATTGTAATTTACAGTTTTAAAACCATCTATCATGTTCATATCTCCAAAAGATGTATCCACATGCTAAGTGGGATGCATGAATTAAATGCAATTCAGTGATGATGATAAGATCAAGCCCAACAGACTGTTCATCTTTAAGATTTCTCTAATTAGAACAGATAGGTCCAATAAGACCATTGATCTTCAAGATTGATCCAGTTGGACTATCGACCATTGTATTTGTCCAATCAGATCTTGATCTTCCAGATGTGTCCAATCTGACCATTGATCTTCTAGATCAATCTGAATAGTTTATCTTGAGATTGGTTCAATTAAATAGTTTGTCTTCATTATATGTCCAATCATACCAATGATCCTCAAGCTTGCTCCAATCAGGCTGTTGGTAATCGAGACCAAGCCAATCAAACTTATCTTTAAGATATGTCCAATCGTACTAGTGATTTTAAGATCTATCCAATCACACTATTGATCTTTGAGATAGATCAAATTAGATAATTTGTTTTTGAGATTTGTCCAATTTCTCCAATGATCTTCGAGACTGATCCAACTAGAATGTTCCTCTTTGTCATTTGTCTATCCGAATGTTGATCTTCAACATCGGTCGTCCAACTAGACCATTGATCTTGGAGATCAGTCTAATAAGATTGTTCTTCTTTAGGATATGTCTAAGCTAGCCATTGATCTTCAAGCTGGTGTAATTAGATTGTTGATCTTCACAATCAACATATCAGTGAAAATTGACTTCTCTTAGCAGTAGGTTGGTTTAGCTCAGAATTGTTGGAGGGGATGCTGGTTCTCTATTCTTATTAATGGCAAACCTTCGGGCTTCTTTCAAGCAAGCAGGGGTATTAGACAGGGAGATCTGATCTCCCCGGCGATTTTCATATTAGCGGCCTCAGCCAAAGAATTCGAAAATATTCTGTGAATGACTATATATATATATATATATATATATATATTATATATATATATATATATATATTAATGGCAGGATTTATTCGATTCACATAATGCTAAATCTCTTATGAGAAGGCATCGGATCAGAAAATTAATGAAGGGAAAATTTGTTTTATCCTTCCTAAGAACCTGTCGTCTGCTAGAGGGGCCAAAATTAGTCAGCTAACCAGCTTTAAGCAAGCTCAGCTTCCAGTCACTTATTTAGAAATGTCACTTGTCATGGGAAGAATCCGAAAAAATCTTTTACTTCCATTGTGCAGAAGATCACTTGTAAGGTGGCAGGTTGGAAATCGAAGCTTCTTAATTCGGCGGGTAAGACAACTCTAATTAAATACGTCCACTTGTGCTTTCCCTTGCACATTTTGGCAACTTTTGACATTCCTAAATCCGTTTGTTGTAAAATGGAGGAGTTTGCTGATTTCTTCTAGGGTTCCTCCGATGAAGGTAAGAATACACATTGGATATCTTGGTCTAAGATTTGCGCTCTGATCTCGAAAGGTGGGCTCGGAATCCCTAAAATTGTGGATGCCATGCAATCCTTCCAAGTGAAGATGTGTTGGAATCTAATATCTTGTAATTCACTTTGGGCGAGGCTTTTTTCAGCTAAATATTTCAACAGCTTCCTTCAGTCGAACGACAAGGTTTCAGCTAACAGCTGATCAAACCTTTGAAAAGATATAAGCAGGAAGATCCTTTTTACTATACAGAATTCTAGGTGGCTGGTAGGTACTGGCCAGATTAGTTTCTGTTGGCAGAATTGGTGAGGGGGAGGTGTGCTAGCTGCAGCAGCGAAAAGTCCGGTCCTGGCCCATCTTTTAGAGGCACTCGTCAAAGATTTCTAGATCTAGCTAGGGCATTGGGAGTTTTCAGCTGTGGCAGAGGTTCTTCCAGTAGATATTTTGCAAGCCATCAAAGAGAGCAACATTCGTGTGTCAAAAAGTGTGGATAGACTAGCTTGAACCGTGACCTCAAGTGTTAAAATTTCCTTTCGCTGGGCCTGGAATCTTATTCGAATGAGCAGACCAATTCTTGCGTGGACCAGATGGAATTGGAATTGATTCATTACCCTAAAATTGTGATTCTTCGAAGGTTACACATAGAGTACTACCCGTTGATGTAGTTGTCCAAAGAGTTGGAGTGCAACTTATATCGAAATGCAGCTGCTGTGGAGATGTCATCTGTTAAACCTCAAAACTCTGAGATCTAGGATCACCTGGCTCATGGAAATCATCAGCTAGTTGTATCGGAGGTCCTCAACGGATCTAATGTTTGTGAATCTCTTTCCATTCTCTCAATTCTTGGGAGTATTTCACAGTCGGAAAATTCTGAATCTCACCCATAACAATTTTAAGCTCGGGGGAGTGACAGAGGTCTTTATGCGCAGGCTCCTGCTGAGTGTTATTGATGTCTCAAATATTTCAGTAACAGGGTCTATTAATGCCATCAATAGACTGCTCAAAGCCATTGAGAGCTATTCGATGCCGTCGATAGTTGGTCGATGTCATCGAGAAAATCTAGAAATCCCATATTGGTTGCTGAACACTTTGTAGTGTCTTGCTTGATGCCATTGAATGGGTTTGATGCCAACGACGGGCTATTGATGCCATCGATGTCCCATCGAGGTGCCATCAGAAACATTCAGAGATCCATGTTTAGTCACTGGAACGATTTGGTGTTTTGTTTGATGACATTGATAGTTTGTCAATGTCATCAAAGTGCCGTTGAACATATGCGCAAAATTATGTAGAGTTGCTTAAGTGAGAGATTTGTTTCCTATTTCGATTGTGATTCTCATTGATGCTATATTATGGGGGTAATTGGGAATATGGTGTATCTCAGAGCTTTCTAATTCATTCCAAAGTGTTTCAAGGGCTTGTGAGGGTGATTTGAGTCTTGTCCGAATAAGGTAATCTTTATCTCTTGTAATTTTTTGCATTCGCTTTGTACCGTGGTTTTTCTCGTAAGGATTTTTTCATGTTAAATTCGGTTTGTTTGTATTTGAACTTGGTTGTGCGATTGAAGTACATTGCTTGATTCATCTCTTTGTGCTTCCGCGGTTCCCCAACAAGTGGTATTAGAGCTAATGTTAGGAAGCATATTGAATCTGAAAGAATAGTATCAATGACTTCTAATCCAAAGATCAATGTTGAAAAATATTTTTGAAAAAATAATATAAAACTATGGAAGGTCAAGATGGATGGTATCCTAGTTCAGTAAGGATTAGATGATTCAGTTTTTGAGAAGCGACCAAAATCTATGACTGAAGATGAATGAAACAAGATGGATAAGATGGATATAATCTTTATTTTTTATAAAAAAAGATGGATAAGAAAGCGAGAACCTCTATCCAATTGTGCCTAACGGATTATGTCCTTTACAATGTCATGAGATAGAGAACTGCATCAAGTACATGGGTGAGATTAAAAGACATCTATATGAAGAAATCTTTTGAAAATCATTTATATTTGAAGCTTCAGTTGTTTAATCTGAAGATGGAAGAGGGGGGTGATGTTGAGGAACACATTAGTAACTTTAACAAGTTAATTTTGCAAATCGCTGGATGTGTAGGAAATGATGAAATATGATGATCAGGCATGCATCCTGTTGAATTCTCTCCCAGCATTGTATGAGTCATTCAAGGACTCGTTGTGCACTGGTAGATGATATTATCGTCGATACCGTTATCTCAACCCTTCATGAAAAGGTAATGAAAAAGAAAAGCAGTAACATGGGTACATCTATCGATACGGTGGTTACGAGGGGATAAAATTTTGATCAAGATCATGGATCTTCTTGACCGAGATCCAAATCCAAGGGCAAGGTCAAAGGGAAGTTGAAGTGCGAGAAGTATGGGATGTTTGAGCATATGAAAAAGTAAAGTCAAAATCCTAAGGCAAAAAAAGAGAACTGAGAGGCTTCTTCCAAGGAGGAAAATACTACAGAATTTGATGAATGCATAAGTGGATGCGATGTGTTGTCAGTGTCCATTATCAGACACTTATACGATGATCGTAAGGATGACTAGATTTTGGATATTGGGGCATCTTATCACATGACTCATTATCAGAGTTGGTTCACCAGTAACAAAGAATGCAATGGTGGTCACGTATTTATAGGTGATGATAATGCTTGTAATGTTGTGGGTATTGGATTGGTGTGCATCAAGCTGTTTGATGGCATGGAGCATACCTGACCGAGGTGAGCCACATTCCTGACATGAGAAAGAAATTGATATCTCTTGTAGCACTCGAGGCACAAGGGTGCAAATTCACTAGGTTTGATTATGTCCTTAAAGCTTCAAAGGGAGCACGTATTGTCACGAAAGCATAGTGGAACGAGAACCTTTACAGGTTAATCGAGAGTACACATCAAGTGGAGCTGCAGTGTCTGTAACAGATTTTACGTCTTTACGTATGTAGCATGTACGCTTAGGCCACATGAGCGAACATGGTATGAAGGTATTTTCTGACTGTTGTTTGATTCTAGTTTTTACAAGGTTTCATATATGATAAATAATTAAGATTGTCTTTTAAATATGAAAAATATATATGTAAGGGTGTTCTTGATTATGTGCATCCGGATGTATGGGGGTTGTCGTTCGTATTTTCTGGTGAAGGGTCGTCATGGTTTGTCACCTTCATTAATAACTATTCCAGAAATATGATAACCAACTTCAAGCACTTAAAGGTGATAGTGGAAAAATAGTCAGGGTGAAATGCGAATGTATTAAGGACGGATAATTATGGTGAATTCACTTATGAGGAATCCAATCGATACCGCAAAGATAAAGGGATCATGAAGCACAACATAGTATGCCACACACTAAAGTAGAATGGTATGACTGAGTGGATAAATCACTCTCTTATAGAGGGCCCAATGCTTGATCAGTAATCCTGGGTTGGGTAAGGAATTATGGATCGAGACAGTTAACATAACTTGTTACTTGGTGAATCAATCCCCTTCTATGACAATTGATTATAAGATTCCAGAGAAAATGTGAAGTGGTCAGTTAGTAGACTACTCGGGACTGTGTGTGTTTGGTTGTGATCGATGCTTACTCTTATATACAGTCAGTTGAAAGGGATAAGCTAAGCTAAAGAGCTAAAATTATATCTTTATCGGCTATGGTGGTAGTGTAAATGGGTATATGCTACATGACTAGGTCACACGAAAAATCATCCTTAGTTATAACATCAAATTTGACGAGGAATCCTTATTCCATAAGGATGAGTATAAGAAATCGAAAATTTTGATTGTGGATGTTCAAGTGGACACAGATGATACTAATGCTGATAAAGAGACACAGACAAAGGTACAGGATCAGGCGGAGCAGCCACTTGTGAGAATGAATCCATCGAGAGATCATAGGTTACCAGCGAAATATAGGGATGACTCAGATATCGCATTTGTCCTCATTACGAATGAGGGGGATCCGTCTATTTCTCAGTAGGC
Source organism: Magnolia officinalis (assembly GCA_021015155.1). Classification (NCBI taxonomy): domain Eukaryota; kingdom Viridiplantae; phylum Streptophyta; class Magnoliopsida; order Magnoliales; family Magnoliaceae; genus Magnolia; species Magnolia officinalis. The sequence continues at coordinate 13,353,400 of JAJHSJ010000017.1, forward strand.
TCTGAATGAGTTGGATGCTGAAAAGTGAAAAGTTGCGATGGACGATGAGATGGACTCATTGTACAAGAATAAGATGTGAGAGCTGGTAGAGCTTCTCGTCGGTCGAAAAGCAATCTGGTGTAAGTGGATATTCGAAAAGAAACATGGTAGGTATAAGCTAAGGTTGGTAGTAATAGGATATGATCAGAAAGAATGCATCAACTTCACTATGATCTCCACGCCTTTAGTAAAGTAAGTATCTATCATATTCGTATTGGCACTGATTGCCCAATGCGATATCGATTTGGCACAAATGGATGTGAAAACTGCCTTCCTACATGAGGAATTGAAAGAACATATTTACATGAAGCAACTATAAGGCTTCGAAATAAAAATGGTAGAGAATAAAGTTTACAGGTTAAAGATGTTGGTATACAGTCTAAAATAGTCGCCTACGTACTGGTATAAAAAGTTTAATTCTTTCATGGTAAGTCGAAGGTTTACTAGAAGTGAGTATGATCATTGTGTCTATTATAAGACACTGAGTGATGGAAAATTCATTATCTTGGTTTATATGTTGATGAGATGTTGTTCGCCAGTCATAACATGCATGTCTATGATCAACATACTGAAGACTCAGTTATCAAAGACATTCGAGATGAAAGATCTGAGGGTTGCAAAGAGGGTTATCGGCATTAATGTATCTAGAGACAGGAAGAAGAGCAAGCTTCGGTTATATCAGGTGAAATACCTTGAGAACATATTGATCAAGTGTGAGATGGATAAGTCAAAGCTGATCAGCGTATCCTACGTGACTCACTTCAACTTTCTTCTGAATAGTGTCCTAAAACAGATGAAGAAAACTAAGTTATGTCTCATGTGCCTTATTCGAGTGCGGTTGGCAACTTGATATATGTCATGGTCTGTACAAGACCAGATATTTTACATGCGGTGGGTGTTGTTAGCATATACATTTTTAAACCCAACAAGCAACACTATGAGGCAGTGAAATGGTTACTTTGATATATTCAAGGTAATGCAGGACTATGTCTTATCATTTGAGAAATCGGGAGAAAAGTTAGTAGGATATGTGGATTCTGATTATGCAGGTATTGTGGATAGTAGGAGGTCGACTTCTAGTTACTCGTTTGTGCTAGCGGATGGAGCGATCAGTTGGATGTCGAAGCTTCAGTCTGTGGTGACTTTTTTCACAACCGAAGCTGAGTATATGGAAATGACAGAGGCATTCAAGGGAGGCGTTTGGTTGAAAGGGATGACAAATTAGTAGGGACTTTAGCAGGAGGCCATGCCGGCTAATTTTTACAGCGAAAGCATGATCAATTTGGCTAAAAATTCTGTTTATCACTCACGTACTAAATATACTGATGTTTGTCACCATTTTATCTAATAGGTGCTTGTGGAATGAGGTGTGACTCTGGAGAAGATTCACACGAGCGTGAATCCAACAGACATGCTCACTAAGATGGTTTCCACAGAGAAGTTTAAGTTTTGTGCAACTTCTCTAAGCTTGGCAAAGTCGTAAGTCAAAGGCAGTGTATGCACAAGAAGCGATGCTGGAGCTATAATGTCTTAAATCTTATAGCAACAGGGTTTGTCGATGCCATCAAGAGCTCGAGAGCTATTTGATGCCATCGACAGACCATTCGATGCCATTGGGAACTATTTGATGCCATCGACAGCTGCTCAATGCCATCAAGAAAATCCAGAAATCCCATGTTTGTTGCTGGACACTTTGTAGTGTCCTGCTCAATGTTATTGAAGGGGTTCAATGCTATAGATGAGCTCTTGATGCCATTGAAGACCCATCAAGGTGTCATCAAAAATATTTGGAAATCTATGTTTAGTCAATAGAACGATTTGGTGTTTTGTTCGTTGACATTGACAGTCTATCAATGCCAACGAAGTGTCATTGAACGTATCCGCAGAATTATGCAAAGTTGCATAAGTGCGGGATTTGTTTTCTATTTCGATTGTGATTCTCATAGAGGTTATATATATGGGTGTAATCAGGAATATGTGTATCTCAGAGCTTTCTAATTCATTCCAAAGGGTTTCAAGGGATTGTAAGAGTGATTCGAGGCTTATTCGAATCAGGTAATCTCTATCTCTTATAATTTTCTACTTCCATAGTGCATTGATGTTGCTTTATGCTGTCGTTTTTTCCCACAAGGGTTTTTCCATATTAAATTCGATTTGTTTGCATTTGAACTTAGTTGTGCGATTGGAGTACTTTGCTTGATTCATCTTTGTGTACTTCCACGATTCCCCAACACTGAGAAGAGTCATTTAAATCAGCTTAGTTTAAAGGGTCTCACTACATATGCGGGAGGCTTTTTCTCTCATTTGGAAAATGTACCAATCTATTCAACACGATCTACCAAGACCCACTTGGTCTGCATAGGCTAATCCCCAATTTTGTGTTTTTGGTCTAGATACCGGGCATAAAAGCCTCTTATATTGACCAACACCATGATTGTAAGCCGTCTCACTAGGCCTCGATCAATGTGTAACCATTTCAACTAGTTAGACACCTTACGTGCCCAACTTACAGTCCATGGCGGAAGCTCTTATTAGTACCAACTAAGGTTGGGATTCACACCCCAGGACCTCTCCTCCCATCAACTTAAAGCTACGTGAGTTGTCCGATGTTCACACAAACAATTTTCACTTTCATCCCTCACTCATTTCTTAGTTCCATACACAGAAATATAATTTAATTCACATGCATATAATAACTGCAAAATGTATGAAGTGATAAAAAACAAACAAAGAATTCCATCCCAAACATTTATTTACCAACTTATTTTATTTATTTATTTATTTAATATCCCAACTTTTAAAAAATAAAAGCAATACTATACAACCACTGAACCTTCGAATGAGCCCACAATGAAAAACCTTGGGCTGCCTATCACATACCTATATCAAACCCTTTTCCCATCCCAAGGGTTCCCCTCCCAACCGTATCAAGAAAAAAGTTATTGCCCAACCTATAATTAATGTTATTGCCCAACTTAAAGGAGCATTTTTTTTAGCAACTTACCCAAATGCTATAATTAACATAATCCCATTTCTTCTTTTTTATGTTGTAATGATTTATTTATTTTTAAGCAATGCTTTGACAGATGGCTGTTTGTTCAGCGAGCAGGTTGTTAGCCATGCCAAGATTTCTAAGGGTTTAGCTATTACATATAGAAGACTAAATTATAAATCTATTTTATTACTTAGCAATCTTTTTATTTCCACGTTGGCCATCTAATTGAAATTCGACTTTAAATGGCTTGAATTGGATTAACTTATTAGTCATATGGTTTATAATCCAAATTAGAAATTTGAAGACTATATTCTACTAATTCCTATCAAATGAAGTGTTTCATCAAACTTATGTGGTCCTTGTATCCTTAAGTCGTGTCAGTTGACAATTTACCAATTACCAGATAAATACCACGTTTTTGCTTTAATGACTTCATTTTTTAGAAATTACATGAACAGTTCAGCCAATCTTTCCAACTACACAAAATAATCATAAAAATGTGCTTATATGTATATAGTAGAGCTCAAAATAACTTCTCCCCAGTTTCTCTACTTAAGATTTATCAAATCCCACCATTATAGACATATAGGAGCATTAGTTAGACATGGGTAAAAAAAATCAGCAAACACCATACATTATAGTGGCTCACTAAAATTTATATTTCTCTCCACTGGGCTTAGAGCAAACGAAATTGTCCAAACGTGGGGCCCACCTAACTGTCCACCATGGACAACGTATGGGGCCCACCTACCCCACAGGAGGTTAGCGAAATGGCGTTCCAGCGTAGCAAGGACTTGGGCTGGAATGTGAGTGGCTGCCATGGAGTGGACAGGGATACTCCCGAGAACGTGTTGAACTAGGACTAATCTTCCAGCCTGGGAGAGGCACCGCGCCTACCATCCACTAATCCGGTCCTCTGCATTCTCTATCAGAGGGTGGAAGGCGCGCGCACGCTTTTAGCCAACCAAAAGCCAGCAGAACTCCCAGATAGGTTAGACCGAAGGAGACCTTTGAGATGCCGAGGGTTCTTTCGATGGACCTGACTCTGGCTAATGGGAGCATCACTGAACAAAATAGAGCACTCTTATGAAGGTTAATTTTTTGGCCCGAGGCTCACTGATATGCGTCAAGGAAAGCCTTGAGAACTCAGAGGGATGCCTGACCCCCATTGATGAAAAGCAGAGTGTCATCTGCATAGAGGAGGTGAGAAACCTTCAAGCACCCCCTCCTAAGCTTGAAAGGAATACAAAAGTCCTCCTCCACCAAATATTTGATCCCTCTACTAAGCGCTTTCGCCGCTAGAATGAATAAACTAGGAGAAAGAGGATATGTTGAGGGTCAAATATTGCATATTAGACCTCAATTGCTACCTGATTTTACGTACATGATAATGCTTAACGTCCTATTTTAATAGTATTTGTACTGTAGCGGGGGTGGCTAACATGGAGTGTGTGTACTGACATGGGCATGTACTAACAAGCTAACCCCCCAAAAAATAAAAATAAATCATATTTGTGCTGCAAGGTGAGTTTAGGAGCATGGACTGAAAAAGGGTACTAAAAGCGTGGATTTGACGTTCTGAAGTCACCAAGGCAAAGGACGGAATCCAGAGGACTAGGATCGACAAATTTACACGCTAGAGATCCGAGAAAATCACGCCACTCACATTAAACAGGCCCGAAAATTGTCCAGAATGCGATATCACGGGGTTCCCACCATCCGTTCGGCTCAAAACTTCATATATGGCCTGAGGACCATAAATTAATCATACACATCAAATTTCAGCCATTAGATCCTTGTGAAAGTGGCCCAACGGAAAGATCAACCCCTTAAATCCTAATTTGGGCCCCGCCTGATAGCTGGATATGCTTCGAATTCGGTTTCAACCCCTTAAATGGGGTGATAAAATGATTAGATGGAGCGCATTTCTCTAATACATCACTGTGGGACCCACACATGTAATGCGTGTGCATAGCATGAACATAGCCGCCGCGCACCGGATTGCGTTCTCGGTCAAGGACTCTTTGACCCGTGATTTCTTCAAAAAACGTGAAAACCAGCCAGCGTCTCTACGCAGGCCGCCGTTTTTTTTCTAGTGGGCCCAACCCATCACATATTTTCACAATCAGAGTTATCCATATGCTCTGGAGGGTGGCCTAAACCCTGGTCAAGCTTTCCTTTTTAGCTAATACATGTGATCCCGCGATTTCCACCGTCAAACGCAGGATAAATGGTGGTATGATTTGAGACAGTGGGTCGTACCAAAATCGACCAAAACCACTCATTTCCAACCGAAATGTCACCTGGAATCTAATGAACGGGGTAGATTTATCCTTTACAAATGATCAGAGGCCCACCATGCATCCCAGCGTAAGATTTTAGGCAGGAAGACCGTCCGGACGCTGCCGACTTCCGTGGCCCACTGTATAATCTTAATCGTGGCCGGATTCACGATCCGAACTGTCTAAAATGTTCATAGGGAAGCTATAACCCTGTCCAAGAAGTCCGTTTTGAGAAATCTTGACGGTTAACCTCTCACACTCGGCCCAAACGCAAGCTGGCTTGCAGTTTCACTGCGCACATGGCTCTTGCTGCGTAAAGAAAGCCCACGCACCGCCTCTTGTGCACCCAGCTTCTCACCGACCTCCCTGCCTATAAAAAAAGAGAGAGAGAACGTGAGAAAGGGGAGGAGATCAGCCGTGGAGGCACCAGACGTGGGAGAGAGAGAGAGAAGTGGAGCGGCTTGGACGTGGAGTGGAGCACATCTTCCTGCTTCCTTCTTCTTCCTTTGGTTCCTCTTTCCTTTTCCTTTTTATGAGATTTTAGCATGACCATGTCAGGCTAAACCTCTTAGCGAGGGCTAATAGGTGAAACTTGTAGCGTGATTGAGGTATTAGTTTTGCTTTGATTTATGTTTACTGAACTCTCATGGATTCTAGTTTGATTATAAGGAATGTTTTTAGTTTTAATGGTTTGTTGTGACTCAAATTACAATAGATCTGCAATAGGTTGAGATATTCTCTTTTCATGTATTGAGATTATGAACTTGGGAACCCTGTTGTTCACCATCGTCTCCTGGGCATGGTAGGGTGACGGAATCCTTCCTAACTTTCACAATTCTCTAATGATTGGTTGTGTATTTGGTAAATTATTGTTGCTATAGTCTCCTAGGCATGGTTAGGTGATGGAATCACTTCTAAATCTTCACCATTCTCATCTATTGATAATTAGATCCATGAGAAGTTCAGAGATCTGACAAATCTCTTCTTACCAAATGGATAGGATAGGACTCTGATTCCAGTTGTGTCCTTCCATCATTGCAAGGTAGCTTCCCAATTGCTACAAGTGGATCCTTGGCACCCTAGTTCCTTACCTTTGAATTTTACATATTTTAGTTTACTATTTCACCATTATTCCTTCATATTCAGTTAATTTAGATTTCATCTTTATCTAGTTCTAGTTCTAGTTATTTTCAGATTACGTACAGGTTTCAGTCCATGTGGATTCGACCTCGGTCTTACCGAGTTTATTACTACAACACAACCCTATACTTGAGGTGTGAACAAGTTTTTGACGCTGTTGCCGGGGACTGACGGTTGCTTTTTTTTTTTTTTTTTTTTTTTTAAGAATAACTGGTTTTAGAATTGGGTTAAGATTATGATTTTCTAACTTTAGGTTTAGATTATTCTATTTGAATTTTTTAAGAAACTAACCCATCTTTCTAATTTGTGTTTTTAGAAGCATTTTAATTTTAGATTTTCTGTTTTTAGAAACTAATTAACTTGTTTCATTTTATTTTGTAGGATCCTAACATAGAACTCTTTAGTCTGGTAACTTCTTTCTAACTTCTTCCCTCTACTTACTTTCCATATTATTGTAGGACTTTTTTGTTTTCTCTAGGATTAGATTCAGAGTTAAGGTTTCACCATGTATATGAATGAGTGGGTACGTCAGTATGTTGAGATAGCTTATGGAAAACAGCCTATGCCTCAAATTTTTTCTAAAAATATCTTCGAGAACCAATCAGAATATGATGCTCCACCGATTACGAAGTCCTTCGGTGATTATCTGCGGGAGAATAATTGCATTCCACGAGTTAAGAAAACAGTACGTGATTATTGGAATGATGACGCATATCAACTCATGACTTATGACCCGTATGATTATGATCAGTTGAAACAGAAATATTTTGAAGTTGAGTTAGTAAAACATCATGGTAAAAACTCTCTTGGATCAGCCACTTTTGAATATCCACTGGGGAGTCATCTCCGAGTTACACAGACTATGTTACTGGCATGAGGAAATTATTATAAGCACTTGAATCACGCCTTGATAGGCTAATGGAGACTAATTCATCCTAACCGCAACCCATTGATCCCTATTGATTACTCCTTTTGATTCCCTACTTATGATGAGATAATGGAGGCTAGTTCGTCTTAGCCACAACTCCATCCAGAAACACAATACGAGGAAAGTGATCCTAACTCGCTTTTGGAGAACTCTGGAATTTGGAATAAGGAGTTGGAATCCATTAATGACCATATGACTCAATTTCCTGATGAGTCGATCTCGATGATGGTCCAGAGGAATGATCAAGGGACATGGGTGTCTTTCAAATACAATGATTCTGACACACCTCACTCACATGACACAATTGATGATGAGAAAGATGTTAGTTTATTCGAACCTCAACCTGATCTAAGAATAGAATGTGAGAAATGTGATCTCATCCCAAGTGTATACTGCACTGAATTGGATGATGATGGGTATTGGGATGGTGATCATAAATGTGTTACCCAAATTTCCCTGGAATCAATCTCAAGTTTGGTCCAGGTTAATGATCAAGAAGTACACGAAGTGATCGGTCATAAGGATCTACTCCACTCATCTGACATGCCTGATTTAAATGTGAAGGATGAACCCCTTTCAACCGACCCTTCTAACTCTTGTGAGACATGTTTGGACCACTCCCTTGAATTGAATGATGATATGATTAGGGAGATGGATGAGTTGCTCAATATGACTCTGGAATTTGAACCCACCTAATTAAGGCCACTATATGAGCTGTCAAGTTTTGATGATTCAATGCCTCTTCTGAGTAGTATTAATGAACAGAGTCCTCACATCAATACTTTGTGTACTGACCCTCAATCTGTCTGTGCAAGGTTTGAGCAAGAGAGCGTCCCTCCATCTACTTTTAAAGACGATAGAGTCCTCGAGCTTCTCATTACAGATTTCAATGTGGAATCTCCCAACTCTTTAGATGATTGCTTGACACACTTTGTAGATTCAAATAGTCCTATAAAAAAAGAAATAGTGGATGCCTTACAAAATAATACCTTGATGGTTATCACGGACCGAGGGAACCCTTACTCTGAAATCCTTCCCTCCATAGATCTTGAACGTTTACCATTAAAGGAAGAGGAGCTGAAAATTGAACCAAAGTCTGGAACTTCGGAATGTGTTGAGACTACATTACTTCCTGATAATTTTTCTGAATTTTATCTACCTGTAGTCTCCGATTCACCATGGGGTACTAACTCTGAAACTTTCTCTGTCACAGGTGAATCATATATACTTTGGACACCTCGAAAAATTAAAAGGAAACCTTATTCTGAGGTCCATAAATTTCTCTGGAAATTCATGCTCCAGGGCATCCAAGCTTATTGCAAAAAAGGCTTTTAGATGATCTTGTTGAGAAACCTACTGAGAAATTTATCAAGATACTGGCCGGAAGAGGAACCTTACGGCATGACTGAGTTGTTTTCCCTTGCTTTCATAGGACTAGGGTAGTATGCTTTATGTCGTTCTAGGATAGTGGGCTTTATGCCGTTAGGTTAGTTTGCTTTCTAAGTTATTTTAGGATATGTTGCTTTCGTTAGTTTCGCTCTTGTGCTGACCCACTCTCACGCTGATATCTCTTTGGAAAAAGCCTCTTGAGTCATTCGTCCAGGTACTATCTTCCCATCACTTCTCTTTCAATTTCATGGTCTCATGTGCATTGCATGCTCATGTAACATCCCGGATTTTTGCCAACCTGGGATTAGACGTCCTTAGGCAATGGGTTGCTCCTAACACCTTATTAATTCGTCAGAACTGAACCCCATGGTCTAAAATCGCTTCTGAACCCATTCCTTCACAAATCCCACCCTTCACTACCTTGTTCTTTCAATTTTTCTAAGCACTTTCATCCTAGACACTATCCTAAATTAGCTAAGTAGTATAACTTGGATCACTTTATATACAAACTACAAAGGCCCAGGTACCACCTCAGACAGAAATCATACAGGACTAAATCCTTTAGAAATTAGGCGAGAATTAGCTAGTGTGAAACTAGAGTGCCTGTGAAATTAGCACCAATCACTTTAAATACGATCTGCAAGATCTAAAAGTTGTAGAATCATTGACGCTAGGTTACCCTAAAATCTAGGATCAATCTCATTACCCGGTTGCTCTCGGGAGCATCTCGAAACTCCGTATCGGATCTCGACCACACATTGGAAGTCCGATTAACACGAAGTTAAGGAACTAGGACAGCCTTGCTGGGCTTGACAACCATCTCGGAAATCAAATCCAGATAGTGTCCCAGCGCTATTCGATTGAGCTCGGAGTGAAGAGTGTGAGAAATGCGAAATTAATTCAAAATAAAATATCTTGAATAGTAATCTGGCACCTCTCGCTTGCGGATCAGTTTTAAGCAACCAGACCGTCAGAATTAGATCAAATTACACCCTCGGATCAGGAGAAATTTCATACACATTTACATTTACTCGGAATCTCCGATCGAGATCCGCTGACCGTTGAACTGAAACTGGTCCGCCACGCGTGATCTAGAAATCCCACTGAAACGAAAACTTAATAGAACGTAGATCCAGTGTTAGTGAGCTTAAGTTCGACCTTTGGCTCAAGGAGGCCTGGCAGAAGTCATCCGTTGAGCTGAAACTGACCCGTTTTGGTTACAACCTAAGTATACTTTGACCTGGAGTCTATTTCGGTGAGTTTTTAGACTATATAAGGACCTTAAACCCTCTCTCATGACAGCCATACGAATTTGGGAGAAACCCTAGAGAGAGAAGAGAGAAAAGAGAGAGAAAGTGTGGGAGCAGTGGGAGAATCTCTCTGCCACTCTTCCCTGCCGCTATACGTGCTTCACCACTCCATTCTCGTCGCTTTCCCGGCGAATCCGACTCCATTTCTAGGTAAGAAACCCTAACCCTAATCTGATTTGGGGCTTGGGTGGTTGTAGGTTATGAAATAGCTAACCTATTTTGTTCTATAGGTTGCCAAACTGCCGAATACGGAAGTTTAGCAAACCTATCGACTCCGTTACGATTCTACGACATAAGGTGCGGACTTTAGGTGTATAGGTTATAGTTTTCAATGCTTTCAATGTCAGATAATGATAGATTCATGATCTGCATGAAATTGCACATGTACAAAGTGCCGTCTGTTTTCCATTTCGATTAAAGATGAAAAATATGGAATTCTACATACTCTAGGTATTTGTAGAAAGTACCGTATACGTACAAATTTTGGAAATGTGTTTGATATGATTAATTGTTATATGAATATATTATATGTGGATAAATTACTTGTTTGGCGAAAGGATTCGCCCTAATACATGTTTTGCTTATATACACTATGTATGTTGAAATTTTGTATTCTAGAAAATACCGTATACGTATAAATTTTGAAGATGTACTTGTCATGATTATTTGCTGTATGAATATATTATACATGGATAAAATACTCGCTTGGCTAAAGGATAGCCCTAATACATGTTTTGCTAACATACACCATGTATGTTGTAATAGTGTATTCTAAGTGTTTGTGAGAATGACTGAATGAGTATAGAATTCTCATTCATGTTCGCCATGACTAATTGTCATGGATAATTGATTGTTGTATTGGCGATACCCCTTTGACGAAAGGATTTGCCCTAAATCACGCCACGGCCAATACACACTATATATGCTAAAATGTGTGGCCCGAGTGTTTGTGGAAATGACTGAATGAATATGGAACTTGGATTCCTGCTTGCCATGACTATCCGTCTTGGGTGTATGCGTGTTATGATTGGGGTAACTCCATAGTGAAAGGTTTTGGCCTTATACCTATGTGATCAACATATGTCATGTATATTGATACATGTATTTTAAAGTGTTTGTTGAAATGTCTGAATGAGTAGTAGTTAGTAAATTGTAATGTTTAAGGGTGTTTAGAGATGATTCTCAACTCCTTTAACTATGTGTATGATTTCCTTGGATAGCTGTGTGATTAGGAATTGAATATATACAAACTCATGCTTGTGTTGTGCTTCATAACATGCTCAACTGCTTTTATGATTTTATCTATGTAATGCATATGTTAAATTCATGTTTACGTTGTATGATCCGTCATGAGTGATGGGGGAGTGGTGCAACGAATGCGTGCAACAGCCCTGACAGCCCTAAACAGATAATACCAGACTTGATTGTATGATTTGATTCTTGATCCATTACTGCTTTACTTTTCTGCAATTAAATGTGATTGGGGCTATTGTATAGTCCAGGCAATCAGTAACGGGATTGAATTCGTGGCTGAGATTCAGTTGCCACGGGAGATGTGTTCGACGAACCCGAGTCGTACTTCGGTTGGCGATAGTGGTTGGCCACACGAAGTTCTTATGCGCTTCAGATCGTTCAACTTGTTGTGCGCTCGAGCTAGCCGAGCTCGTCAGCCAACCCGATCTGTCTTATGTATATTCACTATATTTGGACGCTACTGCTTGAACCTAGGGTACCAAACTTACTAGTGAAATCCCTTTTAACCATGGTACCTCGATCCGCTAAGACTCATGAGCTGGGCATGGTGGTATGGGACACCGTGGTCGAGCTGTCGGCCTACGCTAGGGCCACGTGCCTCCCCGTAGTGACTAGTGAGCAACCAAACTCGTGAGCCGATTATGGTGGTATGGGACACTATATTCGTGCTGTCGGCTTGCATTGATAAGGTGATGGGGGAGCGGTGCAACCATTGTGCGTAACAGCCCTGACAGCCCTTTGTAGTGACCTTGAGCATACTCTGAAATCGCAGTGAGCCTTAGGGTTTGCCGCGGTATATAGAGTATGAACTAGGCCTGTTTCTGTATTGTAATGAATCGTTTAAGAGGTGATGGGGGAGTGGTGTAACCTTTATGCGTAACAGCCCTGGCAGCCTTTGCAGTGACCTAGAAAACACACCGTTGTCTGATATTAACTAGGACTGACGACCCTAGAATGGATCATGTTTGGGAATGATACAAGGGAGGTACCTTAGTTTCCCAATCCTACTGTTTGAAATGGACTAATTAAAAACTCGGTAATCATGCTCATCATGCATTGCATGTGCTTGGAAGATGTGGAGCACTGAGGGATGAAAGCATGCCACGAACGTGAGATGGTGTCACACGAGGGAGGGTGTGGTGAGGGCATCCATCATGACTGCATCCATACTTGCATTAATAAGAGTTGTTAGGAGTGTTTGATTTTACTACTTTATCATTACTGCTTGACTGTATTGATAACATGTTAACCTATGCTTTATTGTTCCACTGAGTTAGCTACTCACTCCCATGTTACGGGATGGTGTTTCGAACACCCAACAGACATTGTCTGATTTCAGATGGCGACGCTACTTCTGAGGCGGAGCCAGACCTCTGCAATGACTACGATGCCTGCTTGTATTGGTTGTCTTCTGACGGCTTCCAGTGAGCCGTGTCCTGATCGGCGGGGCTTTCTGGGATATTGACTAGAGGACCTTATACATTTGGTATATTTTAGGATTGTACTTGTAATTATTTAACCTGGTAATGTTATCATACTCTGGAGACTCATCTTAGTTTATATATTTTATCTATCTATCACAGTCTTCCGCTTGCAAATTTAACTGTCTCTGGAGTATGATTTGTTGTTTGGCTTAAGAAGAGAGAATGAGGGAGCGGTCTCAGCTGGTGCCGCACTACTCATTGCACCAGGCAACTCGGGCCAACTTCGGACCGAGTTGGGTCCAATTCAGGCCAGCAATGGGTTCGGGTTGGGCCTGGTTTGAGTGTTGTTGGATTCCAGCAAAGCAGAGATAGAGAGACGAATGAGGAGAGGAAGAAATAAGTGTTGGAGAGAGTTGTTGTTGGAGTCGGGTGTTGGATCGAGTGTGACTGAGTTGCGTGGAGTCACTGACTCAAGCACGACTCAAACTCAGGTCGGGTCCAGGCATTGCTAGTTGATACAGCAGAAGAAATAAAAAAGGATATATTGGCACAACCCAGCAGGACAATACGCTGGATGCATTCAACGGTGGTGTTTGAATTTGAAATCCCCTGATTTATGCAATCAACGGACTTCTTACAATCAACAGTTTGCAAAAATCTCCTGATTTATGCATTCAACGGTGGTGTAGGATAGAGGGAGTGGGCAGCTACCGAGTCGAGTTTAGCCCACACTCCGTCCAGGTTCAGTGTGGGAGCAGTCCTGCTGCATTCTAACCCTCCCAACTAGGTATAAGTCCACTTTAGTTGAGCTAGGCTATGCTGTGGTAGGGAACCTTGAGTCAGCAAGATGAAACTGAGTTGAGTCAACTCAGTTTCATCCGGCGCATTTACTTTCATTTCTCAAAATGAGACTGATCTAGTTAGACTCAAAGAGTGCCCTGTGAATGTTGAAAACCGCATTAATCAGAGAAATCTCCATATGCAATTAAGTCTGGGATAATCTCGGGCTAACATCAAGTTTTGGCGGGCTGAGTTAATTCTCTAGATCAATTCCCATCCTGGTAGTAGCTAGCTTGTGTTGTTAGCTCTAAGAAATCTGGCTTGATCTTTTTGTCAGATTAAAACCGTCACACTTAGTTGTGCTAAATTGATTCGTCGAGTCAAGCCAAGTTGACAAAGGTGAGTCAACATGTTCTCCCGATTTTAGACTTATTTCAATGTACTGTTATCATTGCTACCAATGTTATTATTAGGATTATTAATATTACCAATGATTAGCCGTTAGTAGGTTATTTATGCTAAAACTAGTTATTACAAATAATTTCAACTATTAAATCGTAGTATTTTATCTATTATTCTTAAATATTTGTCATTGATAGTGGATTGTACTAATTGGTGTCATCATAATGATTATTATAACTAATATTAACTATAACAGTAATATGTTAATAAATATTTTATAATTATTAAATTAGCACTAAAATTAATTGCACAAAATCTAGCCGAGACCTAAACTTTAGGATAAAGTCCTAGACCTAAGTGGTCTAAACTCTAGGTCAATACCCTAAACATAGATAGTGTGTTAGGTTTGGATCTAATTGTAGAATTTCATAATTCATGGTAGCTCATAGTATCTATTATCATGACTAGATTCATTATTGATAGTTATGACTATTATCATTAGAAAATATCATCATTTTCCTTATGGGATTAGTATAATTCTTGTTAATATGATTATTAGCATTAGTCCTTATTATATTATTGTTAGTAAAAATTTTATTATTATGACTTGCATTATTTTGGAGATTATTAGTCATTATAAGAATAATAGATAATGTCGGTATATTTAAATATGAACTTGTGAATCATCATTATTAATATTGATCATTTAATTCTTCTATTATGACCATTATTTCATTCATGGTACAAAAATAATGATAATAATAGTAATCAGAGTTCAAATCCTAAAATCTAAGCCTAGAACTAAACCCTAGGATGAAAATCCTAGGTTCTACATCAAAAGCCTAAAAACAAGTAATCCGAACCCTAGATTATATTAATCTTGACCATAAATACCTTGTAGAAACCTGATCTCATGTACAACTTCGCAATCCATGGTTAGAATTTAGTTCAAAGGGTGCACGCGCTTCCTAACAACATCGGTTGGTGATTCAAAGTATAAGGTGATGATTTCTCCCATCGAGCTTTCCATCTCTAAATTAGATCAAGCATAACTTTTACATTAATTAAGAATGATGTCTTAGAGTTTGATTAGTCGTTTGATTAGCATACTTGAATACATGTTTTAAAATCGATAATCCATGATCAAACATATCCAATACAAATGTTAGAACTGATTCTTTAAGTGGCTCTTGAATTATATTTACATGAATACTTAAGTTTTACTTTGATTATTGAATCATGCCTTAGTCATTTAAGATAGTTCGTTACTTTTTTTTTTTTAAATAACTTTTTTCTCATGTATAATGTAAAGGAGCTGTACAGAGAAAGGAAGGGCGTGACGACAAAAAATTAGAGGCAGGCCCACAATAAACCCGAGGCGACACCGCCTACTACAACTCATGCAAGTATCATAGGCCTAATTTGTCTTGGAAAAGTAGGCTTTTAATGAGATCTGGAAGATCGGATATAGATTGGAAGAGACGGTGGGACTGGCGGCTACTACCTCTACGAGCCACACCTTCAGCCACTACGTTAGCTTCTCTGGGGGAATACGAGATTGATACTTCCATGCCGTCCACGAGAGATTTGATTCTAGTCCACCAATACCATAGAGTCCAAGAGATGCCCTCCTTGTTTATAGCGTCCACGACTATCTTGGAATCACTAACGAGGTCCGCCTTTAGGAATCCAATATCTCTACTAATCGACAAACCCTCCCAGATTGCTTTTTCTTCTACCCTGCCATTTGATCCGAATCCATAGCCTGAGGAAAAGGCAAACAAAAAATTACCATCGTTGTTCCTGCCAACTCCGCCACCTCCCAAGCTCCCAGGGTTGCCCAAGGCTGACCCGTCGACATTCACTTTGATCCATCCCACTGCGGGCCGAGTCCATTTCACCAATCTTTCTTGTTTTGGGATTACCGCATCCCCTTGGAGGCCCAGGTTGTCCAGAGCCAAGGCAGCTGAACATTTGACTGAGCGTTGGAGGGGGAGAAGGGGCGTTAGCACGTGAATCCAACGGTTCACCATGGAGATAATTTTCAGGGACAAGACAACTACCCCATCCATGCGGGCTGTGTTTCTAGCCAGCCATAACTCCCAGAAAATAATGATGAAGTAATGTCTGTGAGAATGAGAAAACGGTCTCTCGTTGCTGCCTTAGCCCACCAAGAAGAGGCCCTGCTAAAAGCCGAGGTGGTTTGACTAATGGGAATGCCAAAAAGTCTGTCGAAGTGCGCCCACACCATATCAGCCAACGGCCATGACAAGAAGACGTGGTCTAATGTTTCAATATGTGGAATGAGAGGCACAGCACAACAGGAGCATTTGGATGCTAGGGAGATGCCTTTAGCTTGCGTTCTAGCGTCAACGAGAATGGCTTTGTTGATAACTTTCCAGGAGAAGAGGGAGAGCTTGGGCGGAAGAAATTGATGCCAGATCCATTTAGCCCATGGCATAGACGTACCACTTAGACGAGCGCGGTGCCAAGCAGAAGCAATGCTGAATTCGCCATTACTTGTATTCAGCCAGATCTGTTTATTGTTAAAGGATGATGTGCAGATGTCGTCACCGTCAATGTGGTCGGTAACCACTTGTGGAAGTGATGGCGGACCAGCGAGTGGTCCGGCTAACCCGTCAGACCCAGCGAATCACGCACCTGCGACTGAATACTCTCACGGGCTGAAGCCAACCACTCCTGGAGGGGCCCCAGGCCTGACCAGTCATCAGCCCAAAAATTGCATTCTCCTTTACCAATGATCCAGCGGGTGTGGGTAGAAATAAAAGGGAATAGAGTGCAGTTCTTCTTCCATAGAGGGGACGCCAATGGCGATTTGCTAGAATACTCTGGCTATGCCACATCCGCCATGTTTTCGCTCCATGAACGCTGCCCAACAGCTGGAAGATCTTTTGCATAAAACTGTCCATGCCATATTGGACCTGAAGGCTTGCTTAATACTTTTGAAATTTTTAATGCCTAACCCTCCTTCGTTCTTTGGGCGTGACATAGATTTCCAACTAACCCAATGACAACGGTTCCGGCTGCCTTCCTAACCCCAGAAGAAATCTGTCATGGCCTTGTCAAGCTTCCCAAAAAATCCCAAAGGGATATCCGTTGCTGCGATGGAGTGGACTGGGATACTACATAGGATGTGATTGATCAAAGCGAGGCGCCCCGCTTGGGACAAGTACCGGCTCTTCCAGCCAGCAATTCTTTTAGAAAATTTCTCAAGGATCGATTGAAAGTACGCTTTACGTGTTCTCGCTTTGAAGATCGGGATGCCCAAGTAAGAAAATGGAGTGGATCCCATATTGAAACCTAGGATGCATTGGACAGTCCGTATTCTGGCTGTCGATTGGCTTGAAGACATGATTAACATACTCTTGTGCGCATTGATTTTCTGGCCTGATGTGGACTGGTAGAGGGCTAGGAAATCAGAGATTTTTGTAAGGCAACGGGAGGATCCGTTCGCAAGGAGAACAATATCATCAGCATATATCAAGTGGGAGATGACGGGGTATTCTCTAGATGTCTGAAATGGGTTGCAGCTGCCCGAATCGATTAACCGTCTGAAACCCCTACTCAAAACTTCTGCCGCTATGATAAACAAGCTCGAGGAGAGGGGATCGCCTTGGTAGAGGCCCTGTGTGGATTTGAAAAAGCCGGTGGGCTCTCCATTGATGAGGATAGAGAACCACGAATTGTTCCAACATTTCTCAACTAGCCGGATCCAAGCACTGCAAAAGCCAAAACGACGAAGGCCTGCTTTCAGAAATTCCTAATCGAGCTTGTCGTAAGCCTTCTCCATGTCAAGCTTGATAAGGATGTTTCCGCCTCTGACCTTTTTGTCAATATCTTTAAAGATCTCTTATGCCAAAGAGCAATTTTCTGCAATGGATTGGCCTTTGACAAAAGCTCCCTATTCAGCAGAAATAATTTGTGGGAGCAGTGATCCCAGTATGTTAGTAATGATTTTAGAAAATTTTTTATAAATACAATTACAAAGGCTGATGGGCCGAAAGTCAGAGAATTTCACAGGAGCGGAGGATTTGGGGATAAGGCATAGGAGGGTCGCCAAGAAGGCCCTCGGAAGAGGGCTCCCGTGAAAAAATGAGCAAACAGCTGCAAGGATATCCTGACCCACAATGTCCCAGTAATGATGAAAGAAGGTCCCCGAAAAACCGTCCGGTCCAGGGGTGCTATCAGCTGGAATGGCCATGGCAGCCGCATGAACCTCTTCCATGGTAGGGTCGAGTAAAAGACATCTGTTATCTTCCACTGAAATTTTGGGGGAATGGCGTCAAGGATATTCGAAGCTGGAGTGGATGGGGCTGCCTCTATGAGGCTCGAGAAGAAGGTAACCACTGCATTCTTGATGGAGACATTATCCGATAGAACAGTACCATCCTCTAGCTGGATTTTCAAATTTTGCGATCTTCTACCGCGGTCTGAGGCAGAGGAATGGAAGAATTTGGAATTCCGGTCTCCCTCTTTGAGCTAATGATTTCTCGATTTTTTGCTTCCAGAAAATCTCCTTGCAAAGTTCCATATGTGTCTGTTTATCTTTGGCCTGCTGAAGAGCCTGGATGAAGGCTTCGTTGTTTTCAGCTTACACAGCAAATTCAGCTACTGCCAGGTTTGATTCTGCCTGTTTGAGGTTTTGGAACACGTCCCCGAACGTGTATCTGTTCCAGATTTTAAGCGTTACTTTCAGATTTTTTAGTTTGCTGCCCAAGATAGCAGCAAGTCCCTTGTCATGTCTGATGTCTAGGCCTGTCTCACCAATTCCTGAAAGGAGTCATGTAAGCACCACATGCGCTGAAATCTTAACTGCTTTGGGCTGTTTCTGGACTGATGAGGGAAAGAGATTAGAAGGGGGCATGGTCAGAGTGAATCCTGGGGAGGTGCGAAACTTGGAAGGATGGGAAGGAGCACATCCACTCGTCATTGCCGCAGGCCTGTCAAGTCTGGCCCATGCTCTAGATAGACCCCGCTGATTGTTGTACCATGTGTATATGTTACCTGCAAAGCCTGCGTCCTTTAAACCTGCTCTATTTAGCCCCTTATTAAATTTAGTTGCACTCTGACTGTCGAAAGACCCTGGGCCTCTTCTTTCTGAAGAGTAAAGGACTGCGTTAAAGTCCCCTGCCACCAACCATGGAATGGAGAAGCCATTTTCCAGGACCAGTAATTGGTCCCACATCGATCTACGGAGGATTTTGGAACATTTTTCATAAACAAGGGAAGCAAGAAGCGTCTTTCGAACGACCTTGAACCTAAATAAGGAGAGACAGAAGTTGGTTGGAGGCAGAGAGTGAGGAGTTATGGAAGATCCGAAATTTACCACCTTCATTAGCATTAGAAATGGACTAATGAAAACCAAGCTTTAGCCCTGTGCTGACACGTTTCTCATCTGTAAGACCCGTATCCTAGCCCGTACCGTTCCGTAGGCTTCCGCGGTCTTTTCAGTCGAATTCCGGTGACTCGCGATCTATTATCGGCGTTTATACGTGATCCTGAGTCGTGTCTCATATATCAAAGTCGGCTTGACCCGAGACTTACACCCATGCGATCGCGCTATCACCGCGGTTCCAATGTCACGTCTCGCGTGCCGAGGTAGTACCCAGGCCAGGAGATGTGGTCCCGCGTTCAGTACAAGGAAAAATACCGCACAAGAGAATCTCTACCAAATGTCAAATCAATCCCATCAATCACTTCACTTGTCAAAGTACACCCATCAAGTCAAGTACCCTATCCCATTCCCCAAGTACACTACATCATCTCCAAAGTCAACCTTCCCATCCCATCTCTTACACACCCCATCACTCATCTCCCATCATCTCTCTCTTTCCTTCTCTCGCTCTCCATTTTTTTTTCAAAGCAACACCATGAGAGAAACGTCCAAGCAAGAGAGCTTCCATGGGAGGAATCTAGTGTGGCCCACCTTCCTACCTCCCATCTCCACCATCCAAAGTTCATCCCGACCATTGAATCATACTCCCTCGGAGCTCTAGATCGCTTTAGCGAAGGAAGGAGGAGAAGATCATAAGTGGGTGCTCCTTTCTATCTCTCTCTTTCTTTCATTTTGAGTTGATTTGGCAGTGTGGCCCTCTCGAATAGACCCCACCATGAAGTATACATCTTATTTATGTTGTCCATCAAGGGGACCCACCTGACATCCCATAACCCAAAGGCCGAGCGTGGAGAAAACACAAATATTTGATTGATCCAATTAGGTGGGCCACGTCCATGTGGGGACCACCATGCTTCACGTGTGAGAGTGTCCAGCGTCACGTGTGAGAGTGTCCAGCGTCCAGGGACGCTGGACGTGCCCAGACGCGGGTGCTGTTAACAGTGAAATGTGAATTAACGTGTGGGGGTGGCTAAGGGTGATGTCTGGACCCCTCCTACAGGCCTCACCTTGATGTACGAGGTTAATCCACGCCGTCCATTCCATTCTCTATCTCATTTTAGGCATTGAGCCAAAAAATGAAGTTGATCCCATTTTCTGGCGGGCCATACTGAAAGTACACCTACTAGTGCCCTGGTTTGTCAAGTTACATGTGTGTTAAGTCAGATCGTCTACTGAGCCTCATAAGAAGATCATCTCATGCAACTGCCTCAACCGGATGTGTGGAAGCTCGCAATAGGTAAATCATAGCCTCACATCCCATAGCCCAAAACACCAGGTATATAAAACCCTTAAAAATAAGTTAGAAATCATAGGGTTTTATGGTGAGAAAACTTTTTTTTAAATAGGAAAATCTCTAAGTTTTTCTTGCCTTGTCGATTTTATCAAAACACCCTTGATATGATCGACCTGTTCTGTCGATGCCCTCGATACCTTAACGATATTATCGGTGAGAGGACCAAAAGTGTCCAGCAACCAAATATTCATCTGGACAGATTTATCGAAGTATCGATATACATATCGATATCATCGATATAAACACTAAATATGTCCAGCAACTTCATATCGTATCTGGACGAATTATCGATGTATCGATATACCTATCGATATCATCGATATTCAAAACTCGAGCACATCGAATGTGGCTCGATAAGATCGACAGACAGATTTTTGGCGCCCTCGTTTTCTAATGAAAATATCAAAATTCTTAGATATATTGATGCTCTTCTGATATGATCTGAATTCAAATATCAATAACATCGGAAGTCCATCAATGATATCGATCGTGGGCGCGCAGATCTCTTAACAGATATTTCAGTTTGTTTTTAACTATGATCAGGGGCCCTTCGATAGAATCGATATTCAAATATCGATGATATCGACACCAGTTCGATTGCATCGAACAAAACCATAATCTGTCCAGCGAGCTTAATGACAAATCCGCTGGATTTATCAATGCATCGACTCTGATCTCGATATCATCGACATTCAAATTTCGATGATCTCGACGGTTCCCCCGATCATTCATAAAAACCTGAAATATTTCAAAGTCAAGTCTATCTCATTTTTCAAGTGTCGATGGATCGAGCCGGTCATCGATGGAATCGGAGTTCAAAATTCGATGACATCAACAATTATCTCTATTCATCGATCTATTGGCAAAGAGTTTCAAAAGCGTATGACATTGACTCCGAGTCATTGAGCAGACCATCGATGCTATCGAGAGTATAGGCTCGATGATATTGAACCTGCTCGATGACATCGAACTCTGTCATAAATGTGACCGTTTTATATCCGTTGAAACTTGTTGCCTATTTATAGAGGACTTGTCTTTTGGTGCTGAGAGAGAGAAAGAAGAGAGAGCTTTTGTGTGTTTCAACTTATATCTTATCTAAAGCCCTTTCTCTCGAGGAAGTTCATCCTCCAATCTACCCTCACCATTGACATTCAATAGAGTGGATTAGGGAATGAACTTCCGCGTTCAAGGATCCTCCAGCTACTACCTTAATGACAAATCATTAAGCTGGGATGCCTTGAATGCATAAGATTGGAGCTACTCTATATTCCTTATAGGAAAATCTTTAGAGAGTAGGATTCCATCTTAACATTGACCCAACCCTAAGCCTAGTATTGATATATTATCTTGTGTTGCAGATCAAGGGAGCAGAAGACTCTTCGTCAACAAGGAGGAGGAGATCTTCAGCGTTGTGCTTAACGGGACTCATCAACTTATCTGTTAGTATTTAGAGTCCAAAAGAACACTTGTGATCATTCCTTTGTAGGATTGAGTCTTAAGTGGTTCTCGCCCTTTGAAGCCCTCGTAAGAGGCCTCCGGCGGGAGTGTACGTAGTGGGTGCGTTGTGTGGACCCTTACTCTGTGGAGAGCATAGACATCCGGGTGCGTTGTGTGGACCCTTGCTCTGTGGAGAGCATAAACATCCGGGTGCATTGTGTGATGCCTTGCTCTGTGGAGAGCATAAACATCCGAGTACGTTGTGTGGACCCTTGCTCTATGGAGAGCATAAACATCTGGTTAGGAGTGCACCAGTACTCCAGGGTTAGAGGTGAACCGAGTAGAAACCTCCGTGTAAAGGTTGAAGGTGAACCTGATTTAAACCTTAGGTTTGAGGTGAACCCTGGGAAACCTCCTTAGTGAAATCCGGTACACTCAAGGGTTGAGTGCGACAGCCGGAGTGGAGTAGACTTATCGTCGAACCATTATAAAATGACTATGTTTGTGATTGCTTTTCTATATGTGTGATTCATGTCAAGCATTCATATTCATATATCTGATCACATCTCACACACATACACAGTCACATCCAACATATACTAAGTTCCATATTGTTTTATCTTGATTAGTTTGTGATTGGATCCTCTACAAGGCTTGGAAGCCAGTAGAGTTAATTTTGAGTAATCCTAATTTGTACATGTTATTAGGATTAGTGTAATAGGATTTTTAATTACTCATAAAAACTTTAAAAGTCCTATTCACCCCCCTCTAGGACATTTTGGTACATTCCTTCTTCAACTAGTGCGGTCTTCACCACCATTTCAATTGGTATCAGAGTCAGGTTTCTCTTCAAGGGCTTCACCGCCTAGAGAGTGATCTTGTCTGAAGTTGGGAATATGGCCAAAGGAGAGGGCTCATCTGTTACTAGACCTCCAGTATTTGACGGCTCAAACTATGTATACTGGAAGGCTAGGATGCACTACTTTCTGAGATCTTTGGATCATGATGTTTAAGGCATAGTTGAAAGCGGATACGTGCCACCAATTGAGCAAATCGTACTTGACAGTGGCAAAACAATCACAAAGCCCAAACCCAAAGAAAAGTGGACAGCATTCAATAAAGAAAGGCAAACATCTGAAGCCAAGGCTATGAATGTTATCTACTATGCCGTGTCCCAGGATATATTCAATCAGATAAGTATGTATGGGACATCCAAGGAAGCATGAGATTTATTAGAAACAACCCATAAAGGCACAAGCACTGTGAAGCGATCCAAACTTCAACTCTTTACTTCACAGTTTGAAAGTCTCGGAATGGAAGAGCATGAGACATTTATGGAGTTTTTCACAAAGTTAAATATAATTTGCAACTCCATGGGTGGATTGGGAAAGAAAGTTCCGGTACCGAAAATTTGTAGGAAAATTCTAAGATTCTTACCGGAACGATTTAATCCCAAGGTTACAACAATAGAGGAGTGTAGGAATATAGATGAAATGAAAGTAGAAGAACTGGTAGGTTCCCTACAAACTTTTGAACTACACTTCAAACAAATCCCTAAATCCAAAACAACTGTCCTAAAAACTTCAAAGAAAACACTAAAAGAGGACAGTGAAAGTGAAAAGGAAGATGAAGATGAAGAAGTGGCTTTGCTTGCACGAAAATTCAGAAGATTCTTTCAAAAGAATCGTGGCCTCCCTCTAGAAGTAGAAAGGTCAACAACAAACCCTCTACAGACAAATTTAGAAAAAGAACCAAAGAACCACAATACTACGGCTGTCATGAGTATGGTCACCTGTCTACTGAATGCCCAAATACTAAGGGCAAGGCTATGGCTGCCACGTGGGATGATACTGATGAGTCAAATTCAGAATCAAGTGACTCAGAGAGCGATGGTGATCAGAAATCCTTGAAAATACTAATGGTCACCACCACTCTAATCATCCCCAGGGAATCTGAAAGCAAGGAAGAACAACAAGCCACCGAATCATTTTCATCTGATAATAAAGAAACTAGAGATGAAGAAGAAATAGAAAAGGATATGTTGTAAGATGCTTACAATCAACTCTATACTCATAGCATCAACATTCTTAAGAGACTTGGAATCTCTAAAAACAAGAAGGTATTACAGCAAAAAGATCTGGATAAAACACTAGAGATCAATTCACACCTAATTAATGATCTACAACAATATTATGCAGATAATGACAAGTTGGAAAAAATCAACCTATCCCTAAAAACTGAATCATCTAAGCTCACCAAACAAGTTGAACTATTAGAAAATGAAAAGAGGCATCTCCAGAATGAAAATCACACACTTCGCTATGACTTAGAGAAATCTAGAAAATTTGCTGAAATTAACTATAAATTCTCTCAGAGTGGTGAAAAGCTTGAAAGATTGTTGGGGATGGGAAGGCTCGGAAAAGACAAGAGTGGCCTAGGGTATAAGAAAACTTAGAAGAAATTTGGAAATGCAACATCAACAACTAAATCATGGGCTGCTTCAGGAAGCAATATAAGAATATCTCCAATTTGTCATTTATGTGGTGATACGGGTCATTATGAGGTTGAATGCCTAACACCTAGACAGACTTCACATAACTCTGGACAAAATCACATTGGTAAATTCAAACCGATCAGAGAAACACAAAATGTCAAGAGTCCACCTAGGAGAAACACTCATCTATCACCACCTAAGATAAAAGACAGGATAAAGAAGTCTGCTTCAAAATGGGTAGAAAAAGAAAAACTAAATTGTCTTGTGACTAATCTTCACATACCCTGAAATTCTAAGCATAAAAGGACAAGTCCAAGTTATGCATCTAGACCTGGATATTTACTGAAATGATGCAAATTTTGCTGAACTTTAAATGATACATTTGAGGTTCCTGACCTCAAATTTTGTATGTAAACATTTTATATGTTTATATTTTGCTGTGTACAGTGATTGTACATAATTTGCCAAGTATATTGTTGTTTCATAGAAATATTAAAAGCATGCTTGAAGGATCGTCTGAGATTATAGAATCATTCATCGGCGATTGGACTATCGATAGGACATTTTCGATCAAATCGATAGTGAGTCGATACCATCGACGACCCCTTAGAATATGAAAAGCCATATAATCGTGGATGACATCAGTGACATACTTGGTAAAATCGATCGGCAACTTCTCGATAACATCGAAACAATGATCGATATGATCGACAGATGGCGCCTGATAAAAGTCTACGGAGCGAAAAAGGGATTTTTTTTTGTCTGTCGATTGTCTTCTCTGCTCGATCCACTCGGCCAAATTACTAGAAGCCACGACGGACTAACCGAAATCCCTCCACAAATCAGGTAATACCTTTCTATACTACAAAAGGTCAATTCCTCTTTCAGGTATTTTCGATTTTGTCAAAGTTTTTGTCGTGTTTCCCAAGTCTTTCAAACCCTTCTTTTGTCTCCATGGGAAAAGACAAAGAAAAAGTGTCAGCTCTGGGAGAATCATCAAGATCTACCCGACAAAAAATGGTTGCTTCAAGAGGAAGCACACGTGTCCCAGAAAGTGCAATCCCTACACGGCAAAGAACAAGACAAACCACACGCGGTGGATCCCACACCCAATCACCGGCACCTCCTCCTTCGACTGGAGCAAGTCCTCGACCACCCAAATACTCAAGCAGGAAACTTATTCAAGAAAGAAGGGTAGACAGGGAATGCCTCAAACCATACAAGTTGGAACCCCTGTTTGCCGCAATAGATTGGCTGCCCGTTCTGAACTTTGGTGGGCCATGCCAACTTGAGAGAACACGTAACTTCCTTGCTGTGTGTAATTCACCAGTGGCTGACCCTCCTTCGTTCATGGTATCCTTGGGTGGTGGTGATGCGTTTATCACACCGGCTACAATAGCTGAAACCATCGGACTCAACATGGTCCCGGAAGGTATCCCTGAGTTAAATATTGATGTCATGGATATACGATCCAGGGTTACTAGGTATCTTTGCAATGGTAGGTACATCCCCTGGCATCAAGGGAATGCGTTAAAAGCCAGGTATATGGATCCCATATTTCGAATCCTGCATGGTATCTTCGCTACCAACATTTATCCCAGAAGTACCAATCGGTCTGATCTCATCGGCTTCATGACCATGATCGTATACTTTATTACTAGAGGATCAAAGATCTGCCTTCCATCTCTAATTGTTTCTCAGTTGGTAAATGCCATCCACACATCTAGGGACCTCCATTTGCCGTACCCCTGGATTATCAATATGGTATGTGACAAAATTGGGTTTCCATCGATTGTTGATCCGGTATTTCCGCTCCAAGTTTTCAATAAAAGAAATATCCGGAAAATGGATTTGGAGTTTCATGAATACAAGGAAAACCCTGAGGAGGAAATCCAGGCGGAAGAAGCTGAAGGAGAAGGTGGTGATCCCATGGAAGGGGCTATGATGGCTGAAGATGCACCTCCTGGACCTGACCCAGCTCCGTCCACGTCGTTAGCCGGTTATGGCAAAAGGTTCAAACTGGACAGAATCGGAGCAATTCAGAGAGATATTCATTCTGTGCACGAGCGGCTGACTGTCTTAGAGCGAGTCATCGGCAAAGTAGAGCAGTCTGTACAACAGATGGTAGTTTTGATGACTTACCGAAGGGACGACACGATGCCAGTACCATCCCACTCTGCTCCGTAGTATTGCCGATTGCATTCTGTCACACACACCTCATTCCTAATGCTGCGTATGAACATTAGTATCTTTTTGGGTGTTCTACGCTTTCTTGGGTATGTGTGACAGTTTTCTAACCTGGATAGTTTTTTTTTTTTAGTTCTATATGCCCCAATGTGGGATTAATACTAGTATTTACTTATGGGTGCCCTTACATGGGCTTGGTTTTGTTTAAACTGTTAAAATTTACTACTATCTTGGGCAGTATATGATTGGATATTTTGAATATGGCTGTGCAGAATTCTTATTTCTAATGCCATCTTTGTGTTATTTTCCCCCCTGGTTTATCAAGTTATGGAATGCATATGATGTCCTTAATGAATATTTCAATTGCTTTACAACTGTTCTATCTTATCTTACATGCATTCATGAATTCTGAAATTGATGATTGAATTGAGTTAACTCTTATCCATCAATGATCTGCTTCTACCTATTCCGGTTCTCTCAAATATTTTAATCTTCAGTCAATATCACTTGCTATACCTTTGCCAATGACTGACAAAAAGGGGGAGAATAGATCAAAACACCCCGAGCGGAAAAGTGTATATCAAATTGTGTTGCAGGTGTTAGGGGGAGCAGCTGCACCAAGAAAGGAGAAGTCTTGAAGTAAGGGGGAGAAGATACTATATTGTGTACATGGGCTAGAATTGTAAAATTGTGTAAATGCATGTACACACAATTTAGGGTGTGTCTAGAATATTCTAGGGTGTTTTGGGTATTTTGTCACGTAATTGACAAAGGGGGAGATTGAAAGTGCACCCCTTGTTTGTCAAGTTACGTGTGTGTTGAGTCAAATCGTCTACTGAGCCTCATAGGAAGATCATCTCATGCAACTGCCTCAACCGGATGTGTGGAAGCTCGCAATAGGTAAATCATAGCCTCACATCCCATACCCCAAAATACCAGGTATATAAAACCCTTAAAAACAAGTTAGAAATCATAGGGTTTTATGGTGAGAAAACTTTTTCAAAATAGGAAAATCTCTAAGTTTTTCTTGCCTTGTCGATTTTATCGAAACACCCTCGATATGATCGACCTGTTCTGTCATGTCCTCGATACCTTAACGATATTATCGATGAGAGGACCAAAAGTGTCCAGCAACCAAATATTCATCTGGACAGATTTATCGATGTATCGATACACATATCGATATCATCGATATAAGCACTATATATGTCCAGCAACTTCATATCATATCTGGACGAATTATCGATGTATCGATATACCTATAGATATCATCGATATTCAAAACTCGAGCACATCGAATGTGACTCGATAAGATCGACAGACAGATTTCCTGCGCCCCTGTTTTCTAATGAAAATCTCAAAATCCTTCGATATATCGATGCTCTTCCAATATGATCTGAATTCAAATATCGATAACATCGGAAGTCCATCGATGATAACGATCGTGGGCGAGCAGATCTCTCAGCAGATATTTCAGGTTGTTTTTAACTATGATCGGGGGCCCTTCGATAGAATTGATATTCAAATATCGATGATATCGACACCAGGTCGATTGCATTGAACCAAGCCATAATCTGTCCATCGAGCTTAATGACAAATCCACTGGATTTATCGATGCATCGACTCTGATCTCGATATCATCGACATTCAAATTTCGATGATCTCGACGGTTCCCCCGATCATTCATAAAAACCTGGAATATTTCAAAGTCAAGTCTTTCTCATTTTTCAAGTATCGATGGATCGAGCTGGTCATCGATGGAATCGAAGTTCGAAATCCGATGACATCGACAATTGTCTCGATTCATCGATCTATTGGCAAAGAGCTTCAAAAGCGTATGACATTAAATCTGCGTCATTGAGCAGACCATCGATGTTATCGAGAGTATCGCTCGATGATATCGAATCTGCTCGATGATATCGAACTCTGTCATAAATGTGACCGTTTTATATCCGTTGGAACTTTTTGCCTATTTATAGAGGACTTGTCTTTTGGTGCTGAGAGAGAGAAAGAAGAGAGAGCTTTTGTGTGTTTCAACTTATATCTTATCTAAAACCCTTTCTCTCAAGGAAGTTCATCCACTAATCCACCCTCACCATTGACATTCAATAGAGTGGATTGGGTAATGAGCTTCCGCATTTAAGGATCCTCCAGCTACTACCTTAATGGCAAATCATTAAGCTGGGATGCCTTGAATGCATAAGATTGGAGCTACTCTATATTCCTTATAGGAAAATCTTTAGAGAGTAGGATTTCATCTTAACATTGACCCAACCCTAAGCCTAGTATTGGTATATTATCTTGTGTTGCAGATCAAGGGAGCAGAAGACTCTTCGTCAACAAGGAGGAGGAGATCTTCGGCGTTGTGCTTAACGAGGCTCATCAACTTATCTGTAAGTATCTAGAGTCCAAGAGAACACTTGTGATCATTCCTTTGTAGGATTGGGTCTTAAGTAGTTCTCGCCCTTTGAAGCCCTCGTAGGAGGCCTCCGGCGGGAGTGTACGTAGTGGGTACGTTGTGTGGACCCTTGCTCTGTGGAGAGCATAAACATCCGGGTGCGTTGTGTGGACCCTTTCTCTGTGGAGAGCAGAAACATTTGAGTGCGTTGTGTGGACCCTTGCTCTATGGAGAGCATAAACATCTAGTTAGGAGTGCACCAGTAAAACTTCAGGGTTAGAGGTGAACCGAGTAGAAATCTCTGTGTAAAGGTTGAAGGTAAACCTGATTTAAAACCTTAGGTTTAAGGTGAACCCTGGGAAACCTCCTTAGTAAAATCTGGTACACTCAAGGGTTGAGTGCGACAGCCGGGAGTGGAGTAGACTTATCGTTGAACCACTATAAAATGACTGTGTTTGTGATTGCTTTTCTATATGTGTGATTCATGTCAAGCATTCATATTCATATATCTGATCACATCTCACACACATACACAGTCACATCCAACCTAGACTAAGTTCTATATTGCTATATCTTGATTAGTTTGTGTTTTGGATCCTCTACAGGGCTTGGAAGCCAGTAGAGTTAATTTGAGTAATCCTAATTTATACGTGTTATTAGGATTAATGTAATAGGATTTTTAATTACTCATAAAAACTTTTAAAGTTCTATTCACCCCCCTCTAGGACATATTGGCATATTCCTTCTTCAACTAGTGCGGTCTTCACCGCCATTTCACATACCATAGGAAATAGTGATGTTTACCGTTGAAACTCACCTTGATCTTTTTACTTGCCAAACCATACCGCATATCGGGCTCATTTGGTCGGTCTTGAGCTGCAGAGTGCAATGGACGGGGTGGATTTACCTGATGAGGGCCCCCACCTATGAAATTCCTTGAAAAAATGCATTTTCGAATATATATATATATTTAAACAGCAGCAGCGTCTGCTGCTGCTACTGACAAATGACGCC
Organism: Magnolia officinalis; assembly: GCA_021015155.1. Classification (NCBI taxonomy): domain Eukaryota; kingdom Viridiplantae; phylum Streptophyta; class Magnoliopsida; order Magnoliales; family Magnoliaceae; genus Magnolia; species Magnolia officinalis. The sequence continues at coordinate 13,383,583 of JAJHSJ010000017.1, forward strand.
ACCGACGTCTGCGCTACCGACGACGGACGCGGCCAGGGACGTGGGTCCCATCGTGGGCCCCACCGTGATGTGTTTCGAACATCAACACCGTGCATATGTTGGGTCCCCTTTGGGACAATGGGTCTCACAAAAATCGGCCCTATCCGAAGCTTAGGTGGCCCACATCATAGGAAACAGCGGGATTGAACATCATCCATTGAAACCCTTTTCTGGGTCACAGAAGTTTTGGATCACCATGAAATTTGTTTTTTCCTATTCATATGGGTCCGTGTGACCTTTTCAACGGATTGATGGAAAGTAAACATTATGGTGGGCCCCACATGGGACCCACAGTGATGTACGTGTTTTATTTACACCGTCCACTGCCGTGTACGGTGGACACCACATATATGTGTTTATCTGAGCCGTCCATCGGTGCAAGGCCCACCAGCAAACTTCCAGGGACGTATGTTGTTTTTCAAAATAAAATGAAATAAAATAAATAAAATAAAATAAAATAAAAATATGTAATACAATGTATATATATATATATATATATATATATATATATATATATAGTACATCTGGTGGGGCCACGCACGTGGACCCCACCCCTGAGTATGTGATACATCGAAGTCGTCCATCCATCTGGCTGTTCAGACGGTGGTACCCATCGGATTAGTGCTGATCAACACGTGCTCCACCATGGTGCATGTGATTATCCACACCGTCCCTACCCTGCATCAGGCCGTCTGTCTGGGATGCTGGACACTGGACTCCATGTAATGTATATTATAATATATATATATATATATATATATATATATATATGAGGCCCGCTTTGATGCATTTTGTGGCCCATTCGAGAGGCCCACCTTGATATACTTGTGGCCCCACCTATGAGGCCCACTTTGATGTATTGGTGGCCCATTTGTCAAGCCAACCTTGATGTACTTTGTGGCCCATTTGTCGGGCCCACCTTGATGTTTTGTGGCCCATTTGTTAGGCCCACCTTGATGTATTTTGTGGCCATTTGTCGGGCCCACCTTGATATATTTGTGACCCATCCTTGAGGCCCACCTTAATATATTAGTGCGGCCCGTTGATGCAGCAGCTCGTTTGATGTGTATGATATGAGGCCCATTAATGCAGCCCATCTGTTTAAATCGCAGGCCCATGGGCAAGGCCCATTATGATGCGGCTCATAGTGATGTGTAGTAGGTCCATGTGATGTGGCCCATGTGATTAGGCCCATCTTGATGTATTTGTGGCCCATGGGTTAAGGCTCATTGATGCAGCCCACTCGGTGTTTATGAGGCCTATTGGTGCGACCCATTTAATGCGGCCCATTTGATGTATGTTGGTCCATTAGTGCGGCCCATTGATATAGCCCACATGCTGTGTATTTGAGGCCCATGTGTTGGGCCCACCTGTTATGCATTTAAGGCCCACGAGTGTGGCTTATTGTGATATACTTTTGATCCATATGATGATGAGGTCGTTATGACATATTTTCGGCCTACTTGGTAAGGCCCGCTATGATGTACCTCTGACCATGTGATGCAACCCATAGTGATGAATATAGGGCTCATGTATTGCGGCCCATTGTGATGTACATGAGGTCCATGGGTGAGGCCCAATGCAATGAATGTGTAGACCGATGTAAGGTGTGATTTCACTATAATGTATGAAATGATGTTTACGTGAGCCACTCCTTGGGAGCAATGTTGGTTAAATGTCCACATCGATGGGTAAGGATGGTTAAATGTCCACATTATGATCTTGCCTTAGGCTGACTATCGAGGCCGATTATCGATCAATTTCGATTACCGAGGCCGATTGACGAGACTCATATGAGGTGTATGTGGCCTGTAGTTGAGGCCCATTGTGATGTGTATTATGTCTGTGATTGAGGCCCCATGTGATGTATATGCGGTCCGTATTTGAGGCCCGCTGTGATGTGTATTCAGCCCGTGTTTAAGGCCTAATGTGATGAATATGAGGCCTATGTGATGAGACCCATTATGGTGCATTTGAGAGCCAGGCGAATGAGCCCATTGTGATGTATGTTAGCCCATGTGAAAGGCCCATAGTGGTTTGTATTAAGCTCTTGAGTGGGGCCCATGGTGCTGTATATTTGGCCCTTGTGTGAGGCTATGGGTCCGCTATATGTTAGGATCTATGAGGGTCATTCCTCGGGGGCAATGTCGGTTAAATGTCCACATTGTCGAGGTCGATTGTCGATGCCGGTTATTGATACCGATTATGAGTATGTGACTGCATAACATCATGATACATGCCTATACACATCATCTGCATGTTTGTTATGAGATGTGGTTGACCATTGCATATGTCATTGGGCAAGTTGTTATGAGACTCCCTGATAGGCGGAGCTTATCTCACATGAGTGCACGCCATGCGCAGATTGATGTATGACTGGATTGTATGACTCATGCATCACGCATTTTGTGATATGACTATGGTACGCCCCTAGCAATATCAGGGGCGTGGCCTCTACAAGCATATCGTGGATGGCCAGATGGGACACCAGAAATG